>CM044447.1:40916121-40937389 GCA_024363595.1 Xenopus borealis
TGAGGGCCTGGGGCTGGAGCACCTGGGCCACACTTCTATTTTGGTGAGAATATTTCACTTCATTTGATGTGCTGCTTCAAAATATTTGTTTGTGATATATGGCTACCTAAAGCTGGCCATACACAGGGACATCCGCTTGTTTGGCGACATCACATTGAGGTGGGCAATATCGGGCTGATCCCTTGTCTGATTTGTCCATTTCCTGCGCAATTACTTCACTGCCTAGACAAAAGAATATGAGCCTAAACCACAATTGGAATTACACACACAGCAAGTTTAATGCACAGGTAAAATCCATATGCCACCTAGTGATCTAAAACACACACTGCATTACTACATGAAGAAACAGAGTTACAGGTATGGGACCATTTTCCAGAAAGATCAGGACCTGGGGTTTTCTGGATAACGGTTCTTAGGTCCTAGGGCCCACGTCGGATCACCCCGATATCGCCCACCTCAAGGTGGCGACATCGCCCGTGTATGGCCACCCTTAGTTTTAATTAAGTACAATGTACTGTTTTATTATTACAGAAAAAAAGGGAATAATTTTTTAAAATGTGGTTTATTTGGATAAAATGGAGTCTATGGGAGACTGCCATTCCATAATTTGGAACTTTCCAGGTTTCCAGATAACGGATCTCACACCTCTACACAAGGTCGGACTGGGGGCCCAGGGCCTACCGGGTCTGTTGTACAGGGCCCCCCCTTGGACCCCCTGGCCTGCCTTGCTGAGGCCCCCGCACGTCTTCTAGCTGCAGCGCCCACGCAGCGCGCTGTCTAATTTTTTTCCATTTTCTTTTTAATATATGACGATTGGGGGTCTGGCCAGGTGGGGTCCCATGAGGGTCGGGGCCCACTGGGTTTTCTTCCGGTGTCCCGCTGGGCCAGTCCGACCCTGCCTGTACAGTATATGCAGTGTACTTCACACATCATTTGCCATGCAATCATTTCCCTTACAGCCAATGCACATAAAGCCTTCTATTCCATAACTGTCCTATGTGCCAAAGGCAGCTTTTGTTGAACTACAGTACCCATGATCCACAGCAGGTGCTGTCACCCTCCCCTGTTTTTGACTACAAGATGACTATTTATCTTTCAGGAGGGGAGAATACTGTAATTGCTCCAGCACAGACACCAAAAGCACCCAGTCGTGTATAGCACCAGGAAGTACCGAGATTTGCTCTGGTAGGGGTGATTGTCTTTGTGGTACCTGTCAGTGTCACTCGGAGTCCCCAAGCCAACAGTACCAGGGGGAGTTCTGCCAGTTCAATAACTTCCAGTGCCCAAGATTTCTTGGATACATGTGCAATGGTAAGAAAATTAAAAATCAATGCATTTCTTTGATAAAGGACTCCAAATAGGGCAGCTGTATACTGGAGAGGTAAACAGCAGTCTTGTGTACAGTACTGGCAAAGTAAAGTGCAGCAAGTCACGACTATAGAGAAAGGTTGCTGAATCCAGAAAAGGGCCTTATATATTAAGGTAGCCATTAAAATGTACCAGGGCAACCAATCAGAATGTTGCTTTCATTTGTCTACCTTGGAAAAGGTTGCTTTGGATTAAATGCTGGTTGGTTGCTACCAGTAACTACACTTGGCAATTTAGCTCGCTATGTTGTTAAATCAGATCTTGATTACTTCTATGCTACAATGATGTTTCCATTTCTAACCTATAGACAGAGGGCGTTGTTATATGGGATCCTGTGTGTGTGATGCTGGCTGGGAAGGAGAAAGTTGCCAGTGTCCTACCAGCAACCAAACATGCCTTGATAGGAACGGGGTAAGTGAGTGGCATATTGGTGACTGGTAATGTGAGGGTCTAAAGATTTTATTAGACTACAGCTACCAGCTCCTAGGGTTGCCACCTGGCCTGGTCAGTAAAAATCATGGTTGATCCCAATGTTATTAATAGGGAAAACAATTAATATATATGAAGGCTGGTATTTTTTCCCAGAAAAGGTGGAAACCCTACTAGCACCCCTAACAGCATTAGACTGATGGTGGAATGCTGGGGTATGTAGGCAAATATACATAACAAAAGAGTGATTTTGTATCTAAGGAGAAAAATTAAAAGCCATATTCTAAAAGGATACGGTCACAGTATCCATTCACATATATCCATGCGGAATGCAGTGCCAACCCAATATTAATTACATCCCAAGAACAAAAAGAACAACACAAAGGCAACTTTATGTAACTCCCAAAATACAGGGGGCAATCAACATTCTGCCTATCTCATATAACACCCCAAATTCACAGGATCAACGTCTGCTTCATGTATAATACCCCAGAACACAAAGTAGGATACATGCAGTGCCAAATTTATATATAATACCCCAGGGTACATGGCAGGATACATAAAGAGTCTGCATCATGTATAATTATCTAGAACACATGGCAGGATAAATGCAGTACTCAATAAATTTATAATACAGGTATGGGACCTGTTATCCAGAACTTTGGATTTTCCAGATAACAGATCTTTGTGTAATTTGGGTCAACAAGAAAATCATTTAAACATTAAATAAACCCAATAGCCTGGTTTGGGGATTAATTATATCTTAGTTTGGATCAATTACAAGGTACTGTTTTATTATTGCAGAGAAAAATGAAACAATTTTTTTTTAAAAATTGGAATTCTGTGATAAAATTAAGTCTATGGGAGATGGACTTTCAGTAATTCAGAACTTACTGGATAATGGGTTTCCAGATAAATAATCCCACACTTGTTCTCCAAAACACACCACAGTATGAATGCAGTGCCAGAATAATGTAATAACCCAGAACAAGTCAGGATAAATGGAGTACCAAATTCATATAGAAGACCAGATCAGAATCAGAAAACGTGGCAGCATGTATTATACACCATATATTCACTGCGGTTCCATGTCATTCTCCTCCTCTTACTTTTATAGGAATTGCTATCACCCTTCATTCATATCCATCATATACAGCATGGGGAGGGCCATAGTTGCTTAATGCTAGCATGGGAGAGAGAATAGGGTTGCAATGGGCACATAACAAATAAGGCATGGATTTGACTTATTAGACTTACTTTTTTTGCTAGCACTTTCTAATAAGTGTATAATGCACATATGTTTGGGGTAGTTAAAAAAACTACAATAACCCGCTCTGATCTCAGGGTCTGTGCAGTAATCGTGGGAAGTGCGTTTGCGGGCGCTGCCAGTGTGATAACGCGTTACAGTACACAGATGCTACATGTGAATCCTCCTATTCGCTGGTAAGTAAGCATTGATACATGCTGACAGTTAAATAAAATAATTGAATTTTTTTTAATTAATGGAACTTTCATACATTGTGGTGCTGTTGGAGTTGCCAGTTGTTTCTATAAACATCTGACCTTATCTGTGGCAGGGATACCAAGTATACCTTGTGGAAGGTTATATTTATATTCTGTTACAAATACTTTCATAGATAATTTATGACAAAAGTAATGTTGCTTATAAACATCCAATATTATTTAGATGCATCCTTAAATGTTCATTCTTATCTTTGCCATTGTATTGGTAGCGCCAACTGGGCGTGTGCGAAGACCTACGGACATGTGTGCAGTGCCAGGCCTGGGGAACTGGAGAGAAAAAGGGCAAAAAATGCGAAGCGTGCGAAATTAATATTAAAATGGTAGATGAGCTGAAGAAAGGCAAGTATTTGGAGATAGATCTGCCTTTGCGCCTTTGACAACTATCCCTATGAAATTCAGACTCATTAATTACCTTCATTATTGAGGCAATAAAAATGTACAGAACAATTCAGCTATGCACAGCACCCTGATTGGTCTGGGCTAGATCCATCCATCAACAGAGTTAGGGAGATACCTACACAATGTACCCCCAGCAGTCAATAAGGACCAGTATTAGTACAGAGTGGTGCTTGCCCTAAGAAGTCAGTTTTAGTTAGATGCCTCTTATTGGGAAAAAGTCATCTATTAATGCAAAATTAATAGAGACTTTTCCATTTATGCCGTGCACATCCAAGCCATATCTAGCTGTTTTTAAACTTCACCACCTGCATCCCCCCCATCAGCCCATTTTGTTGAGGTCCCAGCTTTTCTACTTTGTAATTGCCCCTCTCTTCTGTAACACCACTCCTGGAATTTGTTGCTTCCATAATTTATATCCTTTTCTTCTATTGTGGCAGTGGATGAAAGAACTGAGAACTGTACTTTCCGGGATGAAGAAGATGATTGTACATATGAGTACTCAGTAGATCCAAATGCAGTGCAAGGAAACTACACTGTGCTGGTCAAGAACAAAAAGGGTAATCCTGATCATTCTATTCTGTCCTAGTTCCTTCATGTACATTTCACAGTTCTCTCAATAGTTATTTTATTTCAGTATCCTTCTGATAACCCTTCGCTGTTAGCCTGCCTACTCTATTGGGCATCTTGACATTCCCCAGTTCTGTAGCTACAACCAGTCTTCTTATACACTGTAGGTTTTTCCTTTTCTTAGTGGTCTATTGCAAACCATCTATCCTGCCTGCTAATACTGAATTACCCCTTAGACTTCCTTTATCTCTGATTTCCCTCCATGTACTGGGACCCTTGTCTCTTCTCTTAAACTCCCATCCTAACTGTGATGTTTCTTTATTCAATAGAGTGTCCTCCTGGAGCCTTCCTCTGGCTTATTCCTCTACTCATCTTTTTGATGCTTCTTCTTGGGCTCTTGTTGCTCCTTTGCTGGAAATATTGTGCCTGTTGCAAGGTGAGAACAATATAAAGAAAAGTGGACACATAAATTGGAGCTGTCAAGGACAGAAAAGCACCTAGGATAGTGGATATCTGTTGTGATGAGAGGGCAGTAGTACAAAAGCAATGAATGAGGAGATGAGGACAGCAGAGGATAAACGCTAGAAAAACTGGAGGCATTGTGGGTCTTTTTGTAAGAAATTTCACTGGTGCACCACATTTAGAGACAAGGGGCTCATAAAAACATCTTTTTTTTTCAGGCTTGCTTGGCAATGCTTCCTTGCTGTGGACCAGGTAATGGGCAAATCCAACTGCCATATTCCAACCCAGACCTATTACAAATTCTAAGCCTCAGCATGTTCATAGCAATCATACTGCTTTTCTCCAGCAACTGCATGATGCACTAACTCTCTTACAGGACGGTCAGTCGGATTTAAAGAAGACCACTACATGTTGAGGCAAAGCCTGATGTCATCAGATTACCTGAATACCCCACTGGTGCGCTCAGGGAACCTCAAGGGTGGGGACACAGTGAGATGGAAGATCAACAACAACGTACATCGTCCACCCCCCTCTCCTGCAGCTCTGAACCCCAAGGAGCTTGGTAGGTATAAGAAGGCTGGAGGTTGTAGAATTTAGAAATTGCTTAGCATTACATAATTAAACATCTTAGTTCTTCAAGGTTTAATAACCCCAGTAGTCTTTATGAGCACATGTGGGTCTAGCAGTGGATACATGGATACATATTCCTGTTCCTAATACCCGTCTTCTACTGTAAGTGGGTGCTTGTGTATAATATATTCATTGAGAAACTTTACAGATACTCCTGGTAGACATATCTAACTCATGATTTTATTAATTTAATTTGTAAAAGGGTATGGCTTTGTGTGCTTCAGGGTGAATGCAAATTAGAGGGTATCTGATATCTTATAGACAGTAAAAATTGTGTCATTTTCTTCTTTTTGATGCAAGTCCCATATGGTGTCTCACTGCGTTTGGCCCGGCTGTTCACTGAGAACCTGTCGAAGCCTCAATCCCGCGAGTGTGCCCAGCTGCGCCAGGAAGTGGAGGATTCGGTATGCAGGGAAACACAAGAATGTGTATCGATGGGTTGTTTTTGCTTTTGGTCTTCTCTTTTTAGTCTACATAAAAATTCTATTTATTAGTTTTCTAACTGTTCTCCAGTGTTTGCCCTGTGCCTGTACTCTATAAATCACTCCTACAGCTTTGTTGACTACTTCTCATTGTATCCTATTTTCCCCAGCTAAATGAGGTGTACAAGGTGATACCTGGGACCCACAAGGTGAAACAGACAGCTTTCAGGTTAGTTCCTGTTATTTATAAATCTGCCCTGTTGGCTTTGTTAAATTAGCTAACTAAAGCCCTTCTACTCTTTTTTTCCCATCCAGGCTTCAGTCCAATGCAGGAAAAAGGTATGGCATGCTGTTTCCTATGAAACCTTTTTCTTCTCTAGTGCTTCTCAATGCTCTCCCAAACTATGTCTTACTGTTCTTTACCTTTATTCCCCAGGCAGGATCACACTATTGCAGAGACCATCTTGATGGCTCCCCGGGAAGCTGAACCTGAGATTGTAAAGGTGACAGAGAAACATGTGACACAGGAGGCTTTCCAGGACATGAAGGTTTCCCCAGGATACTATACAGTGACATCAGACAGAGGTGAGGAACTGGTGTTCTTTATATTTTATTTATCCCTTTATGTCTCGTCATCTTTCTGACCATTTCGTCTATTTCCAGATGCCCATGGACTTGTGGAGTTCCAGGAGGGGGTTGAACTGGTAGATGTGCGGGTTCCTCTCTTCATCAGGGAGGAGGATGATGATGAGAAGCAGCTGTTGGTGGAAGCTCTGGAAATTCCCACAGGAATTGCCCATTTGGGGAGGAAACTGGTCAATATTACTATTATAAAAGAGCAAGGTGAGAGAGTGGTGACCGCTCACTGAATGGCATCAGATTTGCACATCCATATCAGAGCTACACCACATGTAAAAGCTAACAACTGCAAACATGTCTAGAGGTCACTACTTCAGGTAAAGGGGGTCTTTTTGGCTGTGGGTAGTGTTCAGCTTTGAGCCTCTGATAGATAGAAGAGGAGGCCAAGATAATAGTACCTTCTGTCCAGTATGAAGACCACCCACAGACAGCCAACCTGGTAGCTGCTGAGAAGAGAAATATCTGAAATAAGGCAATACGTTTTATTGTTTACAACGACACATATACCCTAATAAAGTGATTGGGCATAGACCCAGTTCTTTCACCAAGCAAACCACATGTTCAGCATACTGCTCATCATGATTGTTATTCGCATCTTTGCCATCCATTGACATTACAAGTATATAACAAAAATTACATTTTCCATTTTCTGCAACAATATGTAGGGAAAGTATCTAGCTTGTGTAACTGTAGAGCAATGGTCCCCAATCTTTTTTTACTGTGAGCCACATTCAAATGTAAAAAGAGTTTGGGAGCAACACAAGAATGAAAAAAGTTCTTGGGGGCGCCAAATAAGGGCTTTGATTGGCTATTGGTAGCCCCTTTGTGGACTGGCAGCCTACAGAAGGCTCTGTTTGGTTGTTCAGTCTGGTTTTTATGCAACTAAAACTTGCCTCGCAGCCTGGAATTAAAAAATAAGCACCTGCTTTGAGACCACTGGAAATGACAGCCAAAGGGTTTATGAGCAACATGTTGTTCACGAACCACTGGTTGGGGATCACTGCTGTAGACACTTAAAGGATTATGTAATGAAAGACACTTAGTTTGCCCAGGAGCAATAACCCATAGCAACCATTCAGTAGGTAGAATTTACCAGTCACCTATTAAAAACAAATATATTTTCAGTTGCTATAGGTTACTGCCCCTGGGCAAACATTTCCTTTTATTACATATGGGCGTTTGATTTATGTCAGACCTTTGATTTCTCCACCAAAGTATTTCTGCCAGCAAAGAAATATCAAAAAACTGCTGTGCTGCCTGTCAATGAGATTATGGTAAACACTTGTCACTGCTGGTACAGACTATTTTTTGCATGAAGACACTTAAAAGTGCTTTTATAAACCAAAATCCACCAGAACGAGCCATTAAAGAGACACTGACACCAGAACATAACATTTTTTTAATATCTATCATTCTATTGTCTTTCCATACTATTTATAATTTTGCCATAAAAGCATTTGCCAGATGCTTTTACATTACATATGTTACACCTATGTTCCTCTATGAGGGTGCTGACATATTTGTGGAGCAGGAGTACGTTAGCATTAGAAATTGACATGTTGAGAAGGGAAAGTCAGGTTGGCAAAACAGTCAGGTTTAGGAACTTCAAGTAACAATAACAATTGCTTACAAAAGTAGAACCATCAGTGAAAAACGATCAACATGACCTATAGGTGTGATATTAACATAATTCTAAACAGTGCTTTCAGTTATACTAATGTCACAACCCTCCTGTGTCTGTTTGTCTTAGCCAAGAGTATAGTGACTTTTGTGAAACCTGCCTACACCTACAGCCGTCAGGAACAGGTTGCTCGAGTCCCAGTTTCTCGTGAGATCATCCAGAATGGAAAGACACAAGTCACGTATCGTTCCCAGGACCTGACTGCTCAGGAGGGAAAGGTAAGGATAGTAATGGAAGACACACAAATACTTGTTTATGCAATCTGGTGGAATTCACAAAACTGGTATATTGGAGTAAAAAAATCATAGCAAGCAATCATTAATAAGAAATGATTAGCCAGCTAGTAGAAGTTACAAGGGTGGAGTAAATTTTACACCCTGTGTTTTTATGGAATTATTTGCTCAGTTCACTATAACCCATTTCCCCTTAGGATTATACATTCTCCGAGGGAGAGCTCACCTTCCAGCCAAATGACACTCAGTCAGAGATTCTAGTCCCTCTACTTGGTCGGTCAGAAGTTGACACTCTGCTGGGAAATAGACAAGTTAAACAGTTCCTTCTAGAACTTAGTAATACTAAACATGGGGCCAAAATTGGCAAATACCCACAATGCACCATCACAATTGATGACACTGCAGGTAAGGCAATGATCCAGGGGAATAGTGGTTGGAAAATCTTGGGAGTGAATGAAAGTACCAAATGTCTTTCTCCCCCACAAGATGCAATACAAAAGGTAATGCCAGTCCAGTCTGTTCAGTCACCCAGTGGAAAGATAGGTGCTCCTATCAATCTGAACGCCCAGGCTCTCAGTGCCAGGAAAATCCGACTCAACTGGATGCCCCCTCCTGGAAAACCCACAGGGTACAAGGTAAATAATTGTTTTCTGACAATAATTATTTACATATTAATGACAGCAGTATGAGTTTCTAATGTGTTACTAAGAACATCTTTTTGATAGAAACCTAAATAAGTATATGAGAGGCTGTCATTTCCTCTAACATTCCTGTTTGGTTGACCTTGCCACCCAATGAACCAGACTTGTGGCTCCTGGCCACTGCTTCTATGGTGGCCATCAGGCTGGGCTTGTACGAATATGTAGGGCAGAAAATATGCACTCTTCCAAACCCAGCTGTTTTGGAAACCCCACAGAGGGGTCAGTTTAAGGACCTTTGCTATAAAGAGATTATAACACAACAGCAGGGCTATGACATGGTATATGAAGGGTTTTGACCAGACATGTTTAAACAATGGCAGTATGAAACTACAAACTGAACCAGGAACTATTATTATACCCCCTGGTCTCTTTTTAGCCTCAACCCTTCCTCTGTATCTTATAAATAAGTGTCTGTGCTTGTTTCCATATTTAACTGGAAATATACTGGCTGGCGTTCTACACATCTGTTGCTGGAAACATGAATCACTGCCTTCCTGGATTTTTTTTCCTTTGTAAACTTAAGTTTGACAGTGTTGGCAGATTCATTGTTTATTTGCTCATTAATATCTGGGTTGTATTTGATTATGTGCTGGAATGGTCCATTAATGTAATATACCTTGTGCATTTGTTTGCCTCTTGTAGTTGCTTAGGTCAATCAATCCAGCAACCATAAAGCAGAGTTCTAACATTCTATGAGCTAAGGAGTCATGAAGGCATGTTCATTCGACTGCCCACTCCCCTATCTGATTACCTGTAACAGGAGTTCCCCTATTCACTCCCCATAGGATTAAGCTGTGACCATCTGGCAATAGACAGGGGAAAATAAAAAAATTAATGATGTACCGAATCCAGGATTTGGTTTGGGATTTAGCCAAATCTCAGCCTTTTTCAGCAGGATTCAGATTTGGACAAACTGAAGAGCCTGGCGGAACCAAATCCAAATCCTACAAAGCCCGGCCTAGATAAATACAACCCTAAAATGGATGAGTGCCCATTTTCTACCCTGGGTAATCCTGGAACTATAGTAGCAGACTGTAACCATAATGTTTTTATATTGGTTCTATGTATCTGTAATATTTGTATGAGCTAAAGCTTGAAGGCCAGTTAGGGTGAAAATAGGTTTGAGGGCTTTTTCAACCCTGAGTAATATACTGGTCACAAAATATCCCTATAATAATTCAACTGGCCAGTGCTACAGGTACAAAAAAGTATGGCTGTTTCTGTAGGTACGTTACTGGATTGAAGGAGATTCAGAGTCGGATGCCACTGTCCTGGATACAAAAGTGCCCTCTGCAGAGCTGGTCAATCTGTACCCATACTGTGACTATGAAATGCGGGTATGTGCATACAATACTCAAGAGGAGGGTCCCTACACTGACATAGTCACCTGCCAGACCTTGGAGGACGGTGAGTTGTTCATTATGTTATATAAACCAGACACAGGCATTTGGCTGTCTGTCAGATTTGATTAATATACAACTTCCAATTACCCCAAGACAGCCTGCCACTTGCTCATGCCTGGACTAATAAATTTTCCATATGACAGAAAGTGCTTGAATAACAATAGCTGCACTCATTGCATGATATCCCTCTCTTCCAATACTCATTACTCTACATTTGATTTTTGCACAGTGCCCAGTGAACCTGGCCGTCTGGCCTTTAACGTCATTTCAAGCACAGTGACGCAGTTAAGTTGGGCAGAGCCAGCTGAAACCAATGGCGAAATCACAGCATATGAAGTCTCCTATGCAATGGTCAACGAGGACAACAGTAAGATGGCTGCTCCCCCAATTCTCTCATTTTAAGCATGTTAACCTGAACTAGATTGTAGAACTATATTCTAGAACTAGATTCATAAAAAAATTTTAAATTAGCAATATGGTCTCACGTTAAATGCTCCATTTGACTGTACCCCAACTTTATATATGAATATATATGTATGTCTTTATTTCTGTGACTTAAATTTCTGTCTGTTTTGGCAGAACCCATTGGTCCCATAAAGAAATTCCTGATTGAAGGGCCCAAGAAGCGTATGGTTCTAATTGAAAACCTACGAGAATCCCAGCCATACCGATACACCGTGAGGGCCACCAACAAAGCTGGGTGGGGGCCAGAGAGAGATGCCACCATGAACCTAGCTACACAGCCCACCCGCCCAATGTCAAGTGAGTAGCACAACTACAGAGGAACAAAATGTTATAGTCCAGTTCAATAAAGTAAGTCTCTTTTATTATATCAGAGAATGTGCCCTCTTTGGGTCTAATATACAATCATCTCTACATTTATATGCCAATGGATTTTAAAACAATTAAACAGAACATTAATAGACCCCCCTACACTGTTTATAAATGGTGTCTCTACAGAGGGAGCTGCAGGAAGCCAGTAGGGACCTGGAACAAACATTTATTATACCACAGTCAAGCCTGTATAGGATGCCTTATGGATGCTTTATTGCACTATTATGACTACTGTAAAAGAACCCTCTCCTGTCTGTTCTCCACAGTTCCCATTATTCCTGATGCTCCTATTATTGATGCCGAAGCTGGGGAGGAATATGACAGCTACTTGATGTACAGCACCGATGTCCTGCGCTCTCCAATGGGCAGCAAGAGACCCAGTGTATCAGATGAGTCAGGTGAGGATACCCCAAAGCATAACATAGGGTTAGGGGACAAGGGGGCTTTAAACAAATGGGTACATTGCAATCCTCTCTTGTGCTGTTATGGATATCTATTATATTGGACCTAAAACAAAAACGAGGTGCAAGGATGCAATGAACTGCAGACCCCTTCTGCTGGCTGTTAGCACCCACACGCTAAAGTTGTAGTCAGTGGAACTCTGTTGCTTCCCCTGCCATCTTTCCTCCACTCTCTACCCCTCTCCATCTAAGCCACACCCTGTCCCCTGAAGGCCGGCGCTGGAAGTATGTCCCTCTCCTGGGCTCAGAGATGGACCTGCGGCGGGTCACCTGGAAACTGCCCATAGAGATCATACCACGCCTGTCCGTCAGCAGCAATCTGTCCACTGACAATGAGAGCTTGCTGGACCAGCCTGTGACTACCAGCTCACTGACGAGGAAAGGGACCATGCAAGCAACCCCAGAAGGTGACAGAAGGAAGATAGGGATCCTTTTTTCCTACTGCCCTTTTCCCATTGCCATCAGTGTAATGTGCTAACAGCCTGAATGGGGATCTGGGGTACCCTGCATGATGCTTACAGGGTGTGCTTTACTGCTTCAAGGTTACCTAAGCTTATGACTGTCTGGGAAACTTTGAGGTGGCTGCTCATTTATTTCATTAGGTTATACTTGGACATTTTTGTACAGTATTGTGGAATACATTGGCATTTTATAAATACATGTTAATATTACATAATATTAAGCAGAAGCCCACAGGCTCAAATTTAAGACATGGACCCTATCACAATCACCCATTCCCCAATACAGTATGCTGGAAATGATTCCTGCATTCAGTTCAGGATTTGGAAGAATCCAAGGCTTTTTGGTTTTTGTTGCAGGGTTTGTGTTTAGCCATATCTCTAGACCTTTCCAAACCAAATCCAAATACTTATTTATGCAGGATCTGGATTTGACTAAAATCCTTAATCTAAAAATGGCACTAACCTTTGTAGTTTCAGTAAAAATATAGGCTTGAGCTACCACCTTAATTTAGTTGTATTGTTAAATGCACAATGTACAGATATTTCAGACCTGTTTCAAAATGAATTTTAAAAGCTGACATTCAAGTATTCTATCTGTTTTGTGTCTCTGTTTTAGGAAGCTTTGCCTTAAAGGAGTTCTGCACTACTTGTTTGTATCATATTCAGGACAGTGGTGGCCCCACCTTTGGGATTGGGAAGAATTATTAAAAAATGATCTTTTACCACCTCTTCTAATCTCCCTCATATATCACTCTTTTATATATTTGATACATTTCAGATTTAATGTTCACTGTAAAGCTCTCATCTTACTAGCATGGTTGGTCTTTCTCTCCTGTAGAGCAATTACTTAATGGACGCACAGAATTTTCCTTTTCGGGGGGCAGTCTCAACCGGGCCATGGCATCAGGCTACCAGCAACTCAGCCCCCATGTCCAAAATGAAACCTACAGGTTTGGTAGCACAAGCTCCCAACATACAACCACGACAGTCATATCAGGGCAAGGTGAGTATGGGATTTGGAAGGGTTCAATTATATCATTTAACACATAATCATCCCAGTTTTATTATCTAATATTGAGATCATATTCCTTTAATTCAGGTCTTTAAAGGACAAGGAAAGTCCCAAATAGAATAAGGCTAGAAACGTTGCATTTTGTATACTAAACATAAGCATAAACTTACTGCACCACAAGCCTAATCAAACAAATGATTTATGCTTTCAAAGTTGGCCACAGGGGGCTGTTATCTTGTAACTTTGTTAAACATCTTTGCAAGACCAAGACTGTGCACATGCTCAGTTTTGTCTGGGCTCAGTTGGGAGGGTTAAGATTAGGGATTATCATAAATTATCAAATCAGCACAAGTCAAATAATATCTGCCATAGAAGCCAATACAGCAAGACTGATTAATAATCAGAATATACAGACTGCACTGGGTTTGTGGATACAAATCTCTCTGATCTGGACTGCTAAGGGATTGTCATAAATGACCAAAACAGCACAAGTGAAATAATATCTGCCAGAAGCTGATACAGCAAAACTGATTAATAATCAGAATATACAGACTGCAGTGGGTCTTCTGTTGTCATGTAATCGTATGTGGATTTTATAGTTTTTGTATTGTTTGATACAAACTTTCTCCAACTCTGCAGAACCAGTGGCTGCAGCAAAATAATCCTCCAAATAGAATCCCAGTTTATCTGTTTAAATCTGGCTCCATGATCTTTGTCCCTGCATCTGGAATTGGAAACATTAAAGGGGATGTAAAGGCAAAAATTAAATCCAATACAAATCCCGACACAGTCGGCAACTGCTCTATAGGGAAACAATGCTACTGAAGTTCTGAAAGGCTGGAAGTAAGGCGCCCCCCCCCCCTGCTGTTCATAAGTATGATTGTTTCCCTGCCCAGCAGTTAGGGACCATCTCACAGTTTCTATCCACAGCAGTAAATGTAGGGAGAATTTCACTGCATATAGTCATATATATATATATATATATAAATATAAAGTACATTGAGATAGATTTCTTTTTCATTTTTTGCCTTTCCTTGTCCTTTAATACGCAGCTGGGTTGGAGGCAGCCAAACTCCATGCTAAAGTCACTTCTCCCCTGCAGTAGTAATTTATACAGTAAATGTTCTGTTTAAATGTTAGAAGTATCCAATGGGAAAGGCTTTTAAAAGCTCCTGCAAAAGTGCCACCTAACACAGGGTTCTGAAATTGATTTTCATAGTCACATATGAAATCCACTTGTTGCATTGCTAATCTGTATTTGGGAATGTGTTATGCATGTGACTGCCCTAAGCAGCCTAGCAACATACACAGTCAGCCATGAAGCGTGAAGATTTCACATGTGGATAGTATTAAAGGGGTGAGGTGGCAACATTACCCATCTCATTTACCATAATTTCTGTGCACCCATTTCACCCTACAAACTCGACTGTCTCTGTCTTCCCCTTTCTGTGACACCATTTGGTATTCTGCCACTTCCTCACAGTCTCCTGCTGTCTTTTTTTCCTGCCCTACCTGCAGAGCGGGTTGGTTGGCCCTTGCCACCCGTGCAGGAAGACCCTGAGAGAAGATTTTCAGGGGCACAGGTGATGGGTTACAATGGCACCTGCAGAATCCGGGACACAATAATCATGGCTGAATGTCCCAGAAGCACACTCCTGGGAATAGGTACCATGGAATTATATCATCCTCATGCTGACTGGTCATTGCTTCCATGGATGCTCAACCCCAACCCCCTGAATGCTGACTCCCCAATCAGTTTCATCCAACCTCCCTGCTAGAGAATGTGCTGCATTAAATAATAATACTCTGTATGTGTAGGCAATCTTTCTCAATGTTGGCTTCCTAGCAACTGTTAGACTATATCCTCCAACATTTAAACAATAGCCAACAGTTGGAAGTCATATATTGGAGATAATTGATGTGTAGGTATGATACTGTCCCTTCATAGAAGAAAGAGTATTCTTTTGGGGAGCCCCAGGTTAAGAAACATGGTACTGGTGGTGAGCACTAAACTGTTGTAATCTGCAGTAATCAGAGAGAAGTAGAGGCACTTTCATTAGGGCACATTTTAAGTGGGGGGGGGGAGGGGACTGGATTGCCTGAAAAGGTTTGTAGTTTAGTGGGTTGGGACAAAGTTGGGATGGACCAGGTAATGCCCAGGTTTATGTAGGTTGCCTCAATCTAGGTATTTTAGTGCAGGGGTCCCTACCCGCCCGGGCTGCCGAACCTAGCCTGCAGTTAACGAGGCATGCCGTATTGGATGTCGGTGTGCTGAATTGGACACTGGCATGCCCAAATTGGACCCCCCACCCCAGTCCTTGAAAACTTTTTGGCCTCGGCACCAGTCTCGTATCCAAAAAAGGTTGGGCACCCCTGTTTTAGTGGGAAGACTGGATTAGCTTTCCCAGTCGCATGATCTCTGGACTCTAATGTGGGTTTACCATTTAACACCACTAGTCATTAATTTAAAGCATGACTGTTGGGTGCGTAAAATCTGCAGCACTATAGTCAAAACAAATTATACTTTGTATTATTATAGAATGCAGTACAATTGCGGTCAGGGGATATATTGCATGACTCCTTTTACCCATCAGTTATCAGAGGAGCTGGAAGAGCATGTGATATGTATATGTATTATACCCACGATGCACAGCAGCCCCACTGAACTTAATCTTATTGCCTGGCTAAATAATATACCCTGAACCTTACGCTCAGCTGCTCCATCCACCCCTTTATACCACTGCCGGAGATACATCTCATTGCTGGTGTCTCTGGCCTGGGGGGGTTTAACCTAAACTGCTATAACCATCATATTCAGTCACCTTGGCCTGGGCATGCATGTGGGCCAATCTTATTGCGTTACCATAAAAACAAAATGGAAGCATTCTCTAAATTGAAATAACTAACTGCAGGAATTGAGAGCCTTGGGAACAAGGGATCTAATAGATTTAAAATCCCATAATACTCAGTGAGTGTTTCCACAAGGGGGCATTTGATTACCCTGAACTATCCTATTTTGTTCAGAAAAAAACAGCAGAAGCAGAAAGATAATGAATGAATCCCAACAGCCTTCTGAATCAAAAGATATAATGGCCAGGACTCTTGACCAGGACTCGAGATGGCATGGAGAAGGCAATTGGGATGATGCTATTGTACTTGCCAAAACAGTAAATATTTAGGTGGGAGTGATAACAAGACAAGAAAAGTCCTATACTGTACTTCTTTTCAGAAAGTTACATTTTCCCTTTAAATTGTGAAGGTATTTGTACTGTTCCCAGCTGTTTAATGTAGTACATTCCATCATTACTAGTGGAAGGTTAAAATTGTGTATTCTTCCATTTTGGTAACTTCCCATTTGGCCCTTCTCTCTTTACAAACAGGTGCATCAGGGCAGAACAGACTGGGGCTCCCCCCACTTGTGTTAGGAGGAGGAAGGGGTCGCACCCACTCAGAGGATGTGAGGGATGCTCTGACAAGCTTAGATGTGGCTATACAGGGTGAGTATATCTTCTTAGCTGACGAAGCTTATGGTTGCCTCTAAATGAAGGCAATATTCACCATATTCTCTCTTTGCAGATACACGTCTCTCCCCGGGGATCCCCGACACCCCCACACGTTTGGTATTCTCAGCCCTGGGACCCACCTCCCTTAAGGTCAGCTGGCAGGAGCCGCAATGCGAAAGAGAGGTTCTGGGCTACAAAGTGCACTATCAAATGCTGAACGGAGGTGATTATCATATTATAGACTTAATAATAATACAAATTCTCATTTAATCTGTTACTCATAATAGGATTTATACTTCTTCACTGGAGTTCATCTCCCTCTGTCCATTGCTACTGTTATGACATCATACGACATCATACCTATAATACCAGAACTAGTACAATTACTTTATTCGTTTCTCAATCCAGGTGAATCAAGGACCATTGACATTACAAACCCACGGGAGAACTCGGTAGTGGTGGAAGACTTGCTCCCCAACCACTCGTACATGTTCCGGGTGAAGGCACAAAGCATGGAGGGATGGGGGCCCGAAAGAGAAGGTGTTATAACTATCGAATCACAAGTGGATCCTCAGAGCCCACTCAGCCCTGTACCAGGTACTTATCTGGAATGAAAACTTAGAATAACCATCTTCAGATAAGGTCATGCTTACCAACATTTGCATCTTAGGATAACCTTGTACCAAACTATTTCAGCCGTACTAATTCAACAAAAATGTGCCTCAGCTGAGACAAGTAATATGGAAACTCTCTCTATATGAAAAATGATGTGACAATGACACACATACACAATGTTCAAGTAACCTATACCTTTATACCCTTACACTGTATTGTAATGCGTGCATATTAAAGACTACTTATACTGTTTTTGTAATTGCATATCTACCTTCCTTTGGTAGGATCTCCGTTCACATTAAGCACCCCCAGTGCTCCTGGACCACTGGTTTTCACAGCTCTGGCCCCTGACTCCCTGCAGTTAAGTTGGGTGAGACCCCGAAAGCCTAATGGAACAATCCTGGGGTACATGATCACCTGTGAGATGTTGCATGGAGGAGGTGAGCGCTCATAGTATAAGGAAGTCCCTATTAGCGACCTACTGACCATACAGTCTGGTTGATAAGAACAGAACAGCAGCAGTTTATATAACCCACTGTTCCCTATTCCTTTTGTCTGCTCCAGGGGAACCACGAACTATCTACGTTGAAGGTGACAAACCCGAGACTTCCCTTACGGTTCCTTTCCTGAATGAAAATCTGCCATACAAATTTAAGGTCCAGGCAAAAACAACACAGGGTTTTGGACCAGAGAGGGAGGGAATTATTACTATTGAATCTCAAGATGGAGGTGAGAATTTTGGATTTAATAAAGGGCAACTTCATTAAAATAAGCAATCATGTGGTTTGATCATACTTAATACTCTCTAAGTTTAGAGAAATGTATGCGTATTTCCTTTTAGTCGTGTCATCTTATCTACTGCCTTCATGTCATAAATCACCAGTTTAGTTATGCATTAATGCACATTTCATTTCTTTTTAATAATAACAATGAATCCTTAAAAATAGAATTTCTATTAAGAAGTATGGAGAGGCAGAATACACAAAAGAAAAGAAATGGTGTAGATGTAGCTGGCACCAATATCTTGTTGGTGGCACCAGGATAGGTAGGACGTGGCCCGCACTGTGAAGTGTGTTGCACATTTAGGGGCAAATTTACTATTATTCCCCAAAATTAGTTCGATCAAACTCGATATTCGATTAGCATTCGATCATCGAATGCTAAATGAATAGTTTTAGGATACCTTTTATTCGATATTCGATCATTCGACGATCGAATACAAATTTATTCGATCAGTCAAATAAATCATTCAAATGATTCTTACGATTCGAACGATCGAAGACTTCGATCGTACAAATCCTATTCGATCAGGACTTAGCCTCAGAAGCCTATGGGAGTGCTCCAAGTAGGCAATCGAATAAACTTAAAAAATTAAATCCTTCGCTGATGGAATGATCGTATGATCGAATATTCGTTCATTCGACTCTATTTGAATGTATTCGCTCGTTCGACCATTCGCTATTCGATAATCGAATATGCCAAAATTTGCATATTAGACCAAACAAATAAATCCTACGTTCGAAATTCGATCAAATTCGATCGAACTTCAAAATATTTGCGTGAATTTAGTACATCGGCCCCTTAGTCTTTAACAAATCACCCCACTCTTCTGCAGCTTCTCTTTACTGGTGAATACCATCATTTGTTCCATTTTCACCTAGAATCTTTCCAGGAGAGGTACAGTACGCTTGCTCAGCTTTATAGGGGAAAATGAAGCTCTTCTGCTTCTTTGTCACTCCTTCCTCTGTATAAAGAAGGCTGGTGTGCTCCATCTCACTACCTACCCTATCTTCCACAGGAAACTTTTCTCAGTTTGGAACACAGCAGATCACACGTCGGGAGGTGTTCAATCTCCCTGGAGAATATACTCAAAGCAACATCACTCACTCCACCCTAGCAGAACCATTTTTTTCAGGTAAGAAAACTTGGGTATTTGTATTCAGAGATTTGGATATTGTGTTACTCAGGAGCTAACGTACCAAGTATGGGTTTCCATTTATAGGTTGGGTGTCAAGTTACACTCAATAATGGGCCAGGGTGTCAAATCATATGGACTAAATGTGCATGTCTCTTTGGGGAACAGTGAGTTAGTAAAGGTTAGGTTTCTTGAATCCTAATATTGGAAAATTGGAAGTTTATGAGGCAGTGTATCATAAGTAGTTTCCGTATTATCCCCCATATGTAATAATAGGTGCTAAGTTACTAATAAAATGGGAACAAGCTTTATACAACAATGATTTACCTTAACTGTAGTGGGATGAATCTACCTTTTACAAATATCTTGTGTGCAGCTGCATATGCCTCTTTATCTTTGGGAAGTCAATTTGCTACCTTCTACTGTTGCTGCACAACAATTCGCAGCAAGAGTTAGGCAAGTAGTGTAGCATGTTGGGCTATTCATGGTGGGCTCTTTATAACACATCTCCAAATTCCTCTGCAGATGGAATGACTGTCACCACTCGCCGTATCGAGGGTGCCAACACAGTTACACAACAGGTCACCAAAGAGCTTGTCACACGGACCATGATGTCTGGTGGCTCCCTCAGCAGGCAAGTGGAGCGCCAGTTCTACGAGGCATGAGATGGAAATCTCTCATCATATGACTAATCTGGACATTGACTTATCACTCGCACTTTGTTGCCAAAGCCGCTTTTACCCTTTCCCTCCTGCCAGAGTCTAAAATGAGCCTCTACTCCCACATCCCTGGAACTGGGGTGATGTAATTAATAAGAGATGGGCACACTGAGGAGGGTCCAGCCCTCCAACTGCTGAGAGCTATAGCTCCTAGCATCCCCTTTCAGACAGAAGTTGCCAGAAACTGTAGATTTTGACACACCTACTTTAAAGCATTTCTATTATCAATTCCCAGCACCTCATGAGATACAGCCACATAACGAACAGGCAACCTATAGCTTTTAAAAAATGGCAACTCCAATAATCCTTTGCTTGTGGTTCCTAAGAATGATGGGAGTTGTAGCTGAGCAGCTTTAAAGTACATAACAGGTCTTTTTTTTCACAAAATAATAAAAAGCCTCACTAGCAATGCTACATGACAAGATTTGTTTCTTGGGGCATGGGAACTGTCAAGATCCAAACAAAATGCATGCTTTAAACCAAATCCTATTTAAAATACTTTTTTTTAATGCAATGTAAATAATAACTTGTCATTTTTTTATACTGCAGTTGGGTGAAGAGGTGGCATATTATACTTTGTAAATGAAAGGAAGTGGGCACTGAAGTGGGCACTGTAGTGGCCACAAGGGAGCTATCTTAAATAGAGGAAAGATTGAAACAAGCCAAAATGTTGGTAAGGGAGGGTTCAGCAAAAGTCAATACCTTGCTTATTCCACTATGGACCAGCACTGGAATCAATATTAACATAAGAAAACTCCCTAATCGTCTTGTCTTTTCTACTAGTAAAGTATGGAAAGGAGATTCTAGTCTGAATTCAGGTGTTTGCTCTACTATCCTTAGGCACTCCATGTTGCTTTTTCATTGAGCTCTCTAATTCTTGCTCTATTCAACCTATTCAAAACTGAATCAGAACAGACAGAATATGCGGTTTCTTTTTTTAAACATCTAATTGCGATGCCAGACTTAAACGTGTCAGCTATACCAACCTGTGCAAAGTGGTAAACTACTTTAAGTTAATGTAAAATGACATGTCCACAGTTCTGTCCACTTCTAACAGCAGGTGCATACAACAAGATAATATTTGTAATGCAGGTTTAACTGTGATTGTTTTTCTATAACTGTCAAGGTCAACTTGGTCACAAGTAGGACTACTATGGGTGGGGCTAGGGAAGCCAGATGGTCTTTCTTTCCCATTTGCGCTTCTGCCATTCCTCTTCTTCTCACTGGGAGACAGTGAGATTGGAATAAGGCTATAGATGTGAGCAGGCAACAGAAAATAAGGGGGGGGGG
>CM044447.1:40940163-40950846 GCA_024363595.1 Xenopus borealis
AAGGGACTAGCTAATTGGTATTTGTATACTTAAATACAATGTCATCTCCATTTGTACCAATCCATCATCTATCAATCCAAAAACAAGTTTTTTTTGTTGAATGTTCTGGGAGCACATATGTTGAGTCCTAGAAAGTCACTAGGACTGGTAATAAAGTAATCGCCTATTAAATGTACATTTACACCAGAGACTGAAAGAAATGTTGAACTGTAGAAAAAGAAGAGCCGTTTATTTTACTTGGCCAGCTGATTCCCATTGTCTCTCTTCTGATTACACCGTCATTATGCTAGAACCTGCAGAAGGGTTGGCAATGTAGAATGTAGGGGTTCCTCTGTATTTTGCCTGCAAGCAGAAACAAAGGGGAATGCTTACTGTGACAGAACAAGGGGAAAGTGGACCAAACTCATAAATTGCAGAATTCTGTATTTTTTTAAATTTACAAATGCATGTCAGGCATGTTTTCTGCTTTGTTTATGGAATGTTTTATGTTAAAAACAAACACTTTTTTGTAACAATAAATTGCATTTTCATACAAAAAAACAGGATCATTGTTTTCCCTTATACTCTAGTGGCCCTCAATCTGAGATGAACAACACACAGAATGGTATTTCAGAGAGCAGAGCAGAATGATTCTCTTCCCATAACAACACCCTTTAAATTCAAAAGGACAGATTATCCATGTTTTATGATGCTTCCCCAACAGACACTATTTAAGTGATGACTACGTTGACAAAGTATTCCAGAACAACCTTACTTTATGTAGTAAGCTCAGTTTGAGCAGTTTGTGGAATACTGGGAGCTGTGCTGGTGGGGGTGTCTGGTGAAATTTCTGGTGTTGGCAAAGTAAATTCACAGATATTAACTGCACCATGAAAGTAGCATACAAATTCCATAGCCCAGTGCTGCCCAACTTCTCTGGTACAAAGGGCCGGAGTTTTTCCAGCTAACTTGGTGGAGGGCCAATATTGGAAGCCAGTACAGGTATAGAATCCGTTATTTAGCATGCTTGGGACCAAGGGTTTTCCGGATAACGGATCTTTCCATAATTTGGATCTTCATACTTTGTCTATTAAAAAAATCATGTAAACATTAATTAAACCCAATAGGCTGATTTTGCTTCCAATAAGGATTTATTATATCTTAGTTTGGATTCTTAGTTTGGATCAAGTACAAGCTACTGTTTTATTATTACAGAGAAAAAGAAAATAATTTTTAAACATTTGGATTAGTTGGATATAACGGAGTCTATGGGAGATGGCCATCCTGAAATTCGGACCTTTCTGGATAACAGGCTTCTGGATAATGGAACACTCCCTGTTTTAAACCACACCCACTGTAAACCACATCCATGTTACCATGAGAACTCATCACATTTATGTGAAAAGTGTAAGTCATACTAAAATATACTCTTAAAGGAGAATTCAACCCCCTCTGATTAAATGCCCCACTGGCCCCCCTCCGTTGACCCCCTCTCTGCCTCCCCCCTGCACAGTCTTACCCCTGAATTCTTTTCCCTCTAGAAATAGCGACCGGAAATGCAAATGTGCGGAATGGAGCTCACACTCACAGCCGCCATCTTCTTATCATTGTAATCCTCATGCATGCGCAGTTGTAGCAAATTTCCGGGTTTTGACAACTGCGCATGCACTGAAAGTGAAAGAAAGACACAAAGATTACAGAAGATAAGAATATGGCGGCTGTGAGCTCCGCTGTACCCCCTCAAGGCTGTGCAGGGGGGAGGCAGGGAGGGGGTCACGGAGGGGGGCCAGTGGGGGGTATGAATCATGGGGGGTTGAATTCTCCTTTAAATTTATATGCCTCCAGCAGCTCACTCAAAATATACAGTATACATAGAATCTAAATGTCACAATATAAGACTAATTAGTAATTAATACAGATAATTACTACATAGCAGCACAGAAACCAGTGCAACTAGCATCAGAACTTAATAATCAGCCTTGTAGCATCAGCTTGTATTACAGACAAACCTAATTTTCTGCTTGATAATTTGCAATGACATGAGCCCACTGAGCATGTGAGTGCCACAAACACTTTCCAAGATGGTGACCCCCCCTGTGACAAGTTTGAAGTCCTGAATCATTGCTGCTACCGACAAGCTGAGAGTTTAGGCTGGTGCAATATATTCAGTTTAGAAAACATGAAATTTTTAGCCATATTCATATTTAGGGTTTAGTTATCCTTTAAATGCTATACATCCAAAGGGTTGCCTTCCTAAATATGTATCTTTTTTCCCTATTAATAACATTGGAATTAACCATCATTTCCCTGGCTACCTTCACAGGGATGTCACAAAGTGCTGGCTCTGAAGGGCTGGATTGCGAAGGAAAAAGCAGCCCTGGCAAAAGTATCAAAGCAGCCCATGTATTTATGCGCATGCAAAGTATAATATATTTCCAACCCCGAGGTTAATTAGAACTAGGATATTTTAAGAGTCTTTTACCATATAATTACCAGCAATATTAAACACCCTATGTGCTGGAACCGGCCCTTGCAACAAATATCTCCCCCTTGTTTCTATCACAACTATTCTATCTGATGGATTATTGACTCTATACTTACAGTATATTCTAAATTTTCCTTTGTGTACCCCCAGCTAGACCATGCACCCTGGCAGATAAGAGGACTTCTCCCTCAGTTTGTTATAAAGTCTGTGAGTGGAGAACTTATATCTTACTAAGGAATGGAAAAAACCGCGGCATCCACAAAAAAGGGTGGGATGCTGCACTGACAGTACGGGCCTACGCAAAAGGGATTTACCGGTAAGAAAATTTCCTTTATGCAGTCGGCCCTACCTGTCAGTGCAGTACATCTGGGGATATCCCAAAGCCGTCCAAAACAGGGAGGGAACTATGTAACTGTGGATGCTGCTTGCAGAACTGCTCTGCCGAATTGAGAGTCGGCTCTGTGCTGCAAATCTAGTCTGTAAAATCTGTGTGCAGAGAAGTCCAAGTTGCTGCTCTGCAAATATTTTCTGGTGAAACATTGTTGAAGAAAGCCCAAGAAGTACCAATCTTCATTGTAGAATGTGGTATGAACTGGAGATTGCTTATGTGCAAGTGTATAAGCTGTCTGTATAGTGGACACAATCCATCTAACTATAGTGCTTTTTGACGCTCTCTGACCTGCATTTTGCCCACTATGAAGGACAAAGAGAGAGTCTGACTGTCTTACTGCCTTAGTCTTGTTGACATACATATGTAGTGCTCTGACTGGATCCAGTATCAGAAGCTGAGACTCCCTTGCATCTGCAGTACCTTGAGAAAATGTAAGAATAACTATCTCCATGTGGAAAGGAGTAACCACTTTCAGTACTGTCCTGAGGACCGCTTTGTCTGCATGAAATACTAACCACGGAGATATACAGGAAAGTGCCGCTATGTCTGAAACCCTTTTAGCTGAACAAATAGCAAAAAGAAAAACAGTTTTAAAGGTAAGTAATTTGGTATCCAAAGATTTCAGTGGTTCAACAGGTTGATGTTGAAGGCATTGTAGGACTAAATTAAGGTCCCATGGAGGCGTGGGGTGTCTCAAGGGAGGTCACAGTCTTAACATTGCTTGAAAGAAAAGTCTGAATTCCGGTAGTAAGGCCCATTGTTGTTGGAATAAAGCCGCCAATGCCGAAAGATGAACTTTTAGTGAAGACACACTAGGTTTTTATCTGCTCCATCTTGGAGAAACTGAAGAATTAGCGGCGAGGAACATGTTTTCCATTCCAGCCTCTTAACTGTGTACCACTTAAAGAAAATGGACCAAATTCTATGGTATGCCTTGACTGTAGAAGCTCTACGAGCTTCCATGAGAGTCTTTATGACTGACTGCAAAAAAACCTTTTGACACCCATGTTTGGGATTCAACAGCCACGCAGTGAGATGTAGTGTGTGAACATCTGGGAACCAAGAGGGACCTTGACGTAAAAGGTCTGGTCTTTGAGTTAGAGTGAATGATTTGCCCACTGACATACTCAAGATGTCTGCAAACCATGTCCTTCTCGGTCACACAGGCGCCACTAGGATTGTGGGTACCATCTCTCTGTGTATCGGTAATACGGGAATCATTTGAATCGGTGGAAAGGCATATCCTAGGTGGAATTTCCAAGGAGTAGTTAAGGTGTCTACATCCTCCGCAAGAGGATCCTGGACCCTGGAGAAAAATCGTTGGCACTGCGTGTTGGTTCTGGATGCCATGATGTCTAAACATGGGTTGCCCCATTAATTGAAAAACATCTCTGTGAAGCATCCATTCCCGTGGATCTAGCGTGATCCGGCTAACAAAATCTGCTTGCCAGTTCTGAATCCCTGGGATGTAGACCGCCGAGATATGCACTTTGTGGGCTTCTGCCCAGTAAAGAATTTTTGATATCTCGGACATGGCCCTTTTGCTCTTGGTCCCCCCTTGCCTGTTGAGGTAGGCTACTGCTGTCCCGTTGTCCGACTGGACCTGGATATGAGAGGTTTGAAATTGATGCTGCCAGAACATGAGGGCATTGAAAATTGCCCGAATCTCCAGAATGTTGATGTGGAGAATTCTTTCTTGTGGAGACCTTGTCCCTTGACATGATTGGTGTTTCCGTTGTGCTCCCCACCCCGATAGACTGGCATCTGTTGCAATCACTACTGGTTCTGGTGCCTGTCAGAGTTTCCCCTTTAAGACGTTGCCTGGTTGGAGCCACCACTGTAGGGTGCCTTTGACTTGTGGTGGCAATGTAATGACCTGCGACAGGTCTTGGTGGTTTTTGTTCCAGTATTTGAGAAAATGGTTTTGTAATGGCCATATGTGAAAGCGTGCATAAGGTACAGCATCGAGGATGCCATTAGACCCAGCGACTTGAGAATGCTATTGTTCTTGTTTTGTAAAGGAGGTGAAGAATTGAGGTGGACAGTTTCAGATATTTGTCTTGTGGTAAGGTTATCTTTTGAGAAATGGAGTCGATCTCCATTCCCAAGAATGTCAGCTGACATGTGGGATGTATGATACTTTTTTTGTAGTTGATTATCCATCCGTGTTTGGGTAATGTGAGAATGCAACTCTGAGTCATGATCTGAGCTTGATAATGAGATGTTGCATATATTAATATGTCGTTGAGATAGGGAAAGATGTGGCAACCTGTTGCCCTGATGTTGGCTAACAATGCACCTAAAACTTTTGAGAAGACTCGCGTTTCTGAAGTGAGTCCGAAAGGCATTGCTCGAAATTGGAAATGTTGCCCTTGAATCATGAATCTCAGATACTGTACCTTTGGTGATCTTCCTGAATGGGGATGTGTAGATACGTGTCTTGTAGATCTATTTTGGATAGGAACGCTCCTGCAGGGATAGAAGCCGTGATAGATCTGATTGATTCCATCTTGAACCTCTGATATCAAACATATTTGTTGAGTGGATGGTGGTTGAGCACAGGACGGAAGCCGCCGTCTTTTTTTGGTACTACAAATAGATTGGAGTAATAACCTTTGAATTGTTGTTTTGCTGGAACTCGGACTATCACTTGTTTTTGAGTAGTTCTTGTATAATGCCGCATATGGCTTCTGCTTTTTTTGTATCCATTGATGTTGAAGAGGGAAAAAATCGATCTTCTGGAATTCTTTGAAAGGGAATTTTGTATCCTGATGAAAGGATTTGTAACCCACTGGTCTTGGATTGTGAGTTCCCATTCTGAGTGAAATTTTTGAAGACAAACTCCAACTGGTATGGAATTTAGATGTTTTGTGTTGAAGTCAGGAATCCTGTATCTTTGCAGGGCCTGACCTTTTATTGGCTCTGGGTTGAGATTGCCAAGATTTGTATTTCTTGTTTGCTGGCTGGGATGTGTTTGGCCTTTGTCTGTAAGAAGATTTCTGAGACAAACTCCATGATCTATGATGATAATTTCTCTTATGAAATTCTCTTTTGTTCCGATTGCCTTGAGGAAGGAAAACTCCTTTGCCGCCTGTTACATAAGCAATGATTTTTTTGAGTTCAGAACCAAAAAGGTAAGAACCTTCAAATTTAAGAGATGTCAGCTTGTGCTTGGAAGCCACGTCCCCTGCCCACTGTCTGAACCATAATGCTCTCCTAGCTGTGATGGAGTGAGAAGATGTTTTGGCTGCTAGCTTAGCAATTTCTAGTGAGGCGTCACCAAGGAAAGAAAGGCGACAGAAATTTTATCTAAATCTAGTGTGGATGGATTTTTCTTTTGAGGTCTTGACACCAGTAACGTGCAGTCTTGGCTACCGATAGTGCCGCTGAAATATGGCAGTTGTTAAGAATCCTCTCTTAAGAGCAGATTATCTTTTTTTTCATGGGATCCTTAAAGGAACCTGCGTACTGCGTCAAAGTGGTATTTTTTGACAGACGGACAATTGCCGAGTCCACTTTAGGAGATTTGTCCCATATATTTTTTAGCTCGTCTGCAACTGGGAATTTGTTTAAAAAATTTTGATATATTGTAGCCCTTGTGTCGGGCTCTGCCCAATCGTCTGAAATAGCTTTGGTAATACTTTTGCTGGTGGGAAAAAATCTGGACTTCTTGGATTTGTTGCCCAGCACTTTATCAGCTTTGGAAACAGGAGTTTGTGTTTCTGCTATTTCTAAGGTATTGCATACGTGTTTGAGTAGTGTTTTGACTTCCTCAGGTTGCTTATTAGTGGAAGGTGCACTGTTGTCTGAGGAATTAGACGAAGAGCTTTCAGAGTCAGAAATGTGTGACTCATTGTCTGAATATGATTTCAGTGATGAGCTAGATGATGACATGGCTTCAAATTTTTGTCTTTTTTGGTGTTTATTTTGATCTTTGAGAGCTTTTGATACTGAAGACTTAACTTGTTTTGAATCCATTCCATAAATTGTGTCATTTGATTTGTGTCTTGCACTGGGCCAACAGACTCTTGTGGAACAGGTATACTATTTTCCTTGGTATACTATTTTTGATGGTAGATCCCAATGTTATTAATAGGAAAAAAAGATAAATATATAGGAAGGCCGGTATTTTTTTTAAAAAAAAGGTGGCAACCCTGGCCGTGAGTGAACCTGAGCAGTGGTGCTGAGAGTAGCTGGAATTGGATTTAAATAATGATCAGACTGTTGGAAGTCAGAGTCTACGGTATGCAGTCTGGGAAACTTGTCAGGAGAAGGAGATCTAGAACATCTCCGTTTCCTACCCTTTTTTGTAGAGGCTTTTGCTGCTTTCTTCAGGCGCCAAGGCTTGGATCAAGTCTAGCAAGTCCTCCTGAGCCGCCGTGGTAGTGTATTTTGTGAAGGAAGAATTGTGCTGTACTAGTAAACAGAAAGGTGGCGGAAGTGACGTCATGCGCCTAATTCGCACCAAACTGACTGCTGGATTATGGGACTTGTAGTCCAGAACTGTGCCCTGAACCTGCAACGCGCTGCACTGGAAATACTCCAGTATGGTATGGGGCTCAACGGAGGAGCACACACATATTGCACACTGTTTTGTTTATCAGGGCTCAACTTGTGGGAAGTAACAACCGGTGGGGGCTCAGCTTGGGAGCGCACTGACATGGGGGGGGGGCTCGGCATGCATGATAAACATGCATACTTATTAGGGAAGCACACATAAGAATGGGCTTAACCCAGGCCCAGACTGGCAATCTGTGGGTTAGGGCAAATGCCAGATGGGCTGCTATAAGGTGCCATAGAAAGTCAGTATTTAGTGGGCTGGTGGGGACTGTTTGGGCCTCTATGTGGGCTGATTGGGCCTCTGTGTACCTGAAATGCCAGGGCCTATTTTGATTCTCAGTCCAGTCCTGGCTTAACCCTGGAGCTCTCCGCAGGATCTTCATTCTGGGCTCTAACCTCAGGAGCACACTGTGGGCTCACTGACAGGAGCACTCAAGAACCTTTTCATATCTTGTGACTGAGAATGTCTTCTAATTCTTTTTTTCTAACTGGAGAGGAGGAAGATCTGTCCGCCCCTGAGCAGGACAAACAAAAAACTGAGGTAGAAGGTGGAGAACAGGAAGAGGAGGAGTTCAAGAAAGAGTTATTGTTTGTCCTGCCTCCAGAAGGGAGAAACTGCTGTAACTGCAATAAAGAAACAGTTTGCCATATACAGGCTGAAGTCATTATTCTGACACGGATCCTCCAGTTGCCAACATACCTATCTTAAAGGAAAAATATACCCCCAAAATTAATACTTGAGAAACAGATAGTTTATATTATATTAAGTGACATATTAAAAAATCTTACCAAACTGGAATATATAAATACTGCCCTTTTACATCTCTTGCCTTGAAGCACCATTTCGTGATGGTCTGTGTGTTACCTCAGAGATCACCTGACCAAAAATATTTAAACTCTAACTGTAACAGGAAGAAGCGTGGAAGCAAAAGACACAAATCTGTCTGTTAATTGGCTCATGTGACCTGACTTTATAGTTTGTTTGGTATGTTTGTGTGCACCGTTGAATCCTACGATCCCAGGAGGCTGTCCTTATTTTTTAATTTTTTACATGAAGCAGGGTTTTG
Source organism: Xenopus borealis (assembly GCA_024363595.1). NCBI lineage: Eukaryota > Metazoa > Chordata > Amphibia > Anura > Pipidae > Xenopus > Xenopus borealis. The sequence continues at coordinate 40,948,646 of CM044447.1, forward strand.
CATATGAGTTGTTTTATGCAATATTTTTTTATAGAGACCTATATTGATTGGGGGGTATAGTTTTCCTATAAGCAGAAGGGATTGGGTATATAGCAAGCAACTCTACTATTAATAAGTTGGTCAAAATTCCTGGTTCCAGGTATTGGCTTAGCTGTGGCTGGCTATTATGGACAGCTCATTTACATTTCTAAAGTGATTGCATTTTTTAGGTGAGCAGCCCATTTACATTTTAAAGTAAATGACCCACTGGGCATTTGCCCGATCCCACAGATTGCCAGTCCGGGCCTGGGCAGACACAATGAAGTAGGTGGAGTAATGAGGCTAGGGTGAGGATATTGCATCACTCAGACACAACTGGTTGGATTTGCATACAATTTTCCCTATGTTTTAATGTCCAGTTCAATACCACACTGGTGGAAACCATATATTTTAACTATATTCTGTATAGTGAGTATGCCCAATCCTTTAACTACTGGTATGGGATCTATAATACAGAAATCAGTTATCCAGAAATTTTTGAAATACAGCAATGCTAATTTAGAAAAGAAAAATTCTTTTTATTGATTTGCTTTTTTTGTTTTTGTTTCTGTAATAAGAAATGAACCTCATTTGATAATTAATTTATTGGCCCAATTATCGTTCAGTTTTCACAAGGCTGAAAACCAAACACAAACTTGAGACCTGAACAGGCCATCGAAAAACTGAACTGTTCAGGTCAAAACCGAACAGGTGGCAACCCTATCTGAAATGCTGTGATCTACCTGACGTATATGTGATATACGGACACCTGAAATTAAACTTTTTTACATCTATTATAATATTGGCTTTGAAAGCTACTTTTATCTTTGCCATAAAGTATTTGCACAATGCTTTTAAATTACCTGTCTCATCCCCCATGTTCCTGTATGAGGGGGCTGCCATATTTGCACAGCAGGAGTCTGTTAATATTAGAAACTATAACTGACAGGCTGAGATGGGACAGTTAGGTTGGCAAAGTCAGAGTGTCAGAGAGTCAGGCTTAGGAAATTCAACTAACAATTATATACAAAAACAAACCTCTCAGGAAAAAATTATCAACATGAGCTATAGGTAATATTTAATGTACATTCATATGTTAAAACTTTAAACACTGATTTCCACTTTTAAGAGAATAAAGCCTGTTGTTATGTGTTTGGTCCAATTATTTTATTTCGTCACACAGCACAAGTGAGGTTGCACAATGCCAATCCATCGCCCTTTCTTGCAGCAAAGGCCCATCCTGTGGCGAGAGGGTCAAATGTAGTTGGTACTCTGCCTGTTTCCTAGCCAGACAGGGTCTATCTTAGCCTAGATTGGGTTACACAGAGAATTTTGTTCTATAATAAGCAGAGACACAGGCCTGCTGTTACCGTTAAACCCACCACTGTGCTTATATATTACCATATATAAACTGCTCAAAAGTGACACCTGTTTCACTCAGGTTAGTTAGGACTGGCTCTAATTTTATACTGAAACAAGCTGGCTTCTATAAATTGCTTTTCTCATTGGTGCTGTTTTTCTGATTTGATGCAATTCATGGACCTTTTGATGTATTAATGTCTCACACACTTTAATTAATATTTTTTTTTAAATAAATAAATAAATAAATAAATAAGCGTAAACCACCACTGATATGGTTGGACCAATGATAGAGAGTTTCCCTCTCTGCAGCAAAAAATAAAGAGCTGTACAGGTGCTGGTGTTCAGTGTCTCTTTTGGTGAAGGGGGGAATCATCTGTATCTGGTTCATAACAAGTTCTAGTTGTTAGTCCACTTCCAGACTAAGGGAGTTATCTATTAAACCTCAATTTTTTCTTTTTCTGTGGCAAATTTTTCAAGGAAAAAACCCTCTAATTTTTTGAGATTTATAATACCCAGATGCTACAAAAAGGCAGAATCCAAAAATCCGCAGTCTCAGACCTGTCGACGTCCTGTACCCATTAGTCCCAAATCAAAGTTCTGCTGGGTTTAGCCCAAAAAGGCGAATTTTTTTTGGCCAAAAACTTTAAAAAAATCAAGCTTTTCAGGAGAAAAGGGGGGGACAAGTGTCTCGGGCCTGAAGGGGGGCCCGGCAGCGCTGCAATATTAAAAAGAGCCAGGCCCCCCTTCCGAGCACAGAAGCGTGTGCTCTATGCGAAGTCCTGCGCAGAATGCGGAAGTGCCGAACAATTACGAAGTCCTGA
>CM044447.1:40978615-41005816 GCA_024363595.1 Xenopus borealis
TGGTCTGTGTGCTGCCTCAGAGATCACCTGACCAGAAATATTTCAACTCTAACTGTTAGGGACGCACCAAATCCAGGATTCGGTTAGGTATTCGGCCAGCAAATTAGGGTTCGGATTTGGTTCGGTATTTGCCCGAATCTTTCACAATAGTGGATTCGGTGCATCCCTACTAACTGTAAAGGGAAGAAGTGTTGAAGCAAAAGACACAACTCTGTCTGTTAATTGGCTCGTGTAACCTAACTTTATAGTTTGTTTGGTATGTTTGTGTGCACCGCTGGATCCTAGGATCCCAGGTGGCTGTCCTTATTTTTTAAAATGGTAATTTTCTATTTATGATTACCCAATGGCACATGCTTCTAAAAAAGTTTATTATTATGAAAATGGTTTATTTACATGAAGCAGGGTTTTACATATGAGCTGTTTTATGCAATATCTGTTTATAGAGACCTACATAGTTCAGGGGGTATAGTTTTCAAAGATGGCAACCCTAAGTACAATGCATCAGGCAGGGTACGTTTACTTCCAAGCAGCATTGGACTGGGGGGTCCAGGGCCCACCAGGTCTGCCACTTAAAGGGCACCCAACACCCGCTTCAAACACAACCCTCCTCTTCTTGGAGCTGCAATCAGGGCTGAGCGGGAGGTCAGGAGGCAGCTCCACACAAGTCTGCAGGTGGGCTTTGGGCACACAAAGGCTGGGGCCCACCAGGTTTTTTTCCCTCTCCCGCTGGCCCAGTCTGACCCTGCATCCAAGTGCAGCAGTTTGTTACGATGTGGTGTAGGCAGGGTATGGGTAGGGTTGCTACCTGGCCGGTATTTTTGATGGTTGATCCCAATGTTATCAATAGGAAAAAACATAAATATATAGGAAGGCTGGTATTTTTTTCAAGAAAAGGTGGGGCCCTCAATGGCTGGTGCCCACCAGGCTTTTTCTCTCTCTGCTGTCCCAGTCTGACCCTGCATCCAAGTGCAGCAGTTTGCAAAGATGTGGTGGGCTGCATTTGGTGTGCTGCAGACTCCTCTGGGTTTTTTGTTAAGAAAAGTACACACTGTACTTGTACCTCAGCCATTACCCCCTATAACTGTTCCTCAGCCAGAACACACACTTAATAAATATAACTTGCACCTCAGCCATTGCACTATAAATGTTCCTCAGGCAGGACATAATAAATGTGTGCCTTAGCCATTACACTACACATGTTCCTCAGTCATTATATAATACACAAGAGCCATTAAATAATATCCTGTAAATTATATTGTTACAAATGGTGCTTAGTGATGTCATCTGTTCTAATCTGTCCCATAACTCACTGAAACGTGTGTGTTATAATAAATAAAGTAGCCCATGTTTCAAAATATGAGGATATTAGAAAGTCACCTTGGAGTTCCATGACCTGTATAAATACACTTTGCCTTTGTGTCATGTTTTTAATATGGTCATTGAACCCCTCTGTAATTTATAATATCCTTATATTTATATTCATTCTATAAGTGCCTCAGTCATTCCACTATATCTGTTTTCTCACTATACCTGTTCCCCAACCGTGAGCCACATTCAAATGTAAAAAAATGTTGGAGAACAACATAAGCATGCAAAAAGTTCCTGGGAGTGCCGAATAAGGGCTGTGACTGACTATTGGTAGCTCCTATGTGGACTTGCAACCAACAGCAGGTTCTGTTTGACAGTACACCTGGTTTTTATTCAATTAACATGTGCCTTTATGCCAAGAATTCAAAAAGTGACGATCCAGCAAGAATCTTTCATGGAGTTCAGCCCCTACTACAGGGGGTACTCCTGAAGGGGGGCCCGGCTGTGCTGCATTTTTTTCCCAAAGTGGCAAAAAGACCTGAAGTGGTGAAAAGACCCAAAGTGGCGAAAAGATCCAAAGTCCCGAAGCTGCGAAAAGACACAAAGTCACGAAAACAGACGAAATTGATGTCCTGAAGCGGCGGAAAGACCCAAAGTCACGAAAGGAGGCAGTTGAAGACACGAGTTTAATTCTACTGAACACCAATGTGTTTTTTTGTAATATTTTTTTTATCCCCTGGCACCAATGTTTTTTTTTTTTTAAACATTCTCTGGGGCCCCAAATTTTTTTTTAACTTGTAAGGGGGCACCTGCTGTCAATATATATATATTTTTAATGTTCTCTGGTGCCCCAAATTCTTTTTTTAACTTGTAAGGGGGCCCTGGTACCAATGTTTTTTTTTTTTAAATGTTCTCTGGTGCCCCAAATTTTTTTTAACTTGTCAGGGGAGCCCTGGCACCAATGTTTTTTTTTAAATATTCTCTGGGGGCCCCCGAACTTTTATGGGGAGGCCTGGGGCCAATTTTTTTTAACTTAAAGGGGGGTTCTAGTCACCAATAATTTGTTTTAACTTGTAGGGGGGCCCGGGAAAAAACCCAGTAGGCCCCCCGCTCCAGTGGGCCCCACTGGCCCAGATCCACACCCACTTCCTGCACAGCGCGAGCACTGATGCTCCACTTCCTGGCCCACTTCCTTCACAGTTCGAGAGTGCTTGCTGATGTGCAAGCTCCTGATGCACGAGTGCTCACGCTAGTGCGCATGCTTGTGGGGTGGAGGAGGCAGCCCTCGGGTCCGATGCTGCCCAATATACACAGTATCTTAGCTCCCCCAGTTTGTATGCTGGGTTAAAAGGCTTAAAGTTAAAATTTTGTATGTTATAGAATGGCTAATTCTAAGCAACTTTTAACTGATATTCATTTTTTTTTTTGGATTGTTGACTTTCTTCTTCTGACTCTTTCCAGCTTTCAAATGGGGGCTCAATGAAAAAAAAAAACAAATGCTCCAATTTGTTGTTACTGCTACTGTATGACTCAAAAATTTATTTAGACTCTCCCCATGTCATATGTCAGTCTATTATTCAAATCAATGCATGGTTGCTATGGTGATTTAGACCCTTGCAACCAGATTGCTGAAATAGCAAACTGAAGAGCTGCTGAATAAAATGCTAAATTAACTACACATAATAAAAAAATTACAACCAATAGCAAATTGTTTCAAAATATCACACTCTAAGTCATACTAAAAGTAAATTTTAAATTGAACACCCCTTTAAGACTGTGGTTCCCATGGTCCCTTATAGCCCAGCACAGAGAAGAATGTTAACAAGCGCCTGCCACCGCTCAGGTAGCAAAACGGTAACACCCCTTCCTCGTGAAGTGGGCTGCTCCACTCCCCTACAGAGACACACCTCAGCCTGGATCACATTCTTCCACTTAGCTCAGAGCTGCCCATCGCTCTTGGGGCACGGGGTAGCAGGGTTGTGCCTGTATTTACCCAGTCTTATCCCGGGTCTCAGAGAGCTCAGTTCGGGATTTTGTTGCGGTCGGTTCTTCTATGCTCTGCAGAGTCCGCTGATCTGGTACCGACTTTCCACGCCCAGATATCCTGCTTACCCCAGCGCGTCAGGTGGCGCATCCCCATTGCTTTCGGAACTTAAAGAAACAGCATGTCAGGGAAGGAGCCTCTTCTGGGGACTCTGAAAGGTGAGACTGGGGCCAAACGAATGGGGCGGGGCGGGGGCAGTTGGAGAGGAGATTTAATGGTCGGGGGGCCTTCCAAACAGGCTGTTATAGGGCACCCCAAAACATAACTGCTAGTGGCAACTGCAATAATAATATGCTCCAGAAAGTATCTGCTAGAGATTAGATAAACTGGCAAAGACAGCTAGTACTGGTGTGTATACACCACAAGGAAGAGGAGGCTGATCTGTACCCCAACATTTAGCAACTAAAGAGGGAACTTGTATATACCCCAGAGGTTACAAGCTATAAAGGGCACAGATAAATATACCCCAGAATGAACCAGCTGTTAGTGGACAGGTATATACCCCATAGGGTACTAGCTATGAAAAGAAACATATATAAATATTATACCCCAGAGCTTACCAGCTATATGGGAAAGGTATATATACCCAGGAGGCTACTAGCTATAAAGGGGACAGATAAATATGCCCCAGAGTGTACCATTTATAGGTATACAGGTATTTAACTCGGGGTACTAGCTATAAGGAGATATATATATATATATATATATATATATATATATTCCCCAGAGGGTACTAGCTATAAATGGAACAGGTATAAACACCAGAGGGTACCAGCTATAAATGGGACAGGTATATACAACAGAGTGAACCAGCTTTAAGGGGACAGATATATATAGACACGATCAGGTAGAAGGAAAGGTTAAAACTAAGTAAGCCTTATCAGAAAGGTCCACCTAAATATACCAGTAAACCCTCAGAGTAGAGCTGCTCTGTCAAAAGAATCACTGCATTTCTTTCCTTCTATTGTGTACACATGGGCTTCTGAATCAGACTTCCTGCCTTCATCTTAAACCTCCTTGCCCTGGGTGTGAGCATGCTCAGTTTGCTCCTCTCCCCCCACCCACCTAATCTATTAGCAATAAAATGCCTCCTTAGTTTTCCTTCTATAAGGGGGACGGTGTATATACCCCAGAGTGTACCAGCTATTAGGGAGCAGATATACATATATAATCTACAGTCTGGTCATTTCCCTTTGGGACCAGACTATAAATTATATAGTCAATAAAGTACCCCCTATTGTAAAATATAAGGATATTATAAGTTACCGAGGAGTTTCATGACAGAAATGACATCAGAACTCACCGTTTATAACTGATGACATCAGATCTCACCGTTTATAAGGATATAATTTACAAGATATTCACAGCTTTTGTGTATTATATCCTAATAAATGGCACGTTCTGACATTAGAACACGCCGTTTATAACAGGGGTCCCCCTGCCGCGGAATTTGATGCTGTGCGTCTGCATTTGAAGCCCCCTCCTGACATTTCACTTTAGATTATAATGCATAATGTACCCCCTACTGAAATGTATAAAGAGATAAGAAATCACCCTGGAGTTGTGTAATTTAACACACCGTTAAATTACTTATCAGACAGGGTCCTACTGGGCCCAATAACCTGCCTTCCCCCATAGTATTTATAGTGTTGTCCCTATATTTACACCCCTGAATATGCTTCCATTAGTTAGCTGAAAAGCTAACTGGCTGCTGGATTGTGAGGGACACCACTCTAACGTTGCACTTATGTTTAAAATATTAACCATTTTTAAAAATTGAAATAAAAACCTGCTAATAAGGATTTGTAGACCACCAAGTAGGATTTGGTGAGCACTGTGGCCCAGAAAGTGTAAACAAGGTGGCTGCCATGGTGGGCATACCCTATGCATTGCAGTACTGGATATATAACAAAGCTGGGGGATGTTGGAAGCAATAGAGCTGAGGATATTATTGCAGTGTTCCCGTGTAGAGCAGTCCTTAGCTCTGCTGTGTGCACTGCCTTTCAGTGCTGCTGCTATTCTTTACTAGAAAGGAAGCCAGTGCATTGTTATTTATGATAACTGCCTTCTGTTCTAGCTTGCGTCCTGAGTCTGCATGGAGCCGAATCCCAGCCAATCACGGATGACAGTCCCCATGTGACCCCTCTGTGTGACATCTTGGAAATGATACTGCGCAAAGGACTGAAGAGTGAGTGATTATGGCCTTATCCTACCACATTCACAGACACACACACACTTTATAGGCCACTCACTGCTTTCCAGCACTTATTTAAACATGTGCTGATCTCTTCATAGTTAGTTTTAGGTGAGAAATACACAAAACCCTGTTGATCTTTATGCCTTTTATTTACAGTTCTACAAAACTTTGTGCATACATTTGTCGTACATAGACTGCTATTACTCCATTCACTACCTGCACAGCATGCTTGTCTATTTTGGGACTTTATTTCCCCACCTAAACCCCAGTAACGGTGGCTCTGCCTCTGTGCACTTGCACTGGAAAACCAGCATTTCATTTGCCCTTTAGTTAAGCATCCAGCCACTCCTTAGAACTGGATTTATATATATCACACATTGAGTGTGTCACTATGTTGTTCTATTTTAGGGAGTGCTCCTCCATGGTTCTTAATATATATTTGTGCACTAATTGCTGAATTATATGCTTGTTCATTTAAATTGATCTAAACACAGTTTGCCATTCTTTTGTCAGGAGCAAACCGTTCGTAGGTGCAAGACAAAAATGTAAATTACCAAACAATTATATTGTGTGATTCATGGAGCCTAACATGCTTTAAAATTAAGTATATAAAATTTTTACAGTGTGAATTATTTGCATATAAGTAAAAAACAAAAATTCTAACATTCCTGTAGGTAGTTACAAACACTGCATTAGTACAGCTATAGTTTTAATCTTCGTAGCACGCATGTATTATAAGGGATAATGTACCCCCTACTGTAAATAATAAGAATATTAGAAATCACTGAGGGGTTCTGTGACCATATAAAGTCACAAGGCTACATGCTTAATTATAAAGGGAACTCCAAGTATAACTCATGCATTGTAAAGGATAATGTACCACCTACTGTAAATTATAAGGATATTAGAAGTCACTGATGGGTTCTGTGACCATATAAATACACAAGGTTGCAGGCTGAATTATACAGGGAACTCCAAGTATCACTCATGTATTTTCAGGGATAATGTACCCCCTACTGTAAATGATAAGGATATTAGAAGTCGCTTAGGTGCTCCATCCATGTATAGGATATTGGAAGTCACTGAGGGGTTCTGTGACCATATAAAGGCACGAGATTGCAGGCTGAATTCTAAAGGGAACTCTGAGTATCACACATGTGTTATAAGGGATCATGTACCCCGAACTGTAAATTATAAGGATATTAGAAATCACTGAGGGAATCTGTGGCCATATAAAGGCACAAAGTTGCAATCAGGCCTGGACAGGGATTGAAAACCCTGGAAATTCAAGGACACAGAGGCCCAAACAGCCTCACTCCATCCCAATAAATAGTGACATCAAACAGCAGCTCCTCTGACATTTGCTAGAATCCACTGATTGCCAGTCAGGCTTGGCTGGTGGATAAATTATGCAGGGAATCACTCATGTATTATTAGAGACAATGTATCCCTAATGTAAATTATAAGGTTATTCAACGTCACTGAGGAGTTATGTGATAATATAAAGGCACAAGGCTGTAGGCTGAGTAATACAGGGAACTCTGAATATCACGCAAACTGTAAGGCTATTAAAGGAAGAATTATCTAAAACCAATTTTTGAGCTATATCCAGTGTGCCATTCTTTTGGCAGAAGCACACCTTTAGTAGGTGCAAAAAATGTAAATGACCAAAAGATTGCATTGTGTGACTCATGGAGCTGAACATGCTTTAAATCCCAAATAAAACAACTTTCCACTTCAGTTATTGTAGTGGCTTCTGCATACTGTAGAACCCAGATTTACTGACCTGACAATCTAGATCTCAGTTTCTCTGTTTTGCTTTGTAATACAGAAAAACTAAACAAAACATAACATATAAGAAATTGCAAAATTACAAAGATAATGCATTATGTAATTTCTGCTGTTCTGTAGGTGGAGTTCTAGGGTTAAAGAAAAGGGATTACTGGGACTGGATCGAGGAGTTGCCTCAGCATGATTCCTGTGGAAGGTAAGAGAGAAGGTGTGTGTAGGGGAAGGCACAATATAAAATGCAAACACAAAAAAAGACTAGTAGTGAATATATTTAGCTTGTTTTCAAATGTAGTGCCGCTTACACAGTGTCCTGATTGTGGCACAGAAAATATACAGCTACAAAAGCAAGGAATGGTTAGTGAAAGTATATTTCGATTTCTTGTGTTTACTGTCTCTCATTTTGAGTAGATAATGTCCTATAAAAAATGATACTTACAAACTTTATTTGCAACAGTTACCCAAATTAAAAAATGTGGCTATACAGCAGCCCTATAGTACAACTGCATGGGCATGGGAAGTGCCTAGCTAGACTGCTGAATCAGATATGAGTCAAGCAGAGAAGGCAGAATTCAGAAAAGTATTTCCAGTTCAGCCATTCCCTCCAGGATTTCAGGGTATTTTGCAAGAAAAACAGGCAAGTCCATTAGTTTGACTGAACCCATGCTTGACACAGGAATGGTGAGGATTCAGTAAATTTCTGTTGTGCCTTGAGGCACATTCCTATTGTATCGGGTTGTTTTCCTGTTCTTGTTTTTCTGTCACCACTGCTTAACAGAAAGCTTAGCATCTGTCTATAGTTCAATGGGCCAATTAGTTGTGGTGCCTATTAAAATGTGACAGATGAAATTATGTGCACTTGCTCCTGTAGAGTAAAGGAATCATATCTAAAGACATTCAGGATTGGGTTGTATAACTGTGACAGGGGAGTGCAAGAAGTAAGCTTCACCTGGGCAGGGACTGAGAGAATGTCAGTGTTGAGCAATCTCTGTAAAACACTGACTGAGAAGGTGTTGGAACTATAAATAAAGAGACTTCTTTCATAGGCAAGGCCTTCCTGGCACTCTTCCCATTCCTTGGCTGAGCTGTGCATTCTACCTGCAAGTTATAATGAGTGTTGCAGCAAGGATCTGTTAGGCTGGTGTACTCATTCTTTAGATCCTGGTTCCCCAGCCATGAGGAGTGAATACATAGCATAGCCAAGTGCTTTGCAAACGAGCTTTGTTTTAAACGGGACATGTCACCCTAAGTCTAAGAAATAATTCCAAATTCTATTTTATCATGTTAGTCTAGCAAAATAAACTATATAAAAGATTTCAGTCTGGAAAATCACAATAACATCAAGTAGGCAGCAGCCATATTGTGGGCACTGTTGTTAAAGGGGTTGTTCACCTTCCAAACACTTTTTTCTGTTCAGTTGTTTTCAAATTGTTCCTCAGAAATAAAGACTTTTTTCAATTACTTTCCATTATTTATCTTTTACTGTTTTTCCAAAATCTAAGTTTAAAGTTGAATGTTTGTGTCTCTGGTGTTTGAGTCTGGCAGCTCAGTAATTCAGATGCAGGCTCTAAACTGTTACAATTTTACAACATTTAATTGATACATTTTGCAGCAACATCTCTGGAGTATTAGCAACTATTGTATCAATTCTAACAGCTGCCTATAATGAAACCCAGGGATTCTGCTCAGCAGGGACAAAGATAAGAAATGTATCCATTAAATGTATCAGTTTAGAACAGTTGGGGGGTGACCCCCCCCCCCTCCCAGAGCTGCTTTAGAATGTGAAAAATGACACTTTACACTTCAATGTTAGAAAAACGGTTACAAATAGAAACAGTGTCGGACTGGCCCACCAGAAACCAGGAAAACTCCCGGTGGGCCAAGGTGTCAGTGGGCCCTCATGCTGCTAAACTTTTGGCCTATTTCATGGCCATTCCCTATTTCTATGAGAACAAAGAGACTAAATAGATGGAATAATTGATTATAGTATGTAAAGAAAACAAACTAGGAGAATGGAGGTTGATTGAGGAGATGAAGAATATAAAGGTGGCCATAGACGCACAGATAATATCGTACGAAACGAATTTTCGTACGATATTCGGTGCGTGTATGGTGGCAAATGAGCCGACCGATATGGTCAGAGGATTAAGATATCGGTCGGCTGGTTGATCGGACTGGACGGAAAATTTTGATCGGATGCCTTTGAAAGCTCCCTGAACATCGGCCATTGTTAGTGCTGAATCGTCAGATACAAGTAGAATTCTATTGTTTCTACCTGTATATCTGACGATTCAGCTCTACACGTGTGTGTTGAAACGAACGATCTTTCTTGGAAAGATCTTTTCCGAGAAAGATCGTAATTGTTACGTCCATGGCCAGCTTTAGTACTGAGAGTAGACCCCTGGTCTAAGGTTTTATGGTGGGCCCCTGGTGTCCCAGCCCAACACTGAATAGAAAGTAGACAGTAATTGGAAAAAGTCATTCTTTCTGATGATCTGTCTGAAAACAACTAGTTGTTTGAAGGTGACTAACCCCTTTAAGGCAAGCATTAGATCATACCAAAATGGGTGCCAAGATGGGGCACTTGATGCCCATGAACTGGCTACACAATTAGTTGTTGAAGGTGGAAGGGGGGGGTGCAGTGACCTAGGAAGTACAGAATGTAAAGTGAAAGAATTGCCTGCCCCACAGCCAATATTTGATTGACAGCTGAGAGTTTTAAACAAGTTTATAACCGGTATGGATGTTTTAATAAAAAATGTGTTTCATGTTGAACTTTAGAAGGACATTTAATATACATCTTTTTAGGTCCCCTTTGATGATGCAAAACACAGCACTGAGCTGAATTTGCTAAATAGCATAGTATCAGTATCACATTAAATTTCCAAGGGTTGTGGGTTGAGATCATGAAACACACCTTGCATTTAGGCATACATCAATAATTGTTTAATACTGAGATAAATATTGTCTACCCCTCACCATACATGCAATGAATGGAACTGACTATACAACCTTTGAATTTATGATCTTACTTTGCTTATTCGGTGCTTGGACAGGTATTATATTAATATGACGTTCTTTAAAATCCCAGGAATTATAACATGTTCCATTTTCACCTACAGACTCTCACATCTGTCTGTCATGATAGAGAAGACTGGGGCTTGTCCTAAATTGTTGACAGCGCAAGGCCGAGGACGGTACTTCCTGCGTTTAGCTCTTAACAGGAAATATTTAGCAGCAACAGTCCAACACCTCTTGCACACCCAAAGACTGCTGGAGGTAGGTACAATGCTGGTGTTGTGTATGCTGTAGAGCAAATTCTCTCACAACTGATAGGTTGGGAGAGTCATATGGTAAGGGTAGTAAAAATGCTTGTAAAAAAGAAAGAACAAACATTAACTTTTTTCTCTTATTGCAGTGGTATGATCCGCTAATTTCTGTTCTGGGAAACGAGGAATATTTAGGTAAATTTGACTGTAACTGATGGACATTGATACAAAAATTAAGTTTTAGTGTGATATTGATAGTAATGTTATTTTATGTTACATTTTGCTAGTTGCTAGGTTCACTAATCTTAATAACTGAAAAAAGTTTGAATGGCTGGCTGAAGATGAGTAGGAGAGAGCGTAAATATGAAGCTTAAATAACAGTAAAATAAATGTGATTGGTAAGTTATGGGGGTATGAAGGCACTAAACATAAAACACATTTATTTCTATACCCATCAAGATAATTTTGTTATGTATGCCTCTTAATTATTAAGTCTTCACTTTTCTTATCTGTTGTAAATTCCTTTCCCTCTTTCTTTTTCTTAACCTGATTTTCTGTATCTTAATAATGTAGCTGACCCAGGGGCTAGAAGCTAACAGTGTAGCATAGTTTTCCATCAGCACATAATGGCGGGGCATGACATTTGTCTTTTATTTAGCTACTGCTGAGCTATAAAATCTTACATCCACCCTTCTCTTAATCATTCACTCCATTGCTTTTGCAAGATTTCACATTCAAGCCTGCTGCTTGCTACTATTCCTTTGACCTCTCTGGCTAATCTGAGAATGCAGGCATTTACTGAAAAGGAACAGATTCACACCTATATGGCTGTCATGATTGATTCTTAAAGGGTAACTATCGTGAAAATGAAAATTTAATATAAGCTTCATCTCACTGAAATAATAAATAATGGGGGGGGGGGCTCCTTTTGCCTATAGGATGTATTAGAGCTCACTCTTTTAAAATCACCAGAAATCATGTCTCTCAACATGCAGGAGTTGTACCAAAGTCAGTTATTTTGTTATGTGTTGGAATCCATTGTATGAATGAACACTGATACATTTGCTTGAAATGGGAGTGTGTCCCCCCCCCCCACAAAAAAAGCTATATTGCTCCTAAAAGTTCACTTCACAAAGGTAGCTGCATTTACAGGTTTTTACAGAACAACTTAGACTTTGCTAACCTACCCACGGGACCAAGACAATGGGCTGTCGACATACTGGAACTAGACATGAAAATGCTACAAAAAGTGGATAGACAGCTTTGGCACACCCTACCCTCTAGCATCTATAGAGAAATGTTTCAGAATATTTTACACAGAATCTACTTAACACCAGAAATCTTCAAAATGCAAAGAAGTTTGAATAGCAACTGCCCAAAGTGTGGATAGACAAAAGCTGGTGTAATGCATTGTCTATGTGCTTGCCCATATATTAGAAGATTTTGAGATTATTCAGAAACCTGGTTAACTACATCCCTCTATCGTCGGCATGGGCACGCTGGGTATAACACCAGAATGACAAGGGGAGCAAAAATATTACTGCTAATACTGGATTTCAAATACTAACCCACCCCCCCAGCCATCAAGCTATTTTTGCAGAAACTAATCAGGGTGTTCTTTATGGATTGGGTAGAGGCATCCTTAAATAAAGATGCAATAGTCCAAACATTTTTTTTTTTTTTTGAAACATGGGAAACTTTTATTGATATTGTACCATAGACCGTAAAAAAAGAAAACAAATGCATGTTTCAAATCAACGGATTGGTAAATTGGTCTTCCCATGGCTGCACATGCTCAGTACAGTGAAAAGCTGAACCTTAGCGTCTGCCCCGGGAAATTTGAAAACCCAAAGAAGCAGGAAGAGGATCTCTCCGCTGTGCCCCAATAAAGAATCCCGGGCCGGTGCGGCTTTCTGCTGATACGAGCAGTGGCCCGGGGTGTCAGGTAAGTAAAATTAGTCACTTGGTGCTGCCTAACTTTTGGCACCCCCAAGTTTAAAATGCTATACCTTTAACTAAAAAGGCCTTCCAAATTACTTCTTATCAGATATATTGGAAACCTTAAAAAGATACCACTGATATGGATTTTTTCTTTCCTTTTCTCCTTTTTTATGTTTAATGGTTATATAATTAAGGCTGGGGACAGACAGGGAGATTCGGGGAGATTCTGTCGCCTGGCGTTTTTAGCAGGCGACAATCTCCCCGAATTTCCTTCTCCCTGTCTGCCGCTAGTATAAGTGACAAAGTGCCAGCGCCTGTGCACACGCTGCGCGGCGATTTCCGGAATCGCCCAAAGATATTTCGTGAGGAAACTTTGGGCGATTCCGGAAATCGCCGCGCAGCGTGTGCACAGGCGCTGGCGCTTTGTCACTTATACTAGCGGCAGACAGGGAGAAGGAAATTCGGGGAGATTGTCGCCTGCTAAAAACGCCAGGCGACAGAATCTCCCCGAATCTCCCTGTCTGTCCCTACCCTAAAAGCAATAACATGTTTTTATGACCAGTTGTATTAAACATCCCATCTCTTGGACTACTTTGGGATGATTGAGCACTAATGGAAACAATAGGCTCACGAAATAAGGGTTATGTATTTTATGCCATATTGCCTCCATTGTCCAGATGCAATGGAAATGTTCGTAACACTGTTAGGGCTCTTACACATGGGCGTTATTACCTGAGCTCACCTGCGTTCAGTTTTGTTCCGTTCTGCCACAGGGGAGCGCAGTAGACGCACTCCATTCTTTTGTAGGGGGCTGTACTCACACAGGTGCATGTAAGCGCTGAACGCAGATAAAATGCTGCATGTTGCGTCTCAACCTGGGTTCGGCACTTACATGCGTCTGTGTGAGTACAGCCCCCTTCAGTACAACATTGAAAAGAATCAAGTACGTCTACTCCTGCGACCCCCTGCGGCTGAACAGAATAAAATGGAATGCAGGGGTGCGCAGGTAAAAACGCCTATGTGTAAGAGCCCTAAATGTAATATTTTATCAATGTGGAGATGTTTTGACTTTGAACAGCTTCTGCTCAAATAAAAATCATTAAAAAAAAGCTATATCGGCTCTAAATCAGACTCCTACATGAAGGCAGAATGAAGAGAGACAGATGCTGAGGGGTAGTAATGATAAACTTGATTATGTAAAAAAACTGTACAGAATTTTTTATTTATTATATTTTGAAAAGTTTCTTATAGGTATAATGACGCTTATATTAAATCTTTATTTTTGTGAATGGCCATAAATTCATAGCTGTGGTGGGACTGTTTGGTTGATTTCCACCCGACCACCTCACCATAACCATGCCAGTTATATAGCTGTTCTACCCAATAACCCTGTAAACCAGGTAGACTGAGGATTATCATCCCTGAGGTAAAATGTACCTTTATGTCTGTGACTCCTCTTCACTTGCTTCTGCTCTAATTGTTTGGTGTTCAGTAGGTTGGTTTGAATAATGGGATAATGCAAAGGTGGCCATGCACGTGTACAGCATCTCATATGATGAGAACTTTGGTTAAAGGGATACTGTCATGGGAAAAAAAATATTTTTTGGAAAAAAAAAAAATACGTTTTCCTATGACAGTATCCCTTTAAATACATGCACACATTTGTGTAAGGAACATATGCACTTCAGTAGCACAGAGCACCTGATGTGAGAGAGGGATCAAAGGGAGCACTATGAAAGAAGGACAGAACAGGCATGAATGATTACAGTAAATTTTTGCAGAAGGTAACATAAGCCAGAAAGGGAATGATCTAGCCACAGGGTTGCAAACAACACTGCAATGCAGCAGACCAGAAAGAAATCAAATGCTGCCTGGCGAGCTGTCAGTCCATTGGAGCAGGCTTCCAAGAACAGTACACTATTCTACACTAGCCTAATGTACACTAGCCTAATGTAAGTGAATCCTGTAGTATTTGGGGGATTCTCAATATCTTAAGAGCCCTTTTAATTTTGGGTTAAAAGAGGTATAATAGTCTAATAATTACAAAAAGGCAGTTTGTTAGGTTAGTTTTTCTAATATTTAATCATGTAAAATTTAAGGTAGACTTTCTAGACTTTCCCAGCTCCCTGTAACATTTGTGTTTTCTCTCCACAGAGCCATTCATATCTCTGCTGCTGGTAGTATCACAGAATAATTTTGCCTTGGATTTGCAGGTATGCCTGTACTACCGTGCATGCTTGATATTGACTTCATTTTCTAAAACAGCTTACTAAGCAGGCATAGATGTCTATAGACTTCTCTTATTCAATCTTATGTTATGCCGTTTAGTAGTCTCATCCATATGTATAAATACTAGTATGAACGCAATAATCTATAGTCATATATCTAGAACACCTTTAACTTGTAGTATGTTATAGAAAAGCTAATTCTAAGCAACTCTTCAATTGGTCTGATCTGTAAGGCTACAAATGTATTTGTTGTTACTATTTATTACTCATCTTTCTATTCGGGCTCTCTCCTATTCATATACCAGTCACTTATTTAAATCAATTTACAGTTGCTAGGGGCATTTGAACCCAGATTGCTGAAATTGCAAACTGTTCCAGAATGTTACTACAGGTAAAGGATCCATTATCCGGAAACCTGTTATCCAGAAAGTTCCGAATTACGGAATGAACATTGTCCTTAGACTCCATTATAATCAAATAATCCAATTTTTTCTCCTTAATAATAAAACAGTACCTTGTACTTGAGCCAAACTAAGATATAACTAATCCTTATTGGAAGATTGGCGGAGCCAGTCTATTGGGTTTATTGCATGTTTATGTGATTTTCTAGTAGACTTAAAGGGATACTGTCATGGGAAAACATGTCTTTATCAAAACACACCAGGTAATAGTGCTGCTTTAGCAGACGTCTGCACTGAAATCCATTTCTCAAAAAAGCAAACAGATTTTTTTATATTTTATTGTGAAATCTGAAATGTGGCTAGACATATTGTAAATTTCCCAGTTCCCAGGAAAATACCTGCATCTACATTATATTGAAAGTGAATTTAAAGGTGAACAATCCCAGTTCCCACCTATATGCATAAATTAAACGACAATTAGGGGCCGATGTACTAAATTCACGGGAATAGATCGAATTTCGAACGTAGGATTTATTCGTTTGGTCAAATATGGAAATTTTGGCATATTCGATCATCGAATAGCGAAGGATTGAATTTTTTAGGTTTATTCGATTGCCTACTTCGGCGAATATTCGATCATACGATCATTCGATCAGCGAAGGATTTAATTTTTTAAGTTTATTCGATTGCCTACTTTGCCAGAGTGGACCTACCGAATTGCAATAGAAGCCTATGGGAGCACTCCCATAGGCTTCTGAGGCTAAGTCCTGACTGAATAGGATTCGTACGATCGAAGTCTTCGATCGTTCGAATCATACGAATCATTTGAATGATCGACTGATTTATTCGACTGATCGACTGATTTATTCGACTGATCAAATAAAAGGTAGCCTAAAACTATTCGTTTAGCATTCGACGATCAAACGCTAATCGAATATCGAATTTGGTCGAACTAATTTTGGGGAATAATAGTAAATTTGCCCCTAAATGTTCTGTATGGTACTGACTAATGGAAACAATATGTCAGCTCCTGCCCATATGTATAAATACAAGTTTTCAGAGAATTCATTCCTTTGCAGGCAATGGGCTTTATCTATTGTCTACATTATAAATTATATAACATTTTTTAACTTTTTGGTTTTTCAGAACTCAAGTTTCCTAGATGAAAGCTGGTTGTTGCCGGTAATTAATATTCTTATTATTCTGCTGCAAAATATACAATTTTAGTATGGGGTGTGCACACAAGAGTACATTGTTGCTTTAAATTGATGAGGGAAACTATGTGCTGCTGATAGAGAATGCAATGTCTTGTATTTTATTGTTACCTTTTAGGTGTGTGCATTGTATCAGACTGTCCCATGCCGGGAGCTGGGAATGGTGCTCAGGTAAGGAACCAAAAATGTATTCTGCTAACGGCCAATAATTAGTGTTTATGTGGTAAGCTCTATTCAGAAGTCATACCCATATCATATCAGTTTTGTTTTATGATGGCATTTTATTTTGCCTGCCTGGGTATCTAAAAACCAGTGAATTCCTCAGAAGCTGCCGGCATGTCTTGATATCACAAGCCCACTTCTGACTTGCGGAATGTCGGCATTAATGAAAACATATAATTATTAGCTAAATTAATTATTTAATTTACTGACACTTGTGCAATGTCAAAATAGCCATGGACCAGATGACATCATCAGTGCCCAGAAGCTGTGTGATATCATCGCTAGCTCTCTATTTGTTTTTATGTCTTTTAATATCAGAAATTATCAATTTCAGAGTGTAATTATTTGTGTGTGGGATGCCATTTGCTAGCTATTGGTCTTTACGTAACAACATTTTTGAAATACTGGTTACATCACTTAAAAACTGATGATATATTCAGAAGATATTACCAGTGGTGTAACTATAGAGGAAGCAGACCCCGCAGTCACAAGGGGGCCCGGACTGTGGGGTATAGCTAATAAGAAAACCCCCTCTCTCCCCTGCCATTCTCTTACCAGCAATGAAGGGGATGCAAGTCGGGGCAGGATAAGGGCAGAGGCGGAGAGTGTCCAGTGGCAGGATGGGGATCGGACTGTGCCTCTGAAGGGGGCCCATTGCACTCTAGTTAAGCCACTGGATATTATATCACCAGATGACCCCGTGTGTCTAATCTTTGAATTTTGAGGAAAGTGGTGACTTTATGGAATAATGTCCACCTGTCTGTGAGATGTCATTTTTAACCAGCAGCTTGCCTATACTATGCTAAAGTGGAAGTACGCTCCCTTATTCAACGTGAGTGAATAAGGATTGTGCTGAATATACTTTTTTGCCTGTTTAATTATAAAAACAAATCTATGTATATGTTTTGTTATTTCTAGACCGCGAAGTTGAAGGTACTCCACCTTGAGTCCTTGAGAGGTAGATAATTAGATTTCCAGTTCTCATGTAATCCCCTTGCATTATAAACTCCAGGGTGAAGGGAGGGGATTGAATACCAGGAATCTAATTATCTCCTTCACAAAGGACCAAACATGGAGTTGCTTCAGTTTCCTTGTTTAGCTCAAGAAGTAAAAAAACAGAGCTGTTTTAGGAAAGTTATGTTTAGCACAAGCTCTGTTTATTGCTGAATTAAGTGGCATACTGCACCTGGGGTTGTTAATGATGCAGAGATAATTTGCAGTTGGTTTTTAATTTTTTATTATTTGTGGTTTTTCCGTTATTTAGCTTTTTGTTCAGCTGCTCTGCAGCTTGCAAATTCAACTCTATGGTTGTTAGGGTCCAGATTACCTTAGCAACCTTGCATTCATTCGAATGTGACTAGCATATGAATAGGGGAGACACAGTCTGAAACAAGAAAAATTCAAAGTGATGATCTATGGAATCTCTTACCACAATAGAAATGTGGCCCAGGTGCTCCTGCCCCAGGCCCTCAGCTCAAGGGAGCGGACAATCCTTATATGTAGCAAATATATAACTAGTTGGTGCAAAGCACACTGGAAACCCACGCATGGATCAGACCGGAAAAAGTATAGAGGCCTATAGCCTAAAATTGTGTCCTACTGACACGAAACGCGTCAGGCGAGAGATGAATATATAAAATAAAGTTTTCATTTTTATGCACTATACTTTTTCCGATCTGATCGATGCTTGGGTTTCGAGTGTGCCTTGCACCAGCTAGTTGTGCTATGAATAACGGAGAGCCTAAATACAATGTTAGTCATACAAAGTAGCCTTACATAGCATTTGTTTTTTTATATTGGGTCAGTGATCCCCATTGAAAGCTAGTATGGGTCAGAAGGAAAATGCAAATAATTCAAAAACTATAAAAAATAGAGAAATTTAAACATTTCTTAGAATAGGCCATTCTATAAGGACAAAAAGTTGACTTAAAGGTGAACCACCCCTTTAACATGCAAAACACCCAGAAATGAATGCAAAGTCAGTCTGAGCACTTGCATTAGTGTTTTTTAAACTTGTTTAAACATTCTTTTGTTGGTATCCTAAAAACTCGTGTGTGACATCATCACTTTCTAGCTATTTGTTTGTTCTGTGTCAACGTGCCCTCAAATGATGACATAATTATGATTTACCGGCCTGTCTGTACAAGTTCATGGTTTGCTTGCTACTTGTCTCGACAATATGAACTTTACTCAGTAACCAACATAATCACCAAAAATCATGGTTTGCGTTATGTCATCAGTAGTCTGGTAAATTCCTGTGTAATGTCCCTGAAACCAACACCCCTGTCTGGATGATGTCACTGGCAAGACGTGTTTTTGTGTTGTGCCATAATAATTGTGCTTCCAAGGAGAAAGAGATTTTGCTTCCTTTTCCTTAACACATCCACAGTTTGCTTCTTGGCAGCAGCCTGTTTTCCCTGCTTTCTAGCCCATTCTCTGTTCCATGTTCTGTCCATCAGAGATGCCAAAGCTGGCACGCATGCAGAGTTAAATGCGAGAACTTTGACTGCTTCACTTGTAGCAGAAGGGTATGGTAAAAGCCAAAAGGCTGCACATATACTGACTCTGTGCCAGTAGAAAGGGTGTGGTGATCTTTATAACTGGTTCTACCTCTTCTGCAAAGCTAACACATTTCTCATCAACCCTGGCAGCTCCCTTAGGGCTATATTTACTTAAGCTCCGAGTGTCGAACTGCTGCTGCAATAAAATAAAGCTTTAGTCCTCACAATGGCTGTTCATTTCAAATACTTGTAGGGTGCAAGGGTTGTTTTGTCATGTTATTAATATTTTATATGAATTTTGAATGCTCCTGTTGCTAGGCACCCCCTAACCTTTATAAAGTTGTCAGTAAAAAGCCTTTGCGTCTATATCAAATTATCAATATTTAAAGATGTTGTCAGGAAGTGCATTTTGATGGGTGGATGGGGAGTCAGCAGATGTGGAAGTAAGAGGAGCTGCATGTTGCTTCCATTTAGGCATCCAGGTCCAAACAAGAATCCTGTTTCAGTAGCATGTGTTTGTCATGAAGCTTGAGGTTGTCATTATTTTAACTGGACATGATATATATATCTGAGTACTGGGGTGTTTTCTGAACAAAGATTTTTAGTGAAGCAGTATTCAGTTGTATGAAATTAAATCAAATGTGAAAAACTGACTGTGCAAAAATGTGGATACCCTTGTAATTTTGCTAATTTGAATGCCTGTAACTGATCAATACTGAACACCAAATTGGTTGGATTAGCTTGTTAAGACTTAACTGCAAATTGTGCTCCTGTTTGACTCTCCTCTGAAGAGTGACAGCATGGGATCCTCAAAGCAACTCTCAAAAGATCTGAAAACAAAGATTGTTCAGTATCATGGTTTAGGGGAAGGCTCCAAAAAGCTATCTCAGAGGTTTAAACTGTCAATTTCAACTGTAAGGAATGTAATAAGGAAATGGAAGGCCACAGGCACAGTTGCTGTAAAACCCAGATATGGCAGGCTAAGAAAAATACAGGAGCTGCATATGTGGAGGATTGTGAGAATGGTTACAGACAACCCATAGATCACCCCCATAGACCTGCAATAACATCTTGCTGCAGATGGTGTATCTGTACATCGTTCTACAATTCAACGCGATTTGCACATCTGTATGGCAGGGTGATGAGAAAGAAGCCCTTTCTGCACTCACACCACAGAGTCGCTTGTTGTATGCATAAGCTCATTTAGACAAAAAAACTGTCATTTTGGAACAAAGAGCTTTGTGCTGATGAGACAAAAATGTAGTTATTTGGTCATAACAAGAAGTGCTTTGCATGGTAGAAGAAGAACACCGCATTCCAAGAAAAACACCTGCTACCTACTGTCTAATTTAGTGGATGTTCCATCATGCTGTGGGGCTGTGTGGCTAGTTCAGGGACTGGGGCCCTTGTTAAAGTCACGGGTCAGATTAATTCAACCCAATATCAACAAATTCTTCACGATAATGGTCAAGCATCAGTCACAAAGTTGAAGTTGTGCAGGGGTTGGATATTCCAACAAGACAATGACACTGTGAATATATATTCACAGGATCCGCACTCCAAATACCGTGAAGAAAATCACATTTCTTTTATTGTGTACCTCTTACACATCCAACATTTCAGCCCACATTAGGGCCTTTTTCAATATATATATATATATATATATATATATATATATATACAGTATAATAAAAAATACTGCACTCAACAGGCTCAGAGTAACTGATCATAATAGACAAGCAAATGAAATACCCAGGAATTTCTTTTGCTTGCCTATTAAAATCAGTTACACTAACTGAGCTTGTTGAGTGCAGTATACCTGCACCCAGGCATGCTGTGTTTTTGTTTATATGCAATACATTTGACCCTGTACCCGCAAGTATTAAAGAGAGTGCAGCTGCTTATCACAAAATATATTTATCATAGACTTATGCTTCAGTGACTACAGAATGTGTAAGGGGTAGGTGAGGGGTTGCAGAAACATATCACAGACTCCATGTTCCCTCTCCAGGTATCTAGAAGGCAGAGTGTTTGTGGTAGAGGTGCTGCCGGGCAGCCAAGCAGAAGTGGACGAGGTAGTGTTGTGCGGCGACATCATAGATGAAATTAACGGAGTGTCTCTGAGATACGCATACAATGGGCAGGTAAGGTTGCCTGGGTGGACCTCAGAAAGATGACTGAATTTTGCAGAAGGAAGGGGAGGAATAGATGTGGAATTTGAGTAAAGGCCTGGGTTCACAGCTCAGCTCTTTACTTCTGGTTCTTAGTCATGTCATGTTCTGGAAAAGAAAGACAAACTCTTGCTGTTTGAACATGTATATTCAGGCCGGCACAGTGCTAAACAGACTAAAGGGGGAGCCACTTTACTTTGGACTGATCCGTTGGCGTTTGAAGGATGGAGAGCTCTACCGTCCACTCATTCCTTACATAAAGGGCGTCCAGGAAAAGGTGCCTACCTTTCAGCTTCAGCAACATCCTAAGAACCAGGAGAGTGGGCATGACAGGCCACAGCAGGATGGCAGGTAGGTTTGTGTTTCAGTAGTGACTGTAGGGACATCTTGAATCTGCGGTGACATGCCTTCATTTTATTTGCTACCTAGGCTCATGTACACCCTTCAGTACTTGGGGAAAGCTGGAGTCGGTAAAGTAAGTATACACCAGAGTAAATTTGCTGACGTTCATGGATTGGTCCTTTTTACAGTAGGATACTGGTCCCTCTGGCATAGGTGTAATTATGGTTAACCTGCAGATTTTGCCTTTTTTGTTTTATAGTTTGGTGGAAAAGAAGTCCTAGATGTAGGAATCACTCAGGTGCGACAGTTAAACTGCTCCCCGAAGGTAAGATGTATACGGAAGCAAATTATGTCCGGTGTCTTTAAAATTAGTGTAGGCACAGTAATATTGTGCTACTGGAACCCCTGCATACTCCATACCGACATGGTCTACTTTTTCAGTTTGACATTTTCATCTGTTTTAGTCCTTTATCTGTTTAATACACACTGTTATCAGGCTGACCTGATCACACCACCATTGTCCAATCTTGGGATTTTCCACCAGTTCTGATCAGATATCTGTTGGGGCCTCCATTCATTTTGCACCATACATGGGCCAAAAAGTTGCTTGGCTTAGATTGGCTACAGAATTGTTTTTTCCCTTCTGAGTCAAATCAGGGAAAGATTGCCTTACCTGGGGTTTATTTTTACCTTCCTCTGGATTTGCTAGGATTTATTTGAAGAGAAGGTTCAACTTGATGGGCATTTTTTTTTTCAACCTCAACTACTGTTAAACACCTTCACAGATCCTCGGTGGGCATACCAAAGTATAAAAAAACAGAAAGGTATAGTGACCCTTTAAAGAACTACAGTTGAAGGGGCTTTTGTACCTTGCAATGATTATACATTTCATTCCCTTTGGTATGCCCATCTAGTTTCTATGCAGTTGGGGGGGGGGGTTGTACCTCAGGGAGTTTAATTCACCTTTAAAGGAGAATTCAACTCTGTAAAAAAAATGACCCGTACCCCCCACATAAACCCCCTTCCCTCCTCCCCCCAGCCAAGTGGTCCCCCCGGGGAAATGCCCCATACTTTATACCTAGCCCTCGGGGGAAGATTCAGGCAGCGGAGTTCCATGCAGCCATCTTGCAGGTCTTTGGTAAGCTGAGATTGGCGTGGTGGGGAATGCGCAGTTGGAGCAATTTGTTGGTTTGTGACAACTGTGAATGCATCGAAATAGATGGAAATTGCCAGTTAGCTTACAGAAGACCGGCAAGATGAGGCATTTCCACAGGGGGCAGTTGGGCTGGAGGGGGGGTGCAGTTTTTTTTTTTTTTATTACAGGGTTGAATTACTAATAAAATCCTACCAAAGGGCTAACACACACCCTATTTTTTTGTTCCTAGGAAGTGTTGTTTGATGTGAAAGAGACAGAAGTAAGAATACAGGACAAGGAGTCCCTCAAGGTAGGTGAATCTAGTATGTAGCCATATACAGCAGTGTGCAAAAGTCTATGTTGTTTATAAACTACATTCTGTATGGTTCAACAGGTTATTTTCCGTTATCCATATCCAGAAATATCTAGTGTGGGCCGCAGGATGGATAACAAAAAAGTTTTTGCTCTGTGTACAACGTAAGTGTGGCTGCCATCTTGTATTCCTTTCATTGGTCGCTCATAAGTGTAAACTGTTTTTGGCTGGGCATTGCTTACCACTGCATTTGGGCTCTCCCTCTGCTTTTAGTCAGTGCAGTAGATTGAATAGAAGCATTACTGTTGCTCACTGCAAGACACTTCCAGTTAATGACTTATGGCTCTGCTTGGTTGGGCAATTTCTTTCTAACATGAGAACTTTTAATACACATAAAAGCCTAAACAAAAACAATGATTTTACCACCACAAACGTCATTGGTTTTGGGTATTTTTTTTCAGTGACAAGGACTGTATGTCTGCCACCACTTCATTCACATGCTTGGCATTTGAAGCAGCCAGCAATGAAGAATGCGAAGAGATCATACGGCGCATTGGTAAGAGATGTTTTTTTAACCAGTTCTTGTAATTGTGCAATATAGGTAGCTTACTAAAATACTTCTCTTTCCAGCTTTTAAATTGGGGTCTACACTTATCATTGAGACCCTCTACAATTTATATTCTATTCTCTTGTTCAGATTGATGCATGGTTTCTAGAGTAATTTGGATAAACCTGAGAGCTGCTGAATTAAAAAACAAAATAACCACAAATAATCTTCTCTTTCTATTCAGACCCTCTCCTATTCATGTCCCAGTCTCTAATTCAAATCAATGCATGGATGCTAGGGTCAGTTAGGCCCTAGCAACCAGACTGCTGAAATTGCAAACTGGAGAGCTGCTAAATAAAAAATAATGTAACACTAATTTCAAATGTCACTCTATACATCATACCAAAAGGTAATTTAAAGGTGAATAACCCCTATAACCAATAAATTATTGAAAATCTGATGCCCTCATATTGTGATATTCTGGTCTCAAAATACCTGAGAGTCAAAAAGATAAAAAGGCAGAAATGTTGAAAGAGAAGACTGAAAATTGTTTGGTATATAAGATATTTACAACAAACTTTTTTTAATGCAGTATATGGATATCTGAAATCTCCTTTATTTCTGAAATTGAGTGTTTTGTTTTTTTTATAAATAGCACTTTTTAGAGTAAAGCTAAAGAAGAGTTTGCTATATAATTAATTGAACCCTTTCATAGTAGCATGCTCTGTCATTGGGTACACACACCAAAAAAAAAAATTGTAGTTTTTATTTATAAATGACACTGCAAATAATTCACTCTAGAATATAAAATTTCCTTTCTGAACCAGCAATTTTTTATTTTTATTTTAGTTGATATTGGTGTGTAGGCAGCCACCTTAGCCACCACTTTAGGATAGAATGGCTTTCTGGCAGGCTCTTTCTCCTGCTCATGTAACTGGGACTTGGCTTTTACTATTGAGTGCTGTTCTTAGATCTATCAGGGAGTGGTTATCTGGTTACTTTCCCATTGTTATGCTGGGGGGGGTGATATCACTCCAACTCACAGTAAAGAGTGACAAGTCACATGACTAGGGGCACAACTGACAATATGTCTAGCCCAATGTCTCATTTCATTCCAATTAATATTAAATGATATGTTTGCTCTTTAAAAAAAAAAAAATGGATTTCAGTGCAGAAGTCTGCTGGAGCTGCACTATTAATGGATATAAAGTTCTCATGACTGTATCAGGACTTGGCTTTAGTTCAAAACAGCCTTTTTGCTAGTACTTCTTTTTAACCTCTTTAATATGTTCTGAATTGCAGCTGCAGGCTTTAAGCACACAGAATGGTTTGTGTGAAGAAGATCCCAGCATACCTGCAGTGATCACATCAAACTTGAATTTTATGATCTTCCATTCTAATGAAGAGCTTTCACAATGTGGCTTGGAATTGTGTAAATAAAAAGCTTATTTTTATACAAAAAAAAAAAAAAGTTGACCACATTTGTGGTATACCAGTTGAAAGAAGCAGGAATCAGACAAACCACCATGAATGAAAAACATTTAATTTAAACAAACACTACAATATATAAAATAGCTCTTGAAAATACACATTTTGTGAGCTGTAGCTGCCTGGCTTACATGTTATCTGCTAAGCACCCAAACACTTTTTCCCCACACAAGTTCATTTGAAAAGGGACCACGCTGGTAGGTTTTGATACTAGAATAAGCAAAGCCATATTCACTGCTGTAATACTTACTTTG
This sequence comes from Xenopus borealis, assembly GCA_024363595.1. NCBI lineage: Eukaryota > Metazoa > Chordata > Amphibia > Anura > Pipidae > Xenopus > Xenopus borealis. Next base: position 41,003,979 of record CM044447.1, read on the forward strand.
CATAGAGTAAAATATAGAAACAATATACACACCAAATATCTGGAGACAGATGAAAGCTGCTGTATTGTTGTATAAGCATCAGAATGGCTACCTGTGTTTGAGAATTGAGCGACACAGCTTTAAAGTGGGGCAACTGAAACAAATAGCCAATAATACGCATGTTCTGCTCTGGAGAATGTATTGCTCACTAAGCACCATTTTGACATCACACTAAAGCAAGCCAGCAAGTTTACACTAGATCAGTACTCTGCATAGATATTTGACAGGGATGTACAAAACACAAGGTAGTCAATAGGACAGCTTGTGAAAATTTTCTTTATGGTAGATAAAAACCTTTAGTTAGCTCAAGTGATTTTTAAATAGACAGGTGCATTGTTTGTGATGAAGTCAGCAATCTACAAGATGTAGCCATAATGCTGGTGAAGGGTTTTGCGAGGTCAGGCTAACAGTCCATGCTTAAGAGGCAATAGGAGCCATGGGTATGAACAACATTTACCCTCTATTAACTAGGATTTAAAAAAAAAAAAGTAGGGATGCTGCCTGCTATTTGAGATTCAGCCAAATATTCATGAACGATTTGGCTGCATACCAAACCAAATCCTAATTTGCATATGCAAGTTATGGTCCAGAAGTGAAAAAACTTGATTCCTTGTTTAGTGACAAAAAGTCATGACTTCCCTTTCTGCACCTAGTTTGCATATGCAAATACGGATCTTGTTGCACACATTCAGTGCATCCCAAAAAAGAAAAAAGCTACCACTATCAATGGTGCTCACAAGGCCTTATCTGAATATAAAGAAGGTAGTCAAAGGGCTGGTTCTTAGCACCATTTTTTGTTCCCAGCCCTCTACCACAAGCTGAGAAATAAGGGCGAGTAAACAAAAACCATGCATAACAAGCTAGGAGCACCTACCCCCTATCACCTCATCTTATGAGTGATGGTTATAGGGGCATCTGTTAAAATAGGGATTCATCCTGAGTGACAGATGGAATGGTTCTGGAGATACAGGTCATACAAAACATTTCACAAGATTTAAAGTATAATACAGAATTTACTACAAGAATGCCATGTTCGTGTGACTATGCCCGTTCACCCCGTATTCTGCGGGCAAGCTGGATATCTTTGGGCATGATGGTCACTCGCTTAGCATGGATGGCACAGAGATTGGTATCTTCAAACAAGCCAACCAAGTAAGCTTCACTAGCCTCCTGCAAATGACAAAAAAAAAACAATGTATAAAAAGAACACACGGTGAGAAGCACTATAATAAACCAGTACTAATATACAGGCATTAAATGCATGTAAAAGACTGTAGAAAGAAATCCCTGTCCCATACAGTCCCCAAGTAAATGTAAAGAGCAGTTCTGGAGAAGTCCTTGCCACCTTTCTCCAACAGGCTAGATGTAGTCCAGGATATAGGGGAAATTATATAACTGCATTAGAACAGTTGTTCTGGCTCTGTACAAATCTGTATAACACTGAAAGTTATTTAGTTTAGATAAAAATAAACTTGTTGAGCACAGTAAGCAAACCAATAAAACCACACCCAAAGCATAGAGAATATTTTTTCTAAAGAACAAAACCCAATCATGCTGCTACATTTCATATTGCAACCTTCACCTGTAGGTTAATGAACATGACAGCAATTTTACAGATACTCTAGCTTGTTTTTCTGTCTGGTATAACCTATGGTTACTGCTATCCAAGCATCGTGAGCAAAACCCCTTCACAACTTTGTGCATTAAAGGGCACCTATTGGGTCAAAATTATACCCCAACCAAAAGTGCGGCCTGATAGAGCCCGCATTCCAGTTGGGGGTTTCACTATTTTTTTTTTT
>CM044447.1:41006674-41031674 GCA_024363595.1 Xenopus borealis
AGTGTAATTAATGTTCATTTTGCTTGACTAATATGATAAAATAGGATTTTGATATTTTTTTGGGGTGACAGGTCCACTTTAAAACATATTGCAAAGTTACCTGCAAAGCACCGATGGCTGCGCTCTGGAACCTCAAGTCAGTTTTGAAATCCTGGGCAATCTCCCTCACCAGGCGCTGGAAGGGCAGCTTGCGGATTAGGAGTTCTGTGGATTTCTGGTACCTACGGATCTCACGGAGGGCTACAGTTCCTGGCCTGAAAAGAAGCAATTAATCAGACTTTTAAACTTTGCATATATAAACTTGGGATAGGGATAGAGACATACACACCTGTAACGATGTGGTTTCTTTACACCACCAGTAGATGGGGCACTCTTCCTGGCCGCCTTTGTGGCCAATTGCTTGCGAGGAGCCTTTCCACCAGTTGATTTACGGGCAGTTTGCTTGGTACGAGCCATGTTGCTTCACTTTAGGAGACAAGAAATATGAAGTGCTTGGTTTCTCTTCAAATCACATTGACCATCTTATAGGTTAAAGTGCTACTAAAAAAGTATATTATGAAAATGGTTTATTTACATGAAGCAGGGTTTTACATACGAGTTGTTTTATGCAACATCTGTTTATAGAGACCTACATTGGTCAGGGGGTATAGTTTTCCTTTAAGAAATCTTGTTAATATAGACAAGGTGTGTGTAGCAATGGGGACAGCCATTCAAGCTGGGGAAAGGCACAAGTTAAACAGATAACACCATTGTATTGGACAGTTTCATTTTATGTGATGTGTATCCTGCACTTTTTCTTCCAGCTTGAATGGCTGGTCACATATCAGCTTGTCTATATAACTAAACAGGTTTCTGAACTTATCACGCAGCTTTTACCAATACATGCCAACAGTAGATTTTACTATAAACCGCTTTGATATTTTGGGGTTACTTTTACTTTAAAAAAGGTGGCGTTAACCCAGGAAGAAGCAGCCACGTCACGTGAATAGGAAAACTGTTCTCTAGAGAAAAAGAAAGCCAAACAACAGTATGCTATAATCCAGTGCTATCACGTGGTACAAGCAAGCCAATAACCAGCAAGAGATGCCCAGCAGTACTAAAAGTATATCCAGCCACGTCCACGTTAAAAAGGTCCGGGCAATTACCAGAAAACCCTAAACTAGTATTCCCAAAGCAGCAAATATTTTGTAGCATTTAAGACAAAACCAGCCATTGTATTACCAACCTCCGTATTAGAGCCCCACACAAGCAGCAGTACACACCCGTCGATTTCTAAATACCGTCTGTGCCTTCCGCACAGACCGCGCTGTCTTTTATACACAGCCAAAGCGCTGCGTCTTACGTCAGCAGTCCCTGTGCCTGAGCCCAGAGATGTTCTTTCCGATTGGCTTTTCACCTTACCGAGATTACGTCATACTCCAACGTCTCTCATGTTAACCCTCCCTAACCCCGATATTGATTGGTGTAAATTCCGGCCTTCTGATTGGTTCTTAAAGAAAGGAAATCATTGGTTCTCCGTTAGAAGTTGAAACGGACCAATTGCAAAAGCGCATATTCATTTAGCTCTCATTGGCTGAATTAGAGACCATTTGTATCCTTCTCTTGCTGCGAAGCTCAGAAGGTGGATTTCACAGAGAGTGTAGCAAGTCAGTCTCCTATAACAGATATACGAGTTTACAGTATGAATCTGTCCCACTTGTATTAACACAGGGGAATATTAACTTGTACTAATTACTACATTCGTGTTTATTTCACTTACAGTACATTGAAGAAATACAATAAAAAAATACATTAAACACAAAAGGTGGGGCAGAATTTAAAAAATGCACATCATACCCCCTTCACCCACCCCAGCTTAGCTGCTAAAACACTGCAAAGCTTAAAGGGAAACTGTCATGGGAAAACATGTTTTTTTTTAAAATGCATCGGTTAATAGTGCTGCTCCAGCAGACTTCTGCATTGAAATCCATTTCTCAAAAGAGCAAACAGATTTTTTTATATTCAGTTTTGAAATCTGACATGGGGATAGCCATTTTGTCAATTTCCCAGCTGCTGCCCCAGTCATGTGACTTGTGCCAGCACTTCAGGAGGGAACTGCTTTCTGGCAGGCTGTTGTTTTTCCTTCTCAATGTAACTGAATAGTACACAGTGGGACATGGGTTTTACTATTCAGTGTTGTTCTTAGATCTACCAGGCAGCTGTTATCTTATGTTAGGGAGCTGTTATCTGGTTACCTTCCCATTGTTCTTTTATTAGGCTGCTGGGTGGGGGAAAGGGAGGGAGTGATATCAGTCCAACTTGCAGTACAGCAGTAAGAGTGATTAAAGTTTATCAGAGCACAAGTCACATGACCAGGGGCAGCTGGGAAATTGACAATATGTCACTCTAGCCCCATGTCAGATTTTAAAATGAAATATAAAAAAATCTGTTTGTTCTTTTGAGAAATGGATTTCAATGCAGAATTCTTCTGGAACAGCACTATTAACGGATGTATTTTTCCCATGACAGGATCCCTTTAAAGGAACAGTTCAGTATAAAAATAAAACTGGGTAAATGGATAGGCTGTGCAAAATAAAAAATGTTTCTAATATAGTTAGATACTTGAGGGGGGGCTACATGGGTCATAACTGTTGCTTTTAAATCTGCGCTGAATGCTGTGGATCAATTGCAAACTCACTGAACACTTATGTCCTGTCCCATGTGGCCCCCATTCAAGTCACTGATTAACTCAGCGTTAAAGAGCTGAAAAGCAAAATTACATTCTGGCTATTATGTTAGACATCCACACACTCGAGCCTTTATAGATGACATTTTTGCCCAGTAACGGAACTAGGTGTGATTGACGCTCTGCTGCAGCGATTCAAGCCAGCTGCAGCGGTGCGAGACTGCCGGGGGGGGGGGGCCCTGGCCCAGTTGCACCCCCTGCTCCCCCAGTAGTTACGCCCCTGTTTTTGCCTTACTAACTATATTAGAAGCATTTTTATTTTGCACAGACTATTTATCCAGTTTTTTATTTTCACATTTAACTGTGAAAAGTAATTTTGAGCTACTTCGAATATCAAATAGCCTAGAATCCATAAAGATGTTGAATTGCCATTGTATCCTATGGTGGACCTCCTGGAACCTGGAAATGAGAAGTTTTTTTTTTTTGTTTTTTAAATTGTTCGAATTGAACGAAGCATTTGAACGATTCAAACAATTTTTATTGAGTCGAAAACGGACCTATACGATCAAAAATGACCCCCAAAAAAATCTTCCCCCTAGATTGGGGGGGCGTCTATGTAGTGTAGGGGATTTTAACATAAAGGGTTTGGTTCTCCTTTAACATTCAACCTTTGAGAAATAACTCCCTTAGACTAAGGTCACACAGCAAGTTTCAGATTTGGATCCCAATCATCCCAGATTCTGGGCCAAAATAAAATCTGTTGAGAACGGTCGGGGGCTGAATAAGCAGTTTCTCCACTGAGTCGGCAACACTGTTCTATGAGCCTAAGGCCACTAAAACAAAAAAACGGAAAAACAAATGTTTTGCCAATGATATAGATTTTACAATATACAACATAGTTACCATCATCAAATACAAGGTACTGTTGTATTATAAAAAAATGGAAATACTATAAATAGAGATGAATCAAATCCCTAATTACTGGATTTACCTCAATATCTGATCTTCCACAAGAGTTGACGGAGAGCATTGTCACAATTCTAGAAAAAATAAAGTTTAAAAAAAGTTTACAGAATCATACTGAATCTCTACTCTGACTGCACATTTTAGTTACGGCTCTGTGTACTGAATGCTATAGCAATGGGACTTGCTACCTAATCTTGAGAATGTTTCATCATTCGTTTAAGTGGCATCTTTTGAAGAAAGATTGTAATCACTTACCTGATACCCCAGGCCAGTGCTCCTGTTTGCAGAAAATTGCATCAACCAGGGCTTCTTGGGAGTTATTCTCTGCCTCCATTCTTTCTTCTTGCTGTTGCACATGCGCTAGACTTTAACTTTTTTTTTTGCTCTACTGCGCATGGGTCAACTATTGGATTTTGAAGAAAGAAAGGAGAAAAGGAATCACTCAAAAATACCCCCGACCAGTAGAGTTTACTGCTAACAAAATCACTGGCCCAGTAAGTGATTACAATCCTTGGGGGGGCTAACATTTACCACCCCCATAGATTGGACATTTCCTTCTTCTCTCATTTTATTCTTTTCATTGTAAACATTAATTAAAGGTAAGAAACTTTTAGGACCTAAAAAGAAAGAAAAAAGTTTTCAGAGCATTAGAACCCATGCTGCTGCTATTTCCAGCCCCAGGCCTTGTACAATTGGTCAACATTCACATCTCCTTACGGATATAGTCCATACAAATGGGAGGAATAATCTAGTAGCTCTGCTCTGTACAATTTGTTTTATCCAGCCATTGTCTTGGAAATTGACCTCCAAAGATCTCAGGACTGGTCAAAAAAGGGCAATGTAGATGCAAATTGTTGTATTCTTCAACTCAGTGTTTATACAACATTCCATGTTTACCAAAACAACAAGTGTAACTGTAATGTAAAGGAATTGTGTAATTTATACCAACAAAAGGGTATTATAACACACACACACACACATATTTTATATATATATATATATATATATATATATATATATATATATATATATATATATATATATACACACACACACAGCAGCATCTCTGGAGTATTAGCAACTATTGTATCAATTCTAACAGCTGCCTGTAATGAAACCCAGAGATTCTGTTCAGCAGGGACAAAGATAAGAAATGTATCAATTTAGAACAGTTTAGATAGAGTGTTGGCAACCCAGCCCCCTCCAAGAGCTGCTTTATAAAGGTGAAAAAATAGATACACTAAGAAAAACAGTCACCCATACAAAATAGAAAGTAACTCGAAAAATACTTTATTTCTGGTGAACTATCTGAAACTAACTGAACTGAAAAAAGTGTTGGAAGGTGAACAACCACTGAGCTATCGTGCAGTCCTTAAAGTAGAATTCAACCCATCACTAAAAAGCTACGCCCCTACCCCACGTAGACCCCTCCTCCCTCATAGATTCTTGTGACTTTCGGCGCATGCACAGTTGTTCGGGACCGGAATATAAATCCAACTGTGCATGCACCGAAACTCCGATCTGCTTCTTAAGTTTAAGGAAGAAAAGAAGATGGCTGCCATGAACTCCAGAGGACAGAATCTACACCAAGGGGTAAGTAAAACGTTAGGGGTATTTGCACCAAATCCATTATTTTGGATTCGCTGAACCCCCAAATTCTTCGCGAAGAATTGGCCTGAATACTGAACCAAATCTGCAAATGCAAATTAGGGGTGGGAACAAACAAAAAATTTTCGTGACAAAAAGTCATGAGATTCCCATCCCTAATTTGCATATGTAAATTAGGATTTTGATTAGCTGGCCGAATCCTGGCTGAATCCTAAACTGAATGCTGGATTTGGTGCATCCCATACTGGAATTAATATTCAATCCATGGTCACCATATGACAAAATGATTGCTCAAATTCTCATTACAAAAGATCCAATCAGTTTTAACTTTCACCAGCTCAAAGGTGATTTCCAAGACTCAGCAATTACTTGTCATGCAGCTACAAACAGGCTGTTAATCAATTGATGTTTGTTTGATGTTTTTTTTAGAATACTCCAGCCAGGGCAGCTTCCATGAAGGCCAAGTTAACGTGTAAAATACAGAATATTAAGTTATAGAATCTTGTCCAAAAGCAGGCTGCCTTGGGATAGTTCCATCATATATGGACAACTGTCCCACTGTAGGAACAACCTCAGAAACATATCCCATCTGCCAGAGTTAGATTTTGGCTATAAAAGAAAACACCTTCTAAATTGCTTTCAATAGAATCATATTTATAGAGCTTTTTCTGAGGTTATCCCATATGCAAGACCATTCTTTTTCTGATTTCTCCTACCCAGGGCGGTTTCCCCTGACGTAATATATAGTACCTCCTTTTCTATGTTTAGGTGTGTTTTTGTAGAACAGCAAGGTTTGTACACCTTGGAAGGGCACCTGTTTGGTAAAAATATTATCCTCAACCAAAGGTGTGGGGTAATAGAGAAAAAAAAAACCGCCAGCGCTAGGCTACCCACACCCCAGGAGGGAGTTCCCAGTGCGAGCAGCCATGTCCGGTCACTCGCGTGCACATAATGAAAATCTGTCCCAAAATGCTCATAATACGCATGTGTGTGACGTCACATGTTGTTAAAGTCCCATATGGAAGAAGCACACCAGTCTGTTTGGCAAAGCCTTCAAAGCATTTATTTCAGCAGCATGAGCACAAGCTTTCGGGGACAACCCCTTCTTCTGTGTGATTGACATATGTGACGTCATATGTGCATTATGTGCATGTGAGTGACACAACATGGGAGTTACCTCCCAGTGCAGGTACCCTATCGCTGGCAGGGGGCATTTTTTAAAAATAAAAAACTACTGTTATCCCCAACCGAAATACCGGCTCTATTGGACTGCATCTTTGCTTTGCTTGGGGATAACAGTTTTCCCCAACAGTTGCCCTTTATGAGGGTGGTTCACTTTTAAGGTACCTTTTAGTATGTTATAGAATGGTCAATTCTAAGCAACTTTTCAAATGGTTTTTGGGATTCATTTTTTATAGTTTTATAGTTATTTGCTGTTTTCCTTCTGACTCTTTTGTAGCTTTCAAATGGGCGTTGATGACCCCTTCTATAAAAGAAACGCTCTGTAAGGCTACAAATGTATTGTTGTTGCTAATTACTCAATTATTACTCATCTTTCTATTCAATCTCCTATTCATATTCCTTCTCATATTTATATCAATGTATGGTTGAATAGGTAATTTGGACCCTAGCTACCAGATTGCTTAAAATGCAAATACAAGAGCTGCTGAATAAAAGCTTAAGAACTCAAAAACCTTGAATAATAAAAAATGAAAACCAATTACAAATTGTCTCAGAATATCACTTTCTACATATTATTAAAAACTATCTCAAAGTTGAACAACCCCTTTAAATTAACTTTTAGTATGGAGGGCCGATAAGCGAAGCTAGTGTTGACCACTGCCTGTTTTTAAACCATACCCATGTTAACACAAGTCCATGTCCATTTTAATTGTGGTAGCACTCCAAAAATCCAAATGGTTGGTGCTCACTGTCGGGATATCACTTATCACACATATGTGAAAAAAGTTGTATTAATACATATCCTTACATTATTAACCAAATTATGGGCCAGTGGCGTAACTACTCCCTGGTGGGCCCTGGTACAGGATGGGCACCTTATCTCTATAAATTGCATGCTGGAGTGTTGATGGCATTTGTACTGTAAAATCTCCCCCTAGATAACTGCCTGCCATAACCATTTTTGTGGCTCCCATGGGCCCCAAGGGGGTGGGTGCCCTGGTGCAATTGCACCCCTGGTAGTTACACCACTGTTAGGGGCCCCTAACAATAATTTATTTCCAAATGCTAACAAACCCCCAAATACCAGGCTTATGTTCCACAGGCTGAGCAGGGCACACAGGGAGCTTAGGGAAGGCAGAACGGAGCAGGAGACAGAGAAATCTATAAGGACCACTCTAAGATACAGTGACACAGTGCTGATGTCCCATTATCATTTTGTATAAAGTGTGAACAGATGAACAATGTGGGCAGTTTCAGTCTGGGTCTGTGAACAGTACAGGGTTTTAGGGGTGTGAACAATAGAGATGTTACAAGTGTGAACAATGCAGAGGGGTGACGTGTGAACAATACAGGAAATTAGTCTGCATTTGAAGTTTAAACAATGCAGGGGCCAGTTAATCTCTGCAGTGATACCATTTCAGAGTTATGCCACACAGGAAGATTCAGGGAGATTTGCTGCCTGGCGACTTCTTGCCTCTTCTTTGGGGCGCCTAATCTTCCCCTGCCTTCCAGCTGCTTCAATGAAGAATCGCCTTCGCCTATTCACACGCGGCACTGCGTTTTCACTGGTTACTGTGCTGCCGTGTGGTAATTATCCATATTAATTAATAATCAGCCTTATACTGTGACATTTATATTCTACATGTACTGTATATTGTGAGTGGGTCCCAAAGCTCAGTAAGTGACAGCAGCACAGAGCATGTGCAGTGAATCAACAGAAAAGAAGATGGGGAGCTACTGGGGCATCTTTGGAGACACAGATCTTTACTGCTAAATGGCTGTGGTTGCCTGGGGCTGGTACAGAAACCCAAAACATAATGTACAACATTTCTGCCCCTCGAAACAGCACAAACCCGCCCCTCGAAACAGCACAACCCTGCCCCTCTCTGGCCCGCCCCCACCCTCTGAGTCACCGGCCATTAGGGCCAGAACTAAAAGGTGGCAACCCTATTTGCAGAAGGTTCAAACAGCCCTCTCAGTGGCCCATTTTTGGACTGGTAATGACCCAGTTTCCAATCTGGTTTCTTTTATTCGGCCCCTATTACGGTATATATGTCTCGGTTGTTCCCATCGCTCTACATTCATTCAGGTAGGGCAGTGCTTTTAACCCTTTACTTCCTACACGTAATGGGATGTAGGGGCAAACTTCCTGGGCACAGCAGTACCATGTGCACTTTCCTGGATACCCCCAACCACAGGTACAGTAGAAGTTGTTGCCTCTTACAGTCCTGAAACACAGAATTGAAGTAATCTTTTAATTGATGTCTATATTGCTATATAAACTATAATGCTTATTTTATTTCTAATGTTGCTATCAATCTATCCTCATATTTAAAAACAAAAAAGTAAGCATATAAAAAGGAAGTGGTATCTGCTAAGGGAAAGTGCTAAAGGAAGGGAGAAGCCTAGGGTGTGAGAAGTAAAGCAAAATATTATACAGGACCACCCAATTACTGACCCACTGAATTACAAATGCAGTTTTCTTTCTCCTACCTGTCCAATTAGGGGTGCCACTTGCCTGCCAATATGCACAGGGTCTGTATCTTCTTTATTTGGCAATGCTGTTTTTTTTTCCCTTGGTGGTTGTAATGTTAGGGGAGTCCAGCTCATTCTACTCAAGCTTGCTCTCTATAGCCTCAACTTTTTGACTCTGCAGTACTCTTATTGTTTCCACTGAGTATTACAGAGAACCCTTACAGTAGCAGAGGGAGGTTGTCTGTAGCTGCTATATTGTGTGTGTTTGCAGGAGTGCTGATGCCCCATGTATTTTTCAATACATCTTATTCTGTTCCCCTAGATAACTGATGCCCTTACTGCTGTAACCCTGTACCTTGAGAGTACTACTACTACTACTACTACTACTACTACTACTACAAATTAATGGTAAGTGCTTTTATATTCATGAAAGGGGATCACAAATGTCACGTTCCAAGGGAATATTTTGGTGTGAGTTATACTCTTAACAGATGGAAGATAATGTAAAGTTTTTTCTTAAGGCTTTCTTGGCTCAGATCTTACTGTAAGCAGCAATCCATATCTGCTTCCTCCTGGACATGGTTATATCTCTCTTGAGAATTTTAAGGCAATCTATTATCTGAAGAGAAGGAAGTTAAAACATCAGATGTTGCTCTCAATAGTTTGGTGAATTCATGACTAAGGTTGTCTAAGGTAAACCAAATTATTAAAATAATAGTGATTGTTTCCTCTTAAACAGACAGGAAGTAAGCTGGATGTAGATATATTGATTACCTGGAGGAGGCTGTGGCTGTTAACCCTTACACTATTAGCACTATTTTGCTGCCACAGATCTACATAATCCCTAGTTATTGCTTTTGTAATAAAGAAAACTCCTTCCTTTGTTAAACTTTATGCTGAAGGCACATGGGGCATTACCTCAACCTGTGTCTGCAAAGGAAACTCCATGTGTTCCTTCAGACTTAAACTGTTCTGATAGCTGACCCTTTTTAATGCATCTGAAAAGTGTATAGCTATTTATAGATTTTTATATAAACCAAACATCACAGGGATTCATTTCTGAAAACCTATTGCCTGTTCCTGTAAACTGATTGTAATGGGAGGTGTTCCATTTTTCCTTTGCAGTTTAAGAAGCAAAAGCTTTTATTGGAGCTGACAAAATATTCACAGGAAGGTCATGAACTCCTAAGGGTACTAAATGAGATGTACTATGTACCTTTGAAGGTGGCTCTCTTGTAAGTATTGCGGGGGGGGGGGGGGGGGGGGGGGGGGTGTAGGGGGAACGTTATTTACTGGATGGTAATACTGTTGTAAAACATGCAGCTGCTGCACTTTAGAATGAGATGCTTGGCCCCCATTCCCTCTAAATCGCCAGAGATCCAACGTGACCCAGCAGCTATACTAGGTCTCTTCCCTTAGGCAATCAGTTATTGTTAAACAATCTATTCCATAATTTATCCTGGCAGAAGCTGTGATTATAGTAAGACAAATTCAGGTTCCCTATGCTTCTATAAAAGGGTTGTATACCCCTTTATAGATATATAGATAATGCAAAATGTAAAGACTGGCACATAGTGCCAGTCTTTACCTTTTGCTTTACATGTTTCCCTTGGCACCCAGGTCAAATACTCTGTTTGTGGAGTGCACCTATTTAACTGTATAGATAGATATATATACCCATTTATTTAACTTTGAGAAAATATCCTTGCAAGCCTATTTTTGCAGCCATGATCGTTGTGTCCAGCTAACTTTATTTAAATGAATAGTACCAACCATTAGCTAGCTTATCAGGAAAACTACATGCTTTCTTTTACAAAACAGTAGAACAAAGACATGGCAGTATCCCCGTTGTACTCGGGAAGACCAAAGAATATCTTGTTTTTCAAACTGATCAGTATGAAAGCACTGCCACATATCAAACAGGAGTAACTTTAATATGAGATTTTACAATTGGGAGATTAGGATAGCTGTGAGCTATCCTAATCTCCCAATTACTACTGGATGTGATTGGTATTGGAATCTGTTGATATTTAACTCTTAACACAACACAGCAGCTAGGCTTGCTTGGTATATCAATGATAATATATACCTTCATCAGTGCCTACTCATTTCATGTAGTCTGTGGTTACAAGCATCTGGATTGACTGTCCAACATCCCTTGTCGTGGGTATAAATATGAGGTTAGTACTATAACCACCTCTACTCTTCTGGGAAGGCTTTCTACTATATGATGCAACATTATTATTTGCTTCCATTTTGTTACAAGAACATACCTAAGATTGAGCTCTGATGCTGGGGATCAGGCCTGAGTCACAGCCTGTTTAGTTGGTTTGAGGACAAGGCTCTGTGCAGGGCCTTCAAATTCTCCCAAACCCATTCTCTATGGACCTGTCTTTGTGCATGGGGACATTATTGTTTTGAAACAGGAAAGAGCCTTCTTCAACTATTGTTAGAAAGCATGGAATAGTCATGGATGTCCTACAGGTTTGCTTTTTACAAGAACCAAGGGACTTTGCAATGGAAATGTTTCACTTGAATTCTTATTCTCCACAATTACTTGTTGAATCCATACACTGTTCTGTCTTGTGTAGCCAAATCCACATATGTAATTTATGGCAGTATCTGTTTTAAAGGTGAACTAAACCCTTGCCAATCCTCACCCCCCTCAAGCTCTTTCCATGTGTGCCGATTTGCAGCAGGGTTCAAAGGCACAGTCTTCCACTTTTAAAGGAGCATGTGCAATTGAATCTCTGTCCTGCATCAGCTTTGACTGCTCTTGCTCCTGTAAAATCCATAATGGAGAACTGACAAAGTGCATTGAGTGTAATTTTAAAGTGCTCAGTCCCTTCCAGGCCTAAAATGTACTAATGACAGTGTTATGTTTTAGTTTCTAAATAATGTACTTTGTGTTGTTATTATGTTTTCCTAATTCTTTTTACAGAAGGAATTTATCCCAGTGAAGATAAGGAGTACAGGCTTCTGGCTGCTCAGCTGCCAGTATTGCTCGTTGTACCTGGGTTGTTTGTCTGTGCTGGTCTGTACTCTTTCTCCTTGCTCAAGTCCTGGGATTTTATACCTTCTGTATATGGCTTTATGTGAGTCCTTAATATCCTTTCATTTTATAGAGCTGATTCGTGTATACAGAGGTCCAAATAGCCCCCAACCAGCCCAATAAATAGTGACCGTTTATGGCATCTTGTAGCAGCCCCTCTGGCATTTGCCAGAACCCACAGATTACCAGTCTGGGTCTCAAATCACTTTACAGTAACTAAAGAAAATAATAGTTTTATATGACAGTAGAAGTAGGAAAAAATCAAGAATAGTTATTGGTGACTTTATGATGACTTTTGATATACTCTGTTTTCAGACTCTCCGTACCAGACCTGACACCAAATATCGGCCTGTTTTGGTATTTCTTCGCAGAAATGTTCGAACACTTCAGTCTGTTCTTTGTCTGCATCTTTCAGATAAATGTTTTCTTCTACACCATACCTCTCACTATCAAGTTAAAGTAAGTATTTCATTTATAGTGCTGCTAATACACAGGTTTGGGCTTATCTTATAATGTTTGTGATTGCATAGAGGCTGTGGGGTTACATAAATGCAGATTTGTACCAGGGCAGTGACCCAAATTATATAAATAGGCATTTATAGGATTTATATGAGGGGCTACATTGATGATTAAAGCTCTGTATGTTTTAGTATGGCATACCAGTCTATATTTTGCACATTTCTGTCTCTTTTTGCAGGGATCATCCCATGTTTCTGATGTTCATGCAGCATGCCATCATCTCAATCTTTAAGTCCTACCCCACTGTAGGTGACGTGGCTCGCTATATGGCCTTGCTACCCAGGTGGGCTCACTTGTCCAGATGTAAGTGCTTTTCCATGTATTCATGCTAACAAAAGGGAAACACAGAGTGCTACATATGTGACCAATACAGAAGCCTGGAAAGGCTTATTGTATGTTTACTGCTTTGGTGCTAAAAAAGGACTCTGGTCAAATTCACTTTTACTTAAGAATGACCAGCTAGATGCTCTACCAGCGTTTTGAACTACAACTCCCAGTGTGTTGGGAATTGAAATTTCACAACTGTTTAAGGTCTATCAGGTCTATCTCTTCTCTTCGTCAAGCATTTTGATATGTCACATGTGGGCTAATGGATCAAATGAAATCAAACACAAGAATAAGGTGCATGATGACTGGACACTTATAGTAACAAGTAACCAATCAATGTTGCAAAGTGGCACTTTCCGAACTGGCTTACTTTACAACATAGATTGGTTGGTGGTCGTGCACCTTATTCTTGTGTTTGGTATTCTATTTATAAAAGCTTGCGGAATAGTGGCATATAGTAATTATTCAAGCACATTATTTTGGATCAAATGAAATCAGGAGAATAATTTGTTGCATGATAATTGTTGATGGGAACCCACTGTACAAGAGAGGAAATTCTATCTAATAATTAATATAAATGTTGCATCTGTAAAACAAAATTAATCTACAATAATTAGCATTTGGCCTTATTTGGATTTGATTATGTAATCTCTACCCTATTAACTTTGTGTATTTGTTCCTTCAGTTCTAAGGAATGTCTTCATCGTGTCCTGCATGCTGATCATGTGCACGCTGCTATTTCCAGTTCTTTGGCACCTGTGGATTTATGCTGGTAGCGCCAACTCAAATATTTATTATGCTATCATGCTCTTTGTTCTACGGGAGATTGCCACCTAGCAACAGCTGATGGGTTAAGCGGCAGCCTCCCGAAGATACGCTGGAAAAGTTTTATTTTACCACTACATCCACATTTCAGCATTTCCCTTCTGATGTGCTTGTTAGGGGAGCAAGCACAGGTCTGCTCAGTGCTGATTGGACAGTGTGGAGCAGAGTGACATCACAGGAAGGGGATTAGCTGAATGGGGAAGTTAGATTTTTTACCTCAGCGTTCATGGAGGATGCAGTTTCTTATTCTGCTACAAACTCCATGGTGCTGATACCTCAGTTTCCTTCCAAATATCATAAAAGGTACAATCTCATTTATATTCTAAACATGAGGAGAAACATTTTTCTCTGTTCTGAGGGAAAAGAGTGATGTTAGACTCTGCTTTAATTTCTCCTCATTTGACTGCCCTGAACAGGGTTCAGTCCCACAGAGGTACTCCTAAGATGAAAAAAGGAGTATTTAAATGTAAATATATCTCTTCTCCGTTTGGAGTTAAACCAAGAGTATCTTAAGGTTCCACTCTCAGTAAAGAGGCCCGTTTGGGTTGTTCTAGTGGTAACCCTGCACCCTGTAGGACAGTGATCCCCAACCAGTAGCTCGCGAGCAACATGTTGCTCTCCAACCCCTTGGATGTTGCTCCCAGTGACCTCAAAGCAAGTGCTTATTTTTTAATTAATGGCTTAGAGGCAAGTTTTGGTTGCATAAAAAAACAGATGTACTGCCAAACATTCTCTCCTGTAGGCTGCCAGTCCATATAGGGGCTACCAAAAAGCCAATTAGAGCTCTTATTTGACATCCACATGGACTTTTTCATGCTTGTGTTGCTCTCCAACTCTTTTTTAAATTTAAATGTGGCTCACGAGCAAAAAAGGTTGGGGACCCCTGCTGTAGGAGGTCTGTCTCTGCAGGCAATGATTCCCAGGAGTGTGACGCAGGCTCTACTCATAAACTTATTGTCTGGGATTCTGTAATGTTATGTGAATGGATAAATTGCAAATGTCCACAGCGAATTTGCAGTGAGAAAATATAAATAAACCCTTTGAAGTCCTTCACATAAGTGTCCAGCCAATGACAGGAAGTGAATGGCTCAAGTGAACAAAGCAAACTGCTTATCTGCAAGGGTTTGCAGGATAAATAACATTTCTCTTAAATGCTAATGGAGGATGTTTTGCCTTTATTTGGGACAAATCCATTAACATTGTGTTTTCACGTCTCCCTGATAAAGGAAGATGATTTAATTTACATATGCATTTTTTGTATACTTTCTTGATATGCTGAAATGAATTGCACGTTACATTTACCCACTTCAGATGCCATTTGGGTTATCAGGCCTAACCAACAAATATAATGGCTCATTTTCTTTCAACCTTCCACTTCAAAGTGACTAAGGCTATTGGCTCCACCCCTATTAGTCAATGCGGAACAAGAAGGCCTGGATAATAATTCTTGCCATGAAATAATTCTGAACTGGCAATTTGTGGATTCTAGCAGATGCCAGAGGGGCTGCTATAAGATGCCATAGACAGCCATCATTGACTGGACATGTGAGGGCTGTTTGGGCCTCTGTATACATGAAATAGCAGGGCCTTTTTGACTCTCGGTCCAGCCCTGTGTGTAACTCTTTACATAAATAGCTCTAGAGAGCAGCTCTATTTATTGGCCAAACCTTTAACCATGTGACCAGCCTAAGAAGGTTTCACCACAACTGTGCTAGCTACCTAGCCTGCAAATCTGCACTAATGCTACAACCGACTACACATTTGTGTAAAATTTAATCCATGAAGTCAAGGCTGGATATAAGGCCAAGAAATCCTTTTCGGAGATTAATACTAAACCTCACTTTATGCAGCACTTTAGTAAATATGGTTGTTCCAGGAAAAACTATGCATTGGTTAAGCATAACATCAGATCCCTGATTATTCAGGATCGTAAAAAATGGGGCTGCCCCTTTTTACGGATATTTCCTGTAAATCTATCTGTATTGCACCTATCTTGTGCAAAAATTCTAGACATCATCTTTAGGAGATGAGTAACTTTAGGAGATCCCACAGAGAAGATCTCTTATATAGAAGCATGGTCGCTTCACTTTTTCTTTTTGTGGAAATTATCAGAACGGTCATCTTCAGCAAGTGCTGAATGCAAAAATATATATTATTATCTGCACCCAGGCAATCTGTTGGACCTGTCATGTGCATGCACCTCCTTGTTAATATATATATTACACACATACTGTATAGCACAATTCAGAATAAAAGGCTCAACTATTCTTCATGCTACCCAATGAGCAATAGAAACATAATTGCCATTAGGAAACACTCCCCACAGAAAGCTACTAAGCTTCTATTGGAATATATATCATTACAGATAGTATGTCATGTTATTGACCTCTCAAACACCCTTTACTTTCTCAAGTATTATTAAAGCTGTAGTGGATCAACTACACTAATGGGTAGTTCTTATCTGTGCTACTGGGATAATCTTTCAGTATTAGATCATTCCAGAGGGTGCTTGATAACTGTAGATCGGATCAACAGCAGCCATTTATGGAGCACAGTTGTAACATGTTGACTGTTATTTGTAATCTAAATACATAGTTACAAGATTCTAGAAGCAATTCAAATAACTCAAAAATGACTTGTGGCAAGCATTGCCTATCTTCTGGAGCTAGCCCAGTCCCAGACCCACTGCAGTGCAGAGATCTAAGGGCTAGGGCAGACGGGGAGATTCGGGGGCATTTTGTCGCCTGGCGACTTCTCGCCGCGACTTGTAGCCCCCGAACCTCCCCGAATAGCCAAGTCCTGGGGCGCACCGGCGTTGCTTGAAAACGCCAGCGCCTATTCACACGGAGCGGCGCGCTTTTTGAAATCGCTCCAAATTGACTCGCGCCGAGAAGTCGCCAGGCGACAAATTGCCCCCGAATCTCCCCGTCTGCCCTAGCCCTTAGGGAAGTCCGACCAATCTATCAAATTATCGTGCGGTTAGTGGGATACAAACGATCGTTCATCTTACGATTTTTCGTCCGACATTGGTCTGATGATTGATCGGCCAGGTTAGAAAATCTTTATCGGTCCCCACACAATCTACCTATGTTTGCAGGGCAAAGCAGGCTGTGATCCTTCAGTTTTGCTGGCAATATTGCCTGAAATGGTCTTTTTAGTTGATGGACACATCAGGCATTTAAACGATCATTTGAGACACTCGTGGTCTCACGATAACAATTGGATCTTTCAAAAATCTTTACGTCTATGGCCAGCTTAAGTCGGCCACTTGAAAGTAGTCTATGTGGGACACAAAGTATCAGTGTCAAATTGTCTTACAGCGCTCCCGAGAACTAGCTTCCCGCCCTTTGTCTGAGCAGCTGTGTATTGTGTTTGCATAGAGCAGCTCTCTGAGGGCACAGTGTTGCTGAGGAGAGGAGTTTGGTTAGCACACAGCTCTGTTAGATCGAAGCTGAATTAAGGACTTTTTTCTAAGTACTTGTAAAAGTTCAGCTACTTGTGTAGTATTAGGTAGGAAAGTATATACAGTTAATTGCGATTTAATCTGGACGAATTCTGATTTTTTTTTAAGTAAAAATGTGTGTAGCATGCAATGCTATAGTGGGTTTAAAATTATGGATACTTTCTTAATTTATTATATGAGGAGTCAATAAATTAATCTTAAGTAATAAAAGGAAGATTTTATGTGAAACAATAATTTTTCTGGCGAATATTTATTTTTTTGGTTGCCTAATGTAAGGTATATAAAATAACACCTATTTTCAGTGTAAGAAAGTGAGTTCTGTCATAGCCTAGTTCAGCGGTCCCCAACCTTTTTTACCCGTGAGCAACATTCAGATTTCAAAAGATTTGGGGAGCAACACGAGCATGAAAAATGTTCCTGGGTGGTGCCAAATAAGGGTTGTGATTGACTATTGGTAGCCCCTATGTGTACTGCAGCCTACATGAGCCTCTGTTTGGCAGTACACCTGGTTTTTATGCAACCAAAACTTGCATTCAAGTCTGAAATTCAAAAATGAGCCCCTGCTCTGATGCCACTGGGAGCAACATCCAAGGGGTTGGGGAGCAACATGTTACTCACAAGCTACTGGTTGGGGATCACTGGCCTAGTGATAACCATTTTATGATATAGAAGTTCACAAATAAAACATCAACAGTTGCATCAACAATTTTTCAGTTATACCAACAATTTATGCCATGACTTGCAAGTATGTACTTGCAAGTGCTATGTAAGCAAAAAAATATATGTATACTTTGTTAATTTTTTATATGACAAGTCAATTAATTAATCTTAAGTAATAAAAGGAATAAAAGGAAGAATTGGGTTTTTTTGTTGCCTAATGTAAGATAGCTAAAATAAGGCATTTAGCCCACAGTAACAAGTTCTATTATAGCCTGGGTTCAAATCTCCATAACTACACATAAGATTATTCCCTCTCCATTTAATACAAAACAATTTATGATTCAGAAATTCACAAATAAAACATCAACAGTTTTTCAGAGTTGTACCAACATTCCCAAGTTTTAGCTGCAAGTAAAAAAAAAAGTGATGCGTGTGAATTGCTGATTCTAATTTTGGCCGGTGCAAGCCAGGGGGAAGTGGTTCAGGGAAATTAGTCGCTCAAAAGAAGAGGCGATTTGTTGCTGTGGCGACTAATCTCCCCGAATCTCCTTGTGTAGACCTAACGTTATTGTTCTTGTTACTTTATATTACTAATCTTCCCAATCAAGAGCTCTCCAATAAGGCTTGTGACACACGGGCACATTTGGGGGGAATTTAGTCACCGGGGACTAATCGCCTCTTTTTCTGGGCGACAATCTCCCTGAACTGTTTTTCAGCCAGCTATAATGAAAAGTCGCCTGTGCTAAGCCCAGGCAGCGCTTAGTTTTCTGAAGTCGCCTGAAGAGTGAAGGCAGCTCGGTGAGATTGTCGCCCAGAAGAGGCGATTAGTTGCCAAGCAACTAAATCTCCCCAAACCTTATAGGAGAGCTCTCCCAGTCTCTCATTAAAAAGATAATTTATGAGCGTAGCAACCAGATATTTGCTAAAATTCCAAACAGGAGAGCTGCAAAACAGAAAGTAAAATAATTCAAAATCCACAAATAATAAAAAATGAAGACTAATTGCAAATTGTCTCAGAATATCACTTCTACATCATACCAAAAGTTAACTCAACAATGAACAACCACTTTAAGTGGAGGGGCAGATAAATGCTGCACCATTACTACCTTTTGCTCTGCTTGGCTACATTACCAGTCCCCACCCTGCTGGCCGTGCCAGCATCATTAGCGCAATGCACAGTACATCAGAGCGTACAGTGCTAATTTGCTGCAGAGCCCATGGGTCAGCCCTTACAGCTTACTGTGCCCACAGGGGGTCCCTGTGACTGCTAGTTATGCCACTGCCAGATATTAAAGGGTTTGTCCACCTTCAAACAACTAGTTGTTTTCAGATAGATCACCAGAAATAAACCAATCACTGTCTATTATTATTAACATGTATTTCTATAGCGCCAACTTGTTGCGTAGCTGTAAACGTATTTGTAAACGTTTTCCTAATATTGAAGTGTAAAGTGTCATTTTTCACCTTCTAAAGCAGCTCTGGGGGGGTCGCTCCAACTGTTCTAAATGGATACATTCAATGGATACATTTCTTATGTTTGTCCCTGCTGAGCAGAATCGGGTTTCATTACAGGCAGCTCTTAGAATTGATACAATAGTTGCTAACACTCCAGAGATGTTGCTGTGAATCAAATAAATGTTGCAAAATTGTATCAGTTTAGAGTCTGCACCTGAATTACTGAGCTGCCAGACTCCAACACCACAGACACCAACATTCAACTTATATTTTGGAAAAACAGTAAAAGATAAATAATGGACAGTAATTGAAAAAAGTCTTTATTTCTGGGGAACAATTTGAAAACAACTGAACAGAAAAAAGTGTTTTGAAGTTGAACAACCCCTTTAATATCTCTCAATTGTCTCTCTATATTCTATTATGGTAATTTTCTGCACCCTGCCACTGACTGCTCCAGACACATGACTTAGACAGCTGGGCACGTTACACACATTTATAAGTGTGATGGCACCTGGGAGCCAATATCCCAACAATCTAAAGGGTGCTGCTAACTCCCACCTCCTGCTTATTTCTGCAACGCTCCTCCTCGCCTGGCCCATTCCTGCTACCCTACTAGCTACAATGGGTAGCAGAGGCTTTAGTGGACAGCAATGTTGGGTATATAAAAAGGAAGATGACAGATAAAAATATATGCTTCCAAAAGGCAGAAAATTTAGTAATTGATAAGTGTAGTTTCCAGGTCATATCAAGGCAAGAATTTGGTGGCAGAAGTTAGCTATCCTGTTTGAATTCCAACATGCTGAAAATGACTGTAACCCTATAGGGATGCTAAAGCATCACAGATATGTAACAGTTGTCTATTATGCTGTGTCTGGAAATACAATCAATGCAAATATATTCTTGCAGTCGGTCCTGTTACACTACCCTGTGTATTACCAATATGCAAGGATTGTGTGCAGGGTTACACAACTTTGACAAATTATCAGCAAGTCTGGTAGCTATACATAGTCACACATAAACTTTGTTATGTGTAGATGTTCAAACGGCAAATCATAACCGGGTCGCTCGCATATTGACTCGGTAAATAAGCAAGTGCAAAGAGCTACGATCAATGGGAAAAAAACGCTGCTTTCCCAATTGCTTGACAGACTTCAAGGGCAGCCTTCTGTCCGGCGAGAGCAGTGAAGCGACGGTCCACAGCACCTTGGAGAGCATACAGAAGCTGCCAGTCCGGGAGGTGAGGAGGGCGGGCTTTCCATGTTCAGCCCCTCAGGAACGCATACCTGCGCAAGGCCATCGCTCGTATTGAGACCTGTCACCTGAATAGAGTATTACTACCGACAGAGACAGGCATTTTCCTCCAGCATAGGAAACCTCAGCCCCCTGAGGAAAAAAAGCACTATAAGCAGTTTGATCTTTCCCTCCTACCTCTGGAATAGCTTTTGCCAATGCAGGTCTTTCTCCCACCTCGCTGCGCGATCATTATTATCAATGATTATATTTTAAACTCAGTTATATAACGCTGCACATTATACTTCGACAGCTTCTCCTGAGCCTTATACAAAAGCGCGTTCACAGTGCAGTCCTATGCGCCCATCCCTCCTCCGATTGGTCCACTTTTCCTGAGCAAAACAGCTGTTTTACATGGAAATCAGGTTAGTTGAACAATGTAGTAAAAAATGTGGGTTTTTATGCTTTATTTTCCATCTTTCTCCTCATTGGGTTGCAAATATGAATTAATACAATGACATGGAGTGTATACTAGAAATTCCATGTGGTACTCAGTCAGAACTATTCCTTTAATAACATTCCCATGATTACGCTGAACTGGTGGTATAAAGTGAGGTTCTAGCATGCAATTTCTTCCGGCACTTTACCAGAATACTCATTCCATTGCGTCCTATAGACAGCACACACAGGGTTAACTCCCGCTCCTCCTGATAGGACAGGTAGCTTAAAACAATTATTAGTCAGCCTTTAACAACCCCTTAATCCTTCCCCCAGCATGTTTTTTTCCTGTCCTACCTGACGGATGGGGTAGTGAAGATGGATGAAGATCCAGGTCCTGAGGGACTTGATGGCCGACTGGGTACTACCTGAGGGTGAAGCCCTGGGGGAATAGAAGCATTCCTTGGCAAGTGGATCGCAGGAGAAGCGATTCAGCAGGCTGACCAAAGTTTATCGGGTCGGGTAAACTGAAGACAGTTGAAGACGCGATGGATGCGGTTCAGGTTGGAACGCATCAGCGTGATGTCACTTCCGCCCTTACGTGCGCAAACCGGAAGTAGAGCGCAGGAGCCTGGAAACAGCGAGTAAAAGGTATTTAAACTCGCCACTTAGCATGTTTTGTTGCTGGATGCATATTAACTGCGGGGATTTCGTGGTGCTGTTTGGATATCACATTGGGATCCTAATTGTTCTGCCAGGCTGGATCTGTGTGTCTCAAGGCAAGGTATGGAATAATTTTATTGGTGCTTGAACTGTTCTGGTTAGAGTGAGTTATATTGTAAAAGTGCATATTGTTTTAGATGTCTAGGTCTCCAGCTAAAAAATCACAGAAAATTAAGCACAGATGCTGTATGGCTTGTGAACAACCTTTGCCGGATGATTACCTTAACAGGATGTGTATGTCGTGCATGAAATCTGTTATAGGAGAAGAACAGGCACAGAAATCAGAATGCTTCATTGATTGGTTTAAGAATATGATGTCTAAAACATTTGAAGAAATGAAACAGGCTACTGCATCAGTAGAAGATGCCGATATTGAAGACTTAATTGTAATTGACCAGGTGTCAGGGGAGTCTGATTCAGGTGATTTGTCATCTTCCACATGTGATGCTAAAAAGGAAAATAAAGATGGTATATATTTATTTCCACCTGTTAAATTCAGAAGCTTATTAAGGCTGTTAGCAAAGTGATGGAAGATCAAGGGAAGAAAAGGAATCTCCTAAAGATACACTTTTGTTTTTTTCACAGCAGAGTGAGGATACTTTCCCAATTAATCCCATAATTAAAGAGTTAATGCAGGCTGAGTGGAAGGATTCATCGAAGAGACTAGATGTTTCTAAGCGATTTAAACAAATGTTTCCTCTCCACAAATCTGAAGTAGCGACATGGCAGGATCCGCCTACAGTGGATATTCCAGTATCTAGGATGTCAAGGAGGACAACTATACCGGTGGAGGATGCTTCAGGATTGAAGGATCCAATGGACAGAAGAGCAGATACAACGCTGCAAAGAACTTATGTGGCAGCTGCAGAACTATCAAAACCTTCTATAGCGGCGGTTTCAGTATCCCGGACTTTGAAGTACTGGCTGAATAATCTGGCAGAAGACATTGACTCAGGTGTGTCAAGGGATGATTTATTGGAGGCTTTCAAGTATATTACCTGGCAACAGATTTTTTGTGTGATACAGCAGTGGAATCTGTTAAGTTGTCTGCGAGGTTAATGGCATTATCCTCAGTGGGTAGAAGGGCCTTATGGATGAAGGCGTGGAAAGCGGACCTGACATCAAAAAACAGCTTATGTTCTATGGGATTTGAACCGGGAAAATTATTTGGTTCAAAACTAGATGCCTTAATTGAAAGTTTGCAAGGAGGAAAGTCCAAGACCCTTCCACAAGACAGACCAAGGGTTTTAAAAAGGAATTTTCCTTGTTACAGATCGAGAAGCAGATCTCCAAGATCCAAACGACCTAGATTGCCATTTCGGAATAGAGATTTTCCAAGAGGGTCCAGAGGAACAAGAACAGCTGCGTCATTCAGGGATAATAAGCAAAAGTCCAAGGCCAAAGACGCAGATGATAAAAAGTGGAAATTCTGATGCCAGGCCTCAACCTCAAACAGTGGGAGGCAAGTTATCTCTCTTTTTTCACAGGTGGCGAGAAACTACAACAGACAAGTGGGTTGTACAGAAAATCAGAGAAGGATATTGAATAGAGCTTATTTGCAGGCCACCGGAAAAATTTGTGACTTCTTCTCAGAAAGACAAAAAGTTTCAAGAAACAATAAAAGAATTTATTCGTATGAATGTGCTCGAAGAGGTTCCGCCTCCAGAACGGGGAAGAGGCATATACTCTACCGTGTTCCTAGTGCCAAAAACTGGGGGCAAGATGAGGATGGTGATCGATTTAAGATATTTAAACAAATTTATAGTAAAGAAGAAGTTTCGAATGGAAACTATCAAATCAGTTCAAAATATTCTCAACAAAGAAGATCTTATGGCAACGATAGATTTAAAAGACGCATATCTACATGTACCAGTTCATATGGAAAGCAGAAAATTCCTGAGAGTGGCGGTGTTCTTGGACAGTGTTCTCCAACATTTCCAATTCACAGCTTTGCCCTTCGGCATAACATCAGCACCAAGAGTGTTTACGAAAATCATTGTGGTACTAGCAGCCGCGTTAAGAAAGGAAGGGATTTATGTCATACCTTACCTGGACGATTGGTTGCTGAAGGCATCAAACGTCAACGACATGAAACATCATTTACAAAGGACAATAGAGTGTCTCGAATAGCATGGCTGGATAGTGAACGCAGAAAAATCAAATCTGCTTCCCTCAAATTCTGTTAAGTTCTTGGGGTTTCACATCAATACCCTGAACATGAAGATGTCTTTGCCAGAGGAGAAGTGGATGAAAATTGTGGGAGAGACAAGTTGTATTATGAGGAGCAAAAATATTACAATTCGCAAAGCGATGAAGGTTCTGGGGCTGTTTACAGCAGCCATGGAAGCTGTTCCATGGGCAAAAGCCAGAATACGAGAATTTCAAGCACTGATTCTGGGAGCATGGAATCGGAGACTGTCAGGTCTACACAAGACCATGAGAGTGACGAGGAGACTCATAAGCTCATTGCGTTGGTGGAGCCAACCATGCAATCTGATCAAGGGGATATTTCTTCCAACAGAAGCTATAGTTTTAACGACAGATGCATCCCTTCAGGGTTGGCGGGCTCATCTACAGAACTGTACTGCGAGGGGCCTATGGTCTGCAAAGACGAAAATGTCATCCTCCAATTACTGAAGGCAGTTTGGAAGGCACTGAAATTTTTCAGGAAGATTTGTTCCAAGCATGTCCTAGTTCAGTCGGACAACATATCTGTGGTGGCTTATATCAATAACCAAGGCAGAACGAGATCACGGAAGCTGGCCAGATTGTGTGCCAAAATAATGGACTGGGCTCAGGTCAAATTGTCACATCTGACTGCGATACATATCAGAGGAGTGGACAATCGATGGGCGGACCAGCTCAGCAGGCAGAAGATTGTACCAGGAGAGTGGTCGCTGAATCAAGAGATCTTTCAGGAAATTGCCAATCTGTGGGGACAGCCTCAGATCGATCTGATGGCCACCAGGAAAAATCGCAAATGCGTGAAATTCTGTTCTCTTTACCGGGAGGACAGGCCAACATTCCTGGATGCTTTCTCACTGACGTGGGATTTCCAGCTGGCATATGTGTTTCCTCCAGTACCCATGATACAGAAAGTGATCAAGAAGGTGAAACTGGATCGGGCAAATGTGATTGAGATCATGCCGAGTTGGCCCACAAGGTCATGGTTTCCAGACCTCTTACACCTATCCAGAGGCAGATACTGGAAACTACCACAGAGGAAAGATTTGATATCCCAGAAAGGGATGAAATTCCTGGACTTGGGGAGGCTCAAGTTGACTGCCTGGATGTTGAGCAGTCAGCATTGATGGATCAAGGTCTATCTCGTGAAGTGATAGAAACTTTAATACAATCTAGAAAGAAATCAACATCTTTTACATATTCAAGAATCTGGAAGATTTATAATGAG
>CM044447.1:41052822-41068263 GCA_024363595.1 Xenopus borealis
AGCCCCGGGCCCGGGACACTTGTCCCCCCAGTCCCCCCCTGATGGCGGCCCTGTCTGCCATCCACATCCCAGGAATTTCCAACACAGAAGCAGACTTCCTAAGCTGCACCTCACCTCAACCCGGGAGAGTGGGAACTTCACCAAGAGGCATTCCTCACCGTAGTTCTTCGCTGGGGATGCCCGCAAATCGATCTCATGGCAACCAGATACAATCGCAAAGTACCAAGGTTCTTTGCCCACCACAGGGATCCACTAGCAGAAGGACTCGATGCAATGACCCAAACATGACCCTTATGCCCAGAACCAAGGAATAACAAGGAGAAGAGGATACACACAGATGTAGTATGAGCACTCAGAATATACCTTCACCGCTCCGGGTCCATCCACATTCTATTCGTTATACCCTCTGAGCCTCAGATGGGAAGACCAGCATCCAAGACCTCTATTTCCCGCTGGATAAGAGAGGCTGTCAACAAGGCATACACAGCAAAGGGGAAACCTTCACCAGTAGGCGTTAGGACCCACTCCACCAGAGCTCTGGGGGCTTCCTGGGCTTGGCACAACTCAGCCTTCATTGAACAGATCTGCAGAACGGCCACCTGGTCATCCATACATACTTTCACTAAATTTTACAGACTTGACAAAATTGCTTCTGCGGAAGCTGCCTTTGGCAGAAAGGTTCTACAATCGGTGGTGCAATGAACTGCTAATAGGTGATTTGCCCACCCTGTTGTTTGGACTGCTTTGTTAAGTCCCCATCTGTCTCCTGTGTCCCCCGGGGACGGCAGAGAAAAAGGGATTTAGGTACTCATCATTAAATCCATTTCTCTGTCGTCGACAGGGGGACACAGGACTTCCCTCCCTGTTAATTTAACCTATGTTCATTGACCCCTTGGTCTTAGGTACACACTGAAGAGGTAAGGTTAGTGCCACAGGGTAAAGCAGCCTAGGCATGGCTACTTTGATTACCTCAAGTGTCCTGCCTCCTGGAGGGAGGAACTTTACCCCATCTGTCTCCTGTGTCCCCATGTCGACGACAGAGAAATGGATTTAACGGCGAGTACCTAAATCCCTTTTTTTCACATTCCAAGTGGTATGTAAATACAGTGGGGAAATAAATGATAAAATGCGCCTGGGAACCCATCAATATTTTGCATAATGATTTAGGTAGTACAGGTTAATGGCTCAGCATCTGTCTGTTTTCAATTTATCAATTCCTCCTGCATATAATCTAAAAAAAAAAAGCTCTCATAGGGCATAAATATGTACATCTTCTCTTGGAAGGCTATATTTTTACAGTCAAACTTACTATTGCATGCTAGGTCTTCCCCATGCCCTAATGTGAAACACGGAGATGAGTGGGGGGATCCCAGCAAGTGTGAGAGTGGGGATACCTGTCCGTATTGTCACACACGAACAGAACAACAGTTTCACCCAGAGGTAAATCTATTTGTGACAACTACTTTTTGTTTATAAAATTAGAGGTGGGGAAAAAATGTACATTTCCCTCTTTTTTTTTTCAGATCTACAAGTCAACCAAATGCAACGACATGCAGCAATCTGGGAGCTGCCCACGTGGGCCTTTCTGCGCCTTTGCTCATGTTGAACGTATGTTTCTAATTATTATAGCACCCTGCTAGTCTCCTGGGTGGTTAAAAGAAAAACTTACAGCCTCAATAAAGGAAAAGAAAAGTCACAATCACTTGAGGCTGCAAAGGTTAGGCACCCAAAGTGATTGTTATCACTTACCTGATACCCTGAGTTCCTGTTGGCAGAAATCTTCCCTGGCCAAGGTTCTTCTCAGCATGTACTTCCCACTTCTGTCTTAAAAATTCTGGGGCCGACACATGCCCAGCAGAGTGAAAAAGCCAGCTTTTTTGTTAAAGTTTGGCTTTTCACTGTACTGCACCACTTGAAAAAATAAGTAGCAGGAAGAGGATTGCTCCATGGTGCTTGCTGGAGAACCCCAGGCCGGGGCAGTTTTCTGCTGATAGGAGCACCAGGTATCAGGTAAGTGAATATGATAACTGGGGGGTGGGCTGCTTAATTTTTGACACCCCCAAGTGATTGTTGCCTTTCCTTCTCTTTTAAGTAATCTCCCCAGTAATTATTATTATGCATATCTGGCAAACCACTTAGCGCCACTGAGCTTTGCCAGCCATCTAATGTTGAAAATGTGCAAAGGTGCAAAGGCTTAAATCTTATGGGATAGAGTCCCTCTTGTTATATATTACTTGTACATTTGCACAACTTACCAGTTGCATACTAAGAAAAATGCCTTTTGAAAAAGATTAAATGTTTCCTTTGAATAATTAACTAAGGAAGTGTGATAATAGCCAGTCCCTTATCTGACCTGTTTTTTTTAATGTTAATCTTGCATTTAGTTGAAGCTGTTTTGCCTGTATCGCACATTATAATTCAAAAATAATTAATTTAGGTTTAGAATATTTATAATTTAAGTACATTATCTAGTGACAGTGTTGGAGAACAAATGCCATGTTGGTACGTGTGGCACATGTACTACAGATGCTTCTAACTGCTGGTAAAGCCCATGTTAACATCTGAATGTGCAATGATTCAGCAGACTACCCAGTTAAAGAATGCCAATTTATTGTTTTTACAGAGACTCTGGTATGCGATGATCTTCAGTCTTCCTCAGCTGTGTCCAGCCCAACACAGATGGCACCCATTATGTACATGCCATCAGCAGCAGGAGACTCTGTTCCTGTCAGCCCCTCAAGCCCTCATGCACCAGACTTCTGCAGTGTATGTGATCAGTATTTACATTCTGTCACCCTTTCATTGTGTGTGGCTTTCAACATTTCTTACAGTTTAGTAAAATGTTATGGAGGAGTTAGTGGATTGCATAGGTTTAAGGATTAAGGCTGTGGCTTTCAGACTTTTTAGTTTTAAGCCCCCTTAGCTGTTCAGAGTCCTGCCCCACCTTATAACAGGGTTACAGGTATTTGAAAACGTTGTATTGTTGCTCTGTTACAGTTCTAAAAATGCTTATGACAGAAAATCAACAATCATCAAACTATCACCTGAATGCACTTTAGGCTGAACCTCTGCAGCTGTGCTGACTTGATAGGGAACTGAAGCCGGGTGTGATTGACTATGCTCCTCCTGCTGATCTTCTGGCAGGGACAATTAGGACACACCCACCCCTCATTTAATACATGGACAGGGACCATATCAGATCTACAGGGAGCTCCAATAAAGGGGCTATTTTTAAACATAATGTTAATTTTTGATCAAAAGTTAAACTAGAACCATATATTATTCATTATTGCCTACAATATTGTAGAGGTTTTTTATTTATGCTATAGGTCTTCTTTAACCATTAAGATCAAGGGTTGCCAACGGAGGGGACTCGTATGACTTCTGTCAGTGCATGGTGTATGCAGGGGGCCTGGACATCCACAATACTGACCCGGTGTCCAGTCAAAGTAGTTGGGATTTGCCAGAACAAGGATGTGGTTTGGGTGAATCAGGGATGTGTGTCCATTCTGTCATACAGAGACCCATTTTTTTATTCTACAACCCTGAATAGGATTAGGCTTTTATTTTATTTTTTTAACTCTAAGCCGTATAGCACACAGGACATTTTCTCTACTGTCACATACAATGGGCCTATATTTTTTATACTGAAACTTAACCTTTAACCTTTTGTAAAGACCTGAGTGTTAAAATTCAAATCATTTAGAACATTTAAAGTAGGCACCCTCGGCTGCATGAAGCTCAGCATGTGCTTGCTTGTTATGCAGATTTTACCTACTGCTCATATTGAGTGAGTGTCCTTGGCTCTGGACATCTGCTCCAACATGCACTGGGAGTAGGAAACTGATGTAGACTGCCACAGTTCTTAGTGGGGGAGGGTTAAGCAAGGTGCCCTTTTAAAAAAAAAAACAAAACACAATAAAAAAATAATCTGTGCTTATGGTGCATTTTTGTAGGTATGGGGGAAGATGAGCCACCTCCCCACTAGCCCAACATCAGCCACAGTAAGTGCTGTTTTTCAATTTAATTTGCTTTCAAATTCTCATACTTCATTTTTTCATAAATTTTAATGAATGGACCAGTATCGCTCTCTTTTTTTTTTTTTTCATGTGAATTTAATTCCCGAAAAGAAACAAAAAATAATTCACTTAAAAGTTATACAGTCAATAAATACTGAGGCTATGTATTTTCTTTAATAAAGTTCCCTGACTTTCATTCTTTTTCCTTTTCAGATGCTTTGTGCCAGCCTAGGAAGCCCAACCAATCCCTGTGGCTCTCCGCCTGGCTCTCTAGGCAAACCCCACAGTTTAGATAATTTTGGTTTTCACACGGACCTACCTGTTAGTTACAAGAAAGCTCCAGGTTGTGAACGAGAGGACTGTGTAGGGGCAGATTACCTCAAAAGTTTCAAAAGCCAGGTGAATTAATTCAATATTTCGTTCATTGAAAACACTGGAAACAGCTATTGGGGTTCTTTTTATATTGTATCTTTCCAGAACTCCAGCTGTTTTCAATAGAAGGTTTTGGTGCTTTGTTTTTACAGTTCATTGTTTGTTAATTATGCAGGCAAAATTAAAACCACACTCTTTGGAACACAGACACCAGGACCAGCCTCTTCTACAGTCTAAGCAGGTAAGCATGGTGAACATTTTCCAATCATGTTTATATAGTTTCAGTATCAGGTACAACAACCTGACATACATCGCCTGTTGATTCTTCCATGCCTTGCATCACTGCAAAACCACTTATATCTCTTTACTTCTGTTTAATAACTGTTATCTAAGTATGGTAGTAAATCCTTTGTGGCAATATACAAATAAACTTATACAGTATTTGCATACTCTTGATTTATTCCAATGTCTTGAAGGGGAAAACCATTCGAACAGACTGCAATCCAATCACACGACCACTTTGACAAATTTGTGGATCTTTACATGCATAGGATTTTTACATACATCATTACCTATCTCTGCTGTTGTTTACATTAATTCCCTTTCAATGAAAGTACTTTATAAATGTTTGCATTCATCTTTTTTGTGGTGTATGGAATGTGTAATTAAGAAAAACATAATTTTTAGGAAAAGTTTAGTAATATATTACTGGTTGCATTTTTTATTTTAAAAATCATTTTGTACATTGCCTGTATAGTCAGTCATATGAAATGCTTTGTAGTCTGTGGCTGCAGCAAATATTTACCATTATTATTACAAACTGTCATTGCTATGATACTATTATAACACTGTATTAACTGATATAGGAAGTACTGGGTATGTTGCCCATGGGGAGCCCACTTACCTCCAGCATCTCCTCAAGTATCACATCCAGTCTAGCTGCCACTCCACCCAGCCCAGCTGCCATCAGCGGAACCCCTGGTATGAACGCCAATGCACTTCCTTTTTATCCAACCAGTGACACGGTGGAGTCTGTCATAGGTATGTTTTTACAGGACAACCCTCTCAAAATGTCTTATACATTTGTTAATGTTGGAATCAAAGGACCTAAAGGAATTTATAGTGTGAGACAAGCTTTTTTTTAAAAAAAAAAAATCGGTGACATACGACAGCACATTTCAGATCAGTGTCCTGTATATTAGTACAAAGAAGTAGTAGCTGACATGTATGTTTACCAGCAGCACAGAGAGTTTAATGCTTTATAGGGAAACATGCTTTGTAACAACATTGTATTTACAAAATGTTTACAAAAATTTTAATTATTTGATAACATGCATATTTTATAGCTGTGTTGTTATAAATACTTTTATATTCCAGCATATGCCAGTGGAACTAGTGCAGTTTATTAGACCTGTGCATGGTGTCTTTGGGCCTCTGTGAATTTGAAATGTAATTTTGAATCTCCGTTTGTTTATACTGTAATCTTTATGTTATATTTACTCTGTCCAGAATCTGCACTAGATGACCTGGATCTCAATGAGTTTGGAGTAGCGGCTCTAGAGAAAACTTTTGACAACAGCTCAGGTCATGCCACAGGAGGCATCATGATTGGTAATGCTAAACATCTATAGAAGCAAAGACACTAATAGAAGGAAAGATTTCCACAAACAAATCAATCTCTCCCCCAGTCAGAAGATCTAGTTTTGCCTTGCAGTGATTTGTATGGAAAAGTAACCCTTCATTAGGATGAAAGCATAAGAAATAAGTTTAAAAGCCCTTTGCAGATCTTTAAGGAACAGTTCAGGGTAAAAATAAAAACTGGGTAAATAGATAGGCAGTGCAAAATAAAAAATGTTTTGAATATAGTTAGTTAGCCAAAAATGTAATGTAAGGCTGGAAGGGGGGCCACATGGGACATAACTGTTCAGTGAGTTTGCCATTGATCTTCAGCATGCAGCTCAGATTCAAAAGCAACAGTTATGACCAATGTGGCCCTCCCTCAAGTCACTGATTGGATACTGCCTGGTAACCAGTCAGTGTAAACGAAGAGAGCTGAAAAGCAAGAAGTAGTATTCTGTTCTTTTATGTTAGACTTACAGTCACTCCAGCCTTTATACATTACATTTTTGCCTACCTAACTATATTGAAAACATTTTTTATTTTGCACACCCTTTGTATTTACGCAATATATGTTTGTGACTGTGCACTGCTCACAACTAATGGGCTGAAACCCACACAATACTAGGCAGTAAACTGCAAGAATGGCACCCAATTTTGGAAGCACATAC
Source organism: Xenopus borealis (assembly GCA_024363595.1). Taxonomy (NCBI): domain Eukaryota; kingdom Metazoa; phylum Chordata; class Amphibia; order Anura; family Pipidae; genus Xenopus; species Xenopus borealis. The sequence goes on from CM044447.1 coordinate 41,059,502, forward strand.
ATAATTACATAAATTCAATATTAACAAAATATTATTATTATTCCTTTAATTTCCTATTGGTGAAAATTTCAGCACCTAATGTTTTGGTTGTCATTTAAAGGACCAGTAACATCAAAAAATGTTGCCCTGCACTGTTAAAACTGCAGTGTTTGCTTCAGAAGCACTACTACTGTTTATATAAATAAGCTGTGTAGCCATGGGGGCAGCCATTCAAAGGGGAAAAGGCTTGAGTTACACAGCAGATAGCAGATAAGCTCTGTACAACATAATTTTTTTTTTCAAAATGCATCAGTTAATAGTGCTGTTCCAGAAGAATACTGCATTGAAATCCATTTCTCAAAAGAGTAAACAGATTTTTTTATATTTCATTTTGAAATCTGACATGGTGCTAGACATATTGTCAATTTCCCAGCTGCCCCAAGTCATGTGACTTGTGCTCTGATAAACGTCAATCACTCTTTACTGCTGTACTGCAAGTTGGAGTGATATCACCCCCTCCCTTTCCCCCACCCAGCAGCCTAACAAAAGAACAATGGGAAGGTAACCAGATAACAGCTCCCTAACATAAGATAACAGCTGCATGGTAGATCTAAGAACAGCGCTCAATAGTAAAACCCATGCCCCACTGCGTACTATTCAATTACACTGAGAAGGAAAAACAACAGCCTGCCAGAAAGCAGTTCCCTCCTAAAGTGCTGGCACAAATCACATGACCGCCCTGGGAAATGGACAAAATGGCTAGCCCTATGTCAGATTTCAAAACTGAATATAAAAAAATCTGTTTGCTCTTTTGAGAAATGGATTGCAGTGCAGAAGTCTACTAGAGCAGCACTATTAACTGATGCATTTTAAAAAAAACATGTTTTCCCATGACAGTTTCCCTTAATGTTATCTGTTATCCATTACTTATCCTGTGCCATATAGCTGTTTTTCAATTTCCACCATTGCTACTTAGCAGCTTGTTTATATGAACTATAGTAGTGTTTCTGAAGCAAACAGATCAGTTTTGACAGCGCAGGGCAACACTACATGATATTTTCTTTACTTTAAAACACTTTCATTTTTTGGTGTTACTGTTCCTTTAAAAGTTTGTTCAGTATATTTATTTTATTCAGCCCTCTTGTTTTTTTCTTTTGTACCTGCCAATTACATATTTTATGTCATCCAGTATATGTTCTGCTCTTTTTATAGGGGGAAGCCTGGTGCAAAGCTCTGCCCCGGTTAATATCCCTGGGTCATTAGGAAGTTCAGCCTCATTCCATTCTACCTCCCCGTCACCACCTGTCAGCCTTTCCTCTCATTTCCTGCACCAGACTACAGGACCACACAGCCAATCTGACAATGCCTTCCTTAGTACATCAGCCACTCATGGATCACTAGGTAAGAAATGGAAATACTGGGAGGGCATTGCATGTGAGCAGCATTTGTACCATTTCAGAAGATACTGACTGCTTTTTGTATACAACATAATAATGTGTAGAAAATGACTATGGTAGTTACACTAACTGCTGATTGCCCCCAGAAAAGAATAAAAGCTAGTACAGAAGTTTGCTTGTCTTTTTTTCCACAATTATAGCAGGGCAAGAGAAAGGAACAAGCAGGGAAGGGTGGGGGGGGGACTAACAGGGAGAGGAAGGAACAGAAAGGGGGTGAGGAAAGGAACAGGACAGATGTCTGCAGAGAAGAAATGAGTGGGACATCACAGACACGCCTACCCCTCCCTCACTGTCTGCTGCTGCATAGCTTACACAGAAACAGTCTCAGATACTGGAGAGTGGGACAGGAAGTTGCAAAGTGGGAGGACTGTGAATAGTTTTCATGCTAATACAGAGTTTTTTTTTTATCCAAAAGGTATTAAAATAAAAACGATTTCTATTATTTTACATGGTTTGATGCATTGTGAAAATGTATGTTATATGTCCCCTTTAAAAGGTGAAAAATTTAAATTTACTCTTCAGTATTATAAAAACTGACACATATAGAAAGTAATTGGATAATGTATTTATTTCAGGTTAACAATCTAAAACGAACTGAAAAAAAGTGTTTCAAGTGCATGCTTTGTGATGGTTTTAGTACTAGGGTGTAAGAATAAGTGGTGAATATGTGTATGGAATGGGAGGGAAGATTGATTCTTCTAGACATAAACTGTGCCTAGCTGAGATATTAGCTGTAGCATCCTAAAGAACCTCCTGACAAATACCATCAGCTTCCCTGATTCTTCACTTTCGCTGAAACCGGCTACATCATTAGTTTTGCTATGTGAACAATAAGTGATATTAGGTGCAGGTGTCTGCCCTGCACCGTTTTTTTGGCACTAGACATATCTGTCCATCTGTTTCATGTGGAGACAGTGGGTTAAGCTTGAGATTTGGGGTGAAGCTTTGGGATATGTCTGTAATGGGAAGCATTGTAAAATGGCATGGTAGAGCAGGCACACCCTGTGCTATTATGTACACAAAACCAGCCTGGAAGTAGCAATCAGCCTTGTGCCTCTTGATTTTTGGTATATAAAACAAAATAACCAATAATTGATGCATGGACATTTTTTTCAAGCAGATGTAGGTCTTCATGCGTTGGATCTTTATTTTTTAACAGCATGTAAGAAAGAGCAGGTGATTTGCAAGTATAAAATATACAGTATTTTGGTTTAATCTTTTACTGAACAATCAATTGCCTTTTTAAATAATAGTTAATCATGAAATACACACAGCTCTTTCTCAATTCTTCTTGCAGGCCTGAATGGCATGAATAACAGCATTTGGGAGCACTTTGTATCAGGGAGCTACTCCCCAGGAACTTCCCCAGGTTTTCTGTCGGGCCCAGGGGGAGCTGAGCTTATCAGATTGCGACATGAGTTAGAGGAGGCAAGCAGCACTATTAAACAGTGGGAAGACTCTTGGAAGCAAGCTAAGCAGGTACTGAGAAGACAAATGTCATCTGGGACCATATTGACCCATTAGCAGGCATTTTCAATATAAAGTAGCACTGAAGATGATTCTTCTCTTTTAAAGCTAAGATACTTCTTGTATTCCTTCCTGGTCCTCTTTTTACTTTATACCCCCTTGAATAATAAGGGAGTTGGTAGGGAAGCAGTGATGCAGATATGTTCCCGCTCTCAGACAAGGCCTGATGCGAAAAAGTCCTTTTACCAATTATAGGAGCGTAACCCCATTCATTTAAATAAATGGATAAACCCCACCAACTAAAGAAAGGATCAATGAAGCCAATGTGAGTTTCCTTTAGTATTGCTTGTCCTTGGGCTTTCCATGAGGGACAGCAAGTTATGGTCTCTTGGTTGAAATAAATGTGATGTGTTCAGCTTTACTTCAAAAGGAATATGATGAAGTAAGAAATGGTTTACTGTATTAAAGTAAAGCCATTTGAGTAAAGGAGGCAAGTCACATGCATTAAAGGTGGCCATACACTGATATATCTGCTTGTTTGGCGATGTCTCTGCCCGGTATGCCCACCTTGAAGTGGGCGATATTGGGTTGATCCGATTGTGGGCCCTAGGGCCCAATGATCGGATCATAATGGAGGCCATATGGGTGGTCGGACCGCATCAACGAACAGATGCGGCCGCGATCAGATGAGATTTTTAGTCCTGCCCAATCAACAGTCGGCCAGATAGCGTTCGGTAAAGCCCATCGGAGGGCCGCATACACAGGCCGATAAGCTGCCTGCTTGGTCTGTTGGTCTTATCGGCCCGTGTATGGCCACCTTTAGACTTTGTCTGTGAACTCAACTAATCCTAAAGAGTAAATTGTTTCCTAATTTTTTTAAGATTGTTTTATTATCAAAAATGTTAAAGTCTGCTGAAAGAAGATACCAGTTCTGCTTTTTTCATGTGTGAATGCTTCATAACAAAAACAGTACATGGTGTGCTCTTTTTGATGGTTACATGATGGCTTTTCCTCTGCTCAGGCTTGTGATGCCTGGAAGAAGGAAGCTGAAGAGGCAAATGAGAGAGCAACTGCCGCTAGCATGGAATGTGAACTAGCCCGGGAGCAGAGGGATGCTCTGGAGCTGCAGCTAAAGAAGCTCCAGGAAGAGCTGGAGAGGGTTCCAGGAGGGCAAGATTCAAAGATGTATGGCTCTATATCTGAGCTGGAGGGTCTTCCCCTTACCACCCTATTCACAATCCAGAAGCAACTACATGCCAGCCTGGAAAGAGTCGACAAGGTCAGGCAGAGGGGTAGGATATTGACCACACAATCCATCAGTTATCTTGCACTTGGCTTGTTCTGAATTTCTGCTGTCGGCAAACATTTATCTCCAAAACACTGCCAGTTTTATCATTTTTGTCTCATGCTAACTTCCTTCCCAAGCATTCAAAAATACTAATGTGCCACGGAGGGAAATATGTGGCCTTGTAGCATTTCAGTTTTTAAAGGACATTATGCAAATCAATTATATTATAGAAAAAACTATTCTAAGCTACTTTCAACTGATCTTCAAGAAACAAAGTATTGCTATCACTCCCCTCCCTCTACTATCACTATTTGAGTCTCTCAATAAAAACACTGGGTACATAAGACCTTAATAACCTGATAACAGAATTTCCACACTGGAGAGCTGCTAAAATATAAATAATTAAATAACCATAAACATGAAGATATTATGAAAATTGCAAAATGTCTTAGCAAATCACTGTCTTGATCTAAAACTAAATTTAAAGGTGAACTCCTCCTGTGAAAACAATACATGATTTGCTACTATTTGTTTATTGATTTTTTTATTCATATCTCAAAGTAAAATGAACAGAAAAATTTCAGCTGGATATCTGAAAAGTAAACTGGAATGCTGAGCAGGAAACCATGCTTTTTTTAATATTTACAAAGGCATCCTTTATAAAGGGATACTTTGTAAATCCTTCCTTTGGGTTCTAATGTTACCTTTGGCTGTTCATCACCCACTTTCCTTTGCATCTATACTTTTCCTGTAACTTTTGTTGCCCCCTCCACCTTATTACAAATTCCCATGCTCTCTCTTTTTCAGGCAGTTTACCAGCTCAAATCAACAAGATGTCCTAAATGTCAGGACCAAAACAGGACAATGCTTCAGTGCCAACACTCGGTGCTATGTGAAATGTGCAAGGCTGAAGAAAGAGATTGCCAGACGAATATTACGCCTGTCTTGCAGCTGTGACCCTTGGCTGCCTGGACACAGGCACTTCCAAACTCTTAATTTTTTTATACACTTTTATAAATATATATTCATACAATGAAATCCTAGTGAAACTTAGCACTTTTAAACAAAGGAACATTTTTTTCATTCCCATGGAAGGTACCCATAATTCTCAGATTTTTTTTTTTTCTTTGGAGGGAGAGACTGAACTGAAACCAATATGCGCAACCTTTTTGCAGAGTTGCTGAATGGCTGAAAATCATATCTAGCCTGTGTGGGGTATAAATCAGAAGGGTTTTACAATTATATCAATGAATGGGACCACATTTGTTTCACCGTTTTGCAGATAGCAATTTAAGCTTTACCCGGTTTGGGGGGGAACTCTACTGAGTCATAGTACTCTGGTTGGTTGGCTGTTTTGTGGTTACAAAACTTTGTTTCTCTGAAGTGTTTGATTAAGGACGTCTGCTTCGTTTAATCAGATTTTCAGCTTGCTAAGGGAACTTTGCATTATCAGTGAATTGTCCAACTCTGTGGCTACCCAGCCATCATTTTGCATTTTACACAATTACCAAGGAATAAGCACAGTGCAGAAACCCATCCTCAGTAGAATAACCTGCTGTCAGTTGAGATGTCTGAAAGTTAACTTTCTTCAGATGTGGAGTTTAACAATATTTTGTAAACAAATATTCTCACTGTTTTGAAATTCATTTTGGGCACCAGTCCTGTTTTTGGATCAGAACCAGTGCATATTCCCAGAATATCCAAATATTACCAAACATGTATTAGAAGTTTTATATGTATTTATAAATCACCAAATCCTTACTGCTTTGCTGAACCCAATCCCTTAAGACTTTGGTCCAGCAAAACTAGAGATAAAACCATTGCGGTTCCAATTTGTTAGTAACCGTAAAGTGGTGCTAGCCTTCTTCCCTGGCCTGGGTCTCTTCTCCATTCTTCTCTTTTCAAAAATGGATTTGCTATATTTATCTCTGTTTTCAGGCATCCCCTGCAGCTGCTGAAGCTGACCACATGCAGTACAGTAACTGGAAAAGAAGTTCTGCACTGCACATGTGCTCACCAGAGCAGTGCGGGTTATGCCCGAAAAAGCTTAAGAAGTGTGGCACTCAGCAGTAAGTTTTTTAGGTGGGAGTATTTTCGAAGAAAGAGAGTGCCAACCCAGGTTGAAAGTCAGTAACTAAAATGGCAAATTTGCACTTAAGTGAGACGTTACTTTTCATTCTTCTGACAGTTGCACTGTTTTTTTCGGGTGAATGCAATTTTGTTCAGTGTTGTGGAAATAGAATATGAACATTATAGTTTAGATTTGGTAAGGATGTGGTCTGAATGAAAAAATTATGGATATGGTGCATCCTTAGCATAAAGCTATACTGACATGAATTGTATTTCAGTTCAGGGGTGCTGTTCCGCAGGATGTGATATCTTGTATTCAAAGCACTACTTTTTGGGGGGTCTACAGCTGCCTAAAAATACATGGCCAGTTGCCTAAGGCTAGGGGCACACTGGGCAGATGTTCTGCTTTTCTCCACCTGTGTTTTGTACAGAAGCTGAAAAAAGTGGATGCTCTCCTCTTCAGTACTGGCATGTCATTGGTTGTGTGCAGCTACATTGAGTGTCTTTCCACCTGTAGTTGTATACTTTCTTCTTTTTTGGGCAGGATTTTCTGACAAATGTAGCTGCACACAGGATGATGGTGTGCCAGCCTGTGGAGCTACACAGAGGAGAGGGTAGGAGTGAATTAACTTTTCTCAGCCTAAGTACAACTTGCATGTGGAATAAAGCAGATTAGGGTAATTTCTGATGTGTACCCCCACAGAGAAGAACAAGCAACAGCCCACCTATTGGTGCTATATAGGGCTTCTGCTGGGGGGGGGTGATTAAATCTAGAATTGGGCTACAATTGGAAGCAGTAGTGCCCCTTTAAAATCATGTGATATTAAAGCATTGGGCATGTGAAGACAAAAAAGTTGCAGTTTTTTGGGGGATTTTGTTCACATTTGAATATATTGGTATTATCCTGAATTCAAAGATTATGGGTTTGATGCATCCCTGCCAAATAATAATCAAATCGTAATCTCTTCAGTAACTACAGGTATCAGTCAATTTATTTTGCGCAATATACAGTGAAATCAATCGAACAGTGACTGCTTTCTAATCCAATAACAGTAATTCTTTTTCGCTTTCAATTTGTTTTTTTGTCTACTTGCTTGAGTAACTGAGTCGCAAACAAATGTGATAAAATGTTAGAATATTTTTTTTTTAATTCTTTCAATTAGGTCATTTTATAAGATATTGTATATACATATTCTGTTGACTTATGGGTTGCTCTCTGCACCATTTACATGTTTAAAATGTCTTGTTTTCCTTCTAAACAAGTCTCTGTTCATATGTGTGCATCTGATTGCTTGCAGGAGGGTGTACAAGTATAATGTGAGACATCCTTCATTAATTTACATTGAGAAGAAAGGGCTTATTTATTATGGGGCCAAGATGCAAAGTAGAAATGCAAGATCAAAGTTCTAGTGATGCCTGGGTTACACGCCACCCCATTGACTTCTCAACCTGGGCTAGACCTAGCCCAGGTTGAGAAGGGACTTGAGAGCCTTCTCGCTTTATCCAAGATGAGAAGTAATGTCTGTGCAAGATGAGAAGTAATGCTCTGTGCAACACAATGCAATCAATGAGTAAGTAAGGGGTGCCCAGCTTCAGAAGAAGAACTAAACCCAATATGTCTAAAACTGCTATGTTTTATATACTGAACTTGTTGCACCAGTCTAACGTTTCAGTATCTCAAAAGCATCAATGATCCAGGACTTCAAACTTGTCACAGGGGGTCACCATCTTGGAAAGTGTCTGTGACACTCACATGCTCAGTGGGCTCTGAGCAGCTGTTGAGAAGCTAAGCTAAAGGGTTGTCGCAAATTATCAAGCAAAAAATAAGGTTGGCCTGTAATATAAGCTGATGCTGCAGGGCTGATTATTAAATTCTCCTGCTAGTTGTACTATTATATTGCACCTTATACTGTGACATTTCTATTCTATGTGTACTGTATATTGTGAGTGGGTGCCTATGCTCAGTAAGTGACAGCAGCACAGAGCATGTGAATCAGTGAATCAGCAGAAAAGAAGATGGGGAGCTATTGGGGCATCTTTGGAGACACAGAACTTTACTGCTAAAGGGCTGTGGTTGCCTGGGGCTGGTATGGAAGCACAAAGCATAATGTACAACATTTCTAGCTACTTCTTTAGTTAGGCTTTAGTTCTGCTTTAATTGCAAAAATGACTGCTCTGCAGTGGGCAATACTTACATTCAAAGCGGATGCCTGTTTTTTTACCCTGCCAGATTTGCAGCTCCTGCATCAGCACGGAATACCCCAAGTCATCTTGGGGGACACAGGGACAATGGGGTAGAGCTGGTATCACTAGGAGGCAGGACACAACCTTGATAAGAAACTGACTCCCCCTCCACTGGCTATACCCCCAGCAGGCGGAGCTTAGGTCAGTTTTTGTGGTGTCCTCAGGAGGATAGGACTTCAAGCAATTCTCTGCTCAGCTTTACTGGCAATTTTGGGGTTGTGTTTGTCTTTTTACCACTGTAGCACCGTACAACGTGG
>CM044447.1:41070449-41091727 GCA_024363595.1 Xenopus borealis
AAGTAGATACACTGATTGCTTCTGTACTAGAAACCCTGCACCTACAAGAGCCACAGGCTTTGGCTGTGCCCTCTAAGGTGCTTTTCAAGAGGCACAGCAAAATGGCTTCTATATTCCCTCTCATTCCCAGCTAGATTACATCATACAGCAGGAATGGGACAAGCTAGAGAAACGTTTCCAGCCTAGCAAGCTATATCCATTTCCAACGGAACACATAGATAAATGTTCATCCCCTCCCTCAGTGGACGCACCTGTATTTAGGCTAAACAAAAGCATAGCCCTGCCGGTCCCAGATGCTTCTTCGTTCAAGGACTCTTGAAGTCAAGAAGTTAGATGGGCTCTTACGCTCCACATTTACAGCTTCAGGCTCATCCCTCAGACCCATTTTGGCCATAGCCTAGGTCAGCCGAGCAATACAATCCTGGTCTGAATCTCTCCTCACGGCTATTGCTGAAGGAGCTCCTCGCCACGAGCTTTCCCAATGGGCTTCCCAAATCAAGGAAGCAAACGACTACATTAGTGAAGCGTCTTTAGATGCAAGACAGGTTGTCAGCAGAGCTTCGGCACTCGCAGTAGCTGCCCACCGCTCCCTCTAGATGAAACTATGGTCGGCCGACCTTTCCTCCAAGAAATCCCTGACCTCCACCCCCTTCAAGAGTAAACTTTTTTTTGGGCCCGATCTTGACAAGATCATCAGTCAAGCCACCGGTGGCAAAAGTACCCTACTACCGCAACCTAAAACACATCCCTGCTTTCGAAAAGGACCACGAGCTCAACCCCTCCACGCCAGACCTTCTCAGGCAGGGGGTGCTTCGGCAGCAAACAAAGATCTTCCTGGCAGAATCAGAAGCTCACCTCAAAGACTACTGACAAGTCTTCCACGGCATGACGCCAAGTACAATCCGACCTCAATGGGAGGGAGATTGCTACATTTTGCTGACGCATGGACTGCAATTGTTCAAGATGCCTGGATCCACAAAGTCATTACTCGAGGCTACCAAATAGAGTTTGCCTCAATGCCACCACACAGATTTTTCATGTCACGACTCCCTCAGGAATTGACAAAGCGCACAGCCTTCCTACAGGTTATTTCCAATCTGCTCCAGGCGGAAGCTATCACCCTTCGACCGAGCTTTTCCAGGGATATTATTCCAATCTATTCGTGGTGCCAAAGAAAGACGGATTGGTGCGTCCCATCCTAGACCTCAAAGAACTAAACAAGTTCATACGCACACGAAAATTCAAGATGGAGTTCGGTGATTGCAGCAATATCTCTAGGGCAATTCCTCGTGTCACTCGACATAAAGGACGCCTACCTGCACATCCCCATTTTCCCTCTGCACCAGAAATACTTGCGCTTTGCATTCCAAAATCGCCATTTCCAATTCACAGGTCTACCCTTCGGCCTCACATCGGCCCCCGGGGCTTTACCAAGATTATGGCGTCTGCTACAGCAGAGATTCGCAAACAGGGAATCTCCATCACCCCGTACCTGGACGACCTCGTAATGAAGGCTCCGTCTCCCCAGGAAGCTCAACTGGCACTCCAAATTTCCATGAACAAACCCAGGGAAATGGAATGGGTCCTGAACCTAGAGAAGTCATCCCTAACACCCAGTCAGTCCATGAACTTCCTAGACATGACGTTCAACACAAAGACAGGGAGGATATCGCTCCCACCTCCAAATGATAGTGCGAATTCTACTTCAGAAACCGCGACACACAGCGAAATTCTGCATGAAATTGTTGGGAGTCATGGTCTCTACCATAGAGGCAGTTCCCCTTGCTCAGTTCCATCTAAGAGACCTCCAACTGAACATCCTCCATGTATGGAACCGGAGATCCCTACTACAAGAGATTCCGCTCTCCCCTCAAACGAAGCTCTCTCTTTGCTGGTGGCTAGATCCGATTCACCTCTCTCAGGGGAGAACCTTAGGGGAACCCCTTCTGCGCATCCTCACCACAGATGCAAGCCTATTCAGATGGGGAGCAGTTCTAGACAACAGAACAGCACAGGGGAAGTGGAGTCCAACCGAAAGACTGTTAGAAATCAATCTGCTCGAAATTCGAGCGATACGACTTGCCCTGATCCATTGGCAACAGGAACTGAAGGGTCAGTCAGTAAAAGTGCAATCGGACAACTCCACGGCAGTGGCCTACATCAACCACCAAGGGGGAACAAGGAGCAAAGCAGCCCTGAACGACATCAGGCTCATCTTCAGCTGGGCAGAGACCCATCAAGTCCAACTGTCCGCCATCTACATCCCATCTCTACAAAACTGGGAGGCAGACTTCTTAAGTAGACAGTCCTTAGACCCCGGCGAGTGGTCAGTAAAAGACACAATCTTCCAAGAAATAACAGAGATGTGGGGAACTCCGGAGATTGATCTGATGGCGACCAGGCACAACAGGAAGGTTCCGGCATTCCTAGCCAGATACAGAGACCCACTGGCTCTAAATGTAGACGCTCTGACCACCACTTGGGATTTCAATCTGGCCTACGCTTTCCCGCCTCTAGCTTTCATTCCCAGAACAATCCGGAAGCTGCAGCAAGAACAGACCACTCTCATTCTGATCGCACCAAGGTGGCCTCGAAGGGCCTGGTTCACAGACCTCAATTTCTCCATAGCAGAACCATGGACTCTGCCTCCACTTCCAGACCTTCTCTCTCAGGGACCTATCCGCCATCCAAATCCAACAAGCCTAAATTTGACAGCGTGGCTCTTGAGACAGAGATCCTGATCCAAAAGGGCTTCTCCAGGGCAGTAGCACGCACAATGTGCGCAGCCAGAAAACCGGTCTCAGCCAGAGCCTACCATAGAGTTTGGTCCACCTACCAACAATTGTGCACCAGACACAAACCCAGTTTCAGAACCTTCTCAGTTCCCAATATCCTGGAATTCCTTCAGCTCCCTCAAATCTCAGCTTTCCGCCCTGTCAGTCCTTTTCCAAAGGAGACTAGCACTGATTCCGGATGTCAGAACTTTCATCCAAGGGGTGCCACAAGTTTACACCTCCGAAAAGAGCACCTCCTCCCGTCTGGGACCTCACCTTAGTACTCAAGGCCCTTCAACGACCGCTTTTTGAACCCCTGGGATCAATTTTTCTACATTGGCTCACCTGGAAGACTGTTTTCCTCTTAGCCATCTCCTCAGCAAGACGTGTCTCTGAACTCAGTGCTCTATCATGCAAACCGCCCTTCCTCATTTTTCACTGTGATCGAGCTGTTCTCCGCACCATTCCTTCCTTTTTGCCCAAGGTTGTTTCGGACTTTCACCTCAACCAGGAAATAGTTGTGCCATCTTTTTGCCCTGCACCAGCCAAAAACAAAAAGAAAAGGCCCTCCACACTCTGGATCCTGTGAGAGCACTAAAGTTCTACTTGCGTCAAGGACATCCGTAAATCGGATTCCCTAGTGGTTTTTCCTTCGGGACCACACCAAGGTGCCACGACCACCAAACAGGCCATATCCCGTTGGATCAAGCAAGCTATACTACGAGCTTACACAGCACAAGGCCAGGAACCTCCAAGTAGGGTCACGGCTCACTCCACCAGAGGGGTAAGTACATCCTGGGCGTTCCGAAATCAAGCCTCAGCGCAACAACTGTACAAAGCTGCAACGTGGACCTCGGTTCACTCTTTTTCCAAATTCTACCACTTTGATACATTTGCGGCCTCTGACACCCGCTTTGGCAGGAAGGTACTTCAGGCCGCGGTGGTTACCGCAACATAGGCCTCTTCCCACCCGTGCCTTAGGGGACAGCTTTGGTATGTCCCCATTGTCCCTGTGTCCCCCAAGATGACTTGGAGAAAAGGAGATTTTGTGTACTCACTGTTAAATCTCTTTCTCTTCAGTCTCTTTGGGGACACAGGGCTTCCCGCCCTGGATTGAGGCCTTCACTCTGTCAGACATGATACTGTTAATGTTACAGTTCTAAAGTTTGGTTAAGTTACTTGTTATTCTGATGACTTTGGTACAAACTGACCTAAGCTCTGCCTGCTGGGGGTATAGCCAGTGGAGGAGGAGTCAGTTTCTTATCATAGGTATAGCCAGTGGAGGAGGAGTCAGTTTCTTATCAAGGTTGTGTCCTGCCTCCTAATGATACCAGCTATACCCCATTGTCCCTGTGTCCCCCAAGAGACTGAAGAGAAAGAGATTTAAAGGTGAGCACACAAAATCTTCTTTTTGCACCTATTTATGTATACTGGGCTGCCTTCACTTGCCAGATAAATGCATAGAAGGGTCACAACACCCCCTAGCAATGCTTATTACACTCTGGGCAGGATCTACACAATGGAGTGCCAGTACTGAAGCCATATATATGGAAAGCTTGCTTAGTACAGGTTACAGCGCTCCCTTCTGCCTTGTGTTAGGCAGCATGGACTGGCTGTGGGTGCTTAGTGCATGGGGCAAAATTGCAATGGATCTGTACCCATAGTAAACAAGCCCTCACGCCCCCTAGCAGGAAACTAATCACTGTTTATAAATAGGCTTATATATCTTAATGGCTGGTCTTTGGGAGAGCCAAAGATTATCCCTACCCATTAACAAGTAGGGATGCACCGAATCCAGGATTTGGCCTTTTTCAGCAGGATTCCTTCTGCCTGGCCAAACAGAATCCAAATCCTAATTTGCATTTGAAAATCAGAGGCGGGGAGGGAAATCACGTGACTTTTTGTCACAAAACAAAGAAGTAAAAACTATTTTACCCTTCCCATACCTAATTTGCATATGCATATTTTCTTTGCCCAAATCTTTCGCAATGTATTCTGGGGTTTGGCCGAATCCTAAATAGTGGATTCAGTTCATCCCTATAAATAACAAGCAATTATTAGAATAAGAATGGGATCTGTTTTCTGGAATTCTGGGAATGTTGACTTTTTGGAATAACAGGTCAGAACCTACGCGTTAAGGCTACTACAAACATATAAACCTTAAAATAATCCAATAGGATTATTCTGCAAGCAGCATGGTTGCTACGTTAACATTGAGTGCAAGGTATATTCTTATCATCATAAAATCAAGAATGACGTTTAAATATGACACTATGGGGCAGATTTACTATTGGTCGAATTTCGAATATAAAAAAATTCGAAAATCGACCATTGAAATTTTTTTTGGAGGTAGTTTTCGATGAGCACCCTGTATTACTACCTACACAGATGGTACAGCATGAGGATGTGAATTGTTATAGTCATGAATATCTTGTAAATTATATTCTTATAAACAGTGACTAGTGATATAACTATGAAGATTCTCATTCATCCAGGTCATGGTATATATATATAAAAAGTGACTCAAAGCAACTGGACTTGCTGAGATATTTTAATGAAGACGTTTCACTGCTCATCCGAGCAGCTTCTTCAGTTCAACTGACTGGTGTAGGGGAGTTTTGCCGAGAACTCCCCTACACCAGTCAGTTGAACTGAAGAAGCTGCTTGGATGAGCAGTGAAACGTCTTCATTAAAATATCTCAGCAAGTCCAGTTGCTTTGAGTTACTTTTTTTTTATATATAGTGACTAGTGATGTCACCAGTTAGAAACGTTGAGTAGTTATGTCATTTTTGTCACATGACTCACTAAAACTTTTGTATTATAAAATTATAAAGTACTCCTTAAAGGGGTGGTTCACTTTTAAGTAAACTTTTAGTATGTAGTAATCATAAGCTGAAGTGAAACATTAAAGGAAAACTATACCCCTCAAGCAATGTAGGTCTAAATAAAAAGATATTGCATAAAACAACTCATGTAAAACCCTGCTTCGTGTAAATAAACCATTTTAATAATCAACTTTTTTAGTAGCATGTGCCATTGGGTAATCCTAAATAGAAAATTGCCATTTTAAAAAATAAGGACAGCCTCCTGGTATTGTATGATTCAACTATGCAGACAAACATATTAAACAAACTACCTCCCTCTCTTTCACTAAAGCGTGATGCGTCTAACATTAGCGCTAATTCGCCAGTGTGACGTCAATTCGTAACTTCGCAAATTCACTAACACCGAGCGAAGTAGATAGACTTGCGCAACTTCACACCCTTACGTCAGGTAAAGTTGCACACTGAGCAAAATCACTAAGATGACCATTTTACTGAACGTTACCACTTTTGCTAGAAGTTCAATACAATAGATAGGAGTTTGAAAAAAAAATGTGAACATTTTTTCTAAGTCCTAAAAAAACGCTGGCGTCTTTTACCTTTCTAGGGTGATAGTCTGAAAAAGAGCGAATTTTTTTTGGGGGGTTACCCTCCTCCCCCATACATTTCCTAACATATGGCAACTCAACTATACAGGGGGCACATGTTTAGGGCAATAGGACAACTTATTTTTTTTTATTAAAAGTTTCCTGGGCTTGTGTAGTGTAACGTAGTGGCTGTAACATTTACTTCTATTAGACTTTGAAATTCGCGCCCTTTGCAAATTAGGCATCGCTAGCGTAAATGCGGTTTGCCTGGCGAAGTAACACTAGCGCAACTATGCTACCATTCGCCGACCTTAGCGTAACTTCACACTTTAGTGAGCCTCTCTCTCTCTCTCTCTCTGAGCCTCTCTCTCTCTGAGACTCTCTCTCTCTCTCTCTCTCTGAGCCTCTGTCTCTCTCTCTGGGGCAGCTGTAGTTAAGCAAGGGTAGACAATTGAGAGTTTGGCTATGAGTGAGCAGGTATGTGGCTGACAGTTTGTTCCCTGGCATGTGTTAATCAAGGTGCTGGTTGTGGCTGCTGGGAGGCTGTCAGTAGGTTAGATTGCAGCTCACTCCATCAGGTTCTGCTCAGTGAGACAAGGAAGTAAAAAACATTTTTCTTACCTTTTTCTAATCCATTCGGATTTGGTACGGTATTCGGTCTTTCACGAAGGATTCGTGGATTTGGCCAAATCCCAAAAAATGGATTTGATGCATCCCTAGTGTTAATTACATTTTAAAGATGTCATGGAGTAGCCCACTTAGTAGAGTGGATCATTGCTAGTCTGGGTCTGTTACTCACTACTTATACTTTTACTGATAAGATTTTAATCACAGCCTGGTCTTAAAGGAGAAGGAAAACTAGCAATGCATTATATTACCAATAGATTAGTCACAATAGTGCAAGATATTGTTAGGGTAACGAAACACTAGGCGATTTGGGGAGATTGCCTTCCCTCACTCTGCACCTGGCCAAAACGAAAAATCGCCTGTGCTAATCACACGCGGCGATTCATTTTCGTTTATGGTTGCATTTACCTGGACCTTTCTCATAATGTTTACTTTGTTTTAACCTTTCCTTGTCTTTTAAAAGAGAAACCTTCTTCTCCTTGTAATGTATTATGTAAAAATCCATGATTCTGTGGGGCGAACCTATAGTTAGTGGGAGTTTTAGTCTTGGAATCTAAAGTATGTTAATTTCTTAAAGTGATACTGACACTAAAAAAAAGGTATTCAAAATATTAATGTACATCAAAAGTTACCTATAGCTTATGTTGAAAAGCTTAAATTTTTACAGGGGAATCCCTACGCTGCCATAGTTTTATGGGACCTCTCTGTACAGACTCTCTCTGTTGGAGAACGTAGGGGGACTTTTCCTTCTTTAGGGCTGTGACACACTGGGCTATTTGGGGAGATTGAGTCACCTGGCGACTAATCGCCTCAATTTTGCGGCGACCAATCTCCCCAAACACTTTTCCTCACTCGGCACTGGCTTAAATGAAAAATCGCCAGCGATAATCACACGTGGCGATTCGTTTCCTGAAGTCGCCCAGAGTTGCCTCACAAGGAAACTTCGGGCGACTTCGGAAAACGAGTCGCCGCTTGTGATTAGTGCCGGTGATTTTTCATTTAAGCCAGCGCAGAGTGAGGGAAGGCGTTTGGGGAGATTGGTCGCCGCAAAGTTAAGGCGATTAGTCGGCAGGCGACTCAATCTCCCCAAATAGCCCAGTGTGTCACAGCCCTTAGTGTAAGGTCACACGGCAGATTTGGGGAGATTTAGTCACCTGTGTTTGTTTTATGGGAAGCCTGATTTTAGTTTCTTTCATTTTTTTAGATATGGCTGGATTATCTTCAGAATGGTTGGGTGAAATTTCTTCAGGCCAGCTGTAGGGATTATCAGAGCAGCATCTTGATTATCATCAGAGCGACTGCGAGGATTATCTTCAGAGGAGGTAGATTATCTTTGGAAAGGCTTGATTATCTTCAGACTGGCTGGGAGGATTATCCTCAGAGAATCTGGATTATCTTTGGAGCGGCTTTATTATTTTCAGAGTGGCTGGGAGAATTATCTTCATAGTGGCTGGATTATTTTTGGAGCGACTTTATTATCTTCAAAGCGCTAGGAGGAATATCTGCAGAGCAGCTTGATTTTTTTGGAGCAGTTTTAGGAAAAATGTGAAATCACCTGCGCCTATTCACAAGCGGCGCTGTGAGGCAATTTTGAGTGATTTAGGAAAACGAATAGGAGCAGGCGATTTTACATTTCAGCGGGCGGGAGACGGGCAAGCAATTCAGGGAGATTAGTCGCCAGGCGACAAATCTCCCTGAATCTTGCTGTGTGGACTAGCCCTTATCTTCAGAGTGGCTGGGAGGATTATCTTTTGAGCGACTGTGAGCATATCTTCAGAGAGGCTTATCTTCAGAGCGGCCTGGTGGATTATCTTCAGAGGGACTGGATTATGTTTGGAGTGGCTGGGAGGATTATCTTCCAAGCAGTTGGGAGGATTTAGGCTAGTGGCAGATGAGCAGATTTGGGGAGATTTAGTCACCTGGTGACTAATTGCCTCTTCTGCTGGGTGACAGTCTCCCGGAACTGCCTTCCACATGCTTGAATGAAGAATCGCCTGTACTAGTGCACTCGAGGCAATTCGATTTCCAAAGTCACCTGAAATTTCCTCATGAGGCAACTTCGGGCGACTTTGGATATTGAAGTGCCACAAGTGCATTAGCGCAGTGTATTCTTCATTACAGTAGACAGAAGGCAGGGGAAAGTCAGTTCGGGGAGATTGATGCCCAGCAGAAGAGGTGATTATCTGCAGCGATATGTTTCTGTTATCTCTGGTTTATGGGAAACCTGATTTTTGTTTCTTTCATTTTTATTTTTTTTTTTTAAATGGCTGGGTGGCATTTCTTCAGAGCGGCTGGGAAAATTATCTTCAGAGGAGGTGGATTATTTTTGGAGAGGCTTGATTATCTTCAGGGTGGCTGGGATGATTATCCTCAGAGCATCTGGATTATTTTTGGAGCGGCTTGATTATTTTCAGAGCAGCTGGGAGGATTTTCTGCAGAGTGGCTGGATTATTTTTGGAGAGGCTTGATTATCGTCAGAGTGGCTGGGAGGATTATTTTCACAGCAGTTGGATTATCTTCAGATCGGCTTGATTATCTTCAGGGTTGAGGCAGACGGGCAGATTCCAGCCAGGCGACTAAATTTCCCCAAATCTGCTCGTCTACTCCTAGCCTCAGAATGTCTTGATTATCCTTAGAGTGGCTGGGAGGATTCTCTTCAGAGCGTCTGGATTATGTTTGGAGCAGCTTTATTATCTTCAGAGCGGCTAGGAGGAATATCTGCAGAGCAGCTGGATACTTTTTGGAGTAGCTTTATCTTCAGAGCGGCTGGGAGGATTATCTTTAGAGATGTTTATATTCAGAGTGGCCTGGTGAATTTTTTTCAGAGTGACTGGATTATCTTTGAAGTGGCTGGGAGGATTATCTTCAAATCGGCTGGAAGGATTATATTCAGAGCGTCTAGATTATTTGCAGATCTGCTGGGTGTATTATCTTCAGAGCGGCTGGATTATCTTTAGGGCTGTGACACACTAGGCTATTTGGGGAGATTGAGTCACCTGGCGACCAATCGCCTCAACTTATGGCGTGTGTTTAGCGCTGGCGATTTTTTTATGTAAGCCGGCGCAGAGTGAGGGAAGGCATTTGGGGAGATTGGTCGCTGCAAAATTGAGGAGATTAATCGCCAGGCGACTCAATCTCCCCAAATAGCTTAGTTTCTCACAGCCCTTAGAGTTGCTGGGAGGATTATCTGCAGAAAGATCACCACTGCAAACCTGCTGTTATGGCAGTACAGGTAGGAAAGTGTGTCACTGTGTGCCTGCGTCTAATTGTGTTTAAATTGGCTGCTCCATGACATCTTTAAAATATAAAGTACAGTGGCCCATTGCTAATTTGGGCCTATTACTCACTGATTATGCTTTTAATTATAAGATTTTAATCACTGCCTGGTCTTAATGGAGACGGTAAACTAGTGATGCATTATATTACCAATAGATTAGTTATAATAGTGCAAGTCACTAGGTTTATAGTTCTGTATAATTGTCATTGTTTCTGTACCTTTCTCTTCTCTGCACTGCTGCCTCTGACTTCTGATGCAACTTCCAATATCCATTCTTCAAATTCTTACTGGGTTTATAGTTCTGTGTAACTGTCATTGTGTCTGTCCCTTTCTCTGCACTGCTGGTTCTGACTACTGATACAACTTCCCAATATATATTCATTCCACATTCTCACTGGGTTAATAGTTCTGTGTAACTGTCATTGTGTCTGTCCCTTTCTCTACACTGATGGTTCTGACTCCTGATGCAACTTCCCAATATTCATGGACTTTTTCATGCTTGTGTTGCTCTCCAACTCTTTTTTTAATTTAAATGTGGCTCACAAGCAAAGAAGGTTGGGGACCCCTGGTGTAACTGTTATTGTGTCTGTCCCTTTCTCTGCACTGCTGGTTCTGACTACTGATACAACTTCCCAATACCATTCGTTCCTATGATTTTATAGTTCTGTGTAACTGTCATTAGGGCCCCAGGCCACCAATGTTTTCATCTCGTAGGACTCCAGGCCACCAGTTTTTAATTCTTAGGGCCCCAGGCCACCAACATTTTTAACTGTTAGGGCCACAGGTTACTAATGTTGTTATCTTTTAGGGCCCCAGGCCACCATTTTTTAAATGCAAGGGCCCCTTTCCTCCAATGTTTTTAACTTTTATGGCCTCAGGCCAGCAATATTTTTTTTTAAAAGGCTGGGGGCTGGTGAAAATTTGAAAATGAGCCGCAATTGGCCCCCTCGCCTGACTTTGGACATGCCTGGGCTATGAGCAAACTTAGAGAGCGTCCCTGCTTAATTGTGCTTAGTTCTGGGGAATACCTATGTTCTGCCCCACATCAAAGGTTGAAGAATCATTACTGTTCAACAAGCTAGAATCTGTATTAGCTAGTTATGTAATAGCGCCATCTATTGGCAGTAGAAATCCACTGTAACTTATGTTCCTTACATTTGTATCAAGTTGTTTTTGATTATGCAACTACAATACATTGTGGATAGTTAATGCATTCTGGGAAGGAGAAGGAAGCCACCATACTGTCTACAGCACTTTGCATAGTTCTCCTTGCATTCCTGTTTCTTAAACCTCCACTACCCCACAGCCAGCATATCTGGTAAGAGTTATACAATTCTCAGGATGGTCAGTTCCTTAGTGATGTTTTAGATAGTTCTAATCTGCACTTAGTAGTTGTTATGCTAGTAGATAGCCAGCCATGCTTAGAGCTAATATAATATGTTTAAACATGCTGATTCATAATGAATGTTGCTGTATATGCTTTTCATATGCTTTTTGCTGTATACTTATACAACCCATTTGTATCTTTATAGTTTTACCACACACACGCACATAAACATCGACCAATATACATCGATGTTCCTGTTTACCAATTGCAACTGACCACTTACAATCAAACAACCTTTTATCAATAAACAAGTTAGATTACAAGACGGTCTGCTTATTTGGAAGACAGGGATGGTTAAACTGAATGCTGAATTGCACACTGTGAGAACGTGTATGAAGGCAGAACAACCTATGCTGTCTTGTTTTATGGGATCTCTCTTTACAGGCTATGAACAAACTTTGGGACTGTTCCTGACTTTGCAAGGGCTGCTCCCCTCCTCTGGAATTCTCTCCCGCGGTCTGCATGACTTTCTCCCAACCTTTCTGCTTTCGAGAAATCTCTTAAAACGCACTTCTTTTGAGAAGCCTACCCTCAACTACCAAATGTAACACTACATACAGTACCACATCTCTCACCCACTTAATTCAATAAATAAACAAGTTAGATTACAAGACGGTCTGCTTATTTAGAAGACAGGGATGGTTAAACTGAATGCTGAATTGTGAGAACGTGTATGAAGGCAGAACAACCTATGCTGTCTTGTTTTATGGGATCTCTCTTTACAGGTTATGAACAAACTTTGGGACTATTACTCAACTACCAAATGTAACACTACATACAGTACCACATCTCTCACCCACTTAATTCAATCTTGCCCATTCCCACACCTTATGTAGAACTCCCCTATGTTTAGATTCTAAGCTCTTAATGCATAGGGCCTTCCTCACCTTTTGTACTGGCATTGATTGTGATGTATGTAACACCATATGTATGTAATTCATGTGATTTAGTTGTATAAACACATTTACTTTAAAGCACTACGCAATATGTTGGTGCTATAGAAATACATGTTAATAATAATATACTTGTTAGGTCACACGAGCCAATTAACAGACAGTTCTGTCTTTTGCTTCCACACTTCTTCCTGTTACAGTTAGAGTTGAAATATTTCTGGTCAGGTGATCTCTGAGGCAGCACACAGACCATCACGAAATGGTGGTTCAAGGCAAGAGATGTAAAAGGGCAATATTTAATTAAATATATATTCCAGTTTGGTAAGATTCTTTAATATGTCACTTAATTTGATATAAATATATATCTGTTGCTCAAGGATTCATTTTCGAGGTATAGTTTTCCTTTAAACACACAGACCTTAATGGAACATTTAGAGGCAGATTTACTATTGGTTGAATTTCGAATAGAAAATAACTTACAGATTCGACCAATCAAACATTTTTCGATCGAAAAACGGATACTTTACAATCAATCAGTTCCGTTTTTTATCGAATTCAAATATCCCATTGCATCGTTCGCATCGATAAATAAAAAAGCCTTTGCGTTTTGTGGCACGGGGGGGGCACTTAATCATAGGCTGAAGTTAAACAGTAAACACAGACTTTAAAGAAACATTTAATTTTAAAAAAAGCCTTACATGTTTTATGGCACAGAGGGGGGGCACTTACTCATAGGTTAAAGAGAAATATTAAACATACAGACTTAAAAGGAACATTTAATAGGATTCAGTGGGGGCAGCTGGGAAACTGACAATATGTCTAGCCCCCATGTCAGATTTAAAAACTGAATATAAAAAAAAATCTGTTTGCTCTTTTGAGAAATGGATTTCAGTGCAGAAGTCTACTAGAGCAGCACTATTAACGGATGCATTTTGAAAAAAAAAAATTTCCCAGGACAGTTTCCCTTTAACAAGTGTTCATTCTACTAGCAATATAGCTTGTGTGTTACCTTTCCTCTTAATCAAGTCGTTTGGTACAATATTAATGAACCCTGTGTGCTGATATGTGATTTAGAGCTAAAAGGATTCACTCTTAATCTACTTCATTGAGCTAATAGGATGTTTTCCCTTTATAGTTGTTTGTGTTTTGGACAAGACTGGTGGCTTCCTGTAGGATGTGAGTAACTGGGGAGAGTTCCTTCCATTGTCTTTGGGTCAAGCATTCTCTGTCAGTGTTTGTATTCTCAGCTACTGACATGGCCACATCTTCTCTCCTGTGCTCTGAATTCTTACGATGCCCAGTCTGCCTGGATCTGTTTCAGGAGCCTGTCACCATTCCCTGCGGCCACAGCTTTTGTCTTGGGTGCATCACCCAGTGCTGGTCACTGCAAGGGTCCTCTACATCTTGTCCCCAGTGCAGATGTCCCTTCCGCACGGATTCCCCGCCAAGATTATGCAAGAACAGCATCCTCTCCCAGATGGTGGATGACATTTCCAAGCCCCACGAGTCTAGTAAGGTAACCCCTGCATCGTCTAAACCATATTGGAATTTTAAGGAGGACTTGGAGATAAACCATCCTCACATAAATCAGGAGGAGAACCCCAGTAGAGCAAATATTGAGAGCATTGCAACACCCCCAATGTGTCGGAGAAACCCTGAGCATACCAACCGATGGGTAAGTGGTTTTTCTTTTACAGATGATGATAGATATAACTTAAGATGTAAGTGTAGGGCATGATCATAGATGAGTTACATAGATGCAGTCTAGTCTAGTCTTTCTGCCATACTCAGAAAGATGTTATTTTTTCATTCTTCTTCTTTCCATCTGTGAACTGTTGCTGTATGTAGTCTGGGAACTGGCACATCTTCATAACATTTTATTTTTTATTCAACCCCCCCACCTTAAACCTTATAGACCTCAATGGTCAGGCAACGCAGGGAGGTGAGCAAGGGATTCACTGACATGGTGCGGATCCTGCAAGCTTCCGGATTCCGATTTCTCCAGCTCATGGAACAAGCAGAGAATGAGATGCTGGAGCAGGAAGACAGCAAAACATTGAAGCAGGATGAAGAAAAAGAAGACACTGACACTATGGAGGAAGGGCTCACCATGACCGTGTTACCTCCTGCCCAGGTACTACAAGGTGGTATTAAAGACCAGACCAGTTTCATTTTTGTTTTTTGGGTTGGTAAAGCTCAAATAATGATTGTATGCATGCAACAACTTTACAATACAATTCTACACTTAGTTTTGCCATTATATAGCACTGTATAACATAGGGAACATTTTGGGAATTCAGAAATTAATTGAAAGATATAAAGATATAAGTGTGCTTCCTGCAATATTTACTAGGACCATACAGTGCTGTGAGTGTGTAGCTTCACTTCAGCGTTACAACATTTTTACTTGAGCTGGACAATGAATCAAAATGTGAAATCTGTTGTCTCTCTCCCTACTAAACCCTTTGTCTTTTGGTTTCAGGAAGAGCAAGAGTTCAGCATGAAAGAAATCCCGTGGGTATGGCTCTCTGAAGCAATGGCTAAATTTAGAGAAGGCTTGCTGGAACTGTGTGCTGATCATATGGGGCATATGATACAACAGGGTAAGTTAGTTCTAGTAAGCCTGACACTTGATGAAGATAAGTGGAAATAATTTATTAAGGGAAAGCTGCAACTAAAGTTTCTTCAAAGTTGCACTGCATCCTGTGAAACAATTAGCATAACTAGAAGTTAAGGTGACCATACACAGGCAGATAAAGCTGCCAATATCAGTAGTTTAGGTTAATTTGACATCTTATCTGCCCGTGTATAGGGGCTTCTGATCGATATCTGGCCACGATATAGATCGGGAAGGTTTGCTTTTCTTCTGACCATCGGAGCCCATTGCCCCGTCATAATCCGAACGTTCAGCATCGCCAAACAAGCAGATCCTTCCCCAATATGCCACTAATGGCAGGGCTATATCGTGCTGAACGTTCGGATTATGACGGGGCAATGGGCTCTCGTCTATGGCCAGCTTTACTAGACATTTTATGCCATCGGTCAGTGTCCCTTGGGACAGGTCCTGACTGGGATTCACAATAGGCCCTGGCATTCCTAGTACACAGAGGCCCAGACAGCCCTCCCACTAGCCCAATAAATAGTGACTGTCTATGGAAACTTATAGCAGCCCCTCTGGCATTTGCCAGAACCCACAGATTGCCAGTCCGGGCCTGCCTTGGGACTGTCTATTCTGCCAGAAGTTGCAGGGTCTACAGCCTATATTGCTATGTCCTATTCCAGGGTTATCCACTGTTGTAAACTTCAGGGTTAAATTTACTATTTATGCCTAAAGGCCCCATACGCTGGCCGATAAAAGCTGCTGACAGACAGTCTGCCTCTTATTGGCTTGTGTGTGGGGCACTCCGACTGGCTTCCCCTATATCGATCAGGCAGGGATCCTGTCGGATCACAGCTGCATCTGTTTGTTGATGCGGCACTGCGAACCAACCACCCATATTGCCTCTATTTTTATCAGACTGTTGGGCCCTAGGGCCATAGATCGGATCAGCCTGATATGCCCCGATATTGAGGTGGGCATATTGGGAAGAGATCCGCTCATTTGGTGACATGGCCAAATGAACGGATCTCTACGTGTATGGCCACCTTAGGCCACCCTGTTGTGGTCCTATGTCCCTAAGTCCTGCCTCAAATAAATTATTATATATAATATATTTATTTAAATAGAAGTCACTGACAACCACCCGACTAAAGATACTTGTCAGAATCCAGTAATAACAGTTTAAGTCAAAATCTCTTGTAACACAGATTGTAATATTTTGTATTCCTGCAGCATGCCCTGAACTTCTTCCTTATGAGGCCATTCCACTTAACTAACCCTATAAAAGCAGATTCGATTCACCCATTAATTAACTGTTTCTATATCTTCTATAGTCCAGAGCGCACGGACTACAAGTTCTGCTAAAACACCTGAAGACTGGGGGAGCCCTTTGATGCCGCTGATTCCTCGGGTGCGGGCTGAATTCCTTAAGTGTAAGGGTTCTTTTTGAGCTTTCGTCTATTACCCACTTCCCTGCCTGACATACCTGCACTAATATGCCCCATTATTTGTCTAATTTTTACTTTTCCACTTCCAGACTCCAGAGCTGTAACCCTTGACCCAAATACTGCCCATCACAACCTGTCACTAATGCAGGGTAACCGAAGGGTTTTGTGCAAGCTGCAGCCTCAGGGCTACCCAGACAACCCTGGACGGTTCAACCATTACACACAAGTGCTGGGCCATGAACCCTTGGGTAAAGGGCAGCATTACTGGGAAGTCCAGTTGTCTGGCAACCGTGTCAGTCTGGGAGTGTCATACCATAGCATCTATCGCAAGGGGCACCAGAGTCACTGTCTGGCTGGGAGGAATTCACACTCCTGGTGTTTGGAGTGGACCAACACACGCTGTTATGCTTGGCATGATGGACAGCGGGTACTGGTAGCCACAGGACAACAGGAATGCTTAGGTGTCTTCCTGGATTGGGATCGGGGATGCCTGTCCTTTCACGAGGTATCTGATGATATGCCTGTTCTTCATCGATTTCGTGCATCTTTCATCGAGCCAGTCTATCCGATCTTCTTTGTTAGCTGGAATTCCATTGTGTCCATAGGAGAAGCAGCCCACTCTCGTCAAGGTGCCCAAAGCAAGCGCTTCCACAGGCAGTTATCTGCCAACTTCTGAATTTCTCACTGGTAAATATACAGTAGATACGGGCTGCAAATGAATAACACATCTTACCCATTCCTGTGTGATTATAAAATGCTTTATAAATACTTCATAAAAGTAATGCTTACAGCTTCATAGGTAAAATAAACAGTTTGTACTGACAGACATTGGAATCAAAAACATTTCAGTGTTCTAGGTATGAACAAAAGAATAGTTAAAGAAGAGGGGTCTTCAGGCTATGCAGAAAGGCTGGCGCAGCTCCCAGCAATCCCCATCAGCCTAGTTGTTGAAGTTTTACTGATGTCTGAATATCTAACTATTGCTATTATAGTTTGTTTACAAAGAGACAGCTATCCAGTATCACTGTACATCGCAACACAGGTGAATACAAGCAGTGCAACAAACAATTACGCACAATGTATCAAGCAAATGGTTATACAGTCTAGGCATTACACAATGTGTATTTTGTACTTTTATCTTTGTTCCCTTAAAGGGTCCCATCTGAGTCTGGATCCCAGACCACACCTTCCTTCTACCCCTACCCTAAATACAGGGGCTTGAACACATACAAACTATTTTAATTACCCACACCATAACAGTCATATTTCACAGTCCACACCAAAGGGTATATTCTCTCCTGATTCTCCAGTGGTTTGGATTAAACACATCCGTTCTTTTGGTCCTGCAGGGAATAACTTATTATATGGCTGTGCAGAGGATATCCTGTTTCACAAAAGCAACATTGAGCACATCACCCCCACCACCACCCCCCTGAGGTCACCGTTTGCCGTCCAAAGACTGGCGGGCTCTCTGCCTACGCAGCTTGATAAATGCAACAGCTTCTCGGTCGGAGCGGCGGTTTTCCAAAATCTGCAAGATCCGGTCACCTGAGAGGGAAAAAGATGAGTGAGTGAGATATTTCAAGACTGTTTTTTCCATAATGCTAGATCGTCCATGGTGAATAGGATCCATATCTGATTGTCACCTCTATTAAACTGTGTACTGGGAGTGACAAAGGTATGATTTTTTTTATGTGTGTATATCCATTTAATAGTTTATTATAAGTACATTTTATTTACCCTTTTATATTTAGCACAGGACACAAGGTTATTCTGCACAGGGTGTTTGTATTTATTATTTTTGTTCTTAATAAAAATAGGATTTACGAGTTGAACTTAACAGGGCACAGTTTTGATTTTCAGTTACAAAATCCACAATAGCATTTTAATAAGACATCTGACAATTGTAAGTCAACTATGGTAAGTATCTTAGTTTCTGAAATAATTTGAACACAATGCACCCTAATAGCTTTGGTTTTGTCAGGCAGGAGCAGGCAAGCAGGGGGCGCTAAAATAAAACCTCACTACAACCGCACCTTTTCTTGCAGAGACAGTATCCAAGAAGGAAAATGTGAATCTATCTGTTAACTTTGTCACATATGTTGATAATTGTTTATGTTAATAAAGATTGTTATAGAAAAAGAAGCACATAGGCGGGGCCAGCTTCACAAGGAGAGGAGACTGAGCAGTACAGTCAGAGAGCCATGCTTTTTTCATGCACTGTATTTTAATAAGTTGCTATTGCAAAAACCAGAATCCCATTATTAAGGAGTACAACACAGCATATGCCCATACCTCTTATTTTGCATTTTGATTTATTTGCGCTTTTCTTTCAATAAAGACACAATGCAAAACTAATTAGAATTTAATACATGAAGCTCTTCTTCCATTCCATTAAATACATAAGCTGCTTTTCTATGTCTCCAAAAATTCCCACAATTATTTTCAAAAGATGAGCTGATTGTGCCAAATGCATACAAAGATTGTATGCATTTAGTTTTCTCATGCAAAGAAGGATTGCATTGATCTGGTTGGTTGGCCCTCAGACCAAACCATGGCCCTATCATTTCCTTCATGTGTAGTTAGGGTGCTACCTTTTCTTGAAAAAAATACCGGCCTTCCTATATATTTATCTTTTTTCCTATTAATAACATAGGGATCAACCATCAAAAATACCGTCCAGGCTGGTAAAATACTGGCCAAGTGGCAACACTATGTGTTTTGACGGAGGGCCACTAATCACTATACTTGCTTAGAGGTGGAACAGCTTTGACGTATAAATGCATCAGACACTGACCATTGGGTTTAGGATGGGTGAGAGGCAGGCGTATCTGTGGGATGTTGGTCACAAAGCCCCCCTCTTCCGTCTCCTCCTGCTGTAGACCTGGTAGGCCTGCAAGTTCCAAAAATGCTTCCCCTTCAAAGTCATTGGACAGCAACGTATCGTAGTCAAACACTGTCAGGAGGAGGCAGGCACCAGTCCCTTTGCACTGTTCTGCTTTCACCAGGCTGAGAAGGAAAATAAAACAAAGTACCATATCTGCCTGTACTGCAGGGAGGGAGTTTGAAACCTGACAGACAGACAAGCAGATTTTCTATTCTTCTCCTGTGGCCTTGCCAAAGACTAAAAAGCTGGCCATGCATGCCTAGATTTTGTCAGACCGTTTGGTAGAGTTTGATTATACTGCCCATAGAGCTAGGCAAGTATGGCAGAAGACTTATCAGACTGATAATCCTGGTTGATCGAAGATTATCATTCTTAGCAGAAAATTTCTGTCAGGCAGCTGATACATGTGTATGCTCCAGACCCAGACTGGCAATTTGGGGGTTCTGAAAAATGCCAGAGGAGCTGCTATAAGATACCATAGAGAGTCACAATTTAGCGGGCTATTTGGGCCTCTGTATGGTCTATCTGGGCCTCTGTGTACCTGTAATGCCAGGGCCTATTTTGATCCTCAGTCCAGACCTGGTATGGTTTCTTGTTTGGTATTGGGCTATTCAACTTCCAAGACAATAAAATAGCATAACAAATGCAGCAGACTGTGTATAGTCAACTTTAGGTTAGGGTCAGACAAGGTGGAGAAACGCAGGCTGAGAATCCACTCCTCCACTATTTCTCTGGTGATCGAAATGCTGGAACATTGCCTCTGCACAGCGTAGAAAGATGCAGCAGATTTCAGAGCACAAACACGATTTTGCATTTCGAGCTGTAATACCCAGTGTCAGCCTGCACCCGAATGAAGGCAATGTTTACGGGTGCCGGCAGAGAAGCAGCAGAGGTGTGAATTCTCCGCCTACATTTCTCCTAGTATATCAATCAATGTAGCAATAATACACAATTCTAAATGTGAAAACCCTATGAATATTGCATAGACCACCCATCGAGGTCACACCAAGCAAGTGGCTGATTAAATCAAGGTTTTGAATGAGCAGTTCTCATTTTGGACAGAGCTACAGATCATTCCACCACTGTTAGAATGACTGGAGAAAATGAGAAGTTTATCTGGGGTTACATTTTCTACCAGTTAGTTGTGAAATAAATTCCAAGTAAAGCCACTTCCTTCCTGTGGAATTGTTTTAGAAGTTTGTTCTGTTAAAACAAATGACATTTACTGTAATGCAAGAGATACCAATATAATAAGACTATACTGTACTGCAATTCATACTAAACTGAGCACCAGAATTAGATTGCAAGTTCTTCATGTTAGATAAAAATATCTAAATATCTGTCATGAGCTTAAAATTTCTTTTTTTTGTAACATCACCACCAAAATTAGATGGAATTAGATTGGATTGTAAAATCAAAGGACAGAGATTTGGATCTGGAAAATAATGTGGATGGCATCAAGTACTCACAAGTCAAAGGTCTCATCGTACAGCGGGTTTAGCTCATTCTTTTTGATCTGGGTGCTGCGAGGCTCCACGGCTGGGAACAGGTGCTTTGGTTCCAGAGTCAGCTGCACAAAGGGGTCACTGCTACCTGCACAGTAATATAAGCGGTGTGAATGCAGTGCTAAAGTTAATAGCAATATTTAATACTTTCTTTCCCTCCAATAATATTCTTTACCCGTGGCCTGTGCCAATATCTGGCCACTTTTAGCAACCAGCAAACAGGTGCTGAGCAGGCAGCTGTTTCAAGGGTGTATTCTGTGGTAGACAGTAATGCATCAGGGCATGATATTGTGTTGCACAGATACCATACTTGTTCTGACATGTTACCCTAACACTCCACAACAGTTCAGTGAGAACTGTACAGCACCCCTTCCCTCCTGTCTGCACCCATAAACTCCTTCCTGTGCACCGCTCCTATACTGACCAGTAGTGTGTGGGGTTGGGAGTCATTGGGCTAGGTGACGGCACTGA
>CM044447.1:41104260-41133649 GCA_024363595.1 Xenopus borealis
TGACTATTACCCCAATCTTTCTATATATCTATAACCTTGTTATGAGCTAAGGGGGTCCTGTCTGAAGGCCAGTTAGGGGGAGAAAAATCTTTATTTAAACAATTATCTCAAGCCTTAAGTGTTTCGTGTCCCTCAGACACTTAATCATAGGCTTAAAAAGCCTTCTACTGATTCTTTTGAGTTAAGGGGTGTTATATAATGCTAATGAAAACACCTGGATATATTTACTATTGTATACCTTAGTGGCAGCTTCTGCTGCATCTTCATTCCCTGATATCTCTTCTGCCCGGCGTTTGATGAGGCAGCAGTAGGTAATAGCGATACGGCACATGTCCTGAAGTACAAAGAAGAGGAAGAATAATCTATAGGCAGGTCGAGAAAATGGAAGGGGAAACACAATTTATGTCTCATTTAGATGCACAAATCAAAAGAAAACCAGAAAATGTTGCTTGTCTGGAATATATGGGTATCTCTGCCCAGAGTAGTGAAACTATCAGATGCCCTGGTTGCATGGATTTAGAATGGCTTTAAACAAATACAATCAATGTTTATATATAACTAAATGTATTTTAGTTTAGTATCTGTGTATTTTATTTGTAGTTATTTGCCTCCATGACAGGAATTTATACTCAAGCACCACCAGATGTTTTGGAGGTACCTATATTAAACAATAACGCATTATCTAGGGAACAGGTTCTTATCAGGCCGCTTCTCTATACAACCCCCTCCTTCCCCCTGAACCTGCCTGGGCCTTCCTTCCACTCACCTCTGTGAATTTCACCATGATCATAAAGGCCTCCTCGGGATCTGGCCAGTCCAGCTGTTGCCATGTTTTTCCAATCTGTGAGTAGCAAGTGGACAGATCGACAGTGGAGGCACTGTGTTTCTGTAACTCTGAGAGTGGCACCAGCTGTGGGCAGAAGAAGCATCAGGAAAAAGCAGAGTGAGACGGCTAACACTGCTTGACACACTGTGGCCTACAGCAAATTTATTTGTGCATCACCCTGATGAGCAATGGACAGATACCACCCCATTACCCTTCACACCTGCTGGAGAAAAATGGCCATTAAAATAGGTCTCCAGAGATCTTGGCAGCCTCTGGGTCTGCTATCTCTATAGTTATACTCCTGATTAAGAGCATTTCCCTGCTGTAAAGGAAATACCGAAGGCTTTCTCTTGCTGGGAAATACACTGAGCCAGGCCAGGACTGGCAATCTGTGGGTTCAGGCAAAGGCCTGATGGGCCACTTGCTTTAAAATGTAAATGCATTCATTGCATGAAGCAGCCTAGTCTCTTTTACCAGGGCTGCTTTTAACTTCCAGTCCAGTCCTGCTGGGAGCTACAGGTACAGGAGAGGTTAAAGTTCTTCAAGCTTTGAGAATTCATAATAATGGTTTAGAAAATGATGGTCACAAGCATTCAACGTATACCCTTGCCTTACAGGAACTAGAATTACAATTTACAATCTCACCTGATCAATCTGCACAGCCCGCTGAACCCTCTCCTGGGCAGTTGTATACGCTTTCTGCAACCAGCTGGGCAGAGATTCGGCAAACCAGCGGTGAAATCCGCTCAAGGGTAGTTCATTCTCCCTACAGGGTGTAAAGAGAGATCCTATGAGGCACCATGCATCACACCAATTATATAGCATATCTTTTTGGGGGGCTTAAAGGACAAGGAAAGTTAAATTAAAGAAGTAGGCTAGAAATGCTGATTAAGATGGAACCAACTACAATATACAGTATACATAGAATAGAAATGTCACAACACAAGGCTGATTAGTAATTCATAAAGATAATTACTACATGGCAGCACAGAAACCAGTGAAACTAGCATCAGATTTTAATAAAAAGCCCTGTAGCATCAGATTATATTACAGGCCAACCTCATTTTCTTCTTGATAATTTGCGATAACCCTTATACTTAGCTTCTCAACAGCTGCTCAGAGCCCACTGAGCATGTGAGTGTCACAGACACTTTCCAAGATGGTGCCCCCCTGTGACTAGTCTGAAGTCCTGGATCATTGCTGCTATTGAGAAGCTGAAACTTTTGGCTGGTGCAATAAGTTCAATTTATAAAACATGCAAGTTTTAGCCATATTCATTTTTAGGGTTTAGTTCTCCTTTGAACAGTTACCTTTTAGGAAAGTGTACATGTAGCTTGTGCAGTTCCCTCAGCGTAAGGTATAGTTGATACAAGATTTCGGAGAGCTGAGGGCTGGAGTTGAGCTTTGGAGAAGGCAGCTGGCTTTGCAAATGCTGAGATACCTAGAAAGCAGAAGACAAATTTGGCTGGTTGCACAAAATCAGAATGTCAGACAGAATAAGGAGCACCTGTAGTAATGTAAACAGTGGCGGATGATGTGGAAGATACATGACAAAGGTAAGACATCAGTAGTGTAGAAGGATGAGTTGGCAGGACAGAGAAAGTACACAATATTACCCCATCATGTTACCCAGAACTCCTTGCTCACCAATTCCTCCAACTCCTGGAAGGTCAGGCTGAAAATATCCACCTTAATTGTGCTAAAGAAATATGAGGGAGAGTTCATTGGAATACTGAGAGAGAGATGTATACAATATATAACAAGTCTTTAGTTACAGCCAACAGTGTTTTTCAGTAGTTTCCTGATACTTTATTGGTCTCATTATGAAACTAGGGTTGATGTTCCACAAAAGAATATAGATAATTCTTTGATAAATGCAAAAGGAGGAGGTACTCTGCATTGGTTTTCTAATCCTAGGTTTTATAGTATGGTGGTGGAGAATCTGCATCCTTAACAGACAGTAGGGGTTGTCCTAAACAAATAGGAAACTTCTCCATAGGATCCTAGTTCCTGCTTGAAGCCCAAAAGAACAATAGACCAGTGTTTCAGGGGTTTTTAAAAGAGGTTAGAACAACTTGATAATTCTGATTTCATCCCAGTTTAGTTAAGTTATATGTGCAAGAAAATCTGAGCACTGCTACGTCTCTAACAAAATGACACACGGATAATATAAATTTGAGCTTAGACATATAAAGCTGTTTGCCTATCTATTCTCTGTTTAGTTTATCACTGATATGTCACATGGAAGATGTCTCACTTGATGAAGCACTTGTTCCACGTCTTGTGACAACTCTGCAAGTCACCAGTTATGTCCGCTACCAGCCTTACTAATGACTTAAGGTTCTCCTCCTGGCTCTGCAGAGACAAATAAATCACATATGAAATAGTAGGGCTCATTTGCATAGGTATAGTGCTTGCATGCATCTAAAAATGTTATTCATTTAGTACTTGGGTCTGTATAGCACAATAACTTACAGGGCTCCAGATGCACCTTGTATTTACAGTATTTTGAAAAATGTATTTGTAAGGTGGGGTCCACGGGACTGGGCCACATGCTGGCCCTTACATGGTGAACACAAATTGGAAGCCCCTTCAATGCACCATTAACAGTTTGATCCACAAATATGCAACTGGACATTTACATCCGACAACAGTGGAAGGAAATGCTTGCTCTGTTATAACATGTTTTTGAGAGCAGTAAAAGTTATTTAACAGTAAGAAATCCCAGTAGTAGCATTGAATTCCCATATTTTGTGTGTGAATGGAACCAAGATCCCATTGATATTACAAACCTGTATCATTGGCTGCAGATGTTGCCTCTTCAGATCAAACCATTCATGTGTTCCAGCCTGCAGAGATGGGAAGGGTTGAAACCTTGAATATAGAAGTGGGTAACTCCAACGCAAGAACTTTTAAAAGTTGAGAAACCTTTAAAGTGGACCCGTCACCCAGACACAAAAATCTGTTTAATAAAAGCCCTTTTTAAATTAAACATGAAAACCAATTAAAAATTTTTATTAAAGCATTCATAGCTGTTTTAAGCTCATTTAAAAATCTCAGCTGTCAATCAAATATTGTCTGCCACTCCTCTATGCCTTAGGCATAGAGGCGGGGCAGATAATTACTTTCACTTTCCATTCAGCACTTCCTAGATGTCACTGATCCCCACACATTCCCTCAGTTCTCTTAACCATTTAATTGTGTAGCCAGGACATGGGGATCAACATCAGGTCCCCCATTCTGGTGCACAAACAAGATTCTGAGATGATGCAAGGCTTGCCTTGATAACAAAAATGGCTCCTGCCAGCTTGCTATAATTTTGAATTCCCAGACTGAAGGAAACAAGATTAAAATAATTTATATAGTGTAATTAATTTTCATTTTGCTTGACTAATGTGATAAAATATTATTTTGAATATTTTTTTGGGGTGACGGGTCCACTTTAAAGGAATAGTGAATCTCTGTGCTATCATTTCCAAGAAACCATCCTGTGAGTATCAATGTAAGTTGTAGTAGTCGTAGGCGAGATAGGTTTGATTCAATGGAATTACATTGTCCATTTAATTTATAACAAGGTTTCCTCTATCATAATAATAACAGGTTAGCCTTCTCCCCTAGACTCCATTGTATCACAATAATCCAAATTTTTTTTTTAAATTATTTCCTTTTTCTCTGTAATAATAAATAAAATAGTACCTTGTACATGATCCAAACTAAGATATAATTAATCCTTATTGGAAGCAAAATCAGCCTTTTTTGCTCGTGAGCCACATTTAAATTTAAAAAAGAGTTGGAGAGCAACACATGCATGAAAAATTCCATGGGGATGTCAAATAAGAGCTCTGATTGGCTTTTAGGTAGCCCCTATATGGATTGGCAGCCTGCAGGAGAGAATGTTTGGCAGGACATCTGTTTTTTATGCAACCAAAACTTGCCTCTAAGCCAGTAATTCAAAAATAAGCACCTGCTTTGAGACCACTGGGAGCAACATCCAAGGGGTTGGAGAGCAACATGTTGCTCACGAGCTACTGGTTGGGGATCACGGCTCCAGTAGATGAGTATGTGATCGTAATTATGGAACATTATCTGGTACATTCTGTATAACAGGTCACACCCATACCATCATCTGACAGGGGTTCCTGGAAGCTCTATTAAACAAAAACAGCAACCAGGCCAGTAATCTGATATTTAATAAGTCACCTTGATGGCTTCTGTAACTCTCTCCTGCAGATCTGGAGTTAAAGAGCACAGCTCCCGGAAAGCTTTGGTCTTGCACATTTGTATTAGTACCCTGTGAGGTGCAAAAAGGATACACTGGGTTAGGGACACACAAGGACTATGAGGCAGTAGTAAGTGCAGCAAGAGCAGGAGAACCTCCAGGATCAGAAATTAGTCTTGATCTGCTGTAGGGAGAAAACAAAAACCAACTATCTGGTTGGTTGACATCACTGCACTGAGGGTTATATGGAAGAGTAGAATTGTGTGAAATCAAGATTAAAAGAGAACATGTTGTAACAGTCATGGACATATGTGCAGAAGCTGATCCTTTCAGGCTGAACAGGTGATGGGATTGGGGAAGGGACTTGAATCCCTTTGGGAGCTTTATGCTACAGTGTCAATACCTACTGTAACTGGGCAACATTTATTGTCAGTCTTATGTTATAGGGCAACCCTTTTGAAATAAAAAATAACAAAGTGGTATAAAGGTGATACCTTTATTGGCTAACTAATATAATCATAGCAAGCTTTCAGAACATTTTAGTTCCTTTTTCAAGCTGATTACAATGAAGCTGTAGTGTTCTCTGGTATATATACAACATTCAGCTCATAGGTCAAATGACCAGCAAAAAGGAATATCAGTCTGTGTGTGTGGTGCCAAAGTCATTTACGAAGGGATCTACAAGAGACAAGCAGATATGATACAATATAACGTGGGTCAAATAGGCTGAGTATAAATTAGGGCTGAATTACTGGAGTGTAGAATCAAAGGAATTCCATATCTTTTAGTCCAGGTCCAGACATGTTGTTATTTCTGACCTGGTAGTCCTTTCTTAGTCCACAAAATTGGCCATAAATCCAATTCCCAGGTTTAGTCCCTTCTCCAGAGAATTGAAAGTTTCCATTAATTTGTATTCCCACACTTTTTTATCATTATCTGTTTTAAGGACCAAAATTCCTAAATCCTTTTTGGAGTTATGCAGGCCATTGAAATGATTTCCTATTGGTGTGTCCAGTTTTTTATTGGTTACAGTGAATAGGTGGTGTGTATTTCTCTTTTTCAGACTTTTCCCAGTCTCTCCTATATACAGTCCCCCTATTTTGCATTTAGCATCACACTGGAAGAAGAACAGTTGTAGTGACCAAGGATACTGTATTCCTCTAATGTGTCCGGAATTAGTATTTTGTCTGAAGTCAGGATGTGTGGGCAGGTCTTGCATTGTTTTTTGCCACAGGGGTATGTTTCATTTTTGGTGGGGTGCAATAAGGCACTTCTTGTTATCAGTGACTTTAGGTTGGGAGGCTGTCTGAATGCTAGGAGTGGTGGGTCTGGGAATATGCCTTTGAGCCTCTCGTCCTTATGAAGTGTACCTTGTAGATCTCTGGCTAGTTTTCTGAGGGTCCTTAGTTGTGGATTGTATGTGACCACTAATGGATTTATTTCAGGTTTTTGCTTATACTGTAGAAGGTCACTTCTGGGAATCCTGGCGGCTGCATGAATGTATTGATCTACAACCATGGGGTTGTAGCCCCTGTTGATGAAGTCTGTTTTGAGTGTTTTGAGGTGGTGGTACCTTTCAGCAGTGTCCGAACATATATGATTATATCGTAAGGCCTGGCTGTAGATTATTGAGTTTTTAGTGTGGTCAGGGTGAAAGCTGTCATACATTAGATATGATGGTGTGTCTGTTGGATTCGATATATAGTGGTTTGAATAATATTTTCCCTGATGTGAATGGTTGTGTCCAGAAAGTGGATGTGGGTGGGGGAGTAGCTCATTTTCAAATTGATAGTTGGATGAAAGTCTTGAAACTGTTTGTGAAACTGAATAAATTCAGTATCTGTCCAGATTATGAATATGTAATTTATATAGCGGAGGTATGTCAAAGGCTTGGTGTTGTAGGTGGAGAAGAAGTCCTCTTCTAGTTTTGCATATCATTCCATTCCACACAAGGATGGTATAGATGCCTGCAAAACATTTCTGGAAAAGCATGACCTACCATCCCAAGCAGTTCTACGACTGATTTTACATTAACGCACAACTGCTTCTGTTTCAGCCAGGAAGTATTTCTTGCTATGATTATATTAGTTAGCCAATAAAGGTATCACCTTTATACCACTTTGCTATTTTTTATTTCAAAAGGGTTGCCCTATAAAATTTTTACTGGCTAACACGGTACAGCAACTTTACCTGCAATTGTCAATCCTTATAAACACATAAGGGAAGGTGATGCCAACATGCCTTACAGTGTGACTGACAGCCACAAGGCCAATTAGTAGACCTATCAAGGAGGTGCACCATTCACAACAATCTCACATTGCCAACAAGACAGAGGTTAGTACAGTAGTAGAGCCCCCATTTTATGTTTCTCAGGAAACTGGAAAAAATTGTGGAATATGCTGGGAAACGTAAAATCAGGGAAATGATTTATTATATATTGGCAGGACCACAAAAATGAATAATTTAAAATGATGGAAGAATTAAAATTGGGGGTCTCACTCTACTTTTGATGGACAACACTTCCTGCCAATTTTGGCTACTACATATGTTGTTTCGTTTAAAATGGAAGTGTCCAAAATGTGCCCTTAGATCTCCATCTTGTATGTGATTGGATGTGCCCAAAGCCTGGGGCATAAGTGATAATTGTTAGGAAAGCTCTAAAGCTGAGGCAATACAATATAGCCTAGAGCAGGAGTCCCTAACCTTTTTCACCCATGAGCAACATTTAGATGTAAAAAGAGTTGGGGAGCAACACAAACATGAAAAATGTTTCTGGGTGGTACCAAATAAAGGTTGTGATTGACTAATGGTAGCCCTATGTGGCAGCCTACAGGAGCCTCTGTTTGGCAGTACACATGGTTTTTACTCAAGCAAAACGTGTCTCCAAGCCTGGAATTAAAAAATAAGCACCTGCTTTGAGGCCACTGGGAGCAACATCCAAGGGGTTGGGGAGCAACATGTTGCTCATGAGCTGCTGGTTACGGATCACTGGCCTAGAGACTGGAGAAGTATTGTAAATGTAGGGGTGATTCCTAGTTGGCTTGAGGTAAAGTGCAGAGATAAACAAATGTATGGCACACCAGTAAAAAATCCACTCACCGCAGTAGGCTCTGTAGGCGTTCAACAGAGCGCGGGGCAGTCAGAGGGAACACTATCCGATACCTCTGCAGCAGGGAAACCCCATAAACCAACAGGGAATCAAAGGATTCAGCAAGCTCTGCTTTCTAGATTGGAAAAAGGACATGGTGACCAAGGAGAGTGATTTGGAAAGAGTCATGCCATGGTTGTCCCCTTGGAAAAAAGCGGTCAGGGTGGTTGGCACAGCACAGTTATGGGGTTAGTAGTACCTGTTCATCCTGGAGGCGCCCCTGTACCCACAAGTACTCAATACTAGTGATGTGATGCAACAAACAGCTACTGCTGAATTCCATACTCTGGTACAGCTTACTGTATGCCAGCCACTGCCTGAGGAACACAAAGTTGGAGATTGATGAGTACAGGGGAATATGGATAGATAAAGGTTCAGCAGGGGAATACAGCTACAACATTTTCTGGACATTGCTGCATAGATGTTTTATATGTATAACAATGCCCATTCCAAACAACATATTCCAGACAAAACAGGCTGGGGTCAAAGACCCTATTGGTGTACTGCAGTGCACTATGTGCTTATGTAAATAAAAGTGGATGGGGGGGAAACAGATAAAATAATGACATCTACAAGATACTTGGAAGGTAAAGGTTTACCTTAAATCTACTTATATCAACATGTAAAATAGTAGCATTTCTCTGAGTGCCAACTGGCCCTTTATTTGTTCCAAAATAATGTGTCCATGAATGCAAATTTTTCTGTCGTCTAATAACTGATAGCAACTTGTCAGCAATGATCTTTTATTGGTTTACTGCAGTTAGAATACTAAAACCAAGCATATGATTGGTTGTTAATGCAGTTAAACTAGAGAAAATGTGTTTTTTGCTATGGGTTACTGAGCTGTGCAAACATGCCCCACATTATACATTACCCATTAAAATTAAACATTATACATTAAAGTGATACTGACACCAAAAAATATTTTTAAAATATGAATGTGAATAACCTTCAATTTAACTTTTAGTATGTTGTATCTAAGAAACTTTTCAATTGGTCTTCATTATTTATTTTTCATAGTTTTTTTAATGATTTGCAATTTTCTTCAGTTTCTTTGCAGCTTTCAAATGGGGGTCACTGACACCATCTAAAAACAAATGCTCTGTAAGGCTACACATGTATTGTTATTGATACTTTTTATTTCTTATCTTTCTATTCAGTCCCTGCCCTATTCATATTCCTGTCTCGTATTCATATCAATGCAGGGTTGCTAGGGTAATTTGTACCCTAGAAACCAAATTGCTGACACTGCAAATTAGAGAGCTGCTGAATAAAAAGCTAAATAACTATAAAACCACAAACAATAAAAAATGAAAACCAATTGCAAATTGTCTCAGAATATCACTCTCTACATTATACTAAAAGTTCACTCAAAGGTGAACAACCCCTTTAAAATCTACCTATAGGAAATGTTGTTTTTCTAAGTTATTGTTAGTTGAAGTTTCTAAGCCAATCGGACTGTCCCATCTCAGTTAAAGGTTCTAATGCTAAAAAAATAATGCTGCACAAATATGCCAGTCCCCTCATACAAGAACATGGGGCACCAGGCTAGTAATGTAAAAGTATTGTGCAAATACTTTATGGCAAAGTTATAAGTAGCTTTCAAATGCAATATGTAAAATGTAAAAGAGTTTAATTTCTGGTGTCAGTATCTTTTTTCACTTTCACTCACGCCAGGCCTTGGTGAAACTCCGACAGATCCTTCTGTGTGGCGTGTAAGTACAGGATAGTGGCGCCATGGGGGCTGATCTCTCCATTCCATGTGGTGCTACTCTCCTAAAGCAGAGACAGTTTGCAGCAATTCAGTAAATATTGAGATATGCTGAATGAGTAATAAAACAGGTACTGTACCTCGTGATGGGTAATCTCATGACGTACAAACTGCTGCAGTAGCTGTCTGTGGACAATATAACTGGGAGTTTTGGTCAACATGGTCCCTCGCTGATGAAGGTAGCAGAAGAAATAAAAATCAGGACCAAGCAAGGAACATGGTAGAAGCTGAGGATATAGTGTATGGTAGTTTTTTACCTTTTTATGTGTGAGAAGGAACTGCAAATGGCAGCGCCCTCTTTCAGGATAGGTATCAGTGCGAGGTTCCAGATTGTACCAACGATCCTCTTTACATTTCAGGTCCTGCCAGGAGAACAGGGTTTAATCTTGGGAATCTTAGATATATACCAAATAATACTGAACCACTGTGTCTCATAACCCCTCACGCATCCAATGGACATCCCTCTCCCTCACTCACATGCACTGCTAGAAACCCCTAGCCCAACAATACATTCATCAACACAGTCTATCAGTCTTACCCGCAACTGCAAAACCACATTGCCCAGAAAATCATCTTGACCCTTGTCCTTTCGAGCTTCTTTAAATATCCTAAAAGAAGAGAGGCAACGAAGAGTAA
Source organism: Xenopus borealis (assembly GCA_024363595.1). Classification (NCBI taxonomy): domain Eukaryota; kingdom Metazoa; phylum Chordata; class Amphibia; order Anura; family Pipidae; genus Xenopus; species Xenopus borealis. The sequence goes on from CM044447.1 coordinate 41,114,861, forward strand.
AAATATACAATACCACCAAAAAAGGAGGGTATATCCCCAGCTCCCCCCTAACAAAAAGTGTATGCCCAGGCATGCACCAGGGATCCATGTATTTTCTTTGTATAACAGTATCATTGTATTCTGGACAAGAAATATGAATTATACTGGATAAATAGCTCAGTACGTGAACACATTTTGTAATTCTGCTCTAATCAATGAGACTATAAACAGACATAGCACCCACAGCATGAGAGGAGCTACAGAGTAAGCAAGATACAGATATACCACACACAGCAACAGAGACATTATACAGAGAGAAAGTGAAACATAGGAACTGTATACCATTCTACAGCAATAGACACATGCTACAAAGATAAAGTGAGACATAGCTATACCACCCACAGCAAAAGAGACATGCTACAGTGAGAAAAAGAGACATATATACCATCCACAGCAAGAGAGACACGCTACAGAGAGAAAGTGAAATATAGAAATATCATCAACAGCAACAGAGACACACTGCAGACAGGTTCTGACCTTTTCAGGCCATGCAGATCTGTGAGGTCTCCCAGCTTTGTTCTGACAGTTTCCACATCATCAGAGTCCCTGTAAGGAAACATGGGATCAGTGGTTAGGTGGTATAATAAGAGCAACATTATCTACTTCATATTATAAGTTGGCATTATTGAGAAAAGCCATGGGGCCACAACTAGACCAACCAGAGAAAGGTTCTCACCACATATCCATGTGAAAACTTGCTTTTTCCATGTCTTCTATCTCCCTGAAACAAAAAAGGATAGCACTCACTAACAGTCAAACTTTCCATTTTTAAAACAAGGTTTCAAAATTCCAGAATTCTCAGGACCTAAGGTTTTCCGGATAAGGGATCTTTCTGTCAATACTATATTATACCTTATACCTTACATTTACTAAAAAATCTACATTTGAATTAAAGTGGACCTGTCACCCACATAAAAAGTTGTATAATTAAAGACCTTTATAAATTTATAAATTAAATATGGAACCTAAATTATTTTTTCATTAAAGCATCCCTACTAAAGGTGTTTAAATATCTGAGCTGTCAATCAAATATTACATGCCCCGCCTCTATGCCAGTGGCATAGAGATGGGGCAGTCAATTACTTTCACTTTCCATTCAGCAATTTCTAGATGTCACCGCACTCCCCACATTCCCCCTCTCTCCTCACACTCTATAATTGCCTAGGGCACTGTGCATGGGCATTAAGTCCCTCATTCTGGTGCATACACAAAATTTGGGGGTGATACAAAATTTGTCTTAATAACAGTGTCAACAGAATGGCAGCTGCCTGCTTTATGTGATTTTTAATTCCAAGACTGAAGGAAACAACATTTAAATAATAAATATAGTCTATGTAAAGTTTATATTGCTCAACCATCTTGATGGGAAGGAACTTGGAATTATTTCTTAGGGTGACAGGTCCCCTTTAAACCCAACAGGATGGTTTTGCCTCTAGTGAGGATTATTAGTTGGGATCAAGTGCAAGGTACTGTTTAATTATTACAGGAAAAAGGAAAACATTTTTAAAAATTGTAATTATTTGGTTATAATGGAGTATATGGGAGATGGCCACCCCACAATTCTGAGATTTCTGAATGATGGGTTCCTATCCTATACAGATCCTATACCTGTATAAGTGTAGGTTAGCAAGCCTTAAATAAATGGTGCCCATGCTGAAACAGATTAATTGGGGCCAGGGGCATAACTACAGAGGAAGCAGACCCTGCGGCTGCAGGGGGGCCCAGGAGCTATAGGGGCTCCATGAGGCCCTAATTCACATACAATTACAATAAATATTGGTAAAACAGGTCAACCACTTGACATTTTGGGGGCCTGAAAAATAATTTGCTGTGGGGCCCAGTAAGATCTAGTTATGCCACTGATTGGGGCTTATTTACAAAGACAGTATAGTTCTACAAATATAATACACAAAGAGTGTCTCCAAATAGTACAGCTGTCCATAGTAATCAACTAGTTTGTTCAGCCCCTGATCAAACTAGTTGGTTGTGCAATTAACCACCTCTCTAATTACATCAGCCCCATTGTGTATCTTCTACAGTTTACAGGATTTTTATAGTTATAAGGATTCCCCTTTTTCTAACACTTGGAATAAGAAGGAAACAGCGCTACTTACAATATGAAAGTCTCATTCCACACAGGATTCAGTGTCTGGCCTATAATCTGTGTCCTGTGCATCCGATCTTCTGGAATGGTGTTCCTAACCACAGCTTTTTGCTTTTGTTTCCTATCAGGACTGCTGTCCCGGGAATGGCTGCTGGACCGGTGGTCAATCCCAAGGAGGCAGTATGGGTCGCTGAAGCCTGGTAGACAAGCAGGCACCATAGTAAAGAGAGAAATAAATAGAGGATATATTTTTGATGCTCATTAACATACTATAGAAACCATACATGAGTGAAACAAGACTTTACTGACCACTGACATCTTTTCCCAGAATCCCTTTCGCTTCTTTTACAGTGACTTTTAAACAAAGAATTGGGGCCTGTAGGAATCAGATATTAGCAGATGAGTAACATCAGTGTTTATAGATGGGAAGACACAGCAAGCGAGCCTACTACTCTCCACTCGCTGGTTAACAAGTTTTGCCTTGCACATACCTCCAGTCCTTGGACACGTTGTAAGATGGCTTCATGCTCTCCTGGTTCCATATTGAAGGCCTATCAGGAGAAGATTTTACATCTCACTAAAAAACTTCTGGTTGAAGGAACAAGCCCCATATACTGTATTATAGTTCCCTCTGTCTGTGACTCTGCAGTGGGTGGTCCATACTCCATTTTCCATAGTTCCAACTGCCTGTGACAGGCAGTGTTACCCCATGTCCTTCTGTTGCCCTTAACACTTTAAGATTGGCATCACAACACACGAGCCCCCTCACCTTCTGTAGATAGCTATAGAGTTGCTCCTCATCGTATATGTGTTCAGGTTCTGGCATTCCCATGCGGTGTATGATAGTGTAAAGAGCTTCACCATACAGCAGATTCCGCTAAGCAGAAAGAGAGAGTCATGATTTCATGAGTGGTTGAAGCACAACCCACAGTGTATGTATGGGTACTCATAAATAATGATTATTTTTGTGACACTCTTCCTACCTGCGCTGATTGAGAAAGTGGTTTGGATTCAGCGTCTGGCTCTTTGACAGATTTGGGTTGCTGTGGCCGCACTGTTCCCTTCCTCCGGTACTTAGCCTGTAGAGGAGGCACTATAGATAAATATACATTTTTGCTAAATGTAATATATGTGTAATATATTTATGTATATTAAAAAGTCCATGGTTATGTTTACTTGCTGAAGGTTAAGCTTTCTTATCTTACCCATTCTCACAGCTGAGTTATTCACAGAACTTTTAGTGCAGCATTGTAATAAATAAGCTTTTCAGACTGTCAAATTGACATCCACAGGCCAGGTGTATATATGTATGTTTTATGTTTGGTTCTATCGAGTTGTACTAGAATAGAACTAGGTAGGGCTTCATAACCAATATATTTATATCTGCAAATGTTATTTATCACGGCTGAAGATTTAATTACTGGTAGCATTTGATATTATTACCTCTCTGCGGGTGAAGCGTCGACTTGCTTGGGGGTCCATCTGGAATACAGAAAAATAACTGCTGATGTAAGGGTGCTGTGTACTAAATTCTAAAATAGTCAGTATACATTACAATACATTATTGGATGTTTATCAACATACATGTATGCATGTGCCAGAATGAGTTTAGGCTGTCAGTGACTTTGAAAATACAGCAGCTTGTTTATGTATAAGGATAGAAGAGAAGAGAGGATGAAGTAAGATGAGAGAGCAGAAAGAGGAAGGGGCGCGGAGGACTGCAAGTAGGAAGGAGAGACAAGCAGTATCATTTCTGGTGTACAGAAGAACTTTGCAGCAGCAAAGAGCTGTAAAAGGGACTGTACAGTGCAGCCCTCAGGAAGTTTCCTAGTCTGCAGTCTGTGCTAACATATCTGAACTTAAGGGTTTTAAATTTTTTCCAGACCCTCAGAAAACTGGTTAACCACAGCCCTAATCAGGGCAAGAACTGGTAAAGCCCTCCAACTGTTGCCGAACTATAACAGTTCCTTTGTATGAGCTGGACATACCTGATTCAAGTTACTAGCCCCCCCCCCCCTTCTCAAACTCTCACCCTACTTTAGTAGATTCAGGGGAGATACAGTAGAACCCCCGTTTTACATTTTTTCAGGGGACCAGAAAAAATTGTGTAAATCTGGGAACATGTAAAATCAGGGATATGTTTTATGTGTGATATATAGGCAGGACCACAAAAATGACAACAATGAAGCAAAATTAGAGAAAACAATCAGGCAATGTAAGATTGAGGTTTTACTGTATTAATAAAACCCATGAGTAGCTAATTAAGCAGGGCCTTATAGCCATATACTAGGCCTGAGGATGATTCACTATAGCTACATTAACTAGTAGATCCCAAAAGCCATATACAGCCAACCTGCAGCTCTCTCATTAACTATGATCCTAGAGTACTCAACAGGCAGTTGACAACTCTAGGCAAAACAGCAGCTATGACAGATGTGAAAATATATAGTTTTCATGAATTACAACTTGCAGCATTCCTCAACTAAGCTAGTCCAGTGAAAGGAAATAAAACAGAAGCACAGCGGATGTACATACCTCGGAGTCTTTATCAACAGACGAGGGGCTGTCGCCATCGTTTTCGTGGGGTTCCATGATGCACACAGTATCTTTTGCACACACGCGCATGCAAAGATGCACTGGGAAACTGTATAACTCTTACTGATTGTGACCCACAATCCCGTAGTGAGGCAGTTTACAGTCACACAAATGGCTCTTCACTGAACCAAATTCCCAGAAGGTTTTCATGGATCAGTATTGACTGGTAATGCCAAAGTTTATAGTAGTTAAGAAATATAACAGTGGGGCATTTTCCAAACCAAACTCCCAGCAGATTTGCCTACTGAACCAAACTTCTAGCAGGCTGCTCACTGAGCCAAGCTCCCAGCAGGCTAACCATTGAGCCCAATTCCAAGAAGCTGTTTACTGAGCCAATCTCCCAGCAGGCTGATTACTGAGTCAATCTCCCAGCAGGCTGTGCAGTCAGCCCAAATGCAAGCAGGCTGCTCACTAAGCCAGACTCTGAGCTAGTCTGTCAGTAAGCATGCTTGCAAAGAGCTCCCAAGTAAGGGTTCCCTGAGCTTAACCTGCATGAGCAGCGGATGAGGATGCCAGGACAGGTGTCTTTCTGGGCCAATCTCCTAGCAGGCTGATCTTCAGCGACCCTCACCAAGTCACACTCATATTGCGCTGCTCACTCATTCTCTCTTTGAATCTTACATGCCCCTCGTCTCTGATCCTTCTACAGTTTCACAGAGGAAACCACAACTTTATCTGTCATTAGGAGGGGGAAGTGAGGCAGCAAGTGTGACATAGCAGAGTCTCTTTGGTGGGAGGCTTGTTCCAACTTCTACCAGCTTGAGGAAAAAAACAATTACAACCTTAATTGATTTACAGAAGTGCTTCATAACCTTTATCTCAGGGGACCCAAATTAGAAAAGGAAATACAGAGTAAGTGCAGAGCAGCCTTGTTTGCATTATAAAATACAAGCTTATTGGACAACTGAAGTTCGTGCGTCAGGCACAGTATACCATCCTGTGTGATCAATGGCTATCATGGTACTCTACTCTGACCTACATTTGCTAAGGGAGAGGGAAAGATGAGACAGACAGACAACAAGATGAGGAAGCCTAAATAAAACCACTTAATATAAAAATACCTTTAATTCGGAGCTTCTCAAACTGTAGGCTGGGGTAGGCCAGGCCTGAACTTGGATACAAAATAGTCCACGGCAATTAATGTACAAAGAGGTCTAAACAGCCCCAATGAATAGTTACTGGCTATGGCATCTTAAAGCAGCCCCTCTGTCATTTGCCAGAATCTAGATTGCCTGTCCAGGCCTGGGGTTGTTAGTCTTACTAAAGGCTAATTTGGGGAAGAATTTCCTAATTATTTATTGTCCTGGATATCACTGCAACCAAAGTTGGGTGGTCGTGTTTATTTCCGAGTTTGATATAAGCTCTAGTCTAGATTGATTAAAGCTCATTGCTGATTGGCTGCCTTTGTGTCCATGTATGAAAAAAAGTCCTGGTATGTCCGTATGGCTGCAGCACAGTCTGTTCATCTCTTTCATCTGATAAAGAACAGAATCTGAAGAACAACCAATTGATAATGTTATCCATTGATCTCAAGCCTTCCGGGTTCTGCTCATTATCTCTATTGTTTCCCATAACAATGCAACCCATAATATCCCTGTCCTTTACACTTCTGCAAAAAAGCAAGACCCAATACAAAATGAACTGTATCACCTCTGTAAGCACGTTAACTGACATTATAATTTTATAACAAGGGCAATGGCAAAAGGTGCGATAACAAGGGTTTTGTCATCTACTAGACTTCCAGCAAATTGCTCCCCTTAAATGGAATTTACCCTGTTTATAAGTAACTTCTCCAAACACTTACCTTTCCTATAAATGATCAATAAAACATATTGGAATATGACACTTAGCATAAGGAAAATGATTTTTCTGTAGCAATGTTCCAACACTCTCTTGCTACAGATCATGGCTGGGCACATTTAAACATTCTCCGTTAAAGTTGCCACCTGGCTGGTATAAATGGCCCTGTTATTAAATGGATATATTAAAGACAAGGAAAGGAATGAAGAGAAAAAAAAAACTAACCTGATATAAGACCCAGAGGATATGTCTTGCGCAGCAGCTCCTGTGCAGGATGTGGACTTTAACCTTTTGTACACAGAAACACCTGTAGGCACAGATTAACTAAGCAGTGCTCAAGGTGAGAGCCTATAGTATAAACAGAAAGTATTACAAGTAATCACTGCTATACAATGAACTGAAAAGTTGCTTAGAATTGGCCATTCTACAACATACTAAAAGTTAATTTAAAGGTGAAGAACCCTTTTAACTCCTTTACACTGAGACCATTATTCTTAGCATTCATTCGTGGCTGGAAATCTTTGTATTTGATATAATTGGCATTTTTAACCATCAGTAATACTGCCACCCAATTATTAGTCCACTGGTCACATACCTCCCAACTGTCCCGTTTTTAGAGGGACAGTCCCTCTTTTGCCAGCTCAACCCGCAGTCCTGTACTGGAAAGTCTGTTTTTCTCTGCACTGAACAGCCAGAAACTTCTAACTTAATTGGCTTTTGGCAGAGAGTCCAGAACAGCAACAGCAGCAGATAACAATTTCTAGATAAATAAGTAATTGTAACAATAATAAACACAGAAATATGTTCAAACTTTTCATAACCTGCCAAATTGTGTAAAATGAAAATGGTAATTAGGGGGTGGCCATGAAAATGGGCATGGTCTACTTTTGTCCCTCTTTTTATTTACAAAATGTTGGGAGGTATGTGGTCACCTGGGCCTCCTTTTGTGGTGCATCATGTAAACAAGTATCGTGGGGCCCCAATGAAAAAACATGAATCTTGCCTGCAATCTAATTGAACCCTGTCCAGTTTATCGTATTAGAGGACTTTTGGCAAAGTTTCTTTGAATTTCAATGGACCAGGTTAGTAAGAGTGCAAATAACACTGAGACACAGACCTGTTACTGTAGGTGGCTAGGTGAGATTTATACTCCCTCCAGTTGACATTTCAGCCAAGGTAAAATGAATAACAATCTATAGATTCCAGTGAACCTGTGCCTCTCAGTGGCTGCAATACCATGAGTAAGTTACTGAGAAATAACAATTGAAGTGTCTCATACATACAGAAATAAGCTGTTTTCCCTCAACAGCAAAAAAAAAAAAAACCCACTGTAAAACTCCCATTATTATCACAATCTACAATACTGATTTCATAAGATGACTTCAGCAACTGCTAAATAAGGAAGTAAATGACAATAGGCCACTGTTCTGTCCACCCAGGCTGGCTTTTTTTTAATGAAGGTCAAATACACAAATACATTTCCTTCAACATACACAGGCTAGAGGTATTAAACATAAATACAGCACTGTATATATCATATGCTCTGGTTTTATTATACATGAAACTGATGATATATATCTACTATATTCAGTATATTTATCTGTTCTATATGGTGTTTGAACAATGTTCTATGTCTGAACTATGTTCTATGTATGAACTAACCTTCTGGGGTGTTTTCTGAATAAAGATTTTTGGTGAAGCAGTATTCAGTTGTATGCAATTAAATTAAATTAAATGTGGGAAAACTGGCTGTGCAAGAAATTTTGTTAATTTGAAAGTGTGTAACTGCTCAATAAGGGTTACTGGCAACACCAAATTGGTTGGATTAGCTTGTTAAAGCTGGCCATAGATTCAAAGATCCGATCCTACCAATTGAGAATTCGTACGATTTTCGGATCGTGTGGAGTGTCCCTACATTTGTCTTGATTTCGGTCAGCTGTCGATGCTATTGCTCATGTATTGCTGATCTGATGATCTTCAGTGGGAGACTGTCACCAGCTTTTGTTGGACATAAACTTCCGTATGATTGCTGTAGGGGCACAACATCGGCTAATCTCTTCTTTTACTGCTTTATTTAATCTGAAGGTTAGTGGCAGGTCGGGAAATGGGGATGTCGTACGATTGTCTATGGCCAGCTTAAGCCTTGAACATAGGCAGGTGTTCCAATCATGAGAAAAGGTATTTAAGGTGGCCAATTGCAAGTTGTGCTTCTGTTTGACTCTCCTCTGAAGAGTGACAGCATGGGATCCTCAAATCAACTCTCAAAAGATCTGAAAACAAAGATTATTCAGTATCATGGTTTAGGGGAAGGCTACAAAAGCTATATCAGAGGTATAAACGGTCAGTTTCAACAGTAAGGAATGTAATCAGGAAATGGAAGGCCACAGGCACAATTGCTGTAAAACCCAGGTCTGGCAGGCTAAGAAAAATACAGGAGCGGCATATGTGGAGGATTGTGAGAATGATTACAGACAACCCAAAGATCACCTCCAAAGACCTGCAAGAACAGCTTGCTGCAGATGGTCTATCTGTACACTGTTCTTAAATTCAGCGCAATTCTCACAAAGAACATCTGTATGGCAGGGTGATGACACTCATGCCACAAAAAGACTCGCTTGTATGCAAAAGCTCATTTAGACAAGCCACAGTCATTTTGGAAGAAAGTGCTTTGGACTGATGAGACAAAAAATGTTTTATCTGGTCATAAAAAGCTTGATGCATATTGCATATTTTCTGGTAATCCAATTTATGTCACTTCTACAATGATAAATAAAACTCCAAAGAATTAAGAGGGGTTCTCAAACTTTTTCATATGGCTGTATGCTGGGATGAATGAAATTGGCACTCTGTTTATTCTCCAAGGAGGCATGATACATGAAATTATCACTGCTTTGGCCCTGGGATAAATAGATTTTTGTACTCACAGTTATATCCTTTTCTCTTGTCTTACATTGGGGACACAGGCACCATGGGGATGAAGATCCTGTTGCTTGGAGAAAGGACACTAAAAGGTTAAACTGGCTCCTCCTCCTGCTTCATCCTCTGCCTACTTCCTCAATCCCCAGTTTTCTGACCGAAGAAGTAGAGACTAACCCTACCATAGAACCCATTGGAAAAGAAGGAGCCCCTCCCCAAAGCAAGAACGCAAGCACGTTTAACTTGAGAAAAACTGCAACCTTGAACTGTAACTCTTAATAACTTGAAAACAATCAGGGAGGGAAGGCCTGTGTCCCCCAATGTAGGACAAGAGAAAAGGATTTAACGGTGAGTACAAAAATCTACTTTTCTCTTGCCTAGATTGGGGGACACAGGCACCATGGGGATGTCCCAAAGCTGCCCATGAGGGTGGGACTTGTAACCCCTAGTGTTCAGGAAATAACTGCCTGTAACACCTTCCTCCCGAAGCTGGCTTCGGCTGAGGCGAATGTGTGAACTCTGTAGAACTTGGAAAATGTGTGGATTGTAGACTACACCGCCGCCTTACAAACCTGCTCGGCTGATGATTTGTGACGAACAGCCCAAGAAGTGCTGATCACACAAGTCGAATGTGCCCGGATTCGTAAGGGTGCGGCCTTACCTCGCACTTCGTAGGCCTTCTGGATTGCTGTCCTAATCTTATTTGCAATGGTGGCCTTAGAAGCTTTGAGGCCTTTTCTTGGTCCATCTGGAATGACAAAAAGGTTGTCCACCTTGCTTATGTCTATGGTGGCTCTGATGTAAGATCTGAGTGCACGAACAACATCTAGATTGTGAAGTTCCTGTTCCCTCTTTGTCTTGGGCTCAGGCCAGAATGACGGGACCACTAGGTCCTGGTTGAGATGGTATTTCGACACAACCTTGGGTAGTTCTTAACACTGCTTTAGCCTTATGGAATATCAGGTATGGAGAACGGCAGGAAAGAGCCGCCAATTCCGAGACTCATCTAGCCGAGGTAATTGCAAGGAGGAATACTACATTGAACGTCAGCATGGGTAGTGGAATGGAATCTAAGGGCTCAAAGGGATGTTCCTGTAATAATGAAAGCACCAAATTGAGGTCCCAGGGAGGGATAGGATGGCGGTATGGTGGTATCGTTCTCAATGCCCCTTGAAGAAAAGTTCTGACATTAGGAAGAAGTGCTAGTTGTTGTTGATAGAGTATAGACAAGGCGGATACCTGTACTTTCAGTGAACCGAGTGCGAGTCCCTTGTTGAAACCTTCCTGAAGAAATAACAAGAGGTTGCTCTCGTCCCAATACTGTGGGTCTGTTCCCTTTGATCCACACCAGGATATACATGTCTTCCACACCCTGTGATAGGCCCGTGCGGAAACAGGCTTTCTAGCTCTAAGAAGGGTTGGTATAGCCTCCTGTGGAACTTCTGATCTGGTCAGCACTAAGGCTTCAAGTGCCATGCCGTTAAATGCAGCTGCTGTGAACTCTGGTGGAATATGGGACCCTGAGATAACAGGTCCTTTCTCTCTGGAAGATGTAGCGGAGTGTCTATTGCTAAGTTTACTAGTTCTGCAAACCACGTTCGACGTGGCCAATAGGGCACTATAACGATAGTCTCTACTCCCTCTTGTCTTATCCTCTTGAGGACTCTTGGAAGAAGGGCCAGTGGAGGAAAGACATATTCTAGATGAAACCTCCAGGGAACCACTAATGGTTCCGCCGCTATTGCTAGAGGGTCTTTGCTTCTTGCTATGAACTTCTTGAATTTGTTGTTGTATCTGGATGCCATTAGGTCGACCTCCAGAGTGCCCCACCTTTCTGTGATTAGTTGAAAAACTTCTGGATGCAGGCTCCATTCGCCTTGATCTATTGTTTCGCGGCTTAAGAAGTCTGCTATCCAATTCTCCACTCCTGGAATGTGGACTACGGAGATGGCTGGTACTGTGGCCTCTGTCCATTTAAAAATTTCTTGTGCCTCCTTGAGGGCTGCTAGACTCCTGGTGCCTCCTTGGTGGTTGATATAAGCCACCGCTGTCACGTTGTCCGATTGTATCCTTACTGGTAAATCTCTTAGATTGTCTGACCAATGGAGTAATTAGAGGTGAATCGCTCATAGTTCTAGAATGTTGATGGGGAGCAGCTGTTCTGTTTTTGACCAGCGTCCCTGTACTGTTTGATTTCCGAACACTCCTCCCCAACCCTGCAGACTGGTGTCTGTTGTGATGAGATTCCACCTGTGATTGGGAAAGAGTTTTCCTAGCTGAAGAGTCTCTGGCTGAAGCCACCACTCGATTGAAGCCCAGACTGGTTCTGGCAGGGAAATCTTGTGATCGAGATGAGTCTTGTCCCTCCTCTGGTGTAATATCAGCCTCTGTAATGGTCTGGTATGCATTTGAGCATAGGGAATCGTGGGAAAAGAAGAGACCATCGTCCCTAATACCCTCATGGCCGTTCGTAGTGTTACTCTCTTCACCTTTGTGAAACTCAACAAGAGGTTGTGCATGGACTGGACCTTGGCTTGCGGGAGGAAGATTATTGATGGGTATTGATGACAAGGCCTAAATATTCTGTACTCTGAGACGGGGTGAAAGGTGATTTTTTTAAGTTTATCTGCCATCCCAACCGTGTTAGTGTTGTTATCACTGCTTGGAGGTGGGCTGTTGTCAGAGAAAGGGATGTTGCCTTGACCAGAAGATCGTCTAGGTATTGGATGACTCCCTGTAACCTTAGACCTTCTAGAGCTGCTGTCTTTACCTTTGTGAACATTCTTGGTGCGGAGCATAGACAGAATGTAAGTGCCACGAATTGCCAATGTTCGTCTGCCACCGAAAATCTGAGAAATCGGTGGTGGTTGCAATGTATCGGCACATGTAGGTACGCGTCCTTGATGTCGATGACTGTCATGAACTCCTCTCTTTCCATGGAGAGTAGCACTGATTGGGTGGATTCCATCTTGAAATGACACATTTTTACAAGGATGTTGAGTGCCTTTAGGTCTAGGACTGGTCGAAAAGATCTGTCTTTTTTGGGAACTATGAACAGATTTGAGTAGAAACCATAACCCTTTTCCCTTGGGGGAACCTTCTGAATTACCTTCTGGGTTAAGGTGTGTAGAACCTCCCTGAAAGCCGAACGTTTGGGTTCTTCTCTTGGAAGCCTTGAGATGAAGAAACGTGGTGGTGGTAGATGTGTGAATTCTATTATGTACCCCTGGGATACAAGTTGTAGGACCCAGGGATCTCGAACCATTTGACTCCACGCCTCCCGAAAGTGTCTTAGGCGTCCGCCTAATGGGTAACTCTCGGGGGTGGGCACGTCTTCATGCAGATGGAGCCTTGTCCTGGGAAGGCTTAGGGGCAGTTCTGTTTCCTGAACATGGAGTGCTTGGACGCGATTGTCGCGTCAAGGGCTGTTTCGCAGATGTATGTATTTGCGTCTGCTATTTGAGCATGGAGAAGGTCTGTGGAGAGGTCTTCTGATCCAATTAGTTGTGCCACCTGTTCTACCCAAACCTCAATCGCCCTTGAAACCCAGGCCATCGCGAAGATTGGTCGAAGAGCTCCACCAGCGGCTGTGAATATCGCCTTGCAAAAACCTTCCAGTCGTTTGTTAATGGGGTCTTTAAAAGAAGCCGCATCTGCAACTGGAATGGTAGTGGTCTTAGATAGTTTGGAGACTGGTGGATCTACTGCTGGAGGTGTAGACCATAGGTCAGTACATTCCTGAGGAAAAGGATAGTTCTGTGTAAAACGCTTGGAAAACTGGACCTTGTGATCTGGTGTTTTCCATTGTGCTCTAACAATGTCATCCAGCTGTTCATAGGCTGGAAAGACACATGAAGACTTCTTTTGTCTCTTGAAAATATTCTTGGTTTGCTCGGTATTGGTTGGGGCGTCCTCTAGGCATAGAGTTTGTAATACTGCCTGTATTAGGCTTTCTATCTCTCTTTGAGATATGGTTGTGTCTAGATCCTGATCAGACTCTTCCCCAGATAAGACCTGACCCTCCTCTTCTGATGCTTCCTCCAGATCAGCCGTAGATAGGTGTGGAGAGGGAGGTGTTCACTTAGAGGTTGTGTGCGCATACCCTGTTTTGCTGGGATGTGTAGACAAGCGTTCCAGTACCTTGTCTAAGGTCTGTGGAATTCTGGCTAGGTTTTGAAGACCTACAAGTGAAAGAGATAATGCGCGCACCAGTTCTGAGTCCGAGCTCATTTGGCACGCAGTGTCTGTACGTGAAGATTTACATGAGTCACACAGCGGGTCAGCCGAATGAACTGCAGTTGAATGGCGTGTGCTGAAGGGCGTTTTTCAGTTCAGCGTGGCGTGACGCTTCCAAAATGGCGCCCATCAGCACTTCCGGTTCCTAGGTAGGCACTTAAGTAGACGCGTCCTCCCCAAGATGGCACCTGCGACTGTAAAGGTGCAAAGTGCGCCATGAGCTTATAGAAGAATTTTACCCAGTAATCTCCCCTGTGAAGGACGTGCGCTGGAGGGAGTGGGTTGTGGAAGGGGTAGAAACTTTCCTGGGAATAGTAGAATGGGGAGGGAGGAGGTAAAAACACTTACCTCCTCAGTCAGCCTTGTGTGCGCTCTTGTGCCAAAATATATCGTGATAGTGGATACTGGTGCAACCTCCAGGGAGTGGGAACCAGACGCCCAGGGTATTAGGGGGAGAAACCAGCCTGCAGCCCCCGTAGAGCGGAAAGGCTATGTAGTACACTTCTGGAATTCCAGTAGGCTGTAGGGACTCTGGAAGGATAACTCTGGCCCCTGTAGTGGCATGGTACCTGAATAAACTTGTACCACTTCTCCAGCCACAAGTGTCCGTCCTCCTTCGTAGGACACTAAAAGAAAAACTGGGGATTGAGGAAGTAGGCAGAGGCTGAAGCCCAGAGCAGGAGGAGGAGCCACTTTAACCTTTTAGTATCCTTTCTCCAAGCAACAGGATCTTCATCCCCATGGTGCCTGTGTCCCACAATCTAGGCAAGAGAAACTAAGAATTATTCTGTAAAAAGAATATCTTTAATTTGCCTCCCCAAACACACAAATCACTCTCTGCCTTGTCTATTCTGACAAACTTGCACAGACTCTGAGGAGCCCTGCTATGAGGAGAGCATGAGGAAGACAGGCTGTGGAAGATGGCATGACATCACTTCCTGTTTAAAAGGAAGGCAACCACAGAACCCAACACTTTTGTATGACAGGAGCAGAGTAAGATAATTTAGATCACTGAAACATAAAGTACATTATAATTTACTCTATGCTGATGCTGTATTTTTATGCATTTATACCTGTGCAAGCAGCCATTATTGATTTAATGAGTTCACCTCATATATAGACTGTATCATAACAACATATTCTAAATGGTGGAATGTTTGAATTTGACAGATAATAACCTTTATATAAAAAAACAACCCTCTGGCATGGGATCAGCCTTATTCAGTTATTGTCCCTTAATGGGGAGAGAAGTACTAGGTGCCAGCCTTTTGGGAAGATAAATGGCAGTCTATGGTAAAACTAAATTTAAGAAATATCAACCATCACTACCATTATATATCAATTCAGAACTTTTAGTAAGAGTATGCTTGCATAAAGCCCTCTAGTGACAGCTATAAGATCTCTCATACAATTAGAAACAAAATTAATGAATATATGCCATGCAGAGATTAATATCAGCATTTCAAGACTGGCATCATATTTTTAGATAAAGCTTGTGGCAGCTGCTCAAATAGAAATTAAAGCTGCTAATGAAAATGGCTGAAATGTTATGTTTATGGCTCAGTCCTGTCAATAAGATCTCTATTTCCATTACAGATGAAAACGATAGAGCAATGGATTCATTAGGATAACTTTTATTTATTCAAAACACATTCCCAAAACAACCTTAATTTCTTTAAAATAAATTATTTTTACATTACATTTTGTATATATGTGTGTGTAGCTGCCCCGTGCACAGACAACCAATATCTGTACAATAATAAATAAAAAATCAGCACAAAGGGTCTTGCAGTGTCAAAAAAATATATTATTGCATAGTAACTTTGCAATAATATATTTTTTTGACACTGCAAGACCCTCGGTGCTGACTTTTGATTTTAACTTATGGTGTCATACAGAAAAAGAATAATTTCCAGAGAGAATCCACTTTTAGATGCTACTTAGGTATTTTTCCAGATCGAGCTTGGTATAACTGGTAAACAGTAGAGATTGAACATACAGATATCATTCCTTGGGGGTTTAATCTGAAGTAACTTAAGTGCGGACACCACCATGACATGCTAAGCCCCATCTGGAAGGACATGCAGAACATTGTTAAACACAGTATTAAAAGGTAAGTCCACTTTGAATTAAACCTGGCTCCATTTGCACAGAGTTCTGATTGTATTTCTACAGCTAGGCAGCTCTCTTTCCAATGGTCAGGTGGGGGGATGGGTTTGTATATCAGGTGGGTTCCTACTGAATTGCACTCTGTGTACAGTTTAAAGCAGGCTGATGACTTTGGTAGATAAAGCTCTTGCTTTCCATTCATGGCTGGAAAAGTCAAAAGCAACTCTTTTAGTTTGGTCCAAGCCTTCTCCTCTAGTTGACCATGGGAAAGAGAGTAGCCAGGTACTTTAATTTCAGAAAACTGTATTTCTTAACCTGTGTAAATAACTAAGACGGTTTAGATCCACTTACCTAGAGAGGGGTTCCTAGTGCAGCTAATCAAAACATGCCTAACTAAACTGACCCTTTAAATAAGCTTTCAAACAGCAAACTTTGGCATTAACAAAGCCGTTAAAGAAGCAGGTTGTTGTCAGTACAAGCTTCTAGATAGAAAGTAGCTTGATTTTTTAACTATCAACTGTGTGTAAAGGAAAAACCAGAAATGCAGTGGTAGAAACGACAGAGGCTGCACTCTATTTTACACATGGAGATCCCCAGCGGCAGAGAAATAAAAGTCAGAAAGCAGGATGCCTGGAGATGTATGCTTTATTGGTTTTTCTTCTCCTCTGGTGGGAAGTAAGGGGGTGGTGGAGGGAGGTCCTGAAGAGAAAGAGATAATGTTATAGAGAACAAGTAGGGCAGCATGGCAGCACAGGCAGGGTAAAGATGCAGAGCTTACCGGTGGCATGTAGGATTCTGAAGGGTTCTGTTGGCAATAGTAGCCACTGGCAGCAGCTTCTGCAGCTTTGGCTTCCGCTAGAGGAAAGAACATCTTATTGTATGCCCAGAACATTCCTTCTCTGTATATATGTATTTATATATATGGTTGTAGCTTCCATATTAGTTCCCTTACACAGTATGCTATGAGGCTACGTGTGCACAAATATTTCTTCTATGTATATTTGTGACTGCCCCTTAAAACTGAGTGAGTGGTGTTTCTGCCCCATAGTATTTCTGCTTCACCTGCTGGAGTAGAAGGCAGATCGGGTGTACAAGCGGAAGGAGGCTCCATAGGCCCAGGGTAAGGGGGAGGTGGAGGGTGCATGTAGGTTAGGGATCCATCCTGTGCAGCAGCTCCTGTGTAAAACTCTGAAAAAGGAGGTGATTATTAGCTGAAGGCTAAAGATGATTAGGAACAATTTGCACTTTTCCTTTGGATATGGAAAACCCCTTGTTTAAACAGAATTTGTTAATTTAATTGTATTAATGGGAAGTATACCTTATATTACATTCTGAAAGTGAAATACCCCACATGGCTATTTACACTGAAAAGGGTTTCAATTTATGGGAGATGCTAGTCCATTTTAAACATCGGTTGTTTTGCCTGCAGACCTGCACAGATAAAAATTTGTGGTGCTATTTTATTGCAGTCTGAAGAAAATAAAAGGTCCTGGCAACACTGGTGAGAACTGAACCTGCAACTCAATGCAACTAACATTGCTATTGCAATAATAAGCATTTTCCATTTCCATGTTGTCACAGCTGAGCCATTCTCTGTAGTCTGCTACAGAACAGCACCTCTAGTGGTTAAATTTATCATGCCGTTATTGTAGCAGTTTATAGAGTATGACAGAATTGTTATTGTCTACCAGCAAGTACTATATTATAATAGTGCATTTATAAGAGTAAAATGCCTTACCGCTGGGTGGTGGTGGATAAGGATAGCCAGCAGGTGGAGGTGGGTAGATGCCATTGGCTGCAGGTGGTGGGAAGACGTAGCCTCCATTGGGCATATATGGGTAGGCAACACTTGGGGCTCCTCCTCGTGATGCTTAAAAGGGTAGAAGAAACAATATTAAAAATGATGTATAAACAAGTAAAGGATGAGCTGCACCGCACAGCCTGAGGCTGAATTTCTGAATTAAAGCTGAATTAGGAGACTGCAGTTGGAATTCCCTTTTAATATTTTTCGTAAACTATGGGTCTTGGGCCAAATTCTTATTTGCTCTTCTAGTTAATATTTGCAGCCCAAACTAAACATCAAGAAATTGTGGTTGAAAACGTATAAGTTGGCTTAGATATTCTTGGAATGCTGGTGTAGGTCTGATACACATATACTTTTTATATATCATTACCCTTGGGAACTCTGACCAGATCTTGGGCTACACCAGTACTGATTAGAACCAAAAGCAGCTCACCTTGAGAGGCCACATATAGCATCTGCTGGCCAAATTCTATAGCGCCCCCTGAAGGAAAGCTTAGTTTAAATGTAGCAGATCCTTCCCAGCCACCTACAGGCAAAGAAATTAATTCCAAGTTTGTATTGTATTTATTGTACAGTACTTAAGAAAATGTTGGCACTATACACATGTACTAACATATACACATGTATTATTATAATTATCAATAATAATCTCAGAAACAGTAATCCTGCTCACCTCCAGGCTCTGCTCTCACAGTACCCTTTATAAAATTAACTCCAAATACAGGCTGCTTAATTTCACAGTCCTTCATCAGATAGAAAGGCATCATGAATGACTGCATAGGATCCCTCCCTCTGGACACAAATATCACCTGTGGATGCAAAGTTAGTTATCATTCACCTTTATACTCAGAAACCATGAATAAACCCTAAATATATATTCTTATAATACACAAGAGCTATGAATATCCTGTAAATGATATCCTTATAAATGGTTTGTGATGTCAACATCTATAATCAAAGCTTAAAAAATAAGTTAACCTTTTTTTTATCTTAATCTCTGTATAAAAGTACATGACTATGTTCATGTAACTCCTTGGGGACCAATAATAACCTCATATTTTTATAATAGGGCAAATTTTATTGCCTATATAAATGGTGATTACTTCTGTAATGTGTGTCACAAGGTTGACTGAAACAAGAATAATGTACTCCCTTGGATTAAAATAAAAGGATACAGAAGAACCCC
>CM044447.1:41136124-41151760 GCA_024363595.1 Xenopus borealis
TACGTATATACATATAACAATTTGTATTTCTAAATAAACCTATTCTGTTCGATCTGCCTCTGCACTAGCTGTTAAGTCAAAAAACAACTGAGCACCAGTTGCCCATTGAGCCCCTTTGGTGCTACACAATCTAGCTCATAAATCCAATAAGCTTCTCTCCTGAGAAGCGCTTTGTCAAAGTCACCCCCTCTAGCTCTAACAGGTACATGCTCTATAGGCATGCATTGGAATGCTGCAGGACTATGTCTTGCTTCTGCCCAATGCTTGGCTACAAACTGCTGCGCAATATCCTGCTTTGCATTTTGACTTTAGTGTCCCTTTCAGGATCCAGGGCAGCTGTTATGCTGGCCCTATGCATTCCTATTCGTTCTTTTAACTTCCTGATGGTTTTTCCACAATATATCAGCCCACACGGGCACTTAATGATATATACAACCATCGTTGTCACACGTCATTCTTTGTTTGATAGGATATCTCTTACCTGTACTGGGTGTACAAACTGGTCTCCCAATATGAAACTGCTGCACATAACGCAAACACTGCATTTAAATACTCCTGGTTTGGGAGCTAGTAGAGCCATTGTACTTTAAGATTTAGTCGCTGGGTCTGAAGGACTTAATATCTCTTTAAGTGTACTGCCTCTTTTGTAGCTAAACTTAGGTCTAGAGGGTAATACTTTGGACACAGTATCATCACTGGTTACCAAGGGCCAATACTCCGTAACACATTTACGTGTGTGACTGGAGCTTTCATG
The DNA here is from genome assembly GCA_024363595.1 of Xenopus borealis. Lineage (NCBI taxonomy): Eukaryota > Metazoa > Chordata > Amphibia > Anura > Pipidae > Xenopus > Xenopus borealis. Next base: position 41,136,879 of record CM044447.1, read on the forward strand.
CTCATTTCCTTAAAGAACAAGTAAACGTTTTTTTTTTTCTATCTCTAAATTTGCTCTAAACAGCCCCTCAAATTAATGTACCTTAGTCCCTGCTGCAAGTCTGCTCTGGTTTCTGTGTTATCAGCAGCTTGTTTCACCTTCTTCCTGGTGCAGAGTGAAGCCCAGCCCCTTAGCTTACTGAGCTGACCTTATCTTTTGGACTAGTCCAGGATATCATTTGCATACTATGACATAGCAGAGAGCAGTGTGTGTAGCAGCTTTTGCTTGGGGAAACTAGCTTACTAATGGAACACTGGCTCCCTCTTCCTCTCTATTGTGGAACTGCAGCAAATGGACAGCTCAGTAAACTAAGGGGCTGGGCTTCACTCTGCACCAGGAAAAAGGTGAAACAAGCTGCTGATAACACAGAAACCAGAGCAGACTTGCAGCAGGGACTAAGGTACATTAATCTGGGGGTCTGTTTAGAGCAAATTTACAGAAAGAAAAAGAAAAACATTTACTTTTCCTTTAAGATTGGTCACTCTCTTACTGTATTCACTGTCAATACGCACCACCCTAAGCATTTGAGACCTAGGCAATGAGTCTAACAAATGCCTAGGGTGGTTGCTTTGATAATGCAATATTGTGTTGCGGTCAGTGGGTTTTACATATATGCATATATGTCCCTTGTATACTTTTACATCCAGAAATTCTATATCAACGTCACTATATTTTAAAGTCAATCTTATAGGACTTTCCATGCTGTTAAGTTTTTTTACAAACATTTCCAATTGCTCAATGGGCAACTGGTGCTCAGTTGTTTTTGACTTAACAGCTAGTGCAGAGGCAGATTGAACAGAATAGGTTTATTTAGAAATATAAATTGTTATATTTATTTATGCAAGTCTCCATTAAATTGATAAAGAAACGTTAAATTGATAAAGAAACATAAAATTGTTATTCTGTTACAGTGTTTATCTGCCCATATGGAGATCAAGTAACCAATCTGTATATATTTGCAGGTTTTTATGTACCATTTATAAAATGGACACTTTTGTTTCACTAAATATGGACACTGTATTTCACTTAAATGGATACATTTGTTCACCTGTACAACAATGACACCTAGTGGTGAGTCTTTATAATTATATTTAAAGTCTTTATTAGGAAAAAATTTTTTTGCACTGCTGATGATGTCATGAATGGCGCCATACTAAAGAGTATTTAAATTTGAACACATGCACATGCTTGTTGTCCTTGAAAAAGACCCTAATGAGGGTTGAAATGTCGGATGAGCATCAATAAACACATCAATTATTCACAAGACATGGAGGGCTGGTCCTTCTATTGATATATGAATGAAAACATTGACCATTGCACCCTGCATTAAGAGTGCAGACACCGTGAGACATTTTATTCCAGAAAAGGTGGCAACCCTAGTCACTCAAGTTTTGGAAAGATTGGTAAATGACTCCCTCCCTAGTAGGAATGCACCGAATCCAGTATTTGGTTTGGTATTCAGCCAGGGTTCTGCCATTTTCAGCAGGATTCGGACGAATCCTTAAGCCTGGCCGAACTGAATCCTTAAAATCATGTGACTTTTCGTCACAAAACAAGGAAGTAAAAAAATTTTTGCCACGCACTTTGTGCACTTTTGCCCTTCCTCTCACTAATTTGCATATTTCGCAATGGATTTGGGGGTTAACCAAATACAAAATAGTGGATTCGGTGCATCCCTACTCCCTAGTCAATAACTGCCATTTCAAGTACAGAGAATACTATTAACAGACCAAATAAATAGTGATTTTGCACAAAATCCTTTCGCATTTGGCAAGATGAACAGATTGGCAGTCTGGACCTGGTGCCAACATATGATTAGCAATTCTGACAGAAGCAAAGCAGAATGCACCTAAAGGGACAATGAAAACAGGAGACAGACTTACTCTATATGGTGTCAGAATGACTCTGCCTTTCTTCGTGCCTCTGAAAGCCTCTGCTGTGCTTTCCATGTCATTAAATATGAGCTCTACATGTTCATAGGATGTAAGGACACTGGAAGATTATAAGACAAATATCAATGAGACATATAGAGAACAGTACTACTTCAATCAAATTAGGCTAAACTCATCATCTCCCCATTTGTTTGAAAGGATACTGTCATGGGAAAAAACAACCAATAGTGCTGCTGAAGCAGACTGCTGCATTGAAATCCGTTTCTTAAAAGAGCAAACAGATTTTTTTATATTTAATTTTGAAATCTGACAACCTGATTTGGGAAGATTTGTCGCCACAAAGAAGAGCAACAAATCTCCCTGAATCTTCCCATCTGGCCTTAAACTTAGAGTGAAATCATCCCTACCCCTGCAGTCTAACCACGGGACCATGGGGAGGTAACAAGAAAGCAGCTCCCTAACAAAAGATAACAGCTCCCTGGTAGATAAAGGAACAGCACTCAATAGTAAAAGCCAAGTCCCACTGCAACAGAAAGCAGGTCCATCCTAAAGTGCTGGCTCTTTCTGAAAGCACATGACCAGGAAAAATTACTTGTGATGGTGCCTACACACCAATATTACAACTTGAAAAAACTATACTTGCTGGTTCAGGAATGAAATGTTATACTGTAGAGTGAATTATTTGCAGTGTAAACACGGTGTACCTTAGAAATAAATACTACATCATAAAAATCGTGACAGAATTCCTTTAGGAAATATATATATATAGAGAAAACACACCCTGCAACTGCTGGAGGCCCTGAAGGTATGAGGGACCTAATGGTGACATAACCTTAACTAAGCCCCTCAGCAAAATAATTTTAGGACCCCCATAAACTTTGGAATTGAGAATAAGACACTTTTCATAAAAATATATTAAAGCTGCATATCATTCAGTCAGTGTCCTAGTGGAGCTTCTATATCTCCTCCTAGCTAGCCCCCCAGCACATATATCTATATCTCTCTATAAACCTGGTAAACTTAGCTATATTTTTGTGGTTATAATAGTCTGAGAATAGGGAGGGAGCGAAATAGTCAATATTAGACAAATAAAAATAGGAATTTCACAGTAAAAAAGAACAGTACTGCATTAAGGTTATCGAAGAAGGTGGAGTTTATGCCTGTATCAGCTGCTTAATTGGTCTAAATCAATGCTCGTCACACGATGCTCCGCCCGAGTAAGTCATAATGACAGACACCCGGAAACCATGTTCAGGAGGGGGACCTGCTAACGTAGAGGATTGATTAATAGACCCCAGCCTTACAAGACCTTTTCTATTCTGCTACTGGCCTACCTCTCGCTGTTGTTAATCACTGCACCTCCGCCATCCAGGTGGTTCCTGTTAAGCGACATATTGCAGAGAGAAAAAGCCGCGCCTACACAGCCTAGCAACAGCCAATGAACGCGCTCTAAGAATCCGTAATATTGTCAGCCGCAGTCCGTGAACTGATAGCCAATAGCAAGGCCGGATTGATGGTTAATAGTGGCCAGGCGCCCATTGGATGAGCGATACGTCAATGACGAAGTAAACTAAACAAGTGGCTGCGTTTACAGGGCTGGCTGGTTTCCAGCAAAAGTGGGTTAATAATTTAAAGCCCAGGCGGGTTTTAAACTACTTACTAGCCAAGGTATGGATTTGGGCTACTCTTTTGGGCCTTTGGCTGGCTTTTATTTTACTTAACCAGCAAAAGATTTTTCTTGCTCTAATGTGCCAAGCCTGCTTCTCCCAGTGCATGTTGGGTAATGTAGTTTTTGTTTGACAATTTGCCAACTGTAAAATGTAATGTAAGACTACAATACCCAGCATGCAATTGGACTGAATTGTAAAAGTAAAGAATTTTGGACTCAGTACCCCAGTCTCCCCTCTTACGAGAAGTACGAGGAAAATTAAACTAAAGAAGTAGGCTAGAACTGTTGTACATTATGTTTGGTGCTTCTATACCAACCACAGACAACTACAGCCCTTTAGCAGTAAAGATCTGTGTCTCCAAAGATGCCCTAGTTGCTGCCCAACTTCTTTTCTGCTGATTCACATGCTCTGTGCTGCTGTCACTTACTGAGCTTAGCGACTGACTCACAATATACAGTACACATAGAATAGAAATGTCACAGTATAAAGCTGATATTTACTACATGGCAGCACAGAAACCAATGCAACTAGCATCAGAATTTAATAATCAGCCCTGTAGCCTCAGCTTATATTACAGACAAACCTCCTAAGCTTCTCAGCATCTGTTCAGAACCCACTGAGCATACGAGTGTCACAGACACTTTCCAAGATGGTGACCCCTGTGATAAGTTTGAAGTCCTGGATCATTACTGCTATTGACAAGCTGAAACTTTAGGCTGGTGCAATAAGTTCAGTATATAAAACATGGCATTTTTAGTCCTATTCATTTTTAGGGTTTCCTTCTCCTTTAAAGTAATTTTTAATTCCAAGCTATTAAGGTTGAAAATTAGACCTGGCAACCCTGCTTAAAAGCAGGAAGTAGTGTTCTGTTCTGTTAGTCATCCAGTCACTCCAGCATTTATACATTACATTTAACTAACTAATAGGCACAGCCTATTTACCAAGTTTTTATTTTTGTACTGAACAATTACTTTATGTACACAGAGGCTCAAATAGTGCTCCACAGCTCACTAAATAGTGACTTTTAATGCATCTTACAGAGGCCCTTGTATTGGTATTTGCTGGGATCCACAGATTGCCAGTCCAGGCCTGCTAGTTACATATCTCTCAACATTTTGGAAATAGAAAGATGGACACAAAGATTTGCCACGTGGAGGGTGGTGGAATTTGTTGACCATGCCCATTTTTGGGCACACCCCTAATTACCATGTCTATTTTACAAAATTTGGCAGGAAATTTTGAACACATTGCTGGGTTTTTATGTGTTATTAAAGTTCTGATAATGAAGGTGAATTGCCCTTTAAGCTGTAAGTCGAAGTTCTCCCAAGAGACTTGCTTATCTTAAACTGTTACAAAAATAGCTAAAGCTGGCCACACACAGGGAGATCCACTCGTTTTGGCGATGTCTCTCGATATGTCCACATTAAGGTGGGCAATATCGGGCTGATCCGATTGTGGATTCCAATTGTGGGCCCTAGGGCCCAACGATCGGATCAGAATGGAGGAGAAACGGATGCTCAGATCGCGGAACCGCATCAACGCACAGATGCTGCCCAATCGAGATCTGGCACACGTTTGGCCAGATATTGATCAGGGAAGCCCGTTGGATGGCCCCACACACTGGGCAATAAGCTGCCAACTCTGTCTGTCAGCAGCTTTTATCGCCCCCGTGTATGGGGGACTTAAGTATCTATTATGGGATCTCTGCCAAAAGCCAATTAAGTTAGAAACTTTGTATCTTTTTCTGGCTGTTCAGTGCAGGAGATTAAAGAGAAAGTCGGGACATTTCAACAACAAACCAGGGCTGAGCTGTCAAAATGTTATACAGTCCTGACTAATATGCAGTTTTAATGCATACAGAAGATTTTGGAGCAAAATTACACAATTTTTCGTGTGTACAAAAATCTGCTGTGTGTGTGTACATGGGCCAGGCTTCCTCAATTCGCCCAAACCATAAACTATATGGCAATATGGCACCTTCAAGGGTAGAAAAATAAGTTATGCACCATATAACATGTTTTTACAACGTACATCAGTTTTATTTAATGAGATGTAACAATATAATGAAATGTAACAATAGAACATAGTTTAAACAAGTTTGACTTCGCCTTTAGTATGCCCTTCATTTATAGGAAAATGCATACAAAGACTTTACAGACAACTTGTAGCAGCTGTTTGGTTCCAGCAGAATCTGTGGGAGCTGGAGACAACTATGTATTGTGGTTGTCTTTAGGGTAGTGACACACGGGCAGATTTGGGGAGATTTAGTCTTCTTCAGGGTGACAATCTCCCTGAACCGCCTTCTGCCCGCCTGCGCTTTGATTTCTGAAGTCACCCTGAAGTTGCCTCACAAGGAAACTTAGGGCGACTTCCGAAATCGAAGTCCTGCGAGTGCCATAGCACTGGCCTTTTCTCATTATAGCAGCTGGAAGACAGTTCGTATTGATTGCCACCCAGATGAAGAGGCAATTAGTCTCCAGGCAGCTAAATCTCCCCGAATCTACCTGTGTGACCTTACCCTTACAGATCATCGTGGGATAATCAGAGAAGCCTGCAGAGATGCTTCCTGGAGTGAGCTTTTTGCTCTTCTGCCTAGTAATCTCCAAAAAAAAGTAGGTGACACTCAGGTTACATTTCAGGGGTATACATGTTAATATCATGAACTCTAAAATTAAAAATTTTAATTGCAAAAGTGCTCATAACAGCACTGAGTAGCTTTATATTAATTTATAATTAGGCTGTATGTCACCTTTAAAACTTTCCAACCTACAGTATCATACAAGTATATGAGCTTTATATAAAACTGCTCTGTGTCTATTGTGACACTCAACATGATCATGAGCATGTATCTACAATTCCTAGAGAAGTAATCATTTTTGTTTCCAGACACAAGCAAACCACTTTTTAGTATTTATGGGAACAGTATCCCTTTAATTCATTTTAGAAAGGAAGTCTTACACTGGTACCTGGGTGGGAAGGTGAATTTATGCTAATAGTTTATTGTTTTAATTAGATATTTAAAGGGGATGCAAACCTAAATATAAGTATATTCTTGAAACATAGTAAATGCCAGCTGATTAACAGGCATCAGATGAAGCATGCCAGGTATTGTTACAGATGGAGTCTTGACTGAAGGAGGCAGAAGCAGCAGTGCATACAGATAGTGCTTGGAATTACACATTATAATGTATGCATATATGAAATATGGCTAGAATGACACCTTATTTTATTCTGCAACATTTTAGTTTTGGTTCATATCCCCTTAAGAGGAATTATACAGAAGTGGATTAAAGTGATTGTTTTTCATTCAGTAGTATCCCTTGGATAACTTATTTGAAAAATTGCTTAATGACTTTGCACCAATCATTAAACAAACCAACTAATTATTGACATTTTCACTGTAGCAACAACCATTGAGTTGTCACCTTTCAGTGTATTTCTTTGTTTGTATTTTAACTGCATTAGCAACCAATCAAAATGTCTGATTTCAGTTTTGATCAGTAAAACTGCTGACTGTTTACTGCATTGTTCAAAATCTTGTCTCCGCAATGTGGTGTGTGGGCCTTTTAGGACCCATGGTTTTTCATCTGGCTTCTTCAGATGTAAGTCTGCTTACACCAAGATATCTTTCATTCCCCAAGCGATGCATTCACTGGATCAGTGCTGCACTGGAGCAGACGGACACTTGAGCCCTCTCCAATCCAAAATATGGGGTACAGTGTTTGGGAGAAGACACAGCTGAAAGAATGGAGTAGTTCCAGGCCACCATCTATGACTCCGTAGAAAGTAATAATCCCAGCATTGCAGTCCAGGCTGACGCCAACCTTGGTGTACTTAGAAACTTGCAGTTGCTGTTCCTTGTTATCATGCCAGGCCGAGTGGCATCTGCTGTGTATCTGCAGACACCAAGAGAAGGCATTGCGCCCAATCTTGTTTTGTACATTTTTAGAGCGCTCCAGGCAGCTGTATGCTACTCCTACTTCTACAAAAAACTTGGAGAGCTCCAGTTCCCAGTAGTGGTGGCCCTGGGAGAATCCCTCTGCACACATGACCTGCCAGGTTTGGAAAGCAGAGGAGGATAGAAGAACCTCAGCCCCCTGAGAACTCATCTTATGAGAGGCCTTGCAGTTCTGACATGACAACTGTATGTACTTGTTTGCACTCAGGGGATCAAAGGTCAAGTTTCGGTAATCTAAAAGGAAGAGGAGAATTGTATGGTTACAAACCACCTTGGGCTAGAGTGAGCTTGAGAAGCTTTGTCTCTCTGCACTAAATGAAACCTTGGTCAGGTACAAAGAAAGAAGATCTGGAAAATATGACTAACATGTGAAAACAGACCAGTCTTGAGGGGCCTAGAGTCTATTTTAACCTTGGACGTGGTCTTCCCATGGATTTATAGCTTGACACAAAACACCTCATACAAACAACATCAGTCACAATAAAGGAATATCCAAAACAGACACACAGTTGCCTCAGACATAAGAAGATCTCCCTGACTTGAGCAAGCAAGGTCATGGAGAAAAAATGGGACAAGAAAAGGGTCATATTTGCTAGCTAAGCCTTTACCTGTTTCAGATAATGTTGTAAATAATAATACGGACACCTCTGGTATGTTGTTTAAGACAACAGAAAGTTAAAGGAGACATATTGTGTGAAAAATGTAAATGTACCAGTGCATTCTACTTGTTTAAGGGACCAGTAACATGAAATTTTTTTTAAAAATTTGTTTGTATATAATGAAAAAAAAAACCCCACCAAGACATATTTAACGTTAAAAGTCTCAAAGAAATAACTTACCAATACTGCGCTTGCACTCCTCTTCAGAAAAGGCGATCGGGTGATCCATCATGCAGCGCTGCATTTCTCCTCCCTGCCTTCCTTATAGGAGATAGCCAGGGAGGAGAAATCGATGGATCATCACCCTGTTGCCTTTTCTGAAGAGGACTACAAGCGTAGTATCAGTAAGTTATTTCTTAATAAAGAGTTTGCAATTTTAAAGTTAAAAGTCTTGGTGTTTTTTTTTTCGTCATCATATACAAACATTTAAAAAATCATGTTACTGGTCCTTTATATAGAAGCCAGGGTTCAGCTTTACAACATTATACTATATGTCTCCTTTAAGCTGTGGCTTCAAGCATGAAGCACTGAATAATGGTTTGTAAGCAACTGAAATGTTGAAACTTTTCCCATCCACAATGAGACCTATATTGAATATTAGTTGGGATCCTCCAACCAGCATCTTCTGAAAACTGAACAAAATTAATTTTATCCTGTTGATGAGTATGTCAAACTTAAGTGTTGGAAGCAGCCTAGGTCCACTGAGGTTCCCTCTGTACTTAAGTCCAGATTTGCTGAACTGCCCCAAGAAATGTAATTGAGAAAAGTGAAGAAGACCAAGAAAACACTGAAGACCAAGAAAACACTAAAAAAAATGTAGCAATCAAATACACAGTTGCTCACCAGATTTGCTACCATTCTTACCTTTATAAAGTTCTGCTCTCTGGTGACTCATGGTAGAAGGAGTAATGCTTGGCCTTGTTCTTGGTATAGACGGAGAAACAGTGCATGAGGTCTCTGTAAAAGAGTGTATAGGTCTTGTGACACTCCCTAGAAGGAAGTTTGTACATACCTAACACTAAAAGCAGCATACTTACTTTTGACTTCAGCTTGTGGCTCACTGAGCAGGGCATTGTGGAATTCCACATTCAGAAGATTAATGACCTGAGGCAGGATCCGGGTTACTGCATCCACCTGTGAGGAGCCACATAATGGGATACTGGGCAACACTGGCGTGGCTTCAGGAGGTACAAGCAGAGTAAGGCCCTATAAAGGCAATTAATATGAGATTTTAGGGAACCTCCTCTCACTGTAGTAAAACATTGGTCTGTCGTACATGCAATTTGCCTATTAGCTTTGTTGTCCACACAATTGGTTCATAACTAATTACACTGTGTGCTGCATTTAATTGTCTATTGCTCATGCGCTCTGCTGACATTTGCCTCCTACCTGGAGAAACGCAACATCATCTGAGTTTTGGCACAACACTTTCACTTCATTTTCATGTTGCTCCACTCTTTTCAAATGCTTTTGCAGCTGCTCCAGGCTCTGCTGTGCTTTAGCCAAAGCTACTTCCTCCTCACTCCTTAATGTCTCGATTGACATGGTACAGCATTCATTAAGAATATTGCTAAGCTGCTCAAACTTAGCCAAGATACAGGACGCCATCTGGTCACATGCTGTCTGTAGAAGTGGTAAGACATGATCTTTATTTAATTTAAGCTTATGAGCAGAATTGTTCCCTCTTATATAGTGCTGTGTAAGGCCTTAACTTTTTGTATTGAACAATCATCTCAAGCCTTACACGTTTTGTGTCTAAGTGACAATCATAGAGCCTATGATTAATTGACACAAAACGCTTTAAGCTTGAGATGATTGTTCAATAAAGTATTTTTCTTTTTAAATACTCTGGGCTGACTTCGCTTGGCCTCCAGTGCACCCCACACCCTCTTCTTTTTGTTGCTATACGGTTTAAGTCCACACCTTTGAGCTGAGAGCATGGGGCTGGAGCACCTGGGCCATCCTTTTACTTGGTGAGCCCTTAACAGCTGGGGTATTTATGCAAATCATTTCTCTTTTGGACATACCTTTTTGTATGCCTGGAATTTTCCTTCTCTGTATATATTTATTTATACATGTGGGTTGGAACTGCCATATTATTTCCCTTTGACAGTTTAGTATAAGATCTTTGAAAAGAAATTATTATACATTATATTTTGCTTTTCACTAGCTAGAATGCAACCCTCACAGGTGTAGACTGTTAGTACCTATCAGTATTACTTACTTTAATTGTCTCAGTGAGCTGCTGGCGTTGTTCAATTGCTGTTGATATTTCTTCCTTGTGATTGTCAAGTAATGACTTCTGAAGCTGCTCCTAAAGGTAAGGGTAGGTAATGATATATCATGTGGTTTAATCACAACACTAATTGCTTTCTTTGTTAAAATAAAGAAGTTGCCTTGTGATATGCCCATGCATCATGCTCCATTATCCCTGCTCTACATATTCTCGAAGCTATGACAGATCTGATACAACAATATCTTGCTACATCATACACCCATTTGTACTCATTTTGTGAGCTAAGGGGACCCCTAACAAAAGGTTGGACTTCAATGAGAACCTTGGTCATAGGTTCGAAATTCAAGTGGAGCTTGAACCAAGCAGTCTGAAACTGCTGTAGACCGATGGAGTGCAGGTAACATCCGGGTAACAAGATGTGAATGCTAGATATAGCAGTGTACTCTAGCCAGCTTGTTTTGACTTGAACCCTAGGATACCTAGATGGGATTAATGTACGCTGTACTACATTTCAGATTTAGGGCAGAACTACACGGACGATTAACGCCCATTTTCGGCGGATGTGATGCTGTGCGCAAAAACACATATGGTGAGTTGCATGAGACGGAAAACAAGGTAAGTAATAGAAAAGTCGGATGGTGACACAGGGTTGATCCGGCGCAACACGACTGTCCGATGAAGACGCAGCTTGCAGCATTTTCATCTGAAAGTATTGTCGCGTTGGATCAGCCCTGCAACACCATCCGACTTTTCTATTACTTACCTTGTTTTCTGTGAGTCGCATGTGTTTTTGTGCACAGCGTCGCATCCGCTGAAAATGAACGTGAATCGTCCATGTAGTTCTGGCCTAAAATCAATAGTTTTCAAACTGTGTCAAATTTCTTCCACTCTAGGCATGGGCTTATGTGGCTGTTAAACAAATCCTGGACTTGGAAAAAGCCCACATAGATACAAAGAATACAAACTTTACGAATGTGCTGCAAAGCAGCAGTGCTACCTTCTGCACAGTAGTGGACCTTAATTAAACCCTGCACCCATTCACTTTCGAAGCCATTAGGAATCCCACTATGGTCCTGGTTTGATCAAGACTATAATGCACATGGGACATCTTGACCACTGAAGTGCCCTCCGGAAGAATACAGCTCTTACCTCTTCCTTTTGTCTCTTGTCCTCAATGGACTCCAGTACATGATTGCGACATTCCACCATGTAGCATTTGGAACAGACACAGCGCTTCTCTGTGCAACAGAACAACTCGAAGTTCCGGTTGTGCTGCTGACACTTCATAGCTGAAGACATATTTCTCTTTTTTTGAGATTCAGGCTCTTGGTATATGTTTTGCTTCTCTAAACCCTTTACTAGCTCTACCAAGTTACTGATATCCACATTTTTGTTGGTTTCAGGGCGCTCCTGAAATATCTTCCGACACTGTGGACAGGAGTAGGCAATCTGCTTACGATCCTCCAGATCCCAGTGATCATTTATACATTTGTGGCAGAAATTGTGCCCACAGGATGTAGTCATGGGCATTGTGAACATTTCCAGGCAAATGCTGCAATTGAATCCGTTTTGGATGTCATTCGGAGTGAAGCCAGGGACTGACATTTCTGACCTGCAAAGAAATTGTAACTGGGCCAACTGGTTAGTTATACTGAAATATAAAACACCACCACAAAGTTGCAAGTGTCCAACAAAGTAAAAAAACACAAAGAAAATGCTGGCCCAGATAGCTTACAGTCTACTCAGGTGAAGAGCTGCAAGTTGTGCAATAATCAAGGAAAGCGATCAGCACTGGGAAAATGAAAGTAAACTGCCTTCTCAGTAAAGCAGCTGACAGAAGAGCGGGAGGGGTTACGGGAGGAGAGATGTGATCTGCTGAAGCAAGCACGAGAGGGTAGAATACAAAGTAGGAGGGACTGACAGAGTACATTTAATATAGTTAGCCTTTAAAGGTATACTGTCACTGCAATTCTTTAATAATATTTCCACAATTGTATTCAGTTCTTATAAATGTTTCTGTTACTAAATATATAAAGTATATATATAATAAGTTTTCTTAAAACTACATATAAATATGCTTTGGTATTGTCAATGCCTTGCTCATCTTTTGTATTGCAATGATTTTGCTTATTAGTGCTGTTTAGGGATCAAAATCCTGCAATGATGTCAACAATGTGTATCAGAAAGGAATTTTTTTATTTAGTAAAAACTTATCAATTTACAATAATCATCAGCTCCGCTAAATCAAACTGATTTTAGACTACCACCAATAATCAAAATAGAGTCCATGTATCTGTGAAGTGGCTCAGCAGTATCTCACACCACCATACCCTCTCGGTGTCCTTTCTCTGTTCATAATTCCCAAACCACCACCTTCACCACCACAATCCCGGCCACAAAGTCCAAAATCCAGCTTTCCAGTGGACCATCACACCACCCTTCCCACATACACTCCCCAAAACCGACACATAAAATGCTGAGCCAAACAGTTTGCAAAATTTGTCAGCTGAAAAGCATGAGCTGGTGGTGTTACTGTTTTATCCTCCCTCTGGGCACTTTTGCCAGGATACATCTTAGAAGGTAGAAAGAGAAAAGGGTCAGATATAACAAGCATTACTAACATAAAAGCATCAGCATAAATAACAGATTCACACCTCTCCTTCAGGAAACCCAAATCAGCCATCACAGACCTCACTATTTGGTCAATAACTACATCCTCATGGTTAATGGACCTTCTGCAGTGGAACTGCCATAGGTGGTACCTCATCACTGATATTACTATATACACTGTCCCTCTATCCAGGGGGTGTGGGACAGACAGAACACCATAGGCAGCATTGGCATAGGACAGTTGTTTGATCTGGGGCACTTTGAGAGCATCTGCCAGTCGACATCTTACAACTTTTGTCACAGGACAATCGACAAAAAAATGTTCCAGGGTCTCATTAGTAGAACAGCCCCATGAACAATCCTTCTCTGTGATATTCAAAAAGCTTACATTGCCTCGGACAAAAAGTCTTCCCTGAAGAGCAAGCCAGTTCAGATCAAAATACCTTGGGGCACCCTTCTGTCATTGAGCCACCGAAGGCGCTGAGAGAGAATATCCCCAACACAGTCCTTCAAGGCCAAGGGGACAACAAAAGAGCTCGCTAGGATCCTCTGATAAATTTGTCTCCTTGTAACAGAACTCAGTTCCCCAATTCTTATGTCCCACTTTCTCAAAAGTTTTAGACCGAGTCGAATATGCAGTGGGAGACAATTCCCACGCACTCGGACCTCCTTCACACTACCGCCAAGCACCCAATCTCCTACCAGAGGCAATGCCCAATTTCTGATGCAACTCTACCACAGGGAATCAGTTCTTTGGCCCAAGTTAAACTTCAAGAAAATGGATCCAAAGAAGGCCACTGGACATAACATGCCCAACCCTCCCTCTTTCCTCTGCAGGTAAGTAATGCCCCTTTTTACTGGATTCAGCCTGTTCCCCCAGATTAACTGGAAGAACAGGCTTTGGATCCGAGCATAGAGAGCTTCAGGCAGCTGTAGGACAGCTTCCACCGCTGTACTTTAACATTTCCAGCATCCAACTTTTCTTCCCAGTTTTGCCTACCGTCATCTCCTTTCCCAAATTTGATTCCCGAAATTCTAATCTGAGTTTGGGCTGTTGAAAATTCGGAGTGGAAAGGCCGGCTCCTCATCTAATGACCAAAAAGCTTGAGACTTATCCATGTTGACCAGAGACCCGGATGCCTCTGAGTAACTTCTGATGATTTCTTATAAAATGCTGTAAGGCCATCTGATCCTGGAGCCTTCTTTTTAGTGAGGCAGTCGATGGCAGCTTTGACCTCGTCCTCAGTGATCTCAACTGTCAAAGGCTCAAAGTCCAAATTTGTTACATCAGGCCCTGGGGTTGCCTCCAGGAAGGATGAAATCCTCCCCTTATCCAAAGCCTTGGCCCAGAACAGATAACTGTAAAAGTCTTTCACTATCCCAATGATGCCCTCCCTTGATGTTTGTAACTCACCCTTGGGATTGATCAGACTGGTAACAAGTTTTCCCCCAACATTCTCTTTGCAGTTTAAAAAGGGGTCCATTGAGTGAAAACTCCCGTAGTCTCTTTCCTGCACAAGAGATTTATACCGGCTGTACTGACACTCTCTGATCTGAGCCTTCAGCTGGGTAATTTTTTACCCCTCCACTCCATCTGAAATAGAGGACTCCAACTTCTTTAAAAGTCAGGTACTTCTTATACCTATTACACTCCCTACGTACCGATGAAGAAGGTCCGGAATGAGAATTTGGCATCCTCCCACCATGATGACACAGAGTTGTAAAAATCGACCCTATCGAGCTGGTGACAAAGAAGAGCCTTAAAAGACTGTTGAACTGACTCTCCAGTAGTGATGGCGCGAACCGCGGAAAAAAAGT
>CM044447.1:41165117-41177193 GCA_024363595.1 Xenopus borealis
AATCTAAAAATCAATTTGTCTTGAAAAATAATCATACAGTCCTGAGTGATTTTTAAAACTTGAATTTCTCCCACTCTGCAAGCTGAAGTGATAAAGCTAATAAAAAGGCAACTTTCCAGCAATGGTTTCCAGAGGTTCAAAGGGAGGTTTGGTAAGAGTGAGTAATACTAAATTAAGAACCCATGGAGGAGCTCTTAATTTAATATTGGGTTTTAATTTCTTTAATGCCAGAATAAATCTGATAACCAAAGGAAAGGAAGCCCAAGAAACTCCTGAAATGGCCGAAAGGGCAGAAACTTGATTTTTTAAAGTTCCCGGACTGAGATCTTTTTCAAATCCAGCCTGAAAGAATTCAACAATATGTTCCTCTGTGATTACTTCCGTTGATCTTTT
Source organism: Xenopus borealis (assembly GCA_024363595.1). Classification (NCBI taxonomy): domain Eukaryota; kingdom Metazoa; phylum Chordata; class Amphibia; order Anura; family Pipidae; genus Xenopus; species Xenopus borealis. Next base: position 41,165,511 of record CM044447.1, read on the forward strand.
TGACAGAGAACACCATTCCAAAAATGTGTTCCAATATTTAGAATATTTCACAAAGGTGGCTGGTTTCTTAGAAGCTAGAAGTGTCCAGACAGTATTAGAAGAAAGGCCTCTTTCAGTCATCATTTGCCTTTCAATTTCCAAACCGTCAATTTGAACTGACTTGGATCCGGATGAAAAGACAATCCTGTCTCAGGAGCCGAGGGTGAATGGTAAGTCTGAAGGGTTTCCTTACTGCCATTTGGAACAATTGAGGAAACCAAAACCTCCTGGGCCACCAAGGTAAGATTATCAGAACAGATGACCTCTCTTCTCTGATCTTCTTGAGACACCTGGCAATTAGGGGAAAAGGTGGAAACAGGTATGCCAACCTGAATTTCCAAGGGATGCTGAAGGCATCCACATAATTTCTGATTCCTGGCACAAAATTTCGGGAACTTCCGATTGTTTCTTGTGGCCATGAAGTCTAACTATGGCATTTCAAATCTTTTCACAATCAAACTGAATGTTTCTGAGCTCAACTCCCATTCCCCTGGGTGAGGCTGTATTCTGTTCACAGGATCCACTAAAATGTTCATCACACCTGGAACATGAACTGCCATAAGTCGTGCAGATGGATTTCTGCCCAGGCAAGGATTTGTTTCATAAGTTTGAGGCTCCTTGTTCCTCCCTGTTTCTTTATGTATTTGACAGTTGTGGAATTGTCCGAGTGAATCATCGCAGACCTGGACTTGATCACCTTCCAAAAATGAATTAGTGCTAAATGAACAGCTTTCAATTCCTTCCAACTGGAGGATTGATTTATCTCCCAAACACTCCATTTGCCCCATACAGAAAGATAGAGCACATGGGCTCCCCATCCTGAACAAGTGGATCGATATGAATGAATTGGTCTGGAGATTGTTTTCTGTGCCATTGAGTTAGAAATGACAACTGGAGGGGCCTGGTGTGGGCCATAGCCCTTGGAACAGCATCCAATGTGGCTGTCAATTTGCCTAAAACCATGTCGTAATCGGAAAACTGCATATTTTTCTTACATGGTCTTGAATATCCAAGATTCTCTCTGGTGGGAGAAATATTTGAAAACAGTTTGAGTCGAAGGTTACACCCAGAAATTTGATAACCTGAGTTGGTGACAGGAAAGATTTCATGGTGTTTATGATCCAACAGTGGTTTTGTAAGGTCATCAATACTAACTTGATGCCTTGATGAATCTTTTCCAAAGAACTTGCTTTTACTAGTAAGTCGTCTAGGTATGCAAATATTTCCAATTTCTTTATTCTTAGAAAGGCAATTAGAGGAGCTAGAATTTTTGTGAAAACCCTTGGGGCAGATGCGAGGCCAAATGGCAGGACTGTGAACTGGTATTGAATTCCAATGAAATAGAATCGAAGAAATTTCTGGTGACTTGTAGCAATGGGAATATGCGAGTCGATCTTGACCATCCAATCACCTGGTCTTAGAACTTGAACAATAGACTTTATTGATTCCATTCGAAAGGTCTTTATTTTTATGGATCGATTTAAATATTTAAAATGTAGAATTGCTCTGAATTCTCTCGATTTTTTCCTTACAAGAAACTGAGGAGAAAATATTCCTTTTCCTCTTTGACTGAAGGGGACCCGAGCAATAACCTTGACCAGTAATTGATTCAGAATAGTTTTGAGGGCAAGAAAAGCCTTCTTTGTTTTCGGAGCCGAAGATTTTAGAAAAAGAAAGGGAGGGGGTAACCTTGTGAATTCTACCCGGTATCCCCGTGAAATTACCTCTGTTACCCAGAGGTCTGACGTTGTGTGAGCCCGAACAGTTCTGAACTGAGAAAGCATGGCTCCCACAGGGAACTGCTGGACTCACAAACCTTCAGAAAGGTTTGTTACTATCAGGTTTGGGTTCTTTTTTTGCCTGAAAGGACCGAGCCATAGTTTTCCAGGACTGCCTTTGAAAAGTTCTACCCGGGCGATAGGTTCTGGCTTCCTTAAATGAAGTTCTGTTACCCCTGAAAGATGTTCTTCCTATCTTATCCTGAGGCAAGAATGCCGACTTCCCCGCTGAGGTTTTGGAAATTATGTTCTCCAATTTAGGGCCAAAGAGAAGATCTCCTTCAAAGGGAAGGGAACAAAGATTTTGCTTAGAAGGTGTATCTGCAAACCAATGTCTGAGCCATAAGGATCTGCGAGCCGCTACCACAAGCCTCATATCTCTGGCTGCCAATTTAAGAATGTCCATAGAGGCCTCTGCACAAAATCATTAACAAGCTGTATCTCGTGAAGGGAATTAAGGATTTCTTAACCTTTCTTTGACCTTTTTTTGTAAGGCCTCTTCAATATTACTTAGCCATATTTTATTAGCTCTGGCTAAAGAGGTAATTGCCACTGAGGGCTTGCAAATAGATCTGGAAACCATATGGGCTTTCTTAAGAATAGAATCTTGTTGTCTCTCCCTCATCTACTGGCAAAGTTGTTCTTCTTGCCACTCTAGTAATTGAAGCGTCAACCTTCGGAGGAGATTCCCATTGTCTTACTTGATCCTCAGGAAAGGGATACATTCTTTCCATTTTTTTGAAAGAAATTTTTTTTTACCGGGAACATCCCATTCTGATTTAATGGTGGCTTTGACAATATCATGAACACGAAAAACACTGTTCTTCTTTCTTGATGATTTGAACATAAGGTCTGATTGAGAGGAAGTTTCCAACAGGCTATCTAAATTAAGGGTTTTCCGCATGGCTAAAATCAAAGGCTCAATAAAGGTTATATTAAAAATGTCATCATCAGATTCCACTTCACCTTCCTCCTGGGAATCAGAGGATACACTGTCAAAAGATAGGTGAATAACTTGCTCTGTAAGTGGTGCTTGTGAAGTAGATGGAATACTGACCGAAACCTTGGAAAGCAGATTATCATTAATTTTATTAACCATGTCAGACATTGATTTATTAAAGGAGTCCTTCATCCATGACATAAAGGTATTAAACTGGTCAGAAGAGTGGGAGGCATTACTTTGGTCAACCGTGTATTATTTATAGCTGGTAGTATAAATAAAAGGGACATATTCCCGACTGCAAATAATTGTGTGTGCGGACCGTCCTTACATTACACGGTTGCTAGGGGACCCGGCCGGGTCGACGGTGAACCAGCACCACTACTGTAGGTCTGTGGAAAGGAGGTGTGCTGCGGAGAAATTACATATGTTCTAGAAATTACTTTAGTCAAAACAGCTTTGGCACATTTTTTTATCATGAAGAGCAGGCAAAGGACAAAAAATACATTCTCTTCTGGAATATTTTTCCCTTCCATAATCCTCCTCTCTATATGGGCTCCTTTAATTAAAAGAGATAATATAATAAATATCAGACGTTTAAATAATGTTGAGGGAACCAGATGCAGAGCAACTCACCCACTGGCACATAAGCAAAATATACCCAATATACCCATAAGAAAGGGAAACAAAAACATTCCCAGAATAAGTAGTACTGCAGAAGTAGAGGTAAACAGCAGCAGGCTCAGGGCTGAACAGCCAAACAGCGTTTGATACAACAGGCAGCAAGAGGGAACTGAAAACGCTGATTTTTTAAAACTTGTGTCAAAAGGCAACGCGTCCGGCAAAAGACTGCCTTACTGCGCATGCCTAATGGCTTTGCGTCTTGCTGCGGTTATGGGCAACCGAAGGCCATTATCTCCTAAAGGAGATTACTGCTAAGAGGCAAGCTCCGGAGTTTTCAGAGGCAATATCCAACCTCTGTGCCAGTATATGGTGAGTCACTTCCTTCTTCGTCGAGGACAGGAAAAAGAATGGAGGTGATGGGGGAACCTTGAAATATCAGCTCATTTCCTGTCCTTCAAGTGTCGAGAGGGAATAACCCTTTAGTGCCCACTGCCATGTGAAGTACAGGAAATATGACAGCTCCATCAAAGTTCCGACTGCGATACAAGCATGGCCGAAAACCTACCGAGGCACGCTTGATGGGCTGGACATGGGAGGCAATTGCCATCAGAGGACAAGGCTCAGGCAGATTTTGGGGAAGACCATTGCAAGTGTATCCGATGCAGATGGAGAACACAATACAGGCAATGCTCAACTATACCAATCCACTGTAGCATTGGGTACAAGTTGCTGGTCCCACTGCCAGGGACCCACATATATCTCCAGAGAAAACATGCTGCCAACAAAACAGGCAACTGTTTAGGGCTAACACACTTTATCAAGCCTGAAACATTGGCTGTTTTATTGACACAATAAATCACTGTAACAAGATTCGAAATGCTGCAGTGTCCTTTCTCTGATGCAGATGGTTTTATATATTGTGTATTGATTGGTCAGTATAAACATGACCAGTTTCATTAAAAGAAACTGCTTTTTGCAGAGTTCATAAAATGTCATTCTAAGAAGCTACCCAAATCTACATTGTTTTAAAAATGTCAGCAAAATTATTTGCATATGTAATTGAAAGCAGTATCTCTCTAGCTATTTATAAACACTGAACTGCTAGTTCCGACTCCCCAAAATGTTACAAAAGTCAGCTGATTAAAAGACCTGGCGACATGACTCCTGTTACATTGTTTGTCAAAGATTAATAGTAAATTTGTTCTTACCGTAATTTCTCTTTCCTTTGTATCCAAGCAGCAGCACATGAGATAAATTCTATCCTTAAAAGATAGGACAGTTAGACACACCTCCAAACAATTAAGCACTCCATAAAACCTCCCCTTTCTGCCCCCTTCGTTATTATTATAAACAAAGTAACAACATGATTGCATCTTCAACATTTATTGAACAGAGGGTGGGAACTATTGCTGCTGCTTGGATCCAAAGGAAAGAGAAATTACGGTAAGAACAAATTTCCTATTTCCTTTGCATCATTCGCAGCAGCACATATGACACATAGAAAGTAATTCTACGCTATAGGGAGGGAACTTCCAGACATCGCAGACTGAAGAATCTTTCTGCCAAAATCCACTTCCTGTGAAGCCCAGACATCAAGCCTATAATGTTTTGAAAAGGTATGCAGGCTACTCCATGTTGCTGCTCTGCAAATTTGCTCCGCTGATACCTGACTTCTTTCAGCCCAAGATGTAGCCATTGCTCTAGTAGAATGTGCCTTAATGAAAACCGGAGGTGAAAGGTTTGCCAATTCGTAACATAAATGAATTGTATCCCGGATCCATCTGGCAATCGTAAACTTTGAGGCCTTACAGCATTTTGTTCAGCCAGAAAAAGCGACTAACAAATTTTCAGTCTTTCTGAAGGAGTTAGATTTCCGTAAATAGCAGCTCAATGTTCTTGCAACATCCAGACAATGAAGCTTCTCCTCCTCTTGGTCTACTGGATTCGGGGGAAAAACTGGCAACACTATCTCTTGATTAATATTTGAGCTAGTGGATACTTTAGGCTGGAAAGATGGAACAGTTCTTAATAGGATTCTGTTTTCCATAAACAAAAGATAAGGCTCCTTAGTTGAAAGGGCCCCTAACTCACTGATTCTTCTTGCAGAGGTTATTGCAAGTAAAAAAGTAAATTTCATAGATAATATCTTGATATCAGAATCCTCAATGGGTTCAAAAGGAGCATTACACAGCCCCTTCAAAACCACATTTAAATCCCAGCTTGGTACAGGTCCTTTAAAAGAAGGACGAATCTTCCAAAGTGCCTTTATAAAACGTGTCACTAAAGCAGTGATCCCCAACCAGTAGCTCGTGAGCAACATGTTGCTCTCCAACCCTTTGGATGTTGTTCCCAGTGCCCCAAAGCAGGTGCTTATTTTTGAATTCCAGGCTTGGAGACAAGTTTTAATTGTATAAAAACCAGGTATACTGCCAAACAGAGCCTGAATGTAGGTTGACAATCCATATAGGTGCTACCAGATGGCCAATCACAGCACTTATTTGGCACCCCAAGAACATTTTTCATGATAGTGTTGCTCCCTAATTCGTTTTACTTCTGAATGTTGCTCACAGGTTCAAAAGGTTGGGGATCCCTGCACTAAAGGGTTGGCTGAAAAAGCAATTCCAGTGAAGGCTGAGATTGCTGAGACATGTCCTCGAATGGTCCCAGGTTTTAACTCTTTGTCAAATCCATGCTGTAGAAAGTTTAACACTTCATGTACAGAAGGAGGTCCCGTTGCCACCTTGTTATCCACACACCATTTGTTAAAAAATTTTGTCGCGAAAATTGGCGTCCTATGCGCCATTACGTCACTGGCACCTCAATTGGCTTTGCGTATGCAGATATTAGCGTCCGCGAATACTCGTATCTGCGCACTCGTATTTGCGCATATTTGCAACTTGAACATACGCACCCGCGCATATATGCATCCGCGCACATACGCACGTATGCTAGCGTCTGACGTCATTACGATATCTGTGCTGCGTATAATCCACCGGCTAATCCCCGCTGCAGAGAAATTCGGTAAATGTAAAAAGAAGATTTTCTACCTCTGTAGAATCGTCTCCTTAGGCGCATTTTCTCCTAATCAATGCAGCTCCACCAGCTGCCGAGGTCCACATCATGCACTACTCCTTCTCCATCTCTTCTCTAATCGTCCTATCTTGTCCATTAGGAAAGAAAAAAACAATGACGAAGGGGACAGAAAGGGGAGGTTTTATGGAGTACTTAATTGTTTGGAGGTGTGTCTAACTGTCCTATCTTTTAAGGATAGAACTTCTCATATGTGCTGCTGCAAAGGAATATATAGACCGCACTACTTTCCATTCAGCTATCTCTCAGCTGCCCCTGTGCACGGATAATCAGCATACAAAAAAAAAAAAAGAAAAAAAAGAAAATACCAGCACCAAGGGTCTTTGCCAAAAACTTCTGTATTTTACATGGTATGTACAACCGACGTTTCGGTCCCTCTTGGGACCTTTCTCATAGGGGTCGCACACCTCAAGCCAAAGTTAATAACCTGGGTGCTAGTCCAAAAAATAGAGTAGCACAGTAGTATCACACAGTGATAGTAATCCAAGGATTTTAAAACAAAAAAATGATAATTCACTCTGCAAGAAAAAAAAAAGCACAACTCAAGTATGGGCATAGGTTTAATTAAAGTACAAAAGTAGCCACTGACATTCCAACCAATAAATCTTATTAACAACCCACATTCTAAACATATAGGGCGGACTCCCAGATATCTGAAGCCGACCTAGTGGATCACTTTTGTATTCCAATGTCTCGTTTGATCTCAATATGCAGAAAGTGATTATTAAAACAACTGTACATTATAGAGAGTCTTATTATGGTAAACAAAGGATTAATGGAATGAAGGCCAGCTGGGCTGCAAATTCAGAATGGTGTCTTAGTCTGAAGCAGAGGTGGATTCAGTTCCCTTTGACCAGGCAGCCTCCACAAATGCATGGGCAAGGCAGCAGTGCATTTGATTCCACACTCAGTAAATACCATATGTTGGTTCTTCCAAGTCTCGATAACGGTCCAGGTACCGCAAAGGCTTTCCATGGGGGTATTTTACTTGCTTAGGGTGATATTTAGGTGGGCGCTCATATTCAAATACTGGTTCTCTCATGTCTGTTAATAAAGGAAGTCAGGAAAGGTAAAGAGGAGTGGTAATACTGCAGGAAGGAGCATAGCTAATACTGCAGAGGAAGTGAGACTGTGGGATTTCCTAAGGATAGGGTAGCCAGATGGCAACAACACACACAGGGATGAGATCTACTAATGGAAAGAAAGCCAAGGCAGGATGTGGGTTCTGCCAAGCACTGGGAGGGCTCATATAAGGCAGCAGATCAGGGTCTATACTCACTGAGTAACTGATGATAGACCTGGGAAACACGGTCATCCCACGCACACTGGAAGAAGGCCAGGCCTGCAGGGGTGAGACTCTCCTCATACTTTCTGTAGAAATCTACAGTCTTAAATGTTCTTAGCTTTAGACTGTGACTGTGGGGGAAATGGGTAAAAGGTTAAGCAAAGATGACAAATGTGAAAAAAAACACTCCGGGAAAATACTAAAATTGGACTGTGTTTATTACCATGGGTTTGGTCGAAGCTCATCCTTAAAGTCAATGTGCCTATCTTGCTTAAACAAGATGAAAATGTGTCTGTGGTATCCTGTGCCCTTCGCAGGGAAGGGTGGGAAGTAATGGCAGATCTGTTCTCCAGAATGCACCTGGTTTCCAGGGATGTTTCCCCTGCACAATGAATGCATAAATGAAATTTAGCAGAACATGGTCTTTGTCAGTTCCCTGTAGATTAAGTGTTCGAATACTCACATGAGCCAGTGTACATATTCAGAATCTGTCTCCCTCAGGTGGCCATCTGTTGGGAAATAAAGAAAGATACAGTAGAGGTGAGGGCAAAAACAAACAAGTGGCCTATTACACTATTGTCCTCAATGCTTGCCCCCATATATACCAAAGACTTACTGGAAAAGGCAACAACTTACACCCAGGAGCACAAACAGTGATAACACAGCAAAACTTCGCTCACAGCACTGATGCAACTATAAAGTATGAATTACTGACTATGGAATTTTCCATATCTGATTATAGTAGACTAGAATTTGTTGGAAAATATAGATTATACTCCAAGCTGCTGTATAAGGCCATGTGTAAACTATTATGACAATGTATTTTTTCCAATCATACCCTTGTAGACCTGCAATGATGCCACCTACTTACTAAGTTAAGATTGTAAGCTCTACAGGGCATTGATTTGATTTTATTGTAACTGTACTTTGTAGTTATTATACTTTCTATTTACTTGTATTTACTATTGTAATGGCCCCATTTGGTCATAGGTAGCACCATACAAAAAACTATACATACACCCTTGGCCAAGAAAGAAAAAGAAAGCTATTGGCACAATGCAGAATTTGTCCTTTCTGGGGCACCATAACAGTCTAATGGCCATACGTCAGTTTTGACTGATGCGCTCTACTTGTCCAAAGACAATAAAGAACGGCAAAGACACGGATACATCAACTCTGTGCTAAGATTTCCGTAACCATTTTTTATCTCCCTTGCTAAAAGGGCATCCAACCCTTTCTTGAATCTTCCTAATGTTTATGCCAGAACAGGTGGTTAGATAATTGAATTCCACAACCATACAGCTGTCACTGACCTGGATTGGTGAGCAGTAGAGTCCACAAAGACCCTTCCTCTGCCTCAAATGTCACTTCAGGAGGAGCAGACGCCTGACAAGAAAAAACAGATCTTAGTGGTGGGCCCTACATTAAACTGGCCATTAGGGTTTAGTGCACTGGTAAGACACCAACCTCAGCAGGCGTGACCAAATTCCCATGATAAACTGGCATCAGCATTTCATCACCCTTGTTGTAATGGACTCCAAGTGTGACGCTGGGGACAAAGGTGGCATCTCCAAACAGATCCTTAAACACCCCATAATGTTCTGCTACCCGCTGCACATGGAATCGGCCAGTTGTTCTCTCCCATTCTGCTTGGACCTCATCTAGGGGAATCCTCACTAGAAACAGGCAAAAGGATTTTTTTTATTTTACGAATATCCTACTAAGAGCAAAGGAGTCGTACATGAAAATAATTTGGGACTGCCTTTGAATGTCAATATTGCTTTAATCAGTGCAGTTATGAGATCTGTTATGCTGAAACACATTATCCAGAAAGCTCTGAATTTTTAAAAATGATTTCCTTTTTCTATGTAATGATAAAACAGTACCTTGTACAAATGAAAATATAAGTAGTCGTTATTAGAGGAGCTTTATTTAACGTTTACATGATCTTCTAGTGGACTTAAGGTATGAAGATCCAAATTATGGAAAGATTTATCTGGAAAATACCAGGTCCCGAGCACTCTGGAGAAAATCCTGTATTTTAATTTGCCAGAATAAAAGAATGTAGAAATGGTTACATACATGTGCGCAAGCGAGCAGCTCTCTCCAGTTCCGGATTCCTGTGATTCTCTCGCTGTACCTGCTTCCGAGCCTGAGCTGTATTGGCATTATGCGGCATGAAATGAGGAAATCCGATGTCAGACTTTTCTTTATTTGTATCTGGGGTGTTGGAGGGAGAAAAAAAAAAAAAACACCAAAATGTCAGCCATTAGTACAAGGGTATTAGGTGAATATTGTTGCAGTCTGATGAGGGGAAGGTCCACAATTTGTCAATGAAAATGAGCGGTATATAAACATATTAGCGATGTGCACAAAATCTTTGGGTCATGGGCGGGTCCGACCTAGCACTTCTGGCTTCCGTGCCTGAATTTATAGACTTCCGACAGCCGCACCCCACCTCTTTTGTGATGTCACTGCAGGGTGGGTACACATAAGTCTATAAACAGAGGGCAACAGCAGGCTCAGGAGTGTGAATCGGGAGGGGGAGGTTGGGGTCGAGTGCTGGTCAAGGAACTCTCAACCTGCACATCACTAATACATATACATATTATTATATTATATTTATATTATAATTATATTTGAAGCCGTTAGTGTCCCTACAACTCTCCACATCCCTTGAAAGACAAAGGTGTACAAATGCTGGAGAGGCAATTGCATTTTTTTTCTTATATACAGTGTATGCTCTTGCCAGCTTGGCTCCCCCACCTCTCACTGCCAAGTCAGATGACCACCAAGTAGCCTTTGTGGTTCCCAGCTCCCTATTAAAGGGGAGTTTAAGTTAACATTTGGTATGTTATAGAACGACTAATTCTTAGCAACTTTTCAGATGGCCTTAATTTTTTTCTTTTTTTGTTTCTGAATTATTTGCCTTCTTATTCTGACTCTTTCCAGCTCTCAAAATGGGGGTAACTGACCCAATCTAAAAAACAAATGGTCGGTAAGGCTACACATTCATACTTATTGCTACTTTTTATTACTCATCTTTTTATTCAGCCCCATACATATTCTTATTCCAGTCTTTTATTCAAATCAATGTGTGGTTGCTAGGGTAATTTGGACCCTAGTAACTTATTTGCTTTCTTTTTCTGACTCTTCTCAGCTTTTAAATGGGGGTCACCACTGACCCCACCTAAAAACAAATGGTCTGTAAGGCTACAAACTTATTGTTATTGCTACTTTTTATTACTTGTTTTTCTATTCAGGCCCTCCCCTATTCACAGTCCACTCTCTTATTCAAATCACTGAATGGTTGCTAGGGTAATTTGGAAACTAGCAACCAGATTGCTGAAGCTGCAAACTGGAGAGCTACTGAGTACCTCCAAAACCACAAATGATTGAAACAATTTCATTTTTATAGTATCACTCTCTACATCATACCAAAAGTTAACTCAAAGGTTAACAATCCCTTGAATAATCTGCTTGTTTCTCCTGACATATTGTGAGCTTTATGCTTACAGTGGATTCAGGAAGTAGTAATCTTTATGCATGATTATCCATACATACGTTTCTTTTGGACCCCTTTAAGTGCTACTTACCCTCCCCTTCCTGCTGGAACTGTCTGTACGTCCTCCACCACTGGGACTTCTTCTCTTCCTTCTCAGCATTTCGGTAATAGCGGCGGAAACTGCGATATTTTTCCAGTGACTCCACATCTTGCCCCTCAAACTGCTCGTTGGGCATGGGCCCCAGTGGGGGGACACGCTTGCACAGGACGACTAGGGCAGAAAGGAATTAGTCAGTAAAAGCACAGTGCATACCACTTATTCTTTGGTCTGTCCTCTCCTTGAATGCTATTTATCAGTCCCTCGATAGCTGTAATCATATTTCTTTCTTTTAGGAACAGTAACACCAAAAAAAAAAAAAAAA
>CM044447.1:41183510-41196731 GCA_024363595.1 Xenopus borealis
ATCAATCAACTCTGCTAAAGCCTTCAACTCAGTAGAGTGGCAATATCTATGGGCAATAATAATAATATTTGGTTTTGGTCCTAATTTCATTAAATGGGCCCAGTTGCTGTACAAAACCCCCTCAGGTCAGAGTGAACAATGTCAACTCAAAAACCTTCCCCTTGTCCAGAGGCACAATAGGGGTGCCCTCTGTCGCCTCTGCTGTTTGCGATAGCCATAGAGCCCCTGGCCTAAAGAATAACAATACAAGCGTTAGGTCCTTGGGAGGAAAAATGCCGATGACTTGTTATTCCTCGGAGACTCCGATGAATCTTTAGATGAAACTCTTTGCATTCTAAAAGACTTTAGGGTGTACTCAGGACTAGCTAGAAATAGGAAAAATCGGTGGTTATGCCTTTTGACCCACTATAAAAGGGCTGAGATGTACAAAGATGTACAGTAAGTAGGCTAGAGTACTGCGCGGGTCCATTTACCCGTACCCGCGACCCGCATTCTTACCCGCTTGGACCCGCGACCTGGACCCGCGACCCGCTGACCATCAAGAATCAGGAAGTGCTGTCATCATAAACAGGAAGTGACATCATCAGAAGTAGCCGGGATCAGAAAAAAAAGGAGTAAAACAGGAAGTGCTGTCATTGTAAACCGGATGTGACATCATCAGTAGTAGAAATGCTCAGAAAAAGGAGTAAAGATCCCTATAGCGAGGATCCGCGACCTGACCCTCAAACCGCCAACCTGCAGAACCACCAGCCCGCTTCTATACCCGCACCCAGAAATTCTACGAGCAACCCGCAGGGTACCGCGGGATCTTTCGGGTAACCTGCGGGTACCCGACCCGCTGCAGGACTCTAAAGTAGGCAACTTGGAAATAGACTAGATCCTATTGGTTGGTAATATCCCTGTAAAGCAGGGGTGTCCAACCGTTTGGCTTCCCTGGGCCACATTGGAAAAAGAAAAACCATCTGGGGCCACACATGAAATACACAAGCACTTTCGATTTGTAAAAGTAAAGAAAATACTCTGAGAAGAACTACAATACCAGTTGTATAACCAGATGGACCTATATGCTGTAATATAGGACATCAGGATATTAAATAGACTTATTATCATATTATTATTACTAACTGGGAGGAGTCCCCCCTCCTCCTATATCCTTTGCAACATGACATTTCCTCGGCAACCAATTGTTGCAAGCTGGGCCGCATTCATATCCATCCTGGGCCGCACGTGGCCCTCGGGCCGCAGGTTGGACACCCCTGCTGTAAAGCAAAGAAGTATGTAGGATAGTCGGAAACTGAAGCAAAAATTTGTTGCATCAAAAAAAAAACTTGGCGCCTGACGCCCATTGACTTTAATGCATTTGGAAAAAAATAGTCAAAAGAGTGTAAATAGTCGCAAGTGTCAAAATAGTCACAGGCGTCAAATGTAGTCGTGGGTGTCAAACTTAGTCGGGGGAGTCAAAATTCACGTTTCGATAATTTTTTACTCAAAATTCAATAACTTTTTTGGCAAAGCGAAATGGGAAAAATTCATCCATCACTATCTATTTCCTAATCTGTAAAGTGGCTTTGTTCCATTAGCAACTTGGAACTAGATATGTCCGACTGAATTGTCTAGTTTCTATTACTGTACCTTTCTCCACTAGGATTTAGTCCAACCACAGTAAAAAATCTATTTCCTTATCTGTAAAGGTGATCTGTTCCATTATCAACTTGGAAATAGATATTTCTGATTGAATTGTCTAGTTCCTAGTACTGTACCTGTAATAAAGCGCACCTTACCGGTGCGGCGGGGACGCCCGCCGCGCCGCCATCGGCAGGGACGCCTGCCGCGATGTTCCTCTTCTGCCGGCTCCTATGCGCGCGCGCGCACTTCCGGGTTTGATTTAAAGGCGCAGGCGCGCTGACGTATGACGTCAGCGCGCATTGGCGCGAAATTTGAAATCCTTAAAAGGCCGGTTCGGCTTATGCTCTTTGCCCGTGATAGGATTTGTTTCCTGGTGCTTCTGAGCCTTGTGCGTCTGACTTGTATCCTGTTTGTATTATCTCCTGTATTTGACCCGGCTTGTTCCTGACTATTCTGAAATCCGTATTCTGACCCCTGCCTGTACTTCGACTCCGATTCCGTCTCACCCCTCTGATTGATTACCCGGTTTGACCCTTGCCTGCCTGACTACCCTAGCTATCTACCTGCCTCGACCCGGCCTGTCTGACTACGAATCTGCCAACCCCTGTCTGTACCGTGACCATTGGCCTTATAGACTCTATCTACAGTCGTGCCCCACTGCCAGCCAGAACTCCTGCTTTGCACCTCTCGTATAAGTCCAGGTGGCATCTGAGTAGCTGAGGGCTCCTCCCGAAGCCAAAGGCGGCCACACTACTGGTGAAGCACGAGCCGAGATCAGGGTGCTTGGCACTTGTTCTGGTATTGGGTGCCGACCGTGACAGTACCATTCCCCACTAGGATTTAGCCCATTCATAGTGAAAGATCTATTTCCTTATCTCTAAAGACGCTCTGTTCCAATATCAACTTGGAACTAGACGCAACTGTCTGTACAGGCTGCTTACCACCCTAAAGCTTACAGCGCCCCCCAATGTACGGAAGTGACGTCACGAGTGTGTCACTGCATGTACAAAGTACATCCAGCACAACAATCCCTGTAAGTTTTATTTTACAAATGTATTAAATTATATGGGCACCAGAGGGCCACCAACCACAAGCTGCCACACTAAACACATGCCATCTGGTGCCTTTATATAAATAGGGTCTGTGCTATGGGAACTTGATATTTCAGTAGAAATTGTGCAGAAGCTTTGTTTGTGAGAAAGACTAGGCAACCTTTTGGCACCTGCTATTTATCAAGGTTGTAGTGTTGCCACATTTTCTGGGGAAAAAATACCGGCCTTTATATTTATCTTTTTTTCCCCTATTAACATTGGGATCAGCCATCATTTTTACAGGCCAGGCCTGTAATATACCAGTGGAAAACAATTAACAAACCCACACACCCTGAGAACAAGGGAGGTCCAATGTATTAAAATGGATTTTGGAATACTACAGTAACTGTAAGTAGCACATCCTAGAGTGAGGCCATCATTGTAGGGCACCTGTTATTCCTATCAGGCAGATTTCATACATGTGATCTTGCCTCAATAAGAAAAGGGAAAGAAGTGAATAAAGAAATATACCATAAACCTCCAACATTATATCTCCTAATCGATATCCTCACTATGCTTTATGTTTATATATTTGTCTTCATCGTAATGAGAAGTGTGAAGCTTGCTGCCACCATAGCAGAAACGTTTTGTTATATGTTACTGTGGCAGTATTTATATGTTAAAAGTCACAGAGGGGTTCCATGAACACACACACACACATATATATATATATGTATATATATATATGTAAAGATCATCTTAAAGGAGAATTCAACCTGTAAGTGGGAAAAACCCTCCCCTGTGTACCCCCCCAGCCTACCTGCCCCCCTTAGGCATATGCCCCTAACTTGTTACTTACCCCTCCTTCCAGGTCCTGTCCAGCGGAGTTCACTGCCATCTTTCGCTCTTCATTCTTCAGGAGCACGAGCAGTAAGAGGAATCTGTTGGTGCTGAGCTACTGCATATGCGCCGAAAGTCACAAAATTTTTTTTGGAAGTTTTGTGACTTTCAGCACATGCGCAGTAGCACTGCACTGGGATATTCCTCCAACTGCGCATGCGCCCAAAAGTCATGAACTTTCCGAAAACGCCATTCAGTACAGGATTTAGAGCGAACGAGACAAGATGGCACTTGTGAACTACGCTGGACAGGACCTGGAAGGAGGGGTAAGTAACAAGATATGGGCATTTACCTGGGGGGGGGGGGGACCTACACAGGGGAGAGTTTATACAAAACATAACAAAGTAGACTATTTTTTAATTGTTATTTAAATATAGAAGAAAATATCCATTTGTGGAAAATGATTCATTTGTAGGTTTTTCATTCCAAATGCCAGAGATATGTTCTCTGAAAAAAAAAGGGTTGGCATTATACCTACCCTTTCTGAGAAAAGGAGATTTTGTGTACTCACCGTTAAATCTCTTTCTGTGGGAGACACAGGGACAGTGGGGTATAGCTGGTATCACTAGGAGGCAGGACACAACCTTAAGAAAGAAACTGACACCTCCTCCACTGGATATACCCCCAGCAGGTCAGTTTGTACCAAAGTCATCAGGTATATAATAACCTTAAACTAAACTTTAACTTTTAAACTGTAACAGTATCATGTCTGACAGAGGTGAAAGCCTCGATCCAGGGAAGGAAGGGGAAGGAAGCCCTGTGTCCCCCAAGTGACTGAAGAGAAAGAGATTTAACGGTGAGTACACAAAATCTCCTTTTCTCCAAGTCATCTTTCGGGACACAGGGACAGTGGGGACATACCAAAGCTGTCCCCTGAAAACTCGGGTGGGAAGAGGCCTATGTTGGAGTAACGACCGCGGCCTGAAGAACCTTTCTGCCAAAGCGGGTGTCAGCGGCCGCAAAGGTATCGAAATAGTAAAATTTGGAAAAGGAGTGAACCGAAGTCCACTTTGTAGCTTTGCACAACTGTTCCGCTGAGGCTTGATTTCGGAACGCCCAGGATGTACTCACACCTCTGGTGGAGTGAGCTGTAACTCTGCTTGGAGGTTCCTGGCCTTGTGCTGTGTATGCTTTTTGAATAGCTTGCTTGATCCAACGGGATATAGCGTGTTTGGTGGCCATGGTGCCTTGGCATGGTTCCCGAAGGAAAAACTAGTAAGGAATCCGATTTGCAGATGTCTTTGACTCTATGTAAGTAGAACTTTAGTGCTCTCGCTGGATCCAGAGTGTGCAGATCCCTCTCTTTTTGGTTAGCTGGTGCAGGACAAAAAGATGGCACAACTATTTCTTGGTTTAGATGAAAGTCCGAAACAACCTTGGGTAAAAAGGCGGGTATGGTGCGAAGGACTGCTCGACCATGGTGAAAAATGAGGAGGGGTGTTCTGCAGGATAGAGCGCTGAGGAAATGGCTAGAAGGAAAACTGTCTTCCAGGTGAGCCACTGCAGAGAAATTGATCCAAGTGGTTCAAAAGGTGGTTGTTGTAGTGCCCGAAGTACTAAGGTGAGGTCCCAGATGGGGACTGGGGCCCACACCGGAGGAGCTACATGCACCGCCCATTGGATGAAGGTCCTGACATCTGGAATCACTGTTAATCTTCTTTGAAAAAGCACTGACAGAGTGGAGAGCTGTGACTTGAGGGAGCTGAGTGACATGCTCATGGAGAGCCCTTCCTGTAGAAATTCCAAGACATTTGGGATGGAGAATGTCTTGAAACTGGCTTTGTGTCTGGCACACAATTTTCGGTATGTGGACCAAGGTCTATGGTAGGCCCTAGCTGACAGTGGCATAACTACTCTCTGGTGGGCCCCGGTTTAGGATGGGCAGCTGGGCCCCCCGTCAGGGCCATACCTCTATAAATCGCATGCTGGAGTGTTGATGACATGTGTGCAGTAAAATCTCCCACTAGATAACATCCTGCCATAACAATTATCGTGACTCTGATGGGCCCCAAGGGGGTAGGGGCCCTGGTGCAATTGCACCCCTGGTAGTTACGCCAATGCTAGCTGAGAATGACTTTCTGGCTGCACACATAGGGTGTGCCACGGCTCTGGAAACCCCTTTTGGGTCCAAATTTTAGTCTCAAGAGCCACGCCATCAAATTTAGGCTTTTTGGATTTGGATGGCGGATGGGTCCCTGAGTGAGAAGATCTGGAAGTGGAGGCAGAGTCCATGGTTCTGCCACTGAGGTTAAATAGGTCTGTGAACCAAGCCCTTTGAGGCCACCTTGGTGCAATCAGAATGAGAGTGGCCTGTTCTCCTGTAGTTTCCTGATTGTTCTGGGTATGAGAGCCAGAGGCGGGAAGGCATACGCTAGTCCCAGGTGGTGGTCAAGGCGTCAACGTTTAGGGCCAGTGAATCTCTGTATCTGGCTAGGAAGGCTAGGACCTTCCTGTTGTGCCTGGTCACCATCAGGTCGACTTCCGGAGTTCCCCAC
Organism: Xenopus borealis; assembly: GCA_024363595.1. Lineage (NCBI taxonomy): Eukaryota > Metazoa > Chordata > Amphibia > Anura > Pipidae > Xenopus > Xenopus borealis. Next base: position 41,189,563 of record CM044447.1, read on the forward strand.
ATGTCTGCTATGTCCTGAAAGACTGAAGTCTGCCTCCCAGTTCTGTAGGCCTGGGTTGTAGATTGCGGACAGTTGGACTTGATGAGTCTCTGCCAACCTGAAGATGAGCCTGATCTTGTTTAGGGCTGCTTTGCTCTTTGTTCCCCCCTGGTGGTTGATGTAAGCCACCGCTGTGGAGTTGTCCGATTGCACTTTCACTGACTGGCCCTTCAGGTCCTGCTGCCAATGAACTAAGGCTAGACGTATTGCTTGTATTTCGAGGAGGTTGATTTGCAGATGCTTTTCTTGCAGGCTCCATATCCCCTGCAGTGATCTGCCCTCTAGAACTGCTTCCCAGCCGAAGAGGCTCGCATCTGTGGTGAGGATGCGCAAGAGGGTTCCCCTAGGCATTTTGTGTCATTGGGTGAGGTGTGCCGATTTTAGCCACCAGTGAAGAGAAGACCTCGTTTGAGGGGACAGCGGGATCTCCTGCAGTAAGGATCTCCAGTTCCATATGTTGAGTATGTTCAATTGAAGGTCTCTGAGATGGATCTGGGTGATCGGAACTGCCTCTATGGTAGAGACCATGACTACCAACACCTTCATGAAGAATTTCACTGTATGTTGTGGTTTCTGAAGTAGGGTTCGCACCAGAGCTTGGAGATGGGTCACTTTTTCTGGCGGAAGTGAGGTCTTTTGTGTCTGTGTGTCAAAGCTCATGCCCAGGAAGTTCATGGATAGGCTGGGTATTAGAGACGACTTGTCTAGATTCAGGGCCCAACCCATTTCCCTGAGTTTGTCCATGGATATTTGGAGCAACCGTTAAGCTTCGGGAAGAGAGGAGGCCTTGATTAGGAGGTCGTCTAGATAAGGAGTGAAGTAGATTCCTTGTTTGCGAATCTCTGCTGTGGCAGTTGCCATAATTTTGGTAAAAACCCGAGGGGCCGAGGTGAGGCGCAAATATTTCTGATGCGGAGGGAAAATGGGAACATGCAGATAGGGTCCTTTATTTCTAGTCACATAAAGAACTGACCTGGGGCCATTGCTGAGATGACTGATCTTAGAGATTCCATCTTGAACCTTTGTGTGCGAATGAATTTGTTGAGCTCTTTCAGGTTTAAAATGAGGCAAACCGACCCGTCCTTCTTTGCTACTACGAATAGGTTGGAGTAGTTTCCCCAGAACAGATCGGCCAGAGGAACGGGTGTGATAACTGCTGCCAGAAGCAGGTTGGAAATGACTTCTAGAAAAGCTAAGTGCTTGGTTGACTCCTGTGGAAGTCGTGACGTGAAATGTGGTAGCCTCAAGTAACAACCTCGTGTATCCAGGAATCTTGGACTAGTATAGTCCATGCGTCGGCAAAATGTATCCCCCCCCCATTGACGCTGGATTGCGTTATGGAATTATGCTGTGGTAGACTTGTCTGTAGTCTTTGACGTGTGCTTCCGATTTTGCCAGGAAGTTCTCTGTTTGGTGCCGAAGCGCCCCCTACTTGTGAAGGTCTGCCGCAGAGGGGTTGTCACGAAAAAGCCTTCCCTTTCAAATGGAAGGCTGTGTCTTGGGTTGCGGGAGTAGAGTGCTTTTGCCGCCTGTGGCCTGACTGATGATCTTGTCAAGTTGGACGTTTGGGATTTCTTGGAGGAAAGGTCGGCCGACTATATTTTCATCCAGAGGGATCGGCGGGCAGCTACTGCGAGTGCTACTGATAACCTGTGTTGCATCCAGAGACGCTTCACAGATGTAGTCGTTAGCTTCCTTGATTTGGGAAGCCCATTGAGAAAGTTCATGACGTGGTGCTCCTTCCGCGATAGCAGTGATGAGGGATTCGGACCAGGATTATATTGCTCGGCTAACCCAGGCCGTGGCTAGAACAGGCCTGAGGGATGAGCCTGAAGCCTAGAACGCGGAGCGTAGTAATCCGTCTACCTTCTTGTAGGGCTGTATTTTTGGATAGTCTGGATAAGGGTGCGTCAACCGATGGGGGGATGACCACTTTTCTGTGTGTTTTGTTAAAAACGGATAGAGCTTCGAGAAACGACGATTAGGTTGAAAGAGTTTCTCTGACTTATCCCATTCTTGCTGTATGATGTGATCTAGCTGAGAATTGGGAAGGGAATACAGGTGCAGATTTACTGTGCCTCTTGAAAAGTGCCTTGGCAGGCGCAGTGATGCCTGTGGCTCTTGGAGATGCAGGGTCTCCAGTACTGAGGTAATCAGTGTGTCTACGTCAGGGGGATGCCGGTAGGATTCTTCGTCTTCGTTCTTTGATTCAGAGGATAATTGGCCCTCAGAGACGTGGCGGTCTTCCCCCGACTCCAGAGGAGGTGAAAGGAAGTATCTGGTGTCGCTCTCATCATCAGATGTTGAGGGGGCACTATGTTTGGAGGTCTGGGCTTAGGATTGTCTAAACGGGCTAGCAACTTGTCTAGAGACTGTAGCCAATTAGGATGCCCACTCTGGCGTAGTCTGCCTACTTTGTGGGGATGTTTCCCTACTGGAGGCTGAGTGGTCATCCTGAGGGGCCTGGTTCACCAGAGGGGGAGGCTCTTAATCTAGCCTGGGCGGCTTGCATTTACTGCATAAGGGATCATTATGCCCAGCGGGCAAATGTTTGCAGCATTTGGCACAGGCCAAGTATTGTATTGCAGCTGAAGGTGCGGCCCCTCAGACATGGTAGCAAGTTTGGGGAGGCCCTCAGTGATAAGTTGCCACTAACCTGTAGGTATCACCAGGAAGGAGAGAGTGTGTTCCTGGAAGTACCCTGCAGTTTTCTCAGCCCAGAGATTAAGGGGAGAATCTGCTGTAGAAGTGATGTCTGCCCTGTGTCCCTTGCTCTTGTGTGTGTGCAGTTCGGTGGAAGTGCAGTCAAGATAACCGCCGTCAGATTTTGAGCGAGTTAGTTTTGCGCGTCAGGAAGGTGGCAGTGACGGTGGCAAAACAAATATTGCAGAATATTCGTGCGAATATTCATTGTGCCCAAACAGGGGGGAGCGGCTGTGACTTTAGTGCAGCCGAACGGGTAAAGCACAAATTTTCGTTGCGTGCAACTGACGGCGTTCAGGGACCATGCGGTAGATAACCATAAGGGCAAAAGGACTGAGCGCTCCTGATGCGCAATGTGCCACTTAAGAAGGGGGGCTCCAGGGAACTAGGCATGCCCCATTAACATCTGTATTGTGTGTCATTACAGTTTTGCTAATAAAGGTGAATTGCCATTTAAGCTGCACTGTTTCCCCAAGAGACTTGCTTATCTTAAAGGAGAATTCAACCCTAATGTTAAAAAACCCTACCATACATAGACCCCCCCTCCCACCACATGCCCTTGGTGCACATTCTGTCCAGCAAAGTTCACAGCAGCCATCTTCTCTTCGGAATGAGAGCGGCGTATCAGTTGGAGCAATCTGCTTCACGACAATGGTGCATGCACCGAAAGTCACAGAAATAGCCGAAGCACCACACTTATTTACCAAAGAGCCGGAAAATGGCTGCCATGAACTCCGCTGGACAGAATCTGCACCGAGGGGTAAGTAGAGACTTAGGGGTATTTGCCCCAGGGTAAAAGCTAGGCTGGGGATGTGGAGGGAGGGGGGTCTATGTTGGATGGGGGGGTAGTGTTTTTTAAATTTACGGTTGAATTATCCTTTAGAAAATTACAATTGTATCTTTTTTTATCTTAACCTGCGGGTAGAGGTTTTGGATGCGGATATAGATGCATTTCGGCGGGTTCGTGGCTTGCAGGTCTTCTCAATAGAGAGTTTTACTGCCTTTTTCTGATTGCGCCTACTTCTAATGAGGACACTTCTGGTTTACAATGACAGCACTTCCGGTTTCATGTTGGTTGTGGATAAGGTATTGTCGGGTCGGGGGTCCATGCGGGTAAGAATGCGGGTTGGGGTTTACCAAATTGGTTCCACACAGGACTCTATTGGCAGGTATGATTGTGTATCCTAGGGGTGGGCAAACTTTTTGCAACGAGGGGCAGATTTGGTGAGATGAAAATGTGTGGGGGCCGACTAATCAGCCTGACATTCTTTAAACCATTAACATCATTTAAACAAGGAATCGTGCAGCCGTAGCAGTAATACTTGGGCACCGTGAAATGATCTGCTACTTGGTCTATACTGCTGCATGTGAGCTGAAGGTGTTAGTAATATACACTTACTGGCACATAGTGATGCACTGCTCTCACATACGTCTTTAGTTTACTGTACTGGCACGTCAGTACGTCTATTGACACCTTCAGCCCAAAAGAAGTATGTGAAGAGGTGCGTCACTACGCGCCAGTACGTGTTTATTGCGAACACCTTCAGCACACAGGCAGCAGTTTAGACCAAATGGCAGATCGTTTCACTAATGTGCCCAAATAGTACTGCTACGGCTAGGCAATTCCTGATTACACTGTGCTGGCGGGCAGCATTATTATTAATTTCATGATGGAGGCCAAGGGCCAGTGTAAATTTGAAAATGGGCCACATTTGGCCCCCGGGCCTGACTTTGGACATGCCTGGTGTATCCTAAGAAGCTGCATCCATTGTGCTCGAGTCTACCACTATGCAGTATGGGCCTCTTAGCCTCCCTTACCTTATCCAAAGGAATTTGTAAATATGCAATGGGGGGGTTGGGCTATCAATGATTGGGAATAATTAGGGCCCATAACATATATGTTTTCCTGCTAGAGGCACAATGTCATGAAATGCTGGTGTGTGTCACTGTGTCATGAAATGCTGTGGCTAATTGTCATATTGCTGAGGCTACTGTGCCTTGGAATGCTTGGCCCTCTTTGTTATGAAACCATATTCCCAGGCCACTGGGCTTGAGGCAAATACGGATTATAAGGAAGGCTGGAGCTTTGCTCTCTATGATGTTGTTGATTCCCACACCAGCTTTCTGCACTGACTGACACTCTGCAATCTGATAAAGGCACTGTGAGCATGTCGGGACGATACGTGCCACGGAAAAATGACACCAGACACAAATTAGCAAATCAATCTGTGTTTATTTCTCATGTATAAAAATGATGTAAAACGTATAAATAAAAATCACATATATATATACATAAACGTGCATTCATGGTGAGTTTCTGGCTATACACAGGTGGGGTGAGAGGGATAAAACCCCCTTGATGGCATTTATTTGAAGTGTGCTTGCATCATACGGCTTGTGACCAGGGCAAGTTGGGTTTCCCGAGAGTTTCCAAGAACAGCTGCTCTTCTTCCAGAAAGTCCCTGTCCTGTCATCAGAAACACATTAATGGGGCTCATTTATGAACACTGGGCAAATTTGCCAATGGGCAATTACTTATAGCAACCAATCAGTGGTTAGCTTTTTGAAGCCAGCTGCAAGTACAACAATGAATGCAGCAATCTGATTGGTTGCTATGGGTTACTGCCCATGGGCAAATTTGCCCAGTGTTCATAAATGACCCCCAGTGCATAGGCAAAGGAGTGCAATATGCATGATGTAATCAATATGTGATGGCATCAAATGACAAACATATACGTATTATGAATTTAAGCATGAATGAATGCACCCCTCGTAGTCCAGTACCCAAGAATACCTGTATGACTGAAAGCATCCCTGTTGGGGGCCCTTTTTGTATAAGAAGAGTATTTATTAAAGTGTGAGGTTACAGCTCACCACAGAAAAATTCACAGACTTTCTACTCATTCCTATAGGATTTTTAGAAACATACTTATCAAATGGTGAATGGTGAAATGAACAGCACTGAGTTAGACAAAGAAAGTTTTTGACTGACTGCTCTGGGTTATACCATTAATGCTAATCTACACCTGCTTTAATATCATTAATGAGAGCTAATGAATAGGGATGCACCGAATCCTTGTGCCTTGCTGAACGGATTCCTAATTTGCATATGAAATTGAGGGCAAGGCGGAATTTCACATGACTTTTCGTCACAAAACAAGGAAGTAAACACATTTTCCCACTTTTTCCTTTAATTTGCATATGCAAATTAGGACTCAGATTCGGTTTGGTATTCGTCTGAATCTTCCATGAAGGATTCAGGGATGTGGCCGAATCCAAAATAGGGGGTTTGCTGCATCCCTACTATTGACAAGATGACACAGTGTCATATGTGTGATACTTTACTATTCTCACCTGCTGGGCAGACATCTTGAGCATAGCAAGTTTGGCATGGAACTCTGTTATTTGTGGTTTGCTGTTTTCCTGCAGTGCTGCTGGGATCCCGACAGCTACAAGAAAGTGATTGAAGGTCAATACCCAATTTAACACTTTCAAGTCAAAACAATGTAGAGAGAAGCAAAACACAAATATATATAGGAAATAATGTATCCCCCCCGCCTACTGTCACAGAAGCAGCCTTCATACTGCTGCCACAAAAAATATCATACCCCTTGCAGTGGGTTTCACATTCTGTGCCATCAGGGTGGGCTCTGGGAGTCTGGCAGGTAACAGAACACTGGTAATGGGAAGCTCTTGCCGGAGTTGGGTTAACTGTCTTCTCTGCTGTGCCAGGTTCAGACGCTCCTGGGGAATAGAGTCGTTTTGGGTAAAAGTGGATTTACTTAAAGGGATACTGTCATGGGAAAACGTGTTTTTTTTTTTCAAAACGCATCAATTAATAGTGCTGCTCCAGCAGCACTGAAGCAGTGCACTGAAATCCATTTTTCAAAAGAGTATACAGATTTTTTTAATATTCAATTTTGAAATGTGACATGGGGCTAGACATATTGTCAGTTTCCCAGCTGCCCCCAGTCATGTGACTTGTACTCTGATAATCTTCAGTCACTCTTTACTGCTGTACTGCAAGTTGGAGTGAGATCACCCCCCTCCCTTCCCTCCCCCTAGCAGCCTAACAAAAAAACAATGGGAAGTTAACCAGATAGCAGCTCCCTAACACAAGATAACAGCTCCGTGGTAGATCTAAGAATAACACTCAATAGTAAAAGCCAAATCCCACTGAGACTGATTCAGATACATGAAGTAGGAAAAATAACAGCCTAACAGAAAGCAGTTCCATCCTAAAGTGCAGGAAAAAGTGATGACTGGAGGCAGCTGGGAAACTGACAATATGTCTAGCCCCATAGTACATAGTTACATAGTTAAATTGGGTTGAAAAAAGACCATCAAGTTCAACCCCTCCAGTGATCCTCTTTATGGGTATTTGTCTATAATGTCCTCGAAAATATTTGTAAAGTGTAATCATGTCC
>CM044447.1:41197087-41213024 GCA_024363595.1 Xenopus borealis
ATAGCTAGTGCCATTAGGAGGCTGGACACAACTAAATAAAAAGAAAGGTGACTCCTCCTCTGCTGGCTATACCCCAAGCAGTAGGCGGAGCCAGGTCAGTTTGTACCAAAGAATAACCGAAGAATTGAATCTCAACTGGAACTTAACTAAGAAAAACTTGACGCTGTATCAAGCGTGAAAAACCATGGCAGACGGCTGCAGAGAGGGCCTCCATTCAGGGAGGGAAGTCCTGTGTCCCCCAAGCGACTGAAGAGAAAGAGATTTAACGGTGAGTACACAAAATCTCCTTTTCTCCATGTCGGCTTGGGGGACACAGGAGACACTGGGGACATACCAAAGCTGTCCCTTTTTACGCTAGGGTGGGAGAATAGGCCCTAAGTGGAAGATACCACCGCAGCCTGGAGAACCTTCCTACCGAAGCGAGCGTCTGCTGTCGCAAAAGTGTCGAAGTGGTAAAACTTTGTGAATGAGTGGATGGAAGTCCACGTGGCCGCCTTGCATAGCTGTTCAGCTGAGGCTTGGTTCCTGAAGGCCCAGGATGTGCTCATTCCCCTGGTGGAGTGAGCCTTTACTCTTTCTGGTGGGACCTGTCCCTTTGCTATATAAGCTCTGTGGATCGCTTGTTTAATCCATCTGGAAATGGAGGATTTTGCGGCTGGCATGCCCTGCTGAGGGCCTGATGGTAGGTCAAATAAGGCGTCTGACTTTCGGATTTCCTGAACCCTGGACAGATAGAACTTGAGAGCCCTAACGGGGTCCAAAGTATGCAGGGCTGCCTCCTTTGCGTTGGACGGAGAAGGACAGAAGGTTGGGATGACGATCTCCTGGTTCAGATGAAATGTTGAAACGACCTTGGGTAGAAATGAAGGTAGAGTGCGTAGTACCGCTCTGTCATGGTGAAAAAAGAGGAAGGGAGATTTGCACGAAAGTGCTGTTAGCTCAGATACTCGCCTGGCTGAAGCTATTGCTATGAGAAAAACAGTCTTCCATGTGAGCCACTGGATGGGCACTGAGGCTAGGGGTTCGAAGGGTGGTTGTTGCAGTGCCCTTAACACTATCGTCAAGTCCCATGTGGGTGCCGGTGGCCTTACTGGGGGGGCCACGTGGGCTACCCCTTGAAGAAAAGTCCTGACATCTGGGATGAAGGCTAGTCTCTTCTGGAAAAGGACAGATAGAGCTGATATCTGGGATTTTAGGGATCCGAGAGAGAGGCCTAGGTCTAGTCCCTCCTGGAGAAACTGTAGTAGGTTTGGAGTGGAAAACTTTTTGAAGGCCATGTTGTGGCGTATACACCAGTCGTGGTAGGTAGTCCATACCCTGTGATAAGTTTTGGTGGATACCGGCTTTCGAGCCGCCCGCATAGTGTGTATTACCGCATCTGAGAAACCCTTTTTTCTTAGGATTCTGATCTCAAGAGCCACGCAGTTAATCTTAGGTTTCCTAGATTTGGAAGGCGGATGGGCCCTTGTTGTAGTAGATCTGGACGAAGGGGTAGAGTCCAGTGTTCTGCTATAGATAGGTTGAGGAGATCCGAGTACCAGGTGCGGCGAAGCCATTTGGGGGCTATGAGGATTAGTGTGGTGCGTTCCCTCTGCAACTTCCTGATTATTCTGGGTATCAGTGGTAGTGGAGGAAAGGCATAAGCTAGCTTGAAGTTCCAAGGCGCCGTCAGGGCGTCTGCCTCTATCGCTAGCGGGTCTCTGTAACGTGCAAAGAAAGCCGGCACTTTTCGATTTTTTCTTGTGGCCATGAGGTCGACCTCTGGGGTGCCCCATTGGTGGATTATTTCTTGGAAGATTTGCTCGATTAGTGACCACTCTCCTTGGTCTAGGGTCTGGCGACTGAGAAAATCCGCTTCCCAGTTTTGGAGGCCCGGAATGTATATTGCCGACAGCTGAGTGCGGTGTTTTTCCGCCCAGTGGAGGATGAGACTGGTTTCTGTCTGGGCTCCTCTGCTCCTTGTGCCTCCCTGATGATTGAGGTAGGCCACTGCTGTGGCGTTGTCTGACTGAACCTTTACGGCTTGGCCCGACAGATCCTGTTGCCAATGGATCAGTCCTAGACGGATTGCTCGAATCTCGAGCAGATTGATTGGAAGGCGACTTTCCTCTGGGGACCACCTGCCCTGTGCTGCGCGGCCCTCTAGTACTGCTCCCCATCCGAATAGGCTTGCGTCTGTTGTTAGAAGGCGCCAGTGAGGTTCCCCTAAGTGTTTTCCTGTGGATAGGTGGAGAGGGTTTAACCACCAGAGAAGGGATGCTTGAGTCTTTTGTGATAGTCGAATCTCTTGTAATAGTGACTTGTGTTTCCATGAGGTCAGAATGTTCCACTGCAGATCCCTGAGGTGGTGTTGGGCAAAAGGAACTGCTTCTATGGTCGAGACCATGACACCCAGGACCTTCATGCAGTGTCTGGCTGAATGCGTTGGTTTTGCTAGCAGAGTGTTTACTAGGAATTGTAGTCGAATTATTTTGTCTTGTGGCAGCGAGACCTTCTGAGTCTCTGTGTTGAACTGCATTCCCAGAAATATCATGGACTGACTGGGGATCAGGGACGACTTTTCCCAGTTGATACGCCAACCCAGCTCCTGCAGTTTGACCGTGGATAATTGTAGAGATTGTTGTGCTTTTGCCTGAGAGGGTGCCTTGATCAGTAAGTCGTCGAGGTATGGAGTAATGGAAATTCCCTCGTCTCTGATCACTGCTGTGGCTGCTGCCATGATCTTTGTGAAGACTCGTGGGGCAGAGGTCAGACCGAAGGGGAGAGCGGTGAATTGGTAGTGAATGTTTTGGAAGGCAAAGCGTAAGTATTTCCGATGGGGAGGGAAAATCGGAACATGTAGGTAAGCATCCTGGATATCTAGAGATGTCATGAATTGGCCTTCGCTCATCGCTGAGATGATGGATCTGAGGGATTCCATCTTGAATCTTCGAGGCTTTATGAATTTGTTGAGGCCCTTTAGATCGAGGATGGGACGTACTGACCCGTCCTTTTTGGGAACTACGAAAAGGTTGGAGTAATATCCCTTGAAACGTTCCCCTGTGGGGACAGGTGAAATCACTCCTGAGTCTAGCAGACTTGAAATCACTAGACGAAAGGATTGCTGTTTCGATGGTTCCCGAGGGAGTCTGGACATGAAGAAACGATGGGGCGGTCGAGAGGAGAATTCTAGGTGGTAGCCCTGGGACACTGCCTCGAGTACCCAGGCGTCCTGTGTAACGGAGGCCCAGGCATTTGCAAAGTGTTGAAGGCGTCCTCCCAAGGGTATGTGGTCTGGAAGAGGGGGCACCCCGTCATGCCGAGGTGGCCTTGTCCCCGGTCCTGGCAGTGGGTTTACGGTTTTGCCAGGAGGACCTGGGCTTGCTCCCAAAACGTCCTCTGCTCGAAGAGAAGTGTCTAGGCGGAGATGATCTGGTGCCCTTATTCTGGGAGGAACGAAAAAACTTTCCTCTTCGAAATGAAGGGCGGGCCTTTGGCTGAGGGAGCAACGTGCTCTTGCCTCCTGTAGCTTGGCTGATGATCTTGTCTAGATCAGGACCGAATAAAAGCTTTCCCTTGAATGGTAGGGAGGGGAGAGATTTTTTGGTTGACATGTCTGCCGTCCATAGTTTCATCCAAAGACATCTGCGTGCCGCGACTGACAGTGCGGAGGTTCTACCTATAAGTTGGATCGCGTCGAGAGAAGCTTCGCAAATGTAGTCGTTAGCTTCTTTTATCTGTGATGCTAATTGAGTAAGCTCCTGACGAGGGACTCCTGAAGATATTGCCTGGAGCAGAGAGTCTGACCATGTCTGCATGGCTCTGCTAACCCAGGTCGTGGCCAATACTGGTCGTAAGGCTGTGCCTGAGGCTGAGAACTGAGAACGGAGTAGGCCTTCTTGTCCATATGGTCCTTGAAGGAGGAAGCATCCGGGACCGGTAGTGCCGTGTTCTTAGAAAGTCGTGAGACCGAGGCGTCCACTGAGGGAGGCGAAGACCACTTGTCAGTTGCCTCAGTTGGAAAAGGATATAGCTTCTGGAATCGACGGTTAGGCTGGAACCGCCTCTCGGGCTTGTCCCATTCCTGTTGGATGATCTGGTCAAGTTGAGGGTGAGCTGGAAAGGTGGGCGAAGCCCTGCCATTTCGTTTGAAGCCTTGTTCTGTTCTGGCTCCTGGAGATTTAGTGTTTCTACGACCGAGGAGATTAGGGAGTCGACTAGCTCGGAAGAGAATTTTGGGGATTCATCCTCAGGGCAGTCGGAGTCCTGAGATAGCTCACCCTCAGAAAGATCGCTTTCCCCTTGAGGTTCTGGGAGGGGAGAGGGGAATAGGAGAGATGCTATCGCTCTCATCGTCTGAGGGAGAAGGGGCTCTCCTTTTAGAGAGTCTAGGCTTTGGGTTTTCCAATTTTTGCAAAAGCTTGTCAAGAGAACTCGCTAGCTTTGGGATTCCTGTGGCAAGATAGGTTGCCCAGTCTGGTGCAATTTGGGAGGCTGGGATTGCTGAATCTCCCTGTGTGGAGGGGGAGGGCCCCTGTGGGGCATGTGCCACCTGGGGAGAAACAGATCCTGGGGCTTCAGGAGCCTGGGCAGCCGGCTTGCACTTTGTGCATAAAGGTTCCTTGTGACCACTAGGGAGCCTTTTGCGACAGCTAGAGCAGGCCAGGTATTTGACAATAGTCTTGGGAGCCCTAGGGAAAAGTACCTCATTGCTTCCCTCGGCCATGTTTGTGTCAGCGCTTGGTGACAGCAGGACCCGCTAGCAGAAGTAGCGCTGCTGCGTGGGGTGAGCCGAAAAAGGAGGAGCCGCTCTGAATCGAGACTGTGGCGTTCCCCTCTGAGTAATGCTTTGTCTCGGTGTCCCGCCTGAGGCGCACTGACTGCGCGGTGAGAAAGGGAACCGGAAGAGCCGAGATGTCACTTCCTCCCTTTAGCGCAAGTTTTGGCGTGAACAATGGCGCGAGACTTTTTTGCGCGGGTGACTGAGGCGTTTGAAATGGTGCTTGTTGCTGCACTAGATGCGCCGTGCCTGCCCCCCTCCCTGAGTAACCCCTTTTTTGATGAAGTGAGGCCAACGGGAGAGCTGAGCATAGGCTACAGAACCCTGCTGCGTCTGTCGGTGGGTTACTGAGGCAGAAAAACTCCTGGTTCCCAGGTCGGGAGTAGGGTTGCCTATTGTAAGGGAGAGTCCCGGTCAGGGAGGGAGGGTACTCACCCCTGAGGACAGGTTTCCCTTCTGTCTCCCGGCCAGCCGACAGTGTTCCTGGCAATAGAGAGGAGTATGTCTTTGGCTGTGTGGTCAAAGCTGCAGTTAGCCTGAGTGACCCCGGGAACAGTATCCAGCGTAGGGAGAAGTCTAAAAGGCACACTACTCAGTGTAGGAGACTTAGACCCTCCTGTGTCAGAACTGTTGAGATGGAGGGTAGAGTCCTACCTCCTGAGGACACAACTAAAAAACTGACCTGGCTCCGCCTACTGCTGGGGGTATAGCCAGCGGAGGAGGAGTCACCTTTCTTTTTATTTAGTTGTGTCCAGCCTCCTAATGGCACTAGCTATACCCCAGTGTCTCCTGTGTCCCCCAAGCCGACATGGAGAAAATGACACTGCCCAGAATTAGACAACTTGTTATCTATAAAAACCCCAAGATCCTTCTCACTTAAGGAAACTCCCAACACACTGCCATTTAGTGTATAACTTGCATTTATATTATTTTTGCCAAAGTGCATAACCTTGCATTTATCAACATTGAACCTCATTTTCCAGATTGCTGCCCAGTTTCCCAATTTAGACAAATCACTCTGCAAAGTGGCAGCATCCTGCATGGAACCTATAGCTCTGCACAATTTAGTATCATCTGCAAAAATAGAAACCGTACTTTCAATGCCCACATCCAGGTCATTAATAAACAAGTTGAAAAGCAAGGGACCCAGTACAGAGCCTTGCGGTACCCCACTAACACTGGTCCAATTAGAAAATGTTCCATTTACCACCACTCTTTGTAGTCTATCTTTTAGCCAGTTCTCTATCCAGGTGCAAATAATATGTTCAAGGCCAACATTCCTTAATTTAACCAGTAACCTTCTGTATGGCACTGTATCAATGCTTTAGCAAAGTCTAAGTAAATCACATCCACTGCCATCCCAGAATCGAGGTCCCTGCTTACCTTCTCATAAAAAGAAATTAAGTTAGTCTGGCAAGATCTATTACGCATAAAACCATGCTGGCACAAACTCATAGTATTGTTATTTACGTAAGTCCAGTATCCTATCCTTAATTAATCCTTCAAAAAGCTTTCCTACCACCGACGTCAGACTAACTGGCCTATAGTTTTGAGGCTGAGAATGGGATCCCTTTTTGAATAGCGGCACCACATTAGCAATTCGCCAGTCTCTCGGCGCCCATGTCATATTTCAAAACTGAATATAAAAAAATCTGTTTGCTTTTTTGAGAATTGGATTTGAGTACTGGAACAGCACTATTAACTGATGCATTTGAAAAAAAACATGTTTTCCCATGACAGTATCCCTTTAAACTTTGAATAACTTGTCAGTGTTTAACTTCTATACTGCAGAACCTACACATTTGTGGGTATTCGCTATGGTTCCCCCTCCCTTTTATAGTTGCTGATTTGCCACAGAAACTCCTTACCTGATGAATATGTTCCTCCTGTTGTCGTAGAATTTCCAGTTTCTGTTGAATTGCCCTTAGACGGCCCTGGTGCTCAGATTCCACTTTGTGGGCCTCTGCTAGAGCTTTCTCTCCCTCCTCATAACGTTGTGATGCCAACTGAGAAATCAGAAAGAAGTCTGAAGTTTTAAGCTGCTATGCACCAATCTACCACTAGATGTCAGTGCTGTAACATTTTCATGAGCAACACCAGCCCCGGCATCAGTTATCAATATAGGGTACAGGATAACAAAAGATTTGGAAGAGAAGCATATGAGCGGCTATATATTACCTTGCTCATGCTCTCTATTTCCTCAGCACGCTGTCGCACACGCAGTGCAGATGCATTAATCCTTTCTTTTTCCAGGCGGAGGTCTTGTCGTTCTTTCTCCATAGCCTCACGGGACAAAACCAGCTGTTCCTCTTTGTTGAGGAGCTCACTAGCCTTGATCTTTATGTCTGCCTGCTCCTGGGGGATGCAGAACCGTGGAGAAGTTTATATAAAAGAAAATATGGAGGGAAAAATAGGACATAGATGTGACTTAAAGGAAAACTATACCCCCAAACAATGTAGGTGTCTGTAAACAGATATTGCATAAAACAACTCATATGTAAAACCCTGCTTCATGTAAATAAACCATTTTCATAATAATATACTTTTTTAGTAGCATGTGCCATTGGGTAATCATAAATAGAAAATAGCCATTTTAAAAAATAAGGACGGCCTCCTGGGATCCTAGGATCCAACGGTGCACACAAACATACCAAACAAACTATAAAGTTAGGTCACATGAGCCAATTAACAGACAGAGTTCTATCTTTTGCTTCCACACTTTTTCCTGTTACAGTTAGAGTTGAAATATTTCTGGTCAGGTGATCTCTGAGGCAGCACACAGACCATTGTGAAATGGTGGTTCAAGGCAAGAGATGTAAAAGGGCAATATTTACTTAAATATACATACCAGGTAGGTAAGATTCTTTAATATGTCACTTGATTTGATATAAACTATCTGTTGCTCAAAAATTCATTTTCGGGGTATAGTTTTCCTTTAACAAGTTTAGGGCAAGATTTCAGAGCTATTGGGTAGTTAGACAAAGAAAATTCTGACTTTAGCAGGTAACCTCAGCAAGAGGGTATTATACAAAAAGTCGATTACAAAGTGGCAGAAATAGAATTAAGTCAGTCCCACTAAAGAAACCACATGTACCTTAGCCAAATTTATAATGACCCCCTCCCTCTGAGTTTCTGCCATAATGGCCCTGTTTGCTTCTTTCTCTGCTCGTTCCTTGCTTAGTTTTTGCTGGGTATGAAAATCGGACCACTCTGCTGCCAGCTTTCGGCGCTCTTCTGCGCAGCGAGACATGACAGACTGCTGTTCCTCAAGGAGAGCGCTCTGTAAATTAAGTTAGAACCCATGAATGCACGATTGAGGGAATTATGTACAGTCCATATATTATGGAAATATAAGGGACAGTGCAAGTAGTGCAAATTCAAAGTTATCCTAGGCACGAGCAGGTTAATGTACAAATTGATTATAATAAAGTCCAACTTTAACCAAGTCTCCTATAAAGATGTGCTCTGGATTTATATGTGGCTGTTTCCTCAGCAAATCCATATGGTAACCTGGCAACAGATGCAGACAATTTAGAGATGCTTATAATTGATGTAACTCTGCCTCACTAGCTGTAATGTTCATGCAGTTAGAGCTGGCAGGGATGTATAAACAGACTGTGGCGTTACCATACATTGCATAAATCATTTATAATATACCCACAAACATCCTATCTCACTGGGTACAGTTTAACAACTGTGTGGTATTAACAGAGTACATGTAGTTTACATCATACAGTTTTAATGGAAAGGTTATATTACATATGCCAAGTGATTCGTTTACAAAGTCGGATGGACTTTGCCAGGAAATGATGAGTTTGAGTTGCAAACAGATCAGAACCACACAAACCCTCAGATATCAGTGTTGTTAATATACAAACTTGGCCAATAATGTGAGATAAAAAGCAATATTATCAGGGGGTTCAACCAGTTTAGCGACTTAGACCCCTGTGTTTGGTTGTAGTCAAGCAACATTGTGTGGCCCAAGTTGAAACGGGGCAATAGATAAATGCCATAAGGCACAGTCTACAGGAAGCCGTGAGCCCTATTACAAAAGTATTCTCTCAAAGGGAATATTGTAGGAAATATTGCTTTGTTGTATTAGCTACTGCTTGTTATGTATGTAGTTTAATTGCGTGTGGGGGTGTTAAATACTTGTTTCATTCATGGACCTGCTTGACAAAGGGGTTGCTGTCCTAAAACATTGCACTCACAAATAAACACACAAGGGCTTGCCCTGCTAGCATTTTCCACGTGTGCCTTGTGAATTTCCTGCATCATTGAAGATTAGGAGGGTGCCGATCCCTCCATTATTGAGCATCCGGCTCTCAATCCTTTGAAGGCCAGGGTGCGAGTTTGGATTAACCCTGTTACTCAAAGGGAACTTATTTTCACCCGCAGACTCAAAACTTGTTGAATGCTCAGGTCCTACATAAAAAAATACTTACTATGATTTTCAATGTGCCACTGCTGGGTATATGAAGCCAATCTGTGACGTTCAACCTAAATTCATTGGTACAGCCAGTCAAATAACTATATATCAATGTCTTCTCATGGAAGCCACAGCATTCTTAACAAACCACAGTGATTGGATAACAGAGCAGTGGAAGAAGAACAAAGCTGTCTCTAGGATGATCTTCATCACTCAAATGTTCAGGCTGGTTGCAATTCCACTTACCTTTGCCCTCTCCAGCTCCTCTCTTTCTATTGCCATTTGCTGTGTCATGACTCTCCTCTGCTCCTCCAGTGAACGCTGCAATGATTCTACTTTAACTTGTTCTGAGGTGACCCTCCAACGTTCCTGTGGAAAGAAAAGAATATTAATACTCACTAGGGAAAAGTGATTATTTTTTGCCATGTGTTTTGCCACAGAAATGGCACCCATAGACTTCAATGGGAGAAAACAAATGTTGCGTGTCAAAAAAATTCTCGCCCATAGACTTTAATGCATTTTGACAAATTTTTGCCAAAAAGGGTCAAATTCGCCCATCCCTAATACTCACACTTTAGTTCCTCCTACAGTGGGGTTACCAGCCAGCACATAACCATCACAACGGTGGGCTTCATTTTCTCACCTGTTCTAAGAGGCGACTTTGCTCAGTTAGCCGTGTCTCCATGTTGGTTATTACCATGCGGAGATGGTTTCGTTCTTGCTCCATGTCTTTCTGTTGATGGCTCAGTTGCTCCTGGAGTGCTGAGGAAAGAATTAATCTTTTGTGGCAATTTGTATGGACAAGGTGCTATTCAAATGTACTGATGCCTTAAGGTGTCCCATAGACTTTAAGATCTTCCTCTCCCTATTGACCAATTTTAGTGCAATCTGATAAATCCATAAAATTTTCGTGAGGTTATGGGCACCGAACAATTGTGCATCTACCGATTTTATATCCGACATTGGTCAGAAAATCGTTCGGACAGTTTTCCTAGCTTGAACGAGACAATATCTTTTGTTGTTGATGGACAAATCGTACATTTAAACTAACATCTGACTGTAAGCTTGGTCCTCGGGTATGAAAAGATCTTTTAAAAACCTTAACGTCTATGGCACCTTAACTGTGTGCCCCCTTGGAAAGAACAGCACTATTACAGCAGCATATCCAGCTGTTCTTCATATTGTGCCTGTACCTCTGAGCTGCCCTTCTCTCTGTCTTGCTCCTGTCTCAATTTCCTGAGAAGTAGTCTGCTGAGTGCTTTCTACTCTGTGGGACAGGTCACTTAGCTTGTAGGAGAACGACTCCATTTGTTCAATGACTGTGTTCAGTGATCTGGAGATGAATCAATAGAGAGCAAAAGTAGAGACATTAGTTCCCAGGATAAACAGAAGAAAGCAGTCAAAAGTTGACAGAAAAGACTTTGCATTTCTTTGCCACCTCATGTATAGCAACTTTGTAATGTTTATAGTTTAAGAAGACATAGTTAATGCACTAATAACCAGTTACAGGGGTGAGACTCCCTGTATAATTGGTTGTTGGTTTCACACCTTGTGTGGGAGGAAGCACTAGTCACTGCATCAATCTCTTGTTCCTTTAGCCGCTTGAGCCTCTGTAGCTGCTCCTCATGGTCTCTGCACATCTCCTGGACAGACACTCTGTAGAAGCGAGAGATACCCATATATATATATATATATTTCCAGCTGTGGTGCACTCCAATTAAAGCAAAGTTAATGCCTGGGTGCTGTCATATGAAGTGTAGATAATCCTTTTCCAAAGAATGACGCACTCCAGGACTTCATAGTAGAATCAACCAAGGTGAAGTTTATTTGTCAAATAAACTTCACCTTGGTTGATTCTACTATGAAGTCCTGGAGTGCGTCATTCTTTGGAAAAGGATTATATATATATACATATATATATATATATATGTATATATAAACTGCTCAGAGACAGAGGGAAGGAAATGGGAGTTCAATCTCACCTCTGTAGTTCACGAATTCGCTCCAGCTCCAGATCCTTCTCCTGCTGGAATTCAGTCAGTTTTTTCTGATACTGCACCAGTAGTTCTGCTTTCTCGGTTTCTGTGCTTTGGCACCTAGCTAGGTACTGAGCAGACAATTCCTGGTTTTCAAGGCGTAAGCGCTCTTCTCTTTGCTGGGCAGAGTCTTCCACCAGTTTTAGGCGGCTCCTGAGGAGAAGCAAAAGAGTGAACTAACATGTAACCTAATTCTGTTTAGGTATGACCTTGAAACTGGGTGCTAATAGATATATATGGTCTTGGTCTATATCTATCCATACATAAAAGTTGCAGTTTTATAGGCACTTATCTCTTTATTCATGGGATCTGGCTTGTAGTTTAAAAAGATTGTGGTACCGATGTGTGCTCTCTATCAGCTCCATATCCTCCTGGTGTCTCTCACGCAGGGTCTCCAGTAGCAGGTTCTGTTGGTCCCTCTCCAGCTGCAGCTTTCTGACCTGCAGGAGACATGGAGAGCTTGGTTTACAACTGGCATATTATGCAGAGTTCTAGTGAAAATGGCTTGTTTGGATGGCTAAAGCATCCAGCCTATGTATACTTTAACCACAGCACCTGTGCCTCTAGGTCCATCACTCGGTTCTGAGACTGCAGGAGATCCCCCTGAAAATCTGCATCCCCATCTCGTGCTCTTCTCTCTATTGCTCGTGAGACCACCGTCTGCTGCAGGGAAAGAAATGGATATATAAGCAGCAGCTGTAACTAGGTATGATTATAGGGGTGTGGGGAACAACAAAAAGAACAAATGTGCTAGAAGAATCTTATACCCTTTTGGATCCACTGACCTATCGGAGAATCATTCTTGAATTCTGTTATAGCATCTACTAGAAGCCTCGCCTTATTTTACATTAGCATTTTATAGTATTATACGGTGCTCTATAAACATATTAATCCCTTTGATATTTTTATATGCCTAAAATATTGCTCATTTTCTTTTTCTAAAACACTGTGGAAGCTCCTTGCTATAAATAAAAAGAAGCTGGGAGCAGTAGTATTAGACTGAGTCAAGTTCTCGTTTTCCTTCTTATTGGTTGAAGCCTACTCATTGTTCATACACTATAATATAGAGGCACCATACCATAAACTATACTTCAACAATGCAAAAAATTTGCATAGTGCATTGTTCATTTTGCATACACAAACCAGTTTAACTTTACTATGATTAATAAGCTGCAGTGTTGTATGTCTGCCAGTACAGTAATATTAAAGGCTAATCGAGACAGTTGTTATACCATTACAGTATTATTATTATTACATTCCCACCGAATAACTCCATTCTAAATAACTCTGTGTGCCAGCTGTCTATCTAGGCTGAACTTTTTCAACTAAACAGATTGTTTGATTCAGTCCCAAACCAGGAAACGGATAACAGGAGCATGATGCATATTAGTAAGTTTAACAGCCGACATGTTATCGTTCCATCCCCAGGGATCTCTGCTGGCAATAATGTAAACAAGTTCAGGTACATTTTATAGTTTACAATCCTTTGTGAAAGAAGAAGGATACAGCATTCCTGCTACAATTCTCAGCTGAGATTACAGTGTTGTGAGCAAAAAAAAAATGATAAGTTTCATTTATGATAACTAACCGAAGTTCTGGCTGTGCGATGCTCTTGAGATGGAGTGGTAACTGCTGTAAATAAAGAAATACCAAAGATGATGTCAGAAACAATTAAGTATATGCAATCATATAACATAATGATATACAACATTTAACAGACCAGCTGCTGCAGAGCAAAAACTCCCAGCAGTTAAATGGAATTTCAACCCCCAAAAATGTTTTGCCTAATAAAAGAAAATATAATCAATTTTGCAATGCACATTAATTTTTTTTTTGTTTGTTTTTTTAAGTTATTTGTATATATATTGCTATTGAAAGCAGCATTTGTCTGTTCCTGTCTATTCTCTGCCCTGGTGGCTCAGATTGTTGAAACAATGTAAGACATGCAGCTGATTAACAGACCTGACTTTGCTGAGGAACTAATATATTTGCTTGTTGTTTAAAACGTAACAACCAGGAGTTGCTTTAATTACCAATTGTTTTTAAAAGCACTAACATTTTTAATAAATGTATACTGGAAAGTGGTTTAGAATTATGTTTTCTTTTATAAGTAAAAAGTTTATTTTGAGGTTGACTTACTCTTTAAGGTGATGGAGTATACTAGGAACTGTAGTTGTATAACAAGACGAGAGCCTAACTTTCAGTCCTGCTATAAAATATGGATCATGGACAAAATTAATGGTATGGACGAGATTACCTGTCTGAATGGTTTCCTCTTGTTTATGAGCCGCAAACTTAGAGACTCTTTTGGGAGACCTGTAAATACATAAACCAATACCTGTCAAAACGCCAAAATATTCATTTTTTGAAAGTAAAAATACAGTTTTTAAAACAGGTTTAACCTGCTTTTTATGCTGTATCATTACAGGTTCAGTATGGCTGAAGATTATGTGAAGTAAATGCTATAGCATTTTTCATGACAGTTGAATTGTTAAATGGCAAGTCAAACCCAAAATAAAAATGTGCCTAATAAAAGAAAACATTATTCTAAGTAACATTGCCATAAACATGCAGTGTTTAACAGACCTGACTTTGTTGGGGGATGGTTTAAAAAGTAACAAGCAGGAGTTAAGCAAATGCTGCTTTCAGAAGCAAATGTTTTTACAAATAACTTTAAAGCATTGAACATTTTTAATTAATGTACACTAGAAAGTTGCTTAGAAGTATGCTTTTATTAGGCAAATTTTTATTTTGGGTTGACTTGCCATTTAACTTTAATAAGTTCACGCCGGCATTAAATACACTTACCCAGAAATTTCAGCATTTACCATACCATCCTCTTTCATGCTTTTATTAACAGTGGACTGCTGTAAATTGGATGGTGGGATAACTGCAGGACTGAAAAGGAGAGGTACAATGAATATATTATACATAAACACAGCTAGGGTTACCACCTGGCCGGTATTTTACTGGCCTGACCGGTATTTTTGATGGTTGATCCCAATGTTATTAATAGGAAAAACCGATAAATATATAGGAAGGCCGATATTTTTTTCAAGAAAAGGTGGCAACCCTACACACAGCACAGTATTTGACCAATCAGCCTACAAGTTAAATGGACAAATACTGTACAATACCCTATACACATGTATGGCCACATTTGTGTTGTCCAGTTAGTATGGGATAACCACCTAAAAGATCAAAACAGAAGAAAGTAAAGTAGAGCTGCAGAGTTGTCGCTCCTCTTCACTTCCTTTCAGGGCTGACTGACAAGGATCGCTGTATGTCTACATGCCCCCCCCATATGGTTGGGCAATATGGTTATAAGATATGCCTGTTCCTGATCAAATATGGGCATTTATGGCTAATTTTACAGACCATACCATGAAAAATAACTTGCCCTTTATTGTATTGGAATTCTCTCCATGAATCAGTTGTACAGGCTGATACATTAGATAGCTTTAAGAAGGGGTTGGATGGCTTTTTAGCAAGTGAGGGAATACAGGGTTATGGAAGATAGCTCATTATACAAGTTGATCCAGGGACTAGTCCGATTGCCTTTTTTGGAGTCAGGAAGGAATTTTTTCCCCCTCTGAGGCAAATTGGAGAGGCTTAGGATGGTTTTTTTTGCCTTCCTCTGGATCAACTAGCAGTTAGGCAGTTAAAATAAAAAACAAAAAAAAACAGGTTGAACTTGATGGACGCGAGTCTTTTTTCAGCCTAACTTACTATGTTACTATGTATGTTACTATGTCTGATTGGCACATTTATTTGCCTATAAACAGCTCTATCTAATACCACCGTGCTTTTAGGATTCAACTTCAGCAGTATGTTTTCTATGCCTGCAATTATATCCAAAAACACAGCTTGGGCCATTACCTTTATCCAACTTGCCAACTCTGTTTAACCACTGCTTCTTTTACCTGCTCCCAATAACAATTTCCTCTCTGGCTTGGCTCTTGCTTTTTTCCTCCATTTCCTGTTTTTGTGTCTTTTTTTGGGAAAGGGCAGAGGTCAGCCACCCATCATCATCCTGCATTACTGAAGCTGCTTCCTGTAGCCCACTTCTTGGCTGGTTTGTAGGTTTGTCCATAAATTTATTTCCAGATGTGGGACGTCCGCCCGAACTTGGAGTAACACCTGCAGCGCGAGGTGGCTCCCTGACAGGTAATGAAGGTCCCAAATCCGGAATACCAGCATCACTATCTTTCAAGCCTAGCCAGTCTGCCCCACCCCTCTCTCCTCTGGCTGGACTTCTTGTTGCTGGGGTGCTGGAACGAGACCTTCCTTCAGATTTCAAATTGTCGTTGCCATCTGCAGAGAATCTGTGTGATAGAAAGGATGACACTGAAAAGAGGGGAAGAGGGATTTTTCCCAGTTTCTTCTTGTTTAGTGCAGTTCAGTTGGGAACCCAAATCCTTGAGACAGCAAAAGGACAGTACACCCCCTTGTTCAACATTAGTGAATGAATAGGGTAGGGCTTGTGCTGAACATACTTGTTACCTATTATTTTAGTTAGGAAATACATATTTTTCTCCTAGTCTGCTTGGAGGACACAGGGACAGTGGGTATAGCTGGTACATCCAGGAGGCAGGACACAACTAATAAAAAACTGGCTCCTCCTCCACTGGCTAAACCCACCGCAGGCGGAGTTTCACTCAGTTTGAGTTGTGTCCTCAGGAGGATAGGACTTCTAGCAATTCTCTGCTCAGC
>CM044447.1:41216565-41227871 GCA_024363595.1 Xenopus borealis
AGAACCCCAAGCCGGAATGTGGGCTCTAGCAGCCCGCATCTTTGGTTTGGGGAATTTTTTTCGCCCCATAGATGCCCTTTAATGTTTCCGTTTCATTCTCCCTCACTCTGCAAACCTCGGGCCACCTGCAGCACAGATCATTTATTCTCTGACCTGTTTTTGTCTGGGTCTGTAGTGGGGCATTGCGCGGTCCTGGGCAAAATTTGTCCTGTCGCCACCTCTATCACAGATGTGCAGGTCATGCTGCCATTTTCCCTTCGTTCCATAGAATTTGCTCGCAACTGTCCAGACTTCTGGGAGACAAGCTCTGGGGTTGTTCTTTTAACCGCTCCATACCTCCTGCAATAGACAGACCATCTCTGTCTGCACAGAGTGTCCTGCCTACAGCTCCAGACATACAGTGGGGTATCGTGCCTGTTTTTTTCAGCTCCAGCAGTGCACACCCAGAACTGCTGATCCTCCTTCCCCGCTCTACCATCCGCAGGTTAGTGTTCAGCTGGGCATAGGGGCACAACAAGAGGGCACACTCCTAAGTCCAGGGACAAGTCTGCAACTAAATCTGTGAATTCTAACATTCAGCGAGCCTACATGGCACAAGGTCAGTTGCCTACAGATAGGATTACTGCCCACTCTACCAGAGGGATGAGTACTTCTTGGCCTTCGCAGAACACCTGTCCAAAGCAGCTACTGGATTTCTGTCCACTCGTTTTGCAAATTTTACCATTTCGATACCTTTGTGGCTTCTGACACTCACTTCGGCAGAAAGTTGCTTCAAGCTGCAGTGGTCATTTCCACATAGGCCTCACTCTCCCTCCCGGGATTTTAGGGGACAGCTTTGGTATGTCCCCACTGTCCCTGTGTTCCCCAAGCAGACTAGGAGAAAAGGAGATTTTGTGTACTCACCGTTAAATCTCTTTCTCTTCAGTCGCTTGGGGGACACAGGGCTTCCCGCCCTGGATTGAGGCTTTCCAAAATACGTGTTTGTATTTTACTACTACATGTTAGTAAGTTATAAAGTATTATTTGATTCCTGTTGATTTTGTTACAAACTAAGTGAAGCTCCGCCTGCTGGGGGTATAGCCAGTAGAGGAGGAGCCAGTTTTTTATTAAGTTGTGTCCTGCCTCCTGGATGTACCAGCTATACCCACTGTCCCTGTGTCCCCCAAGCGACTGAAGAGAAAGAGATTTAACGGCGAGTACACAAAATCTCCTTTTTTTCTTGGACTAAACAGGGCAAAATGTGAAAGTAAAGTCACATTCTACTTCCTGACTCTTACAAGTCTTTCAAAAGAAATCATCATACCTCTTTATAAATATACCCTTTCTTTCCCAAGCTGCAGCCCTTTGGGCCTTGAAATACCAGCAAAAGAAAATGAATTTCAGTCCATAAAATAAAAAATGACTTTATACCTGACAGATGCCCTGCGAGATGGTCGCCCTTCAGGACTGTAGGTGGCAGTGACAGTAGGTTGATAGGAACCAAAGTTAAAGTCATCGTCTGGCGTCTTCTGGTTCTCTAAAGAAGAAAGACCCTGTTATCACCCTGACTCCCTAGTTATTAGTTTCTGTGGCCCTTCTGAACTATAATTACCAGCAAACTTAGTACTGTTCAAAGTTGTATTATGAACTAAGAAGTTGGTTTAAGGTGGTCATGCCCTCAAAACAATGACATAAATCTACATTTATTCCCAGGCTCAAACGGTAACACTAATTAGAATAATTTATTTAGATATTTACACCCTACACTCACCTGGCTGTTTTTGGTATTTAGGATCGAGTATAAATTCTTTTCGCTCCCCAGTGGGTGGTCTTTCCAGAAGTTTGGCTGCAGTCCCTCTACCCATAAGTTCATCTAGCCTGGATCGGGCAGGAGGTGGTGCGGAGCTGTGGGAAAAAATATCACACAGCCAGCTAGAACATATGCTATGTATTTGCCTGATTAAATGGAATAGATTCTTAAATAAAATTATATTTTATTTTCCTATAAAGAACAGAACAGAAGCTGCAGCTTCTTACTTACTCATCAGCTGATACACCATACAATTGCAGATATTGTACATGGACCATTCGATGTTTAAATCTAACCAATCCCTGAACCTACCAATATTGGCTGCTATACATGTACCAAAAATTCTACATAACTGTATATGATATATCAGTACATGTATGCCCAGCTTAACAAACTTCTTTTGATTGATTTGTTTGTTGAGGGAACAAACGGTTTACCCGGAAGGAAGTAACTCACTTGAAACAACACACACTCACCTTTCCTTTGCCTGGTTTCTTTCAGGACTGTTATCAAATCCAAGGGCATCCATGAGATCGTCGGTTTCCTCGCCAAAGTTAAAGTCATCCTTTTTAGGGGTGGCTGGAGAGGGTTTTGCTGGGCTAATGGGAAGATTATCTAGAGACAGAGCATATGTATTGTTTAAGTCAGAGGCCCTAACAAAATACTATTGGTCTGTTTTTCTGTCCTGCCACTGCCAAATGTAGTTTATCACCAGCACTATGGTACTTGGTACTGTTGAGCCTCTCACCTGAGCTCTTTATTGGGACAGATTCCAGAGCAGATTTTGGCTTTTCTGTTGTTTTAGATCCCTGTACTTTAGTTTTTTTGTCAACATCATCATCTTCATCGGATAAAATCCCTGCAAGGGGATCATTAAGATCTGAAATTAATAAAAATATGTGCGTCTAAACACAAAATGTGCTGAACGGCTGCTGAAAAAACATAATTCTTCAAGATGAATTAGGTGGTATGGCACATTTACATTTTGGTGCTCCAACTTTGTAAAAAAAAAACAAAAAACCAGTGGGTCTTTCCATGTAGGGGGGTAACATAGATGTACAGGCAACCCCTGCCTTGAGTCTTGCCCGGTTGTCAGCTCTAATTGCTGACTGAAATCTGTCCTTGCAGTGGGTCTCACTGGAGACCAAGATCCAGCCTCCTTAAGGGCTGGGGCAGACAGGGAGATTAGGGGAGATTCTGTCGCCTGGCGATTAACCGCAGGCGACAATCTCCCCGAACTGCCTTCTCCCTGTCCGCCGCTTGTTTAAATGAAAAAGCACCAGCGCTGTGCACATGCGGCGATTTCCGGAATCGCCCAAAGTTTCCTTGCGAAGTAACTTCGGGCGATTCTGGAAATTGCCGCGTATGTATCAGCGCTGGCGCTTTTTCATTTAAACAAGCGGCAGACAGGGAGAAGGCAATTCGGGGAGATTGTCGCCTGCGTTTAATCGCCAGGCGACAGAATCTCCCCGAATCTCCCTGTCTGCCCCAGCCCTAAGACTGAAAGCACCACTGGCATACCTACTTTGATTACCTCAAGAGTCCTGCCTCCTGGCAAAGAGTCGCATTTATAAAATATCTGGATTGCATTACCTGTACTTTCCAGTGGTGCCTGAAGCCTGACTCGCAGCAAAGAGAATGGAGTCAAACAGGGTCTTAATCCACAATCCCCTCATCGCCTTCAACAACACTAATTCCACACCACCATATCTGTTAAATGTGCCAAGACCTACCTTCAAGTGAAAACTTCTTATAGGGCCGGGCTGCTGGGGATGATGTGATTTTCCTTTCACTCTCTGGAGCAGAATGTCCTGAATGTACAAAGAGAAAGGTTAACAGGCATAGTTGCGCCACTGAGACAAAAAATATCTACTCTTCACAAACAAACACAAAAAAAGGAGATTTGTGTACTCACCATTAAATCTCTTTCTCTTCAGTCGCTTGGGGGACACAGGAACAGTGGGGTATAGCTGGTACCACTAGGAGGCAGGACACAACAAGAATAGAAGTAGTAGCTCCTCCCCAGCCAGCTATACCCCCCCAGCAGGTGGAGCTCCCTTCAGTTTGTGCCAAAGTCATCATAGTGTAACTGTATAACTATAACTTTAACTCTTAATTTTTTTTTTTTTAACAGTATTGAACAGACCACGTCTGACTGATAGTGAAGCCTCAATCCGGGAAGGGACGTCCTGTGTCCCCCAAGCGACTGAAGAGAAATAGATTTAACGGTGAGTGCACAAAATCTCCTTTTCTCCAGTGTCACCTTGGGGGACACAGGAACAGTGGGGACGTACCAAAGCTGTCCTGTTTACTAGGGTGGGAAGGATAGGCTTACGTGGAAGTATCTACCGCAGCCTGAAGGACCTTCCTACTGAAGCGAGTGTCAGAGGCCGCAAAAGTATCAAAATTGTAGAATTTTGTGAATGAGTAGATAGAAGTCCACGTTGCTGCTTTGCACAGCTGTTCAGCTGAGGCTTGGTTACAGAATGTAGACGTAGAAGAATCCAAGGCACTCAGGATATATCAAGCAAGGGACACCTTGCACGTTTATGGCGGAAGTGAGCAACGTTTCGGGGTCACACCCCTTTGTCAAGCATTCTTCTACGTCTACACAGCATTAAGGTGGCCGTGCCTCTACCAAAGAGCACCAGGTATCGTGTTTTCCATTCAGGGTGTGCGAGTGCCCACACTAACTTTGGTTACAGAATGCCCAGGAAGTGCTCATCCCTCTGGTGGAATGTGCCTTGACCAGAGGAGGAGGTTTTCCCTGTGTTGAGTATGCCTTTTGTATGGCCTGTTTTATCCAGCGTGAGATGGTGGCCTTGGAGGCCTGAGTGCCATGTTTTGGCCCTGACGGTAGAATTAGCAGGGACTCTGTTTTTCTTATATCCTTGACTCTATGTAGATAGTACTTCAAGGCCCGGACTGGGTCTAGGGAGTGAAGTGCAGTTTCTTTCTGATTGGAAGGTGAAGGACAAAAGGTTGGAATCGTAATTTCCTGGTTCAGGTGAAAAGATGAAACCACCTTTGGAAGGAACGTTGGTACTGTGCGGAGTACTGCTCTATCGTGGTGGAATATCAGAAAAGGGGTCTTGAGAGTGCACTGAGTTCAGAAACTCTTCTAGCAGAGGCAATTGCTAGGAGGAATGTGGTTTTCCAAGTGAGCCACTGTAGAGGTATTGATGCTAAGGGTTCAAAGGGTGGTTCCTGCATGATTCGTAGTACTAGGACAAATCCCATGTGGGGATAGGTGCTCTGATTGGGGGAGCTAGGTGTGCTACCCCTTGCATAAAAGTCTTGATGTCTAGTAACAGGGCTAACTATCTCTGGAAAAGTACTGACAGCGCTGTTATCTGTGATTTTAGTGAACTGAGAGACATTCCCATGGCGAAGCCCTTTTGTAGGAATTCTAGTAGTGAGAAGACTGAAAAGGTTTTGCAGTTCTGGTTGGTTATGCGACACCATTGTTGGTAGGTTTTCCAAACTTTATGGTAAGTTTTGGCTGATACAGGTTTTCTGGCAAATTTTATGGTAAGTTTTGGCTGATACAGGTTTTCTGGCAGCCCTCATTGTTCGCACTACAGCATCGGAGAAACCCTTGTCTTTCAAAATTTTGGTCTCAGTAGCCATGCCGTCAAGTTGAGGCTTGCAGGTCTTGGGTGTAGAATGAGACCCTGTGATAGAAGGTCTGGTAGAGGAGGTAGAGTCCAAGGTTTCTCTAAAAAGAGGTTGAGAAGGTCTGAGAACCACGTTTGTGGTGGCCAATTTGGAGCAATGAGGATCGTCTGTTCCCTCTGTAGTTTCAGTATTGTTCTTGGTATGAGTGGCATTGGCGGGAAGACGTAGGCCAGGGAGAATTCCCATTTTGCTGTTAGGGCATCTACCCCTTGTGCTAGTGGGTCGCGGTAACTGGCTAGGAAGTTGGGCACCTTTCGGTTCTGTCGGGTGGCCATGAGTTCCACCTCTGGCATCCCCCATCTTTCTGTTATCATGTTGAAGATGGTCTCCTTTAGTGACCACTCACCTGGATCCAGGGACTGTCTGCTTAGGAAGTCTGCTTCCCAGTTCTGAACCCCGGGTATGTAGATGGCTGATAGAATGGTCTGATTTGATTCCGCCCATTGGAATATGAGTTTGACTTCATTCAGAGCCGTTCTGCTTCTTGTTCCGCCTTGGTGGTTTATGTAGGCGACCGCCGTGGAGTTGTCTGACTGAACTTAGACTGCCTGACCATTCAGCTCCCTCTGCCAGTGAACTAGACCTAGGCGGATTGCCCGTATTTCAAGGATGTTTATGGGCAGTGAGCTCTCTTCGGTTGACCACAGGCCCTGTTTGTCCTTCTAGGACTGCTTCCCAGCCGGATAGGCTTGCGTCTGTTGTTAGCACCCGCCATTGTGGTATCCTGAGAGGTCTGCCCCTGTTGAGGTTGGATGTTTGTAACCACCATAGTAGTGATGTTCTTGACTTTCTGTGAATGCGGATCATCTGAAGGAGAGAGTTCTTCCTCCAGGATGATAGGATGTTCCACTGTAGTTCCCTTAGGAGGAACTGGGTGAGTGGCAATGCTTCCAGTGTCGAAACCATGACACCACCCAGTGTTGAGGGAGAGATATCCTCTGTGTCAGAGTGTTGACCTGCATCCCGAGGAATAGTGTAGACTGACTGCGTAACATTGAGGACTTGCTCTTGTAGATACACCATCCTAGATCCTGAAGTGACACTGTGACTTGAAGTGCCTGCTGTGTTTCCTTGGCCTATGGGGCCTTGATTAGGAGATTGTCTAGGTATGGTGTTATGGAGATGCCCCTTTTGCGGATGACTTCTATAGCTGTCGCCATGACCTTTGTGAAGACCCGAGAGGCTGAGGTTAGTCCAAACGGTGGTGCCGTGAACTGAAAGTGCAGGTTTTGGTAAGCAAAGTGTAAGAACCTCTGATGGGGAGGATAAAATGGGGACATGGAGGTATGCCTCCTTTATGTCTAGAGACACCAGGTATTCTTCTAGAGACATTGCCGCTATGACAGAGTGAAGTGATTCCATCTTAAATTTGCGGGGACGGATAAATTTGTTCAGTTCCTTTAAGTCTAGGACTGGACGAAAGGATCCGTCCTTCTTGGGTACTACAAATAGATTTGAATAGTAGCCCTTGAATCTTTCTCCAGGAGGGACCAGAACAACCACCTCGATTTGTTGGAAATTGGAAATTACCTCTTGAAAGGCCTGGCGCTTTGTTTGTTCTAGAGGAAGTCTGGACATGAAGAAACGTCGAGGGGGGAGGATAGAAAATTCCAGATGGTAACCACAAGTCATGCAGCCATGAGTCGTTGGTTAGGGATAACCATGACTTTGAGAAGTTGCGAAGTCTCCCCCCTATGGCTACTTTGCCTGATGGACAACCATCATGCTGAAGAGCTTTTGTCTGGAAGATTTGGACTTGCCCCCCCATCAGCCTCTGCCCGAAGTGGAGTGTCGAGGAGGAGAGGTCCAGGATGTCTTGTTCTGTGGGCCTCGAAAAAACTTTCCTCTGAGAAAGGAGGTGGTAGTAGGGTGCTCTTACCCACTGTAGCTTGACTAATAATCTTATCCAGGTCTGGCCCAAAGAGTAGATTACCCTTAAATGGGATGGATGTCAGAGACTTTTTGGACAACATATCTGCAGACCATAATTTTATCCATAGTGATCTTTGGGCAGCCACGGTCAGGGCGGACGTTCTGCTGATTACTTGGACGGTGTCTACAGACGCCTCACTAATGTAGCCATTTGCTTCCTTAATTTGTAAGGTCAATGTAGACAATTCGTGATGAGGAGCCCCTGCCTGGATGGCTTCAAGTAATGTGTCTGACCATGATTAGACAGCTCTACTAACCAATGCTGTGGCCAGAGCTGGGCGGAGAGAGGTGCCCCGAGGCTGAGAAAGCGGAGCGTAGTAGACCTTCCAGCTTTTTGTCCGTTGCGTCCTTGAAGGAGGAGGCATCGGGAACTGGTAATGCTGTGCTTTTAGAAAGTCGTGATACTGGTGCATCTACTGAGGGAGGTGTGGTCCATTTTTCGGCAGACTCTGAGTTAAAAGGATAGCTCCTGTTAGTCTGGAAACGTCTATCTGGTCTATCCCACTCCTGTTGTATAATCTGCTCCAGTTGAGCGTGTGATGGAAAGACTCTGGACGTTCTCTCATTTCTCTTGAAGAGAGATTTAGAAGGTCCTGTTGTGTTTTCTGGTTCTTGAATGGGAAGAGTATCTAACACTGCTCGAATGAGTGAATCTATGGCCTTTGCTGAATGTGAGGTAGGCTCATGATCCTCCTGGTCACTCTGTGAGAGTTCGCCGTCTGACAGGGTTGGATCTGGGGGAGGGGGTTATTGAATTCGATCGTCATAGTCACTCATTTTCTGAAGAGGAAATTGGGGCCCTCTGTTTTTGGGTCATTGCTCTAGGGCTTTCTAGGTGAGCTAGCAATTTATCCAAGGACTGTGCCAGTTTTGGAATACCGGTTGCCAATTGGGATGCCCACTGTGCTGCGTCCATTTCTGGGAGTCGCTTACTATGAGCGGTGCTGTGTGTTGGCGCCAACTCCGGGCTCTGGTGCAGCAGGAAGTGAGTGTATGCTGAACTTCCTGTTGTGCGCCTAGGTGGTGAGTGTGAATTTCAAATAAGGAAGCGGTGAATGCGCACCTAATGGGAGATGCGCGCCGGTGGTCTCCCTGCTGCAATAAGTGACTCCTATGGACGTTGTCCCCTGTTAACGCCGAAGACGGCCAAGTGCGACTCCTTCCCGTCCCCCTGGTCCACCTACGGTATTCCCCTCTCCCTGCGTGACTCAAGGGCAGGGTGTCAGGGAGAATGACTTGAGTCATGAGGAGCTAGCAGCGGAGAAGTAGCTTTTGGCGTGGAGGGGGGGGAGGGAGCTGGGAGAAGAGCTCTGCTGTTGTACTTACATGCCGAATCCAGCTCATTCTCCCTGTCATCCGGCCAGTCATGATTCCTCCACCTGTGGGAGGAATGCATAATTAGTGGTAGGTGGTAAGGCCCACTCTTATGAACCCCGGAGACAATTCCTGTGAAGGGAGAAGACCTGCAGAGACCCACAGCTCAGTGCAGGGGTTCTGGGTCTCTCTAATCCATCTTGAGATGTGTATGAACAATTATATCCTACCTCCTGAGGACGCAACAAAAAACTGAAGGGAGCTCCACCTGCTGGGGGGTATAGCTCTTGTTGTGTCCTGCCTCCTAGTGGTACCAGCTATATCCCACTGTTCCTGTGTCCCCCAAGCTGGTACCCATAAAGACATCTTCAATACAGCTCCTCTACAGTTTTATTTTGGTTAGTCTGAACTTTGCTGATTCACACTTTTTAGATGTTGCAAAAATATAATGTTCAGAATTCGCTAAGGTTGGGTTCTGGGAGTTTTTGTTCTGTAATATATGTACTATAAAATATTACAACTATACAAACAGAATTATTTTGTCAAAATAGTAAAGTTAAAGGGGTAGGTTCATCAAAGAGTGAAGTTCCGTCACTAGAGGGAAATTCCACAGCTCTCAATTCATTTCTATGCGATGTTGCAAGGCGTATTCATCAATGGGTGAAGTGAAAGTTCACCCTTTGATGAATACGCCTTTAAAAATCCCATAGAAATGAATTGAGAGCTGTGGAATTTCCCTCTAGTGGCGGAACTTCACTCTTAACTTCACTCTTTGATGAATCTACCCCAAAGTTGGAAGTTCTGGTGTTGTACCCAATGCTTATTAAAGGAACAGTAGCACTAAAACATAAAAAGTGTTTTAACGTAAAGACAATATAATGCAGCGTTGCCCTGCTCTGGTAAAACTGCTGTGTTTGCTTAAGAAACACTTCTATTTTTTGTATAAATAAACTGCTGTTTAGCAATGGGGGCAGCCATTCAAAGGAGAAAAAGCTCAAGTTACACAGCAGATAAACTCTGTCTGTCTAATGGTGTTATCTGTTATCCATTAGTTAACCTGTGCCATATAGCTGTTTTTCAATTTCCACCATTGCTCTACAGCAGCTTGTTTATATGAACTATAGTAGTGTTTCTGAAGCAAACACATCAGTTTTACCAGTGCAGGGCAACACTGTATGATATTTTCATACATTACATTTTTTGGTGTTACTGTTCCTTTAAAGCTACAGCCTTTTCGCTTTACCCCGCTTGTTTTCTATTGCCTTCTCTTCTGGTTTCAGCTCCAGGCCAGCATTTCTGCTCATCCCAGAATCCTTTGCAGGGGCAGATTTCAGCCTTCTTCCTCCAAATATTTCTGCGTCTAGCTCATCAATGTCCTTTGTGGAAGAGAAGTTAGTGGCAGGTGAGCAAATATTAACAATTATAAAATGAAACAAGAGATCTATGATATTTTCCTCGGCCCTTAAGGAAAAGAAAAGTAAATTTTTACAATACATGACAGACTACCTTAAGATCAGTTCTTATACACCGTAGGATTCAAACACCACACACAAAGCCACAAATATGGTTGATGTCCGACTTCTGTTTCCCACTATATATATATATAGGTGTTCTGAATGACAATATCATGAAAGCTAAAATGTAATAATATGTGAATTGTAGAAGTGCACAGAATAATGTTACCTTAATAGCCTCAAGCAGGGCCTGGGGATCAGCCTCTGACACATCAGACTCCTAAACACAAAATAGAAATATGTTAAAATTAGATATTCAGTCTTTTGGGTGACCAAACCCTTCCACCTCTGTTATTGTTACCTCTCCCGCCTCTTTAGCCAGCTGACTGAAGAAATTGTCATCGAGTGGAGAACTGTTAGATAAAGACATTGAAATCAGTTAGTGTGGGTTGATTAAGTTATTTATTTGGCAGACTGGACAGATCTTCTGCTGTTACTGAAATTTCCCAAAAAGCAAATGGCCCTACATCCCTAATAAGCTCAACCTTAGATTCCAGTAGAACAGTGTTCAGATTATTCTTATCTTAACCCTTTCACTGCCAGCCATTTTGTCCTAAATGCGAACATCTACTGCCAAGCTGTTTTTAGACATTTTGTACTCTTTCGCTTTAAGGGCCTTTCCTGGGGGGGTCTTTTAGTTTACCCAAGAAAACAATATATAATTTTTTTCGGGACAGCTTGGGGTCCTCTGAACAGTTTGATGCCCAATATGTATAGGTGTACCCAAGCACATGGCATATAGAAGCCCCAAAATGAAGACCCCCATATGGTCTGTCATTTCAGGTACTGCAAAATCAACAGATTTACATCATGTTGAGGGGGCAAAGCTAGAAAAAAGTACGTTCACCCCCAAAAACCACACATTCCCCCTAATTTAAAATGGGTATGCATGTCTTTCTACTCAAAAGTACCAAGCTGCAAACCTTTCCTAAACTTTGGCAATTTGGTGACATTTCCAAAAATCACCTCAAAATTTGCACTCTGCAGCATTGTATTTCCACACATACTTTTAGGTATCTAGATAGATCACCCCAAATATGAAAGCCTGGGGTTCTCTGAACAGTTTGATGCCCAATATG
>CM044447.1:41244286-41263201 GCA_024363595.1 Xenopus borealis
CGATCCAGGAAGAAGACGTTGAAGAAGAAGATGGATCCTGTGAACTACGCTGGAGGGCACTTACAGATGCAGCAAAGGTATCAAACTTGTAGAATTTTGCAAAGGTATGGATAGAGGTCAGGCCAGGACTGGCCATTTGTGGGTTAGGGCAAATGCCAGAGGGGCTGCTATAAGGTGCCATAGAAAGTCAGTGTTTAGTGGGCTGGTGGGGGCTGTTTGGGCCTCTATGTGGGCTGATGGGCCTCTTGTGTACCTGAAATGCCAGGGCCTATTTTAATTCTCAGTCCAGTCCTGATAGAGGTCCACATTGCAGCCTTGCACAATTGTTCCACTGAGGCTTGATTTTGAAAAGCCCAGGACGCACTAATGTGCCCTGACTGGACCTGGGGGAACCTTACTCTGTGATGAGTAGGATTTCTGAATGGCCTGTTTTTTCAACAGGATATTATAATCTTAGAAGCTGGTGTACCCCTGAGGGAAGAATGAACAAGGAATCCAATTTACGGATGTCCTTGACCCGGTGGACATAATAATTGAGTGCCCTAACAAGATCAAGGGTGTGTAATGCCACTTCCTTCGCGTTGGAAGGAGATGGGCAAAAGGTAGGAATCGTAATTTCCTGATTGAGGTGAAAACTGGAGACCACCTTGGGAAGAAAGAAAGGAGAAGTGCAAAGTACAGCTCTGTCGTGATTGAAGATCAGCAGGGGGACCTGCAAGATAGGGCAGAGATCTCAGATACTCTCCGTGATGAAGCAATTGCCAGTGTCTTCCACATGAGCCACTGAAGAGAAATAGAGTCCATGGACTCAAAGGGTGTTTGCTGTAGAGCATGCAAAACAAGGGTTAAGTCCCAATTAGGTATCGGTGCTCGTACTGGGGGCTTTAAGTGACCCACTCCCTGAAGAAAGGTTTTTACATAGGGAAGCAAGGTGAGGCGTCTTTGAAACAAGATGGAGAGTGTGGAGACCTGAGATTTTAGGGATCCAAGGGACATGCCAATAGAAAATCCTTCCTGTAGAAAGGCCAAAATGTGAGGTAATGAAAAACTTGCAATGGCACCACCTATGGTAGGTGGACCAGACCCGGTGGTAATTCTTGGCGGATATCGGTTTGCGGGTTGCATACATGGTAGCAATGACGTCAGAGAACCCCTTCCATCTCAGTATTGTGGTTTCAGTAGCCACGCCGCCAAATTGAGTTTGGCAGGGCGTGGGTGAAGTATTGGACCCTGAGAGAGAAGGTCCGGAGTGAGAGGGAGTGTCCAGGTTTCCTCTACTGAGAGACTTACTAGATCCGAGAACCAGGATTGACGTGGCCATCTTGGGGCTATGAGAATGAGGGTGGTGTGTTCTCTCTGAAGCTTCTTGATTGTCCGTGGGATGAGAGGGAGCATCGGAAAGGCATACAAGAGCTGAAAGTCCCATGGAGAAGCGAGAGCCTCTGCTGCCAATGCCAGGGGATCTCTGGATCTAGCGAAGAACAGAGGAACCTTGCGATTGTGACGTGATGCCATGAGGTCGACCTCTGGTGTTCCCCATCTTTGGGGGAAATTCACTAAAGCGCGAAGTATATAATGCTAGCGCTAATTCACCAGCGTGATGTCAAATCGTAACTTCGCAGATTCACTAACACCGGCTGGCGAATTTTCACTAGCGAAGAAGATAGCGCAGGACGAAGGATCATAATTACGCAAATTCACTAAGATGACCATTTTACTGAACGTTACCACTTACGCTAGACGTTACTTCGCCAGGTCAGACCTGGCAAAGTTCAATATAATAGATAGGAGTTATAAAAAAAAAAAAAAATTGGAAATGTTTTTCTAAGTCCCAAAAAAACGCTGGAGTGTTTAACCTTTTTAGGGTGATAGTCTGAAAAAGAGCGAATTCTTTTTGGGGGGGTTACCCTCCTTCCCCCCTACATTTCCTAACATATGGCAACTCAACTATACAGGGGGCACATGTTTAGGGCAATAGGACAAATTCATTTTTTTTTATTAAAGGCATCCTGGGCTTGTGTAGTGGAATGTAGTGGCTGTAACTAGGGTTGCCACCTTTTCTTGAAAAAAATACCGGCCTTCCTATATATTTTTTTGCCTATTAATAACAATGGGATGAACCATCAAAAATACCAGCCAGGTGGCAACCCTAGCTGTAACATATACTTCTATCATACTTTGAAATTCGCACCGTATGCAAATTAGGCATCACTAGCGTAAATGCGCTTTGCTTGGCGAAGTAACACTAGCTCAACTTGGCTACTGTTTGCTGACCTTAGCATAACTTTGCACTTTAGTGAATATACGTAGCACTGGCGAAAATTCACCTTGCGAAGTGCGGCGAACGTTAGCGAAGGCAACGCTAGCGAATTTTCGCCGTTAAGTGAATTTCCCCCTTTGAGTGATCATCTGAATGATGTCGCCTCTAAGGACCATTCACCAGGATCTAGAGATTGTCTGCTTAGATAATCTGCCTCCCAGTTTAAGAGCTCTGGAATGAATATGGCTGACAGATGAGACTGGTGCATTTCCACCCAGCAGAAGATGAGCTCCACCTCATGTAAGGCGTCCCTGCTTTTTGTGCCACCCTGGTGGGTTATGTACACCACCGGCATGGCGTTGTCGGACTGTATTCTTATCGCCTGTCTGCCAGTTCCCTCTGCCAATGGAGCAAGGCAAGTCGGATTGCCCTTATCTCGAGGATGTGAAGGCGATGTTCCGCTCTGGACCAGCGACACTGCGCCGTCCGACCCTCCAGAACCGCTCCCCAGTCGAAGAGTCTTGTGTCTGTGGTGAGCAATAGCCATTGTAGGTCCCCCAGGGGTTTGCCCTTGGTCAGGTGGCCGACTTCCATCCACCAGAGAAGTGATACACGAGTCCTGTGCGATAGGTGAAATTCCTGAAGGAAAGACTTTCATTTCCAGGCTCTGATAATATTCCACTGAAGCTCCCTGAGGTGAAGTTCAGCAAAGGGGACTGCCTCTATTGTTGACACCATGACTCCTTTATTTAAAATCTTGTTGTTTGGAACGACTTTGAGTGACCTCACAAGATTCCGCAAGTGTTGATTAGTGTTGATTGTCTTGATTAGAAGATCTTCCAGTTAAGGAGTGATGGAAATCCCTCTGGTACGGATCAGTGCAGTGTCTGCGGACACGATCTTGGTAAAGATACGAGGGGCCGACGTCAGGCCGAAGGGGAGGGCCTTGAACTGATAGTGTTGATTTTGGAAGGCAAATCTGAAAAATCTCTGATGGGGAGGGAAAATTGGAATATGGAGAAAATTGTCCACAGAGACTAGGAATTGACCAGTCGACATGGCTGCGATAACTGACCAGATGGACTCCATCTTGAACCTCCTCGTTCGAATGAAGGTGTTGAGTTCTTTGAGGTCCAGAATTGGAATAACGGAGCCATCCTTTTTGTTCGAGTCCGAGTAATAGCCTCGGAATCGTTCTTCGGGTGGCACTAGAATGATGACGTGACCGAATGAGCTTGTCGACTGCGTCTTGAAGGGCCTGAGCCTTTCAATGTCCCTGAGGGAATCTGGACATGAAGAAACGGCAAGGCGGAAGGGATACGAACTCTATATGGTAGCCCTGACTCACGACCTTGTGTACCCAGGAGTCTTGTGTAAGCGCCTTCCACGAGTCTGCGAACCGGCGCAGTCACCCCCATACGACTGGGTCGTAAGAGGGTATGAGGAGAGAGTCATGCAGATGTGGGTTTGGCAGGCAGCTTGGAGGAGGTCTTGTGACCCTGCCATGAAGGTCTGGATTTCCCGCCGAAGCGGCCTCTACTGGCATAGGAGTGTCTGGGAGGGGACAACAGTGCGCTCTTGGACTGGGAGCCACGAAAAGAGCGATTCTGACAAAAGGGAGTATGTGGTTTTGGTTGGAGTAGTAGGGTACTCTTACCCCTGGTTTATGATCCTGTCTAAGTCAGGTATTTTCCCTTTGAAGGGAATTGCAGTGAGGGATTTCTTGGAGGACAAGTCAGCAGACCAGAGCTTCAGCCAGAGAGATCTGCGGGCCGCCACCGACAAGGCAGAGGTTCTGCTAGTGACTTGGAGAGCACCGAGAGACGCTTTGCATAAGTAGTTATTAGCCTCCTTGATTTGTGAGGCTAGATGAGCGAGCTCTTCTCGGGGGACCCCGGACGAGATCGCTAGGCATAATGATTCTGACCAGGTTGGACGGCTCTACTTACCCAAGCCGAAGCTAAGATTGGTCGGAGGGAGGCACCTGAGGCCGAAAAACAGGGATCGGAGAATGCCCTCCAGTTTTTTTTATCGATGGGTCCTTGAAAGAGGCCGCATCGGGAACTTGAAAGGCAGTACTCTTGGAAAGTCGGGAGACAGATGCGTCCACTGAAGGGGAGAAGTACATTTATCTGCTAACTCCTGTGGAAAGGGATACAGTTTAAGAAAACGGCGACTGGCTTGAAAGCGTCTCTCGGGCTTGTCCCATTCCTGTTGAATGATCTGCTCAAGTTGAGCATGGGCTGGAAAGAATGGGGAAGGCCTGCTATGGCGCTTAAACAAGGAAGAGGAGGACCTGGAACAAGTTCCAGGCTCTTGCAGGTGTAATGTCTCTAACATTAGAGGAAAATAAAGGAAATCAGGGAATCTATAGCCTCGGAGGACAGTTTGGGAGAGTCCTGTTCCTCGTTGCCGGAACTATGGGATAGTTCGCTGTCAGACAGGGCCCGATCCTCCTGAGAATCAGGCGGCAGGGTGGAATTAATGAGGAATTCCTCCTCGCCCTCGTCCTCAGAAGGAGATATGGCTCTGCGCTTGGAAGGCCTTGGGTGAGGATTGTCTAGCCGTGCAAGTTGCCTATCGAGGGACATAGCCATATGATGTACACAAGCTGTTTTGTAATGAAAAGGCTTGGTTAGTAAATACCCTATAGTAATATAATTTGCAGTATTGCCTCCCCTAGTGCTGAGCCTAGCAAGAAGGGGAATAGCAGGAAGATGTGGCCCTGGGACCCTGAAGCGTCCTGCTGCTTAGTGGCAGAGCTAGGGGAAAATCTGTGGCTAAGGGCACAGTGCCATGGTAACATGCCAGTAATGTTAAGCCAGGCCCAGGACTTAGCAACTGAATGTGTAAGCTGCGGTGCAAGGCAGCAGTAAGGGCAGTGTCCCCCACGAGGAACTGGTAGAATTTTGCAGTCCAGTAGAGGAGTGTCCATTGCAGCTGAAGTGC
This sequence comes from Xenopus borealis, assembly GCA_024363595.1. NCBI lineage: Eukaryota > Metazoa > Chordata > Amphibia > Anura > Pipidae > Xenopus > Xenopus borealis. The sequence goes on from CM044447.1 coordinate 41,249,496, forward strand.
GTCAAGTAGTAGAGAGAGAAGTGCCTCCTTTGTGGGCTGGAAGTAGTGCATGAGATGCGCACTTCCGGACATTTGGCACTGAATAGCGCGCGTTTCCTGTTTGCGCACCAAGTGGCGGGAGAATGCAGGCAAGGGGAGACCACCGTACAGAATACCCACTAGGTGAGGGGGCGCTGGCAGAGATAATCTGCTCACTCTCCCCTGTGTGCGCACCTAGTTGTTCGTAGTGCTTTCCAGGCCCCGCATGCAGTGAAGGGCCGTAGTCAAGGAGGGGGCTGGTTGTTAAAGGGAATGCCTACTTTAGCTGGCCCTCAGACCAAAGCTGGCCCTCAGACCGAAGCCCCGTCAGAAGGAATGGTGGTAGTTATTCCCGGTCACTCCCAGCTGGGCTGTGGCAGGTGATCCCATAGATGGTGTGGGGATCCTTCAGGCATGTAATGAGGAGGAATTTTGGCCACTTGATAAAGGGCGCATCCCGAAACATGTTGTGGGAATAAAACACTGATTGCAGCTAGTTCTGCCGTTTGGTTCTTCCTCAGCAACTTTGATTGTTTTGGCTAATGCAGCTGCACTTTGGCGGAGGTGTGTGCTAAAGAAGGAACGCTTAATCTTTATCCACACTTGGTCACTCATAGTATTGGAGAATTTTGGCCTATAGCAGGAGGAGGAGGGATTCATTTTAGTTTCTATTGTGTCCTGCCTCCTAGTGGTGCCAGTTATACCACTGTCCCTGTGTCCCCCAAGCGGACCTGGAGAAATTTTAATTTTTGCGATAGTTCCCCTTTATTGATTTACCCTTAGCAGACAATGCTGGTCTACAAAAGCCAATAAAGGTATAATACTCATTATTTTTAATAACAAAAAAAACTTCCAAGCTGTAGTATATCACTGTCTCTTAATAAAGCACTGCTAAGGTCCCATTTTTCACATACAGTAAATCTTTGGTCTCCAAATCACCAAAATGGCATTTAGTAACAAAAGACAGTGATTAGCAATTAAGTTAATAAAGCAAAAAGGTCTCCATTAAAAAGACAGGCTTCCAGTGCAGGGTTAAATAAATGGAAAAACACTTAACAGAAAGTAGTCTTATGACGATGGCACACAGACCTGAAGGAAGTCCCCAGTGTTCTTGCTGATCCCATGTAGCGTGTAGAAGAGGCAGAGAGAGCTCAGAATACGATGGGCAGCCACGTCAAGAACCTCAGATAACTTTTCTGCAAAGAGTCTCACAACCACATAATGACAGTGTGCCTGCGACAAAGTAGAGAAATATCTCAAGAATGAGAAGTCACTGAAAGTTGGTGCTATAATATAGGGGTCAGGCATTTCAGTATTAGAGTATAGTGGTGCTTTGTGCACAAAAAAAAAGACAAGATTTAATTAGTAATATCTTGATTTAGAAGCTGTATTGTGACATTCACCTCCAGAGTTCCACCCATTCTTACCTCTGAAGCTCGGACCAGATCTACAGAGTTCTTGTTCCATGCATCTTCCTTGCGCTTTCCACGTTTTGAGTCAGCGTTTACGTTTTTGGCAGCAGCCACAACTAACCTGAAGCACAAACAGCCAGAAAGAGAACAAAGAAAGGAATCAGATGGTATGTTTATAAACATAGAATCCATCCATTCTTACCATAGGGACATACCAAGCAGCTCGTTGTTTGTAGGCCTCAACCAGATTTTGAATGTCATTGATGTCCTTGACAAGGTATCGGCCAGCAACAGGGTGGGGCTGTACACGGTGCTGGGAAACATCATTGAGGTATGACACCATTCCATCAAGTTGTTTCCCAGAAAGAACAGCTTCGTAGCTTTTCACCAAAAACCTAGACAGCAAAGATAGCAGACTTTAAAGGGGTGGTTCACCGTTAAGTTAACTTTTTGTATGTTATAGAATGGCTAACTCTAAGCAACTTTTCAAATGGTCTTCATTGATTACTTTTTATAGTTTTGTAATTATTTGCTTTTCTCTTCTGACTCTTCCAGCTTTACATGGGGGTCACTGACCCCATTTAAAAAAAACAAATGCTCTATAAGGCTACACATGTATTGTTACTGGTAATTTGTATTACTCATCTTTCTATTCAGGCCTTTCCTATTCATATTCCAGTTGTTTATTCAAATCAATGTATGGTTGAATGCTGCTCCCCAGATTGCTGAAATAGCAAACTGGAGAGCTGCTGAATAAAAAGATAAAAAACACAAATAAATAAAAATGAAAACCAATTGCAAATTGTCTTAGAAAATCACTCTCTACATCATTAAAAGTGAACTCGAAGGCAAACTAATTTAAGCACAATAACGAAATTTAGGGAAAGAACCCGATGAAAGTTAAAAGGCAACATAGTTGTAAGATATCTCTGTATACACGCTATAAAGTGTACTTGATGAATTATGCTTAGTACAGTATATAGTTTTATGTAACGGGTAGCAGTTAAATTCCTACTGCAGCTATGCTTGTACTTTGCAATAACCAGCAGTTTGCAACTAACCACTGCCCTCATGTAATATTTCCATTAAATAAATACAGTTGATTAGTAGTGTATTTCAAAAATTGCCCGAGCAAACAAAATTGGACATAAACCAACAGAAATCACAAATCATGTTGCCCACTAGTTCTTCCTCCTCACCTTGCAGTTTGCAGCATCATCACTGTGTTTTCACCCTCATATGTGCATGCTGGGGTAAAGTTCACATAGATATCGGGTATCCCACTGCAACGGGAGTATCCGTGCCCACCACATGCCATTCTGCACTCTTCAATACCTGCACTGGCTACCCATGTTGTGAATGCTTTCAAGCCCGCAGAAAGGGCATGCAGCTGTAAGTGGGTAGAACAGCAGACCAACAGAAGAAAAGAGGATATAGAAATGCAGAAAAAAGTTAGAATTAATTTCAAGGCACCATTACTTATGGTTATAACTGAAGCAATCATGCTGTACAAGTGATCTTATATGACAAATTGTAGAGATGCACTGAATCAAGGATTCGGTTCGGGATTCTGCCATTTTCAGCAGGATTCGGCCAAATTACACGACTTTTTGTTGCAAAACAAGGAAGTAAAAATGGTTTCCCCTTCCCATGCCTAAATTGCATATGCAAATTAGGATTTGGATCGGCATTAGGCTGAATATTTTGCAAAGGATTCGGGGGTTCGGCCGAATCCAAAATAGTGGATTCGGTGCATCCCTAACAAATATAAAAAAAAAAACCAAGATAATAAAAGATCAAATGAATTGTTTAAAAAATAATTTGGTTGGTTTACTGGCTCTTCAGCTTGGCATGTTAGGTTTTATCTAGTCTCTAGAGCAGGGATCCCCAACCTTTCGAACCCGTGAGCAACATTTAGAAGTAAAAGGAGTTGGGGAGCAACGCAAGCATGAAAAATGTTCTTGGGGTGCGAAATAAGGGCTGTGATTGGCCATCTGGTAACCCCCATGAGTACAACCTACATTGAGGCTGTGTTTGGCAGTGCACCTGGCTTTTTTGCACCAAAACTTGCCTCTGATTCTGAAATTCAATAATAAGCAGCTGCTTTGAGGCCACTGGGAGCAACATCCAAGGGGTTGGAGAGCAACATGTTGCTCACAAGCTACTGGTTGGGGATCACTGCTCTAGAGTCACTGATGCTAGAAACTGTGCTGAGGCAGAGCTAGCCTTAAAATAGAGTCCTACAGCAGGATGGGTACAAGAGGGTTGCCTGTAAAAAAAAGCCAGGATCTTGCATTTCAGAGGGGGGGGGAGGATTTTTGGGTGAAAGTATAGACGTGGGTCTCATCTGTATTTCTTATGTTATATTATCTATATTTTTCTCCATTAAACCTTTTTTTTTGAAAAAACGTTTTTCTGACTGCCCACTTATGATGTTATTTCTTTTGGTATGTAGCAACAGCACTTCCTGTTTAATGGTGGTCAGCGGGTTTAGTTTGTGGATAAGGCAATTTCAGGTCAGGTATCGGGCCCAAGAGGGTAACAACACAGGTTGTAGGTCCAGGTTGTTTTGCTTTATGGTAATTAGTGTCAGGGACTCTAGCAGAGCAGACCAGGTTACTAAACTAGTAAGGCTGATAGAGGCAGACCACAAAAACCAGCAATTAATTCAAAAGGTTTAAAAAGTAAAGATCAATTGCAGATTATTTCAGACCTTCCTATATAGATCATTTGAAAAGTTCATGTGAAATGTGAACATCTTTAATAGTTTCCATTAGCATCTGCTATATTTAGAGCAACATGTTTCTCCCCAAACACTACCTGTTTTTATATAACATGACAGCTCCCCAAAATTACATCTAAATGCAGAATGGAATATGTAGAATTTTATGCAGAACAGTGCTAGTAGAGCAGCCCTAACATCTCACCTCGGGCAGTTCATTCAGATTACCAGCTTGGATTTCAGCGCTGATTCTGTGATAAGTGTGGCTCATGTAGGATCCCACAAACTGGAAGGCGTATGCTGTAGCCAGCAGCGGGAATAATTTGTTTTGCTGAGTCTGAAAGTCTAGGATTTGGGGCTCTGGGTCGCTGTAAAAGACAAAGGCAAGGCCTTATGTACAAAGTAGCAATTAAAAAAAAAAGATGATGGAAGGAGTGGGTAGGAAGGTGATAGGACAAATAGACAATTTTTTAAGAGAGTATTAACTCCTGGGTCTTGTCACAGACCAGAAGGATTACACTTAATATTTAAACATTCACCCTTCCACACAACCCTGCTGTTGGGTGACATAGCTTGGTCAGATACCTTCTTGAAATTGATCTGTAACTTAAATTTTTGGGTCTGGTTTCAAAAGTTCTGCATTGTATCCTTGCAGTGCATCACATCTCTACATTCTTTCATCTACAGCCAAGACTTGCATATAAGACACTCACCCAGCTCTGATCTCTGACTGGTGCCTCACAGTACTATAACGGATAGCGATGGTACAGGCCCGGGAAAGGCTGCGTGCAGAGTCTCCAACAATCATTGAACGAATGAACACCATAGTGCCATAAGTCAGTTTGTCACTGAGTGGCTTCACGTAAGTTCCATCTGGCTCAACCTAGAGAAAAAGCTACATGGGGTCACATGTTTCTGGCACATTTCTTATAATGATCCTTTAAATAGTTAATTGAAGAATGTGCACCTTGGCGTACTTCATCAGCATATACTCTCTGGGAATCCGAACCTTGTCAAACTTAAGAAACCCGTTATCTGTTTCATCAAACCCAAACTTAGGCCCTATGTCTCCAACCACCACACCTGCAGTCATGTGAGATACAACAAGGAAGGACTTTTGTCAGACCAATAAAATTACTGTGCCAACAGTCTGGGGATGTTACCCAAGCAGAACTCACCTGGAAGAGGCTCATGGGTGCCCATGTGGCGGATGGGCACTATAAAAGCATGAAGCCCTTTACATTCTCCTTGTGTGTAAAGTTGTGCCAGCACTACAGCATGGTTTGAGGTTTTTCCCACTTTGTGAGAGAAGAAAGGAGAAGATTAAAAATGAATTAACTGATATGCGTGGCTAGATGCCCAACTATTTCAGATGCATTATGAAACTGTATACAATAATTCTAATAATTAGAATTTAAAGACCTGTGCTTTAAGCAGTTTTTTTATAGTCCTGCCCTAAGCTGGTTACTTATTGCCTTGGCCACTAAAATACCAGCTAGCTCAAACCCTAAATGCATAAATGGACCAATGCTTGTATTTTTCTGACCAAGTGGCCTGTGGATACTGTACAAGGGGCAATACACTGCACGGGAGCCTTTCTATTGTTCTGCTTATCAGGACAGCTCAAACAATAGTTGCAGCTCCTCTTCAATGTACTTTACACTAACAAAAATGATGTAGGAGCAGATAAGATTTTCCAGCATGCCTAATCTCCAAATATACCAATATTCATAGCCCATATTTATCCATTAGGAACAACAGGCTGCTTTACACATACTGAATATTGTAAAAATATCTTTCATATTCTATAAAATTGGTAGGTGTATTGCCTACATAGTGGACATGGTCAATGCAAGTAACATATCCCAATGTTCTTACATCCTCCAGGCCACCATTTAATAGAAGAGACAGTTGGGCTGTTGAGGATGAACTCCTGGGTGGATGGATCATATGTAGCCGTGGTCTCCAGCCCTCGGAGGTGGGTACCTAGATTGAATGACAGACACAAAATCAGTTTATGAAGACAGCAACAGCAGGACCTAACGCTCCACATTAGCAAAAGAAGGGATAGGCAACCGTAGGCTCTTCAGATGTTGCAGAAATACAACTCTCAGAACCTAGTTAACAGGTCAGCTGATGTGGCTATACTGGGAGTTGCAGATTTGGAGCATCTGGAGCACTAAAGCTTGACAACCCCTAACACAAATAGAGAAGAAACAAAGCCTGGCCAGAGAGACCTAAATATGTGCCAAACAGTAATCCTTTTTGTATTATATTTCCCAGTCTTTGAAGCTTATACAGAACAAGTTCAACAGAAGATGGACAATGCTAGGGTGAGAAATGTGGTTACCATGTCCCATCTCAGTTTGAGCATAGGTCCCAATGATCTCCAGGTTCCAGGCAGGCATGAAGAGACGCTCCTGCTGCTCGGGTGTAGCCTGGTTCAATAGTGTAGGCAAGAACATGCCCAGATGAAGATCTAGGGGCTCTGGGCGGCCCCGGTGAACAAAACTGCAGAGGAAGAGAGAACGGAATGGAAAAGTATAGGAAGAACAATGGAGAAAAGAAGGCATAACAGGAAACACAGGAGGAATGGGCAAAACGGCAATAGAAATTAAACAAATTAAAATTTGGGGAAATTTAGAGGTTTGTGGAAAGAAGTGAGGGATTATGGGACAAACAAGGGGGATGAAGAGAAACAAGTAGGGATTGGGTAACAAAAATAAAGTCATAGGGCAAAATAGAGCAAGAAAAGAGAAGAGCATTAAGAAGGGTAAGCAAATTAAGTTTGTAATAGGAAGTAAAAGAGGCAGGAGGGAAGTCATGATAGATGATTGTATAACAGGTGTGAAATGTGAGGGAAGGAGATTACACAAGGAGAAAAAGAAAAGAAAAAAAAATGATTAATTTAAGTGCACTTAATTTGAATGTGGTGAGGTCACAGCAGACAAATAATTACACATGCACACCCCAGTCAATTCTCAACAGGCATCGAAAAGACATGACTAGGAAAAAGCTGCAGTATGCAAGAGCCAAAATGGAAGAATTTGTGAAGCAAAACACATAATTGGGAATTCAGTCTTTTGTCCCTGGAATCTAGTAAGATTTAACAGATTGCTCTCACTGGGAAAATGCCTACCTGACATCAATTTTATCCTCTAACGCTAACTGCTTGCCTCCCACAATTGGCCAAATCTTTTGTGGAGGATAAAATATGGTGCCACTCCAAATATTTGTGTTCAGTGCATCCCTACAACTTCCTATTATTGGCATCTGTTAGGTCTCTCTGGCATTGCCACCCCTCCCCTAGCCCAGACTAACCGTGCCCCAGCTCGGTCTGGGCATAGGTGCCAATGACATGCAGACGACTGGCAAGTAACAACCATTTCTGTTTCTGCAAATCCGTCAATTGATTGACTAACATGTTGCTGAACATACTGAAGTGTAAGCCCAGAGGGTCGGTTTGAGAGCCAAGGCAGGTTTTACATAGGAGAGACAGAATGTTCAGAGTGTAAAAGGAAAGGGGCACCAATGAGCTCTAAGCCTGGATGCTATAGGTTAGTATAGTGAGAAATTGCTGCAAGCACATTATGACATTACCCACTTAATACAAAGTAGAAGTAGTCAGCACAATGATTATCACGTTCCTCTTCTAGCACGCTCCTCAGTGGCCACTCTCCACTGCCATATCAATTAGCAATGTTGTGAACAGCACCAGGCAACAATTTCTTCTAGTTAAAAACCCTTTATTTGGATTTAGGGCATCACTGTAACGTTTCAGGCCATGCTGCCTTTTTTCAAGCATACTTGGCCTGAAACGTTGCAGTGATGCCCAAAATCCAAATAAAGGGTTTTTAACAAGAAGACATTGTTGCGTGGTGCTGTTCACAACATTGCTAAATGACATTACTCACTTAGAAATAACTTCTACCATTTTATTAAGCTATTTTTTTTTTTTAATTATCTTTTTTGTCTTAACACAGCTACACTATATAGCCAAAAGAATCCAGATACCTGCTTGTCCCATCAGCCACAAGGGCATTAGTGAGATTGGCCACTGATATTGGGAAATTGGGCCTATGGTGTGGAGTTCCAGTGCTCTGTGCAGGCTAGGCAGGTTTTTCCACTCAGCAAACTCATTCTGTATGGTTCTGGCTTTGTGCATGGGGCATTATTTTGCTGAAACAGGAAAGGGTCTTTCCTGTCATGCTGTGGGGAAGTCAATGTTTCGATAGGTCGGAGGACAAAACCAAAAAGTGTGGTTGCCTATCAGAACACTCACCTGTCTTCAAGCACATTATCAATCAATAAGTTGCTCTCTGTATGAGATCAACACAGCTAGCAATGGGGTGTTGGGGAGAGGCAAAAGGCACTTGTACAAGGAAATGTTATCGATATCTTATTTATAAAGGAACAGTGAAACTTTCCTTTTAAAATTGGAACAAGACACTATCTCTTTAAGTGTGCCAGCAGCCCATTGTGTTTTCTGCTTGCTTCACACACTTTAGGCTGGTGTCACACTGGTGGTTTCAGACGGCAAGATTCCAGGAAGTTTAGTCGTTCACAAATGGCATACGTAGTGCTTCATTTTCCGAAGTCGTGGATGGCTTCGGAAAACAAAGCAATTGCAGTGCAATCCCGCCGGCAATTCACATTCTTACCGGTGGGAAGGCATTTCGGGGAGATTTGTCACTGGGCTAGCAATCTTCCCGGAATCTTACCGTCTACCGCCACCCTTAGACAGGGGGTAGGGGACTAAGGTATTAAAACACATTATATATTCACTATTGGTGTAATACAAATATAATGCCAAATGCAGATAAGTTGTCCTCTGCATGCGTGGCATTCTTGCAACACCACCAGTGTGTTTGCCTTGTTTGTGCCCTACCTGAAAACTGGCTTACATATGAATAAAATAGTTTTCCTTAAACATATAATTTTTAAATAGAGGGGTTATTTGCTCTTGAAGAGATTTCAAGGGAAAATGTGATACAAGTATGGGATTGTTTATCCAGAATGCTCAGGACCTGGGGGTTTCTGGATAAGGGGTCTTTCCATAATTTGGATCTTCATATCTTAAGTCTATTAGAAAATCATTAAATAAACCCAATAGAATTAAAAAATTTGGATTATTTGGATAAAATGGAGTCTATGGCAGATGGCTTTTCTGTAATTCGTAGCTTTCTGGATAATGGGTTTCTGGATAACAGATCCCATGCCTGTACTAAGCAACTTTTCAATGCAATTTTCATTAAAGTTTTGCTTTGGAAAGTCGTTGGTAAATGTAATGACAATTGAAGGCATTTCTGCACTGCTGGTTGTGTCTCTTGAAATAATGCAGTCGAGAATCAGATAGTTACTGCAATAGCAATAAAAAAACAATCTTGAGTGTAGATTCCCTTTAAGCTTTAGAATTACTGAATGGAGCGAATACTATACAAAGTAAAACAACTGTCACACAGACACAATGTTCTCTGTGAAGCTCAATGAGTTTGTAAAAAGCAACGCGGGGGGGTGGGAGGCTGTTGCTTTCACAGCACAGGGAGGAAAAGTCCAAGGTTTCTGGGTGCTAGTGCATGCATGAATAATCCTGTACAAGGGTCACTGTGGTTATACCCCTCCCACATACTCATGGTACGTGACAGAACAGACCAGCTTGGGCAGGGACTTGTGACAACCTGTGCAATGACAACAATGCAAATGATGGCCTATCAATCACTGGCTTCTTCCTAACAACAGAGCTCTGTGAGGATGCAAGCTCTGGGCATAGTGTAAAGCGATGTGCGGTACAGTATATGTAGGCAAACTATATACAGTAATATTTCCCTGGTGCATTTGGTTGCTAGCAGAAGTATCATTTACTTATGCCCCTGCCGCAAGTGCAGAAGCATGAAGATGTGCAAAATTGCAACCCATAGCGCTCCATTCTCAAATCACTTGCAGCACTCTGCAGAGACGTGCAGAGCACAGTGAGTGCGGGTTTAATGCAGCCCTGAACATACCACCTGCTATAGGACAGGGGATAAGAAGAGGGTTCCTTAGCACAATGCACCTATCAGCCTTCCTTGCTTGCCCATATGAATGATGCAAAAGTAGGGGAGCTGCAGAATTTAGAGGACAGACACAGAGACATCTAGGGCAGGGTGTAAGTATGCAAAAAACAAGATGGTTTGCACACTTTATTTTGCACTTTGCCCTACGCTTAGTAAATGCTCAGTATGCATTGTCCATACATGCTATGAGCTGCACATGACTCCACTTGCATGCAGCTAATCACAAGCAGCCTTCCTGTTTTTACAGACACTATTAAGGGCAAGGCCAGAAGGGGAGATTCGGGGGAGATCTGTCGCCTGGCGACTTCTCGCCGCGACGAATCTCCCGGAATAGCTAACTAGCGCTGCTCACCCGCTCTGCGTAAAGTCGCCTGCGCTTGTTCACACGCAGCGGCGCGATTTTAAAAGTCACTCAAAGTTGCCTCGACAGGCAAATTTGAGCGACTTTTAAAATCGCACCGCTGCGTGTGAACAAGCGCAGGCGACTTTACGCAGAGCAGGTGAGCAGCGCTAGTTAGCTATTCCGGGAGATCCGGGGAAGATTCGTCGCGGCAAGAAGTCGCCAGGCGACAGATCTCCCCCGAATCTCCTCGTCTGGCCTTGCCCTAAATGCGTGCCTTGCTTAGCCCTGCAGTAACTAATATTTACTATATGCTTTAACCAAATCACATGAATAAAGGTACACATGCCCACGGGAGGGAGTTATAACTCCAAAAACACCCTGCATGCTCCTAGCCAACCACCCCTGAAGAAAGGATAAAGTGCACTAATGATTTGTTAAGGCTCCAGATATGAATCCGTTTATTTCCCTTTATCTTTGGTACAGATTAGATAATGTTAGTCAGGAATGCATAGTTTATTCTGTTGGGGGTTTAGGCAATGCATTGCACATGATACCCCTGCCAATTCTATTCACAGGAAAATTATGAAACTGAACGCACGATTTACTATTGCTTATAGAATAAAGTTCCATTCTACCATAAAACATAAGGTTATTAGGAGTTACCAATGAGTAGGTCAGTGGTTAAATATGCTATCTCGAGAAAGACTACATAATGAGTGCAATTTAAAAGGAGTAATGTACCCACTACTGTAAATTATTACAGTATATTATAAGTCACTGGGGAGTCATGACCATATAAAGGCACAAGGCTGCAGGGTGAGTTATACAGAGAACTGTATGTATTATAAGGTATAATGTAACACCTACAGTAAATTATAAGGATATTAGAAGGCACTGAGTGGTTATGTGACCATATAAAGGCACAATAGTTATAAAGAGAACTCTGAATATCACTCATGTATTATAAGGGATAATGTACCCCCTACTGTAAATGATAAGGATATCAGAAGTCACTGAGGGGGTTCTGTGACCATATAAAGGCACAATGCAGAAAACAAAAACCAGTGGCACTCTGATAAAAGTGAAAAAGTGAAGTTGGTTTTTCAGCCCATATACATACAAAAAAAGGGGGCAACGTTTCGGACTCCACTGAGTCCTTTATCAAGCTTGATGCTTGAGGCTTGATAAAGGACTCAGTGGAGTCCGAAACGTTGCCCCCTTTTTTTGTATGTATATGGGCTGAATAAACCAACTTCACTTTTTCACTTTTATCAGAGTGCCACTGGTTTTTGTTTTCTGCATGGAATATTTGGACCTGAAGGGCGGGCAAAGGTCTTCCAGTTTGAGCACCTGTTACCCTAATTTGGGTCTAAGCAAAGGTTTGAGCACTCCAATTTTTGTATAGCATATAAAGGCACAAGGCTGCAGGCTGAGTTATACAGAGAACTCTGAATATTACTCATAATCGATAATGTACCCCCTAGTGTAAATTATAAGGATATTCGAAGTCACCAATGAGTTGTGACCATAATATCCTCATAATTACTATAAGCTGTACTGTATTCCATATTTACCTTGTGTGTACTACAGAATTATATACAGGTGTGATGCCTTCAAAAGTTTTTTTTTTGTAAATTTACTAGGTAGTAGAGAGGGAGACATAGCACCTTGAACTACCAGATAAAGAAAAGCTGCTTCAGAATGAACAGGGTAAAAAAAGAATTAAATGAAGTTTATAATTCTCCAGATCACAACACTCACATACAATTTTCCGTGAACAGGGGGCACAAATAAATATTATTTTATCTCAGCACAGCCTCACCCCATACCTTTTGAACAAGTAGATTTCCTCTGGGTCAGAGATGCCATGTTCCCTCATCTTCTGAATCATCAGGGCACTCTTCTTGATGGCCACTTCATAACGCTCACTGCGAGACAGGAAATTGGGGTCTTCATGCTGGAAGCTGGGGTCATTGAGAACCAGACCCTCTATAAATGGTGTGTGGAAAGAAAGAGAGGAAAGTTCAAACCAGTTTGGCACTTACTTGGAATCTTTACTATTACTGCCCAATAATATTTTACAGGCAATGCCCCATTGGATAGGGTTAGGATTTGCCCAACATTTCAAGAGCCTGCACTTGGCATGGACCCTCTATGCTGCCCTTTGGAGTACTGTTCCTATTCCAAGTTATGGCTTCCGTACTGCTCCTATTTATAAGTTACCCTGAGTTTTGCCCCTATTCATAATTATACCCCAAGTACTGCCCATTTATGTAGTGCCAGGGGCTTAACTATAGAGACCCTGCAGCTGCAGGGGGCCCCAGGAGATATAGGGGCCCCATGAGGCCTAATTCATATACCGTTTTGATAAATATTGGTAAAACAAATTGACCGCTAAATATATTGGGGGCCTGAAAAATAATTTGCTGTGGGGCCCAATAAAATCTAGTTATGCCACTGTGTAGTGCTATCCCAAAATTGCCCCATCCTATTGACACATGCAGTACAATCCCTATTGGTATTCCCCCCACAACTGCTATGGTTTCTTGTTATACCACAAAAAATATCTCTATCTTTACTTGCACCCCATAACCTGTTTCTATCGTTACCGACACCCCAAAACCTGTATCTATCTTTACTGATACTCCAAAGCCTGTCTCTCTCTTTAACGTTACCCCAAAGCCTGTCTCTATCTTTAACGCCACCCCAAAACCTGTTTCTATCTTTAACGACAACCCAAAACCTGTTTCTATCTTTAACGACGCCCCAAAACCTGTCCTTTTCTTTAATGACACCCCAAACCTGTCTATATCTTTAACGATACCCCTAAACCTGTCTCTATGTTTAACGATACCTCAAAACCTGTCTCTATCTTTAACCATACCCCAAAACCTGTCTCTATCTTTAATCATACCCCTAAACCTGTCTCTATGTTTAACAATACCCCTAAACCTGTCTCTATGTTTAACAATACCCCTAAACCTGTCTCTATGTTTAACAATACCCCTAAACCTGTCTCTATCTTTAACGATACCCCAAAACCTGTCTCTATCTTTAACAATACCCTAAAACCTGTCTCTATCTTTAACAATACCCCAAAACCTGTCTCTATCTTTAACGATACCCCAAAACCTGTCTCTATCTTTAACAATACCCTA
>CM044447.1:41271127-41289368 GCA_024363595.1 Xenopus borealis
TTTATATACATTTTCAGAAAATGGCTGTTGCTGTGTTAAAACTTCCTTGTTTTAAGGAAAATTTCTTATACTCAATCTTTCAATTAAAAAATATTTTATATATATATTGACATTGGGCTGGTAAAAACTATATATAAAGAGGACCTGTCACCCTAAAAAATGATTACAAATTATTTTCTATTGTGCAATTTCTAATTTAACCATTGGGATCTTTTTTGAACAAACTGGTCACTGGAAGAACAAGAGGTAATTGTATGTACTGTATATATATATATATATATATATATATATATACACATATATATACACATGTGTGTGTATATAATTTTTCTTAAATAAAAAATTAATATGAAACAAACTGAAGAGAGCTTTAAGGCTGGTTTTGCGTTTATTGTTGTAGAAGACAGCCAGACATGCATGCAGTATTAATGCAAGAAATTGGGAATATTCTTATAAAACAGGACACCATATTTTCAAGTGAATACATTTAAATTGATAAAGATAGAAAGGAAACCCTTATGCCTAGTAATTATAGGTTGTCATGGAAGGGATGGTATTTACAGGGCGATAGACAGGAGGCTGGTAAGTATCTGGAGATGCTTCAAGAAGCAGAAGTCCACTGCTAGGGTCTTTCCGGCATCGAGACATGGCTTCCTTATAATGTATTTTCTCCTTGGTGACAGGGTCCACAAGATCCTTCTTATAATGTGTCTCATCCTGGATTTGATCAGCAAGTTCTTTACTCACCAGGCCCTGCTCTACTGCCTCAGAAATTGGGATTCGACCTGTTTGTTTAGTGTCGATGAGACCTCCTGTGAGGTGTTGGACAACCAAGTAGGGTATAGCTTTCTCTTTAGGCATAAGGTTCTTCTGAACAGCCTCTCCAATAGATAATCGCTTTTTGGTTACTGGATCTTCTACACCTGTAAAGGCTTTCTGTGCATGAAGCAGACTCTGTGTGTTGCTGCTGTCAAGCAGGCCTCTGTCTATAGCTTTATGAACTGAATATCTTTCTTTGCTCATAATGTGGATGATGCCACCAGTGGCCGCCTGGGCTTCAAGCAGCTTCTGACCAGTTTCAGCATCTAGTATATTTCTTATCATCGCACTTTTGATTGTGCATTTGCTTTCTGTGCTTTTGTCATATATGCCAGCAATTGGGAAGCTGTCATCATGAAAGACTTTGGGAGCACTTTGAGTAAATATGCTGCGAGACTGGGTAGAGGTTGGGGATTTGGGTCCAATTATTGAACCAATTGAAACTGATGGGGTCTTTTCTCCAGCTACCAGAAGGGCAAATTCAGAAATAGGGAGCTTGCCATCACGGTACATCTGTAGTTCTTCCTTAGTAATTTTCTTGGTCCTTAAGGCATCCTCAATGGAATATTGCTTGCCACTCTTCTTATCCAAAAGAACAGAAATGTCACCACTTGAACCCATGGTGGAAATCTCTTCCCAGTCACACTCTAATTCTTGCAGCTGGATATATTGACTCCTATCTATGATGCCTCTTTTATACGCTTCATAGGGAGACATTTCTTTACCCGTGTCGGGGTCCAGGATAGAAATTTTTGTGGAAACATTAGTCTCCCTCATCTGTGTCTCTTGGTTGCGTTCTTCTCGGTTGACACGAGACTGCAGCTCCCTAATATTCCTTTCTTTCTCATAAATGGCATCTTTTTCAGAAAGAATTTTGGTTTCAAAAAGGGACAGTTCATGACCCAATTGCGTCTTTTTCTTACGTTCAATCTCTGCTTTCTGTGAGAGCAATTGAGACTCCTTACTGAGGAACACACTTTTTTGCTGCTGTTGTCTCCTCAACTCCAGCAGTTCATTTTCTGTGGTTGACTTCTCTTGTTGTAGCTGCAGTTTTGTCTTCTGAAGATCAGTTTCCTCCTTTGACCAGGTTTTCTTCATGGCATCGACCCTTTCTATCTTTTCAGTGAGTCTTTTGCTTTCATCTTCTAGGTCTTGCCTTGCATTACGTGCTTTTGAAAACAGTTCTCTCAACCTGACTCTTTCGTTCTCAAGCACCTTGTCCTTTTCCACACGAATAACCTCCTTGTATATGGTTTTCTCTAGAGATTTCTCCCTCTGTAGGATATCTATCTTCATTTGCAGGTTTTTACATTCTCTTTCTATGTTTAGATATTGACTTCTTTCATTATCTAATTCAGTGCGAAGAGAATTAGCTGCTTTTTCCATAACAGGGTCCCTTTCTACCTTAACAACTTCCTCCATAACAATCTTCTCCTGCACAGGAGGAGGGCTTTCCTCTATCTCCTTGATCCTCAGTGTAATCTGGCGCAGTTCTTTTTCTGCCGCCAACTTCTTGTCTCTTTCGTCTTGAAAATTGAGCAGTTTCTGCTTCTCTTCCACTAAGGTACGTAACTGCTGCACCTCACGTTCCAAGCGACGCCTGTTACTTACTGTATCATCAAGTGTCCTGCTTAGCCTGTAATGATCATCTTTTATTTTGGGGTCTTGCTTAACTAGGACTACCTCTTGCACCACAACCCTCTCCTCTGGCTTTCTTCTCTCAAGTAGAATACACTTGCTCTGTAAGTCATAAACAAGATCTTCCACTTCCCTCCTTTTCTGAGCCTTATCTCGTACTTCTTGACGGAGACGCTCTGCTTCTTTTATCAGTACTGGATCATTTTCATACTTGACTACCTCTTTATTGACTGTTTTAGTTTCCACTTTTGACCTCTCCAGTTCCCAGTCATCTCTCTCCTTGATGAGTTTGGATTTCAGCTCCAGTTTCTTGACGTTATTTGCTTCCATATCCTTCATTTGTACCTTCAATTTTTCTATTTCCTTTAGCAACTCTGGGCTTTTTTCTAGTTTTACCTTCTCATTGACAACTTCTATATACTCCACTTTGGGTTTCTGGGATTTTAGAGTAATCATCTGAGTATGGACTGTATCGAGCTCCTTATCAGACATGGATTTCCTAGAGCCAACTTCTTGCAGCACAGACTTCAGCCTTGCAATCTCCTTCTCAGTTTCTGGTTCAACAATAAAGACTTCATTGACTCTTTCTTTGATTTCAATTTTGGGCTTTTTCTTCTGTACCACCACATATCTAGATTGTAGCTCTGTCAACTCCCGTGTGACAACTACACTTTTATTTCTTTCTTCTTCAATCACTGTCCTTAACCTTGCTGCTTCCTTCAGGATTTCTGGATCCTGTTCGACTTTCTTTACCTCCTTAACTATAACCTTGGGCTCCACAGACTCAATCAGCTTTTCCAGCTCCTCAGTTCGGGTCCTCAGCTTCACCACGTTTTCCTGAAGTGATTTTCTTCTAAAATTTTCATCATCAATCTGTAGCTGAAGTGCCCTGGCAGCCTTTAGAATTTCTGGATCCCTCTCTAATTTTACCACCTCTTTCAACACTACTTTCTCTACAATATTTGGTTGCTTCTGTTCCAGAACCAACACTTCTTTCTTAAGTCTCTCTAATTCCAAACAAATTGAATTATTTTCTTCTTTGAGTTGCTTTATTTCTTTTCTTAGAGACTGAGCCTTTGACTCTAAATCAGGGTCTCTTTCTATCTGTGTGACTTCTTTAGTCAGCAACTGTGGCTTAATGTTCTTCCTTTGCTCCTCCAGAGCCGCCAGCCGTTTGCTCACCACTTTTATCTCAGACTGAGTGATCTCTCTTTCCTTGTTAGTTTGATCTACTTGGCTTTTTTTTGCTGACAGATCACTCTCTACCTTAGGCTCTCTGTAATACTGTACCACCTCTATTTCCTCTATGCGCTCCACTGGTCTTTGTGTCTTCAGTAATATCAAGCGTTTTGTGTTCTCCTCCAGTGTCTGCTGTACTTGAGCCACCTTCTTCTTTTCTTCCTCTAACTGGCTGGACAGATTCTCTGACTCTCTGACAGCCCTCAGAGTATTTTCTGAGCGCAGGTTTTGCTGAGTTATAGCCTGGATTCCATCTGTACCATCAGACTGGCAAAAATAGAAATAAAAAATATATTAAAATGGGGTGTTTCTGTATAAATGCAACTTGTAGCAATTATCTGATGTGTATTTTATGTCCATTTACACTGTGCATGCGACAACAATGGATTGCATCTTTTAGTGGCTGAAAGCAAATGAGCATAGCCATAAGTAGGCACCAAAGTGTCAGTTGTGATGTGCTTATGAAGGCCACTTGATGTGTTGTCTCTGTTTCATCTGGCTTTCAAAGCAAGTGCATTTGTGTTACTCTTAAGCTTGGAATTTCTGGCTACAGCAAAGGCGATTGGAACTTATAATATATGGGGTGCCGTTTGTCCCAAATACATTCTGTATACAAAATTATCCCTGATAGACAGAATGTGTATCATGGTATATTACTTTCATGGTATATTACTATTTGTAACCATAGACACCGATAAAAAATATACAAAATACTTATTTCTATTAAAGAATGAGAACAAAATATTGTTAGTCCACAAAAGGATGTCATTATATTACAAACTCCATTCTGTACATTTTAACAATCAATCTGTCTCAAAAATATATAACCTCCATGTAACAGACCCACTTATTTGCTTACTTATTTGCTTATTAGTTACTTACAGAAGAATTATGTAAAAAAAAAAAACTGACAATATATAATAATGTAACTAACTAGTGCATGCCAAGCTAGATTTGAATGACAAAATAGATATTTGTGACAGAAAGGAAGATTTTATAGTACAGGATTCATTCTTTCAACAAAATAAAAGTTTTGTTTCACAAAACAGATAAAATAACCATTCTGTGAAGCAATACTGTCAGTCATTTTGCTGAACCAATAAGAACAAAGCTTACTGGCCTGTTTGTGTGGACCTTTTGGTTAAGGGCATTCCTGCTGTTTTACCATTGTCTTATTCATATTCCTGCTCCTGTTTTCCTCCTCCTGTCTAAGCTGAGAGGAAACATGAATCAGCCACACCCACCTGTAGGGTTGTATTTTACCGGCCTGGCCGGTATTTTTGATGGTTGATCCTAATGTTATTAATAGGAAAAAAAGATAAATATATAGGAAGGCCGGTATTTTTTTCAAGAAAAGGTGGCAACCCTTGCCATGTTATAATAAATTTACTGTGTTTGTCAGGCCTAGTATAATGATGTTAGAGTTAGACTGCAAGACAAACTGGCTGCTAGTGGATTAAATGATTGTGCTGTGTTAGTTCAGGTAAAGCAGTCAGAGAAGCACAGTACATTTATTACAACATATCATAAGACAATGGCAAAACAACAGGAATGCCCTTAACAAAATGTCCACACAAGCAGGCCAGTAAGCTTTGTTCTTATTGGTTCAGTAATGTGACTTCACAGAATGGTTATTTTATCTGTTTTGTGAAACAAAACCTTTTTTGATGATAGAATGAATCCTGTACTATAAAATCTTGCTTTCTGTCACAAATATCTATTTTGTCAGTCAAATCTAGCTTGGCGTGCACTAGTTAGATACACTAATATATATTCTGCCCAATTTTTTTTTTACATAATTAATTCTCTAAGTAAATTTGCACACAAGTTAAAATGCTCAGAATAGCGTTTGTAATATAATGACAACCATATTTTTTTTCTCATTCTTTAATAGAAATAAATATTTTGTATATTTTTTTTATCTGTGTATATGGTCACTTATACTTATATACCACGAGAGACATTCATTCTGTGTATCAGGGCTAGTTTTGTTTACAGAATGTATTTGGGACTATCGGCACCCCATAATAATAGACATCAACATGTTGGGCAAGATGTTGTGTTATGATAATGAGTGTGCAGAACATTTCTTCTCTGCATATTTGTACATATGGGTAAGACTGCCATGTTTTTTCTCTTGCAAAGTGCTCTGGTATTATTCATTATGTTGTTCCCAGAACATGCCTTATATAAAACTTGTGTGCACAGAACATTTTGTCTTTAAGTATATAGCTCTCTAGCACCTTGTGTCCCCCAGAGAGGGGGAGGTTAGAACTAACAGAAGAAGTCAGCAAGACGGCAGAAATACCTTATCCAAAACTTTCTTGGCAAACTCCATCTGAGTAAGCTGCTGCTTGCTCTCCACAGCTGCTTGGTTGTATCGCTTCACCAGATCTTTTTCCTGTGGAAAGAAGAGTTGATCAGAGAAACCCAGACCAGAAAGTATACAAAAGTTCTAATTTGAGTGATAGCAGTTAGTTGTTAAATTTAAAATTCTAAACATCCTCTGACAGACAAAATACTTTCAGTGGGTGCTGGGAATTGCAATTACACCATGACTTGAGGACCAAATGCTGGATTCCTGGTGAAAATATTTAAGCACCCTTACTGCTCTAGAACAGCTACAGCTTGCAATACAAAGATGAATGCACCAACTATCCAAATGTGTTCCACCATTTATATTATATCAGTTGAACCTCACCTGGTCTTCTATTCCTTGCTGCATAGACACACCCTTTGGCTTTTTAGGAGGGACAGGGTTGGAGGAGGAAAGTGTTGTACTGTACCGTTTGGCTTGTTTTTCATAGTCCTATAAAAGAAAAAACAGTTAATGACCTCAACATGGAATTTAAAATTCTAGATGAAAAATGTGTCAATGAACCTTTCAGTTTTAAAAGACTTAAAGAGGTTATTCACTTTTGAGTGAGCTCTTAGTGTGATGTAAATCTGAGATTATTTGCAATTGGTTTTCTTTTTTTTATTATTTGTGGTTTTTGAGTTATTTAGCTTTATATTTAGAACCATTCCAGCAATCTGGTTGCTAGGCTCCAAATTACCCTAGCAACCATGCATTGATTTGAATAAGAGATGGGAATATGAATAGGAGAGGGTCAGAATAGAAATTAATTAATAGAAGAAGCAATAACAATAAAAAAGTTGCTTAGAATTAGCCATTCTATGACATACTAAAAGTTAACCTTAAGGTAAACCATCCCTTTAAATAAAAGAACGGTATTATTGCCCTGGATTAACTAATATGCTGTAGTAATTGTTCTAATAACCAACAGAGGTGGTATGAAACCATTCCATTCTACATGTACTTACATCAAAAGTGTTCACTAGGTCATCTGAAAGTTTAACTATATTATTCTTCTCTGGTTCCTTCCTCTGGATCTCGTCAACCAATCTCTAAAATAAAATGCATTTAAATCCTGTTTGTTATGAATTAAAAATCTACCCATCAAACATGTCATATAAAATTCTGTTAAATTTAAACTCCTATTTTTTATGGGCATTCTGTGTATCATGCTGACTGTGCTTCAACAAGTGATCAGCAAATAGGGCTTTAGCTGAACATAGTTTTTACTTAGTAGTTTAATTACAATATGTTTTTCTTACAGTATTTTAAGCAGTTAAAAAACTAAAACAGCTATCACTTTCCAACTTCCTGGTTCTACCGAGTCACTTTTTGCAGAGGAGTAGGCAGTATAATATATGACCAGTCCAGAGATAAGCTCTCTGAATAGTGAGCTGCTCCTTATATCAAAGGGGTTAATTTAGGTAAGGGGATGGTATGTTTGTACAGAGAGCATCTCTATTTACATAAATTACTCTATTTAGAGTAGTGCACTATTCTTATGTTGAACAAACAAGTGTATAGATGTATACTGCACTATCACTGTTTAGATATCATGCCCTTGCAGCAATTACATTTGTCAAAGATTTTGACTGATTTCTAACTTGTATTTGTTGCCTACAAATACATCTGATGTTCCTAAATATGTATTATATTATCCATTACTTCACAAACCCTGCTCACCTTTTGAGACTGCATCTTATAGTTCACTTGGCTAGGGCTATCTGATGATGTCACTTGGTTTTTAGGGAGACCTTTCAGCCAGGTGTCCAGAGCCTCACAGGAAGATTTATACTGCTGGTAAGGCAGGTTGGCGTCTCTCAATATCTTCTCTCTGATGGGATATTACAGAATAAAAGGTCAGGCTGGCTACATAAGGATCAGAATAGTCTATGTCTAACTTGAGTATACACTTAGGGGGTTGTTTATAAAAGTCCCATTTTTTCTCATTGGCCTTTTAAAGGGGAAAAAAAACCTAAAAAAATTTATGATTTATTAAACCTGAAGTCTGAATAAAAAAGTACTCCAACTGAGATGTAGAAGTCAATGGCAGATGTCCCGTAGATATACTGATTTGCGTTTTCCAAAAAAAGCTCTATTCGGGGGTCAGATCCAAAAAAGTCACGGTATTTGGGCTTCAAATCGACAAAGTTGTGGTATTTGGATTTTTCCATGGTTTTATCTAGTTTTTTCCCAAGCAAGAAATTTTTGAGGTAAATAAGGGGAAAAAAACAGTGCGAATTTGGTTGGAAATTTAAGAAAATATTTGGATTTTGATAACCCCCCTTTGTTTTACTATTTTCACCAATCAAAACCAATAACAAACTTAAGACTTTTCCTTCTATGTCAGGTTCAGCCTGGACTTACCTCTGGTCAAGCTGGTCAGCAACAGAGTGGTAGCGGTCATTGAGACGCTGAACTTGGGCACGTTGTCGTGGCAGATCAGGGGAGTGTTCCTGGCAGTTAGTCTGAAGAGAGCTGCAGGCAAGCTCTGTGTCCTTCAGGCTCCTATTTAGCTTCAGAAGATTGTCCTGTTTATCTACAAGGTCTCTTTTCATTTTCTGGGAGAGAAAAGTAGAGCCAATATTGCAGATGGCATGTTTTAAATGTAGTCTCCATGCTGTGAATTTATGCCTACCCTGATGTGATGTTATAATGGTTAAAATGCTTTATTTTGGTTTCTCCTTGTCTACTTTGGAAAATGGAAAGTAGTTTTTATCTCTAGGAACTCACCCATGGCTTTCAAGTACCTGTTGCACCTGGGGTGCTTCTGCTACCAAGGAAGCAGAATTGATTCCACCTCCTTATTCTCTCTCTCCTGCAGATCAGTCTTCATAACAGAAGCACCCCCAGCCTGCTCTGGAAATCATGTATGGAACAACATACCTGAATTTCAGTAGCCTGTTCCTGTAGGGCATTTGGGGAGTATGGAATCACATCGTCCTGCACCAATAAATCCTCAAAACCACTTATCATGTTATCAGTCTTCTTAATCTGGTTTTCCAGGTTCAAAGATGCTTTGGCCCTGTAGAAAGGAGAGAATAGTGTTATGGTGAACCTGAAACTGAAATCTCTAGGACAGAGATTAAGAGTAAAGAGAATGTTCTCCCGCTCTTTCATACATATGATGTGGGAATGCCCAAACCTGAACCTCTATTGGCGTAAAGTATTCAATATAATCTCGACTGCAGTATCAGTGGAAATACGACCTACCCCAGAGCTGGCTATATTAAATATAGGCGGGAACACCCACTATAACAAACACCAATTGATTACAATCAGACAGAGCCTGTTCCAGGCCCGCAGATATATAACAATGGGATGGAAAAATCCAGAAGCCCCGACACACAGAGGTTGGTTAGACCAAATGAGGCTTCACATTGATAGAATGCAATATATATTTACTAAAAGAGCTTCTCCCGAAAAATGTTATATAATATGGGGTAATTGGCCCACCTTATAGCAGACAAGTTGACATAAACCGACACTCAACTTAGAATACCCACGGTGAGAGTTTGAGAACCACTGAACCCCATCTCAGAGGATAGATGATGTTCTATTCATTGTATAGTGTCTGTTTCACACACTGTATGTATAATGATCTAAATTGGACATGCTTACGACATGACTGAATCTCAAAAGTTTTATATACCCGCAAACAATCAGTACTATAAACACAATGTTGGTATGTACAACTGAATGCCATGTTCAATCTTTACAATAAAGGTTATGATGTTAAAAAAAAAAAGAGAATGTTCTCCCAGTAGAAAATAATCCTGAGGTTGCAGTTCTTCTCAAGGTCTAAATATATGAGCCTATTTATGTGTACAAAAAACAAAACATATTTCTGGATAAATATTGGATTTTTAGGGGGTTATTTATTAAAGTCCAAATGCCAAAAAATAAAAAAGTCAAGTTTTTTTTTTTACCATAACATCCAAATTTTTAGTGGAAAAAAAACAAATTTTTTCGTGATTTATTATACACAGAGAATGGAAAAAGTCCTAATCCAAAAATCCAGCATCTCAGACCTGTCGAGGTTGTATATAAGACAGTGGGAAAAGTCCCGAAGATATCCTGATCTGGGCTGTGTTCAGGCAAAAATCTGACTTGAATATTCATATGATTTTCATAATATTTTGGAATTTTTTGGGAAAATCTATTGAAAAAACCTGTGGGATTAGGTCGGAGTATATTTCAGAAAATGAGATAAATTTGGATTTGATAAACAACCCTCTATGTGTTGAGCCAAAATGAGCCCAAACCCCTAATTTCAACCAATTTTAACCAATTTATAACATTTTGGCAACTGAGCTCAAATAGGAAAATTAAATTAGTATTGAATTCTTCTGTATACGAGCAAATGTATCCGAAGAACACAGACCTAAAGCCTTAAGCCAATCATAATAAACCCCAAACCAACTTACTCCTCTCCATAGAGTGAAGATAGGACCTTGACATCCTTGTACTTGTTGTTGACATTTGATTGTGTACTGGGGAGCTGGGAGGCTACTGTTCCTACTGGGCTCTTGTTCAGGAAAGCCTCACACTCTCTCTGCACTTTGTCCTTCTCGGATGCTATGTTTTGCAGCTGAAGATCAGTCGCCTATAAAGTATGGGAAAATGGCAGAACAAGGTCACATAACACCCTGAGAATAGAACCAGGGATAACTAAATTAACACCTCCCGTCCTGCTCTGGTAGCAACATAAAAAGCAAGAATGAACATTAGAGGGGAGAAGAAAATACTATGTAAATTATGGATGTTAAGTCGCCCCTATAAAGCATTGGCCACCGACTGGACAAATAATGCTCAAAATATCATTACTTTCATGAAGTAATATGAAACTTGCACTTTGTGATGAATATTTTTTTTGTCACGGGACCCTCTTTATTTGCATTAATACATAAATCAGAAGTGCACTGTGATAGAATATCTCTATTTCTGGTAAAATACCAATCTAATATCTGTTCCAAAAACGTCTAAAGGGTTTGTTTAGTCAATATATCTGTCTCTTACCTCTTGTTGTTTTAGCCTCTGAGCCAAATCTTGACTGGGTGAAGCCTGACTGACTGGAGAGCGTACCCTTGACAAAACCTCTTGCTCAGTGTTCTGCAGGTCTTCATGGATCATGTTTAGCTTGTTAAGGAGCTGATTTGCTTGAGGATCCTGACTTGGTATACTTGACACACGAACTGGAGGTGCAGGTGCAGTGACAACGGGAACTGTTGAACAGGTAAAGTCAGTGTACATAATTGGTTTTGATGCACAATTAACTGTAAATAGCATGTTTGTATTATTAATGAATTATCTATAAAGAGATTTTCTAACCATACCACCTGAGTTGCATATAATTTATTTTGAGTGTGCAAGCCTCAAACCGTAAAATACTGCCTAGTAACATACCAGTTTGGGTTGGTTTGGCAGGTTCTTGGTTTCTGTTGGATTTCAGTGTGTTCTGTACAGCAGTCTTCTTCTTCTGTGCTTCGCTTAGCTCAATCTCCAGTCTGAAGGTGATAATTATGAAAAAAAATTGGAGGCAATTTGACAAATACAAGCATAAAAATTTAAGTGCAAAGTTTGAATGAATGAGGGCTATATTCTCAAGATAGGATTTTATACCACATAACACTTTTTGGTTTTGCCATGGGTGCAGGTCAACTGTGATAAAGATGATGGAAAGGGCACTGACTTTTCCTCTACATACATGACACTTACCTCTTCAACTTCTCTATGGTCTCTTGATCTGCAGGTGGGATTACAAAGCAGGCAGCTGGAGCACTCCTTGTCTCTCCTCCTGGAGTCTGTATCACCCAGCTGTCAGACTTGCTGTTGTCTTTTAATGTGAAGACATCTCCCTTTGAGAGCTGCATCTGTGCAGAGAAGAAGCAGTTATCCTTTTATGATCTTCTTCTTCAGTTGTTATTCATTTCTTTGGCATTCAACTCTCACCTCCTAGCCCCCAATTCTCTCATCTTACAACCACCCAGTTTGCTATTTATTACACGCATCCTTGGATTTCAAGATATTTGTTAAACCACTCGTGTTTGAGAGCTGGAAGAACTGCTTCTAATTAGAAACATACATCACATTTCCTCCATGTCTGTATTCTCACAAGATGCTTGGTCCCGAAAAATACCTATTGCATCATTTTTTATTTTCTACACTCCTCTTAAGCTAATTATAGCAGCTGGTTTGGATACATGGCTACTTTGTTAGACCCCTGACCAAATATTACTGCAGTGGTGTAAACAAGACATTCATCCAGTCATCTTACATCAGCAGAATCCCAGTCGCAAATGGAGTTGATGGGTACAGGCTGCTTTGACTTTATCCTTCGCTGTTTGATGGGCACAATCTCAGGGGCCTTGTTTTTAAGAGAGGACAAACTCATCCCAGCCTCTATCAGTTTCTTGTCTTCCTTTTCCAGCTGGAGCTGCAGTTCTGAAACTGCTCCTGGTGCTGCCAAGTTACCCTGGTTGAATTTGGTGTCAAGGTTCCTGTTGACCTCTTTTAATGTTTCAGCTACGGTTTCTGCATCATCTTGAAACTAGGGTAGAATTTAAGAGATGTTATTTAAAGACATATTAGAAGCAAATACATTTCTCAATGTTTGTATTTCTGCTGCCATAACATAGTATAGAGGTTCTTATGGGGTGTGTGCAAACTCCCTTACCTTTTTGTACTCCTCTGCGTTCTTGAGATGGTTTTCCTGACAGATGCACAGGTTGAGAAAGTTTTGCCATTCACCTTTCAGCGCTTCATGGTGGGCCTGCAAAATATTGGTTTAAAAGTGTGAGAATTGTGTTAGCAACAAGCAGACCAGCACTCACAGGGTCACATGGTAGAACAAAAGTGTTACAGCTTGTTAAGTCTGTGCAGGTCCCAGCCCTCACACTTTACCAGGAGGCAAGGAGAGTGGTTGTAGGTCCGAAGCATGACAGTTTGAACTCTCTCGAGTTTATCATCCACTGCTATCAAGCGGACTGAACCCTGAGCCATTTACAATTCCATTCTTACCTGGATGCAGGGGGCAGCTGGATGCTTTAGCTCTATCATCCTCTCCCCATCATCCAGAAGCTGATTCACATTTTCTTCCTGTGGCAGCAGGTCTTCAGATTTAAATTTCTGCAGAAGAGAGCAATTGAGGTTTGGG
Organism: Xenopus borealis; assembly: GCA_024363595.1. Lineage (NCBI taxonomy): Eukaryota > Metazoa > Chordata > Amphibia > Anura > Pipidae > Xenopus > Xenopus borealis. Next base: position 41,284,336 of record CM044447.1, read on the forward strand.
TTACTAAATTTGCACTGCATATTTCCACTTTTGGAGAGTGTCATCCTCAACTGAAATATGTGGCAGTAACATTTTCTCAACATTTTCCACCTTCCAAGATCATTTATTTATTGGGTGATACACTAATACCACAAGTCAAAAGAGTTTATCACTTGTTTATCAGCACACAAGGATGGATGGAAACTTAAGGCTACTCCTATCTCAGTAGACTTTTGAATTGTAGCATGCCTATGGTTTCTTTTAAAGGGATACTGTCATGGGAAAACATGCTTTTTTCAAAAAAGCATCAGTTAATAGTGCTGCTCCATTAGACTTCTGCACTGAAATCCATTTAACATGTAACCGAATGGAACGCAGTGGGACATGGGTTTTTACTATTGAGTACTGTTCTTCGATCTACCAGCTTGTGTCTGGGAGCTGTTATCTGATTACCTTCCCATTTTTCTGTTGTTAGGCTGATGGGGGGTATGTGTGATATCACTCCAACTTGCAGTACAGCAGTAAAGAGTGATTGAAGATTATCAGAGCACAAGTCACATGACTTGGGACAGCTGGGAAATTGACAGTATGTCTAGCCCAATGTGAGATTTCAAATTGAAATATTAAAAAATCTGTTTGCTCTTTTGAGAAATGGATTTCAATGCAGAATTCTGCTGTAGCAGCACTAATAATTGATGCATTTTTAAAAAAAACTTTTTTTTCCCATGACAGTATCCCTTTAAGTGTAACTGTACAACAATCATTATGCTGATTTTTGTATTTGTCTGCTTTGTAACAACATTAATGAGCCACACAAACAATGCTGCCCAAGCCACCTTACACTGTGCACCCTAATTTGAGTATGCGTACATGTAACCACTATGTAACTTGCCTCACTGCATTCCAGCAGTAACCACACAACTTTTTTTTCAGAAGAGCTTTTGTTACAGCATTTCTGCTGTTCTCATGAATTACTAAATGTCCATTAGGGCCCACTACACAGCATCCCACATTCCTCTGTCACTCAATCTCTGGATGAAAAGAGACCCTGAATACAACTTAATTAAGGAACACGTTTAAATAATGGGCTGCACGTCTCTAACCTCATACTGTCTGCGGGTAGCAGGCAGGTCAGGTATCTGGTCACTCCAGTCCTTCCGCAGGATCTTGTTCTGCTCCTCGCTGAGATACATTAGTTCCTTGGAGCAGCCATGGAGGTGATTATACAGGCTGCCCAAGTGCCGACTTCTCCAAGTGGATTCCTCCTGTATTCACATAGAAAGCAGGAATGGGATTGGTCATTGCCATTTAGTACCAGACATTTGCAAGTAGTTTGCCATTACATGGTTCATTTCAGAAAGTGGTGTCAGCAACAGCATTATTCCAGGTCTATTACAAGCTGTTTCAAGGAATATGTATTGTGCTGCCCTGCTGGTGGCTTTTGGAAAGCACTCACATGGATGAATATATGCTGGAAATAATTATGCCTATATGATATATACACCATGCAGTAAAGATGGTCTTAGGATAAAGCTGATACAGCCCCAGGGTTTGATGACATTTCCCAAAACCTCTGTGTGATCATGTACTGATAATCACTGTGTTTCTATCTCTCATAGTAGTCTCACTACATTACCATGTTTGTTTTGAGCATCAGTGAAAGGGACACACACTATGTAACCATTGCTCCTGTCTGAGTCACCCCCTATGGGTTCAATGTCTTATCTTTACCTTTTACCATTTTTGTGACCGTTCAGTAGAAAGGGATACCATTTTAATGTATCACCCCCCTCAATAACTGGGAGGAGGAACTGCATACCCCACACAGAAAGATTAAACTTTTCATAAGACTGACCTGTAGACTCCGATACTGGTTCTTAATGGCTGCATTGTCCTGTTAAAAACACAATTAGATAAACATACAGATTATTAGATCAAGTTTTTACTGTTAATCGTCTTTATTTTGCAACAAGCCACTCTTTATAAAATAAATTGATCTATCCCCAACTAATTAATCCGTTCTATTTTTGAGGGACATTACATCATGAAATCTTATATCTGCTAGTGCGAAGAATCAGTATTGTTTCTTTATTAACTGTCACATCTTCGCCTGCATAGCAAGGCATATAAATACAGAGAAAGGCAACTGTTGTTTACCAAGCAACAGTATTAATTTTGTCCATGTATCTGCTGAAGGATACCTACAACATGCACTCCATCTTTGGCAGCAGAAATGTATAAGGATCAAAGAAAAGCAATAGTAAAAAAGTACAATAATGTATTAGTTCAGCAATGTGTACTTATTAGAAGTTTTGCTTTACTTTGGGGATATTCTAGTTTCATGTGTAGGTGAGATATTAGGTGTGTTGTGCCTAAGGTATGAACCTGAGATCATTCATTAGATTAGGTTCACAGTACTTCTATTGCTGCAGGTAATGGCTCTACCAACACTGGTTTGTCCTGTAGTAGCAAGTTTAACTTACATGCTTCATAGTGTGTGTGCTGCAGCTGTAGTGTAAGGCTATGCAGAACCAAAAACCATATGTTCTGTAGTGCTTCTGCTTCCCATGGTACTGGGTCTCCAAGCCCTTGTGTTGTCTCTCTAACAATAATAAGATCTTAGAAAGCCTTGTACATTATATGGATTTGGTTACTGGGAATGACATCACAGCAACTTTTGAAGAAGAATATAAAACTGGTGTTCAACCTATATAAGCATATGTGCATTAAATAATTGTACCTGGTTGCGAATTTCATTGCCATACTCATCAATCTCTCTCTGCAAGATATTGTGCTCTGCAACCTGCCGCTCAACATCTGGCAGGCTGGGCCCATACTGTCCATTTTCTATTTCTTTCTGGAGAGAGAGAGAAGTGGGCAGAGGGTTGAGAAAAAGTAACCAAACAACACTTTTGTATCCTCTAAACACACTTTCAGCAGTGCAGATAATATAAATACTGAGATAGATGCAGTAGGGGTTAGGGAGAACATGCACGCTTGAATAAGCGAAAGGTGGGGTAGGCAGCAGGTGGGCAAGGGTTGACATATATTATCCTGTTAGCATAGAATAATTATATATATATATATACATAGTGTTGATATTTTCTTCTCCATTCCTTTTGTTATAGCTTGAAGGAGTAGAAATATAGGTTTCCTGATCCTAAGTTGTTGATCCTAAGTTGTTATTTTCTTATACACACTTGAATGTCACACCACATGTTATACTTACCTTCTTCTTGTCTAGGATCTGCGGCCAGTTGACTTTAGGTTCTGGAGGGGCGATGTTCATTTTTTCATACAAATCCCGGTACTCTGCGCATTCCATACTGAGACGGTCGTGCAGGTGATGGATACTGGAGATAATGAAAGAGGATATTGATAAGTGCTCAATCACATATTGGCTGCAAAAGGTAGTCTTCTTTGGTTTCATCTACTATATAAGAGTCATATGTGCAATCTATTATTCCCTGTATATATGTCCTTAATGCTAAGGTCTAACAAGTTTGTCAACCCTACATCCTCCCTATTCCTTTCCTTGTTCTCTTTCCTATCAATTTTTACAATTACAGTCAAATGGATTACAGTAAGAGAAATAGTAAAAGAGGAGTGCAAGCATAACTCCACAGGCCCCTATGCAGAGTCTGATGCAGAATACCCTTTTTTACTTACAAATACCTCTGCAAGGTGAATAGGTTAGAATGAAAGAAGTTGTATAGAAGAAGATTTGGTGAGGTCATAGAACTTGGAAAGTGCTATGTTTTCCAGGCAGGTTGATACTAACTGAAGATAAATATTTGAAGAAGCTCCCAAATGCTATGCTATTTGAACCTTCTGTCGATCATTCTTACTCACTCTTGCTCAATTTCTTGAGCCTGGGGGTGGCCATATTTCTTTGCTTTATCCACATCCAAAAAGAGATCCTTGACTAAACTCTCAGCGTCTTTGAGCTTCTGCGCATTCTCCTGCTGATACTGGAATTCCTTCTTTGCAGCATAATTTCCAGCATCCTAAAACAAAACCCGAAAGAAATGTTTGTTACAGTCCCTTCAACAATGACTCCTCCTCAATACCAGGGCAATATTAAAAGCAGGAAGGATCTGTACGTGTGGCTGTTATAAGCATGGTAATAATCTGGGTGGGTATGATTTCAAAGGTAAATGGGTTCTGGGAAGAAGGGCATTGAATTTGTTTTGGGTAGGATATATGAGGATAAGGAAAGCTATGCTGAATGTAACCGAGCCTCAATAATAAAACATCTATGCTGTCAATTTATTTTTATACCATATTCTGGATCTCAAGCCATTACTAACAATAGCACCAATGCATATAATGTGAAATGGAAAAACAATACCATGAAAGATGATCTATGCAATAGCACAAGTAATCTTGAGTAATCTGTGGGTGACATTGGTCAAACACAGCTAGTAAGTGGGTGAAATTGGGAAGATTAACAATGGGTGGGAAAGCCACATGGTGGGGTAATACTGGTACGCACAAGTACAGGTAAGACTTCTGTGGTTGACCATTTTACCTTTTTTAGCTTGTCGTCAGTCTCTAGGATGTTCTTCTCCACCTGATCTGCATTCTTCTGCATGCGGGTAATCAGCAGTGCTAGCTCAGTGGCTGCTGCCCTGGGATATTGAGAATATGCAAATGTTAGTGCTATCAGATTGCTACAACCTGCTGCCATTTTATTCTGCATCTTGAATGAGCATTCAGCATCGAGCAAACACAGGGCCTATACATGGCTATCTGTGGTCATGATGCATTATGCTGCCCATGTCTGTTGTACATGTAATATGCATTTGGATGGCCTTTGGCTAAGAAAGAGTACAAAACACCTGACTGCACATGTCTTTATAAAGGACACCCACTTAATGTCAATATTTGAAAGCATAAATCATACCCATGGATCCACAAAGAGAGAGAAGCCAGACTTCAGAAAGAGAGAGATGGTGAAGGTGGGGAGTTCTCACGAAAAAAGAGAGGATCAAGCACCCACACTTCTCAGAGTGACCATTGACAAAACCCAGATTTAGTTCAGAGCAGAATAT
>CM044447.1:41302491-41338539 GCA_024363595.1 Xenopus borealis
TAGAGGACAATCCAGTCTCTTTGAGCCTACTGCTGATGAAATAGCAGGGGCTTGCCTTTTGCATTGGATTAAGTGTTGGGCTGGGCCTCCTAGGACCCACCAGAGGGGTACAGTAAGGGTACAATAAGAAAGACCTGATATGAATTGCTCCAGACTAGCAATCCTCTGGTACTGACCATACCTATAATGAGTGGGACAAAACTGTAGAATGTTGTAAAAAATGTTTTTGCACTGTAACCATGGTACCAGTTCTATGAAGAAAATAAATATGTGTGACAATATACCGAGAAGAGCCTCTCCTGTGTGCATGAGTGCTTAGGAAATCCTAGGAGGAAAGTGTAAATATACACCCTAAGCAGCCCTTAGGGAATTATACTTAACAACCCAATTAAAGGAATTGTTATAAACATAAAACTTCCTCTTATTGGGAAATAATTTACAAGACAGGTTGTGCATATGCTTATGAGTGGTAGACAAGATAGATAGCTTTAAGCTGCTGGAGATTCTGGTTGCTATTCCTCACCCATAGATGATGGGCAAAAGAGGGAGACAATTTACACACACCTGACATTTGAGGGGATGTCTGTTTTACATCCAATGCAAATACTTGCACAGTAGTTTAATAGTGATATTTTAGCTTTCGGTAATGTCTGCAAAAATAAATGTTTTTTTAATGCTACCTTATAATGGACACCAAAGAGAAGATAAGGTTTGAAAGATGTTAACCTGGCAATACAAGGACTGAATGATGCTGCTAATCTTGTCCCTCCAGAATGGGCTGACATCTTATTGGCTTGTGTATGGTTCCTGCTGACTGACCTGCCAGATCCATATCTGGCTGAAAATTTGACATATATCTATCAAAGTCTACTCCACAAAGCATTTGCGCTTTGATGCAGTTTTCTCCATACCGATCGCCATAGAGATCTGAACTTTTTGGCCCATTGCTTATATAGCCAAATTTAAAAACTGCACCAAAGGAATCCTATGCTAAGCACTGGGCATTATTAAGTCCACTACTCCCACCCCACAGCCTCTTGATCTCCAACCACACTCAACACATAAATAGGAGTACACAACCCCATGTGGTGGCAATAGGGTAACTGATTAACACATAATCATATTAGTGACCCCCTAAATCAACCCTGGGCCCTAACATTCAAAAATATAGTTGGGCAATTTGACCAATTTAAGCTGTCCTCCTCCACCTCTGTTTCAAGCATTGTACCTTATAAGAATGTTGCATCAGACAAGATCTGTTCCAACAGATCTAGTTTGCTAGTTTGTCCCATAAATGTGTGTACAGCGCACTGGCATACAAGGCAGGCAGTAACTAATCAGTCAGCAAAGTATATATACTTTGTATATGACCTTAGAGTATAAGGTTCTTAAATGTAATTTGATAGAGTTGACCATGGAAATAGCATGGCAGCTCCCAGCCACAAATATGGAATGTTCTGAGCACACCATAACCCTCTTACTGTACTGTCTTAATAAACAATATGGTGGACACACACACACACACACTCTCTCTCTCTCTCTCTCTCTCTCTCTGATATACTGAAAAAGAGTATTCTGGGCACACAATAATCTATACCATCATACACACACACACTGATATACCGAAAAAGAGTATTCTGGGCACACAATAATCTATACCATCATAATGTACTGTCGAAGGGAAACAATATGGCAGGTCCTAGCCATATGTATAATTACAAATATACAGGGAAGGAATGTTCTGGGCAGACAAGCTATACCCTACCTGGTCTGGACTGAGAATCAAAATAGGCCCTGGCATTTCAGGTACACAGAGACCCACATCAGCCCACATAGAGGCCCAGACAACCCAACCAGCCTACTAATTAATGACTTTCTATGGCACCTTATAGCAGCCCATCTGGCATTTGCCAGAACACACAGATTGCCAGTCCTTGCCTGCCTCCTACCCATATGTATAAATACAAATATACAGAGAAGGATTGTGCTGGACAGACAAGCTATACCCTCATATTGTATTGTCTAAGGGAAACAATATGTCACCTTCCTCCAATATGTATAAATATAAAAATATACAGAGAAGCAATGTTAGTTCATACAGTAAGCCAGGGGTCCCCAACCTTTTTGGCTTGTGAGCCACATTTAAATTTAAAAAGAGTTGGAGAGCAACACAAGCATGAAAAAGTCCATGTGGATGTCAAATAAGAGCTCTGATTGGCTTTTTGAATGTTTGGCAGGACATGTGTTTTTTATGCAACCAAAACTTGCCTCTAAGCCATTAATTAAAAAATAAGCCCCTGCTTTGAGACCACTGGGATCAACATCCAAGGGGTTGGAGAGCAACATGTTGCTCGCGAGCTACTGGTTGGGGATCACTGCAGTAAGCTATACCATCACACCATACTATCTGAGAGATACAATTAAGCAACTCCTGGCCATATGTAAAAATACATATTTACAGAGAAGTAAAAGTGTGTGTATATAATAAGGTGTGCCCTCTTTCTTACTGTCTGTTTTTAAACTGAATTAGAAGAATGATAAACCTTAATTATAAATACTTTTATTATACAACGGCAGGCATGGATAAACAAGGAGAAAGTATTGCCCTATATATGCACTGCCTCATTACCGAGTTAATACTGCAGTGAGAAAGAGAAAACATCTCAAATAAGAATAATTTCCCTGGCTAACACCATTCCAGCCTGCTTTGTCTGCAGATAGGTAATTAGAATTCTCTTTAGAATTCCCATGGAATTATGTTTCTTTGTGCTTTTTAAACAAGGGAAATAACTATACATCGATACTGTGCACTATCAATACAAGTAAGTGTACCCATAATTAGACACCACAACAAGTCATAGGTTTAGCAGTGCTATTTAATTTATTGCTGAGACAGGTGTTTGTCTCACTAAGGTGTATGATTTTGTCTTAAGTTAGACTCATAATGACAGGTGAGTCTGCACGTTTAAATCAAACTTTAAGGATTAAATGTGCATATTAGGGTGGAGTGAATGCTTTAAAATCACATTTAATTTCGGGATGATTAACTATTAGGAGATGTCTTACAGCTTCAGGTTCACTGGTCTGATAGGAAATGAATTGTCTAAAAATGATTGTCACCTCTTATTTTTTTTACACAAGGGTGTAATTTAAAATGGTATTTAAAGGGACACTGTACACTTATATTTACCAGCTGAATTGTACTGTACTATATGGGAATGCCTATACTGGCATGTACAAGTATGGGACTTTTTATCCCGAATGCTTGAGACCTGGAACTTTCAAGATAAGCGTTTTTTTCTGTAATTTGGATGTCCATTCATTAAATTGACTTAAACATCATTTAAACATTAAATATACCCAGTAGGGTTGTTTTGCCACCAATAAGGATTCATTATATTTTTGCTGGGATCAAGTGTGTGGTACTGTTTTATTATTACAGAGAAAAAGGAAATCACTTTTTAAAATTTGAATTATTGGAATAAAATGGAGTCTATGGGAGATGGACTTCCCCTAATTTAAAATTAAACAAAAGAGGGAGCACTCACTGATCAATTAGGGATGTTCCTCTGTTCTACTACGTGACACCACTCCAAAGCATGGTAAGTCCAGACAAATTCGTTTCACCAGCTGGAATTAAACCATCTTTTTATTGAAGAATATTAAAAAAACATGAAGCACACCATATTCTACATGCTTGGCGTGTTTCGTGTCACAGCCACTTTTTCAAAAGCCAAAATCCCCTAATTCAGAACTTTCTGAAATGGGTTTGACTGATAAAGGATCCCATACCTGTATCTCTCTATGAGCAAATTTAATGGGCTGTTCCCACTTAAAGGGGTTGTTCACCTTTTAATTAACTTTTAGTATGAAGTAGAAAGTAATATTCTGCAACAGTTTGCAATTTGTTTATTATTTGTTTATTATTTTTTTAGTTATTTAGCTTTGTATTCAGCAGCTCTCCGGTTTGCTGTTTCAGCAATCTGGTTGCTAGAGTCAAAATTACCCTAGTAACCATGCATTGATTTGAATAAGAGACTTGAATATGGATAGGAGAGGGTCTGAATACAAAAATGAGTAATTAAAAAGTAACCATAACAATAAGGGGCTGTTTCGAAGTGGAAAATACTTCTAAATTCGACCATTGAATTGAAATACATCGAATATCGAAGTATATTCGAAGTATAGCCAAATTTTTTGATAAATACTTTGATTATCAAAGTATTTATCAAAAAATTTGGCTATCCTGTGGTCGAAGTAAAATCGTTTGATCGATTCAAACTATTTTTGCGTACGATTGAACGATTTTACTTCGACTAAAAAAAACTTGCTCTAGAAAAATGCTCTAGAGGGTCCCCGTAGGACTTCGGCAGGTTTAATTTGGTGAAGTCAAAGGTTTTTTGTTTTTTTTTTTAAAGAGACAGTACTTCGATTATCGCATATTCAAACGGTTTTACTTCGAATCAGAGTAGAAGTCATTCGTAGTAACCTATTCGATGGTCGAAGTATCCAAAAAATGACTTTGAATTTAAGTTTTTTTTATTCAAATTCCCTTGATTTCACTTCGACCCTTAGTAAATCTGCCCCTCAATGTGTAGCCATACAGAGTATTTGCTTTCTAGATGGGGTCAGTGACTCCTTTTGAAAGCTGGAAAGAGTCAAAAGAAGGCAAATAACTCAAAACTATTAAAAAGGAAAAGTGAAGGCCAACAGAAAATTTGCTTAGAATTAGCCATTCTATAACATACTAAATGTTACCTTAAAGTTGAACCACCCCTTTAATTGTGCTTAGTACATGATTGCTGACATCAGGGCAGGGTCAAGTAAAGCTGGCCATAGATGTGAAGATTTTGCTTCATGTCGACGAACGATTGTTGCAATCTCCCGACCTGCCTCTAACCATTCACACCAAATAAAGTAGTAAAAGAGCAGACAATGTTTTGCCCCTAACAGCAAACATACAAAGTTATGTTGGACAAAAACTTGTGACAGTCTCCCACTGATATCGTCAGATTGGCAATACATGCAGAGATATTATCGTTAGCCAACAGAAATTTTCTAACCTGTCCGATCAACTGAACGACCGATCCCAATCTCACGAAAAATGTTGGAACACTCCACACACATCCCGAAAATTGTACGAAAACGCAACCGGTCCTTGATTTTGCATGTCCCTGCTCCCTCTCATGCATTAAAGGCCTGACAAGTGGGAGGTAGGAGGCTGGAAAGTGCAGAGAAGGGCTAAAACTGAAGTCACTTGAGATTTTACAGAACTTTTGACTGAAGAGGTACATGCCCAGTGCTTCTCCCCTCCACCATTAAACCCTAGGCACATGCCTCTTCTACCTACCCCTGATTTTGGCTGGCATCTCTATACAGGCTATATAACCAGGATTTATAATGCATATTGCTGTATATAATTTTTGGGTGAAAACTTGTCCTGTCACTTCCCAGCAGGCCCGGACTGGCAATAAGGTCCCATAGAAAGTCACTATTTAGTGGGCTGTTTGGGCCTCTATGTGGGCTGATTGGGTCTCTGTGTACCTGAAATGCCAGGGCCTATTTTAATTCTCAGTCCGGACCTTACAGCTGATAAATATTATTCTGCATAGGATAGCACATCATTAATGTCTTGCAGCCCTAATAAACTACAGCAGTGCAATAGCAACCACTCAGTATTCAGTTTTAGTTGCTCTATCACAAGGTAGAATATGAAAGCAAAAGTCTGGTTGATACCAAAGATGAAAAAAGGTAGCAGCCAGCAGAAATGAAGAATAATATGCAGAGGCCAACAGACAAGCACAGGGCCCACTGGGATATTCCCCAGTCTCACCTTTTAATATAGCACCTACTGTAGATTAGCGAATCAGGACATTTTGGAGATTAGGCATTCATTAATCCCTAATTAATGAATCCCTAATCCCTTTTATATGTCATTAGCGGCTCTTTAATGTAATATGGATTTTATGTTTTGTGTCCCTTTAATGTACCGGCACAACCTGCTCTAGCAGGGAATTCCTTAGTATAAGTGTCTGTCTCTTTGCATATTCTTGTGTCTAACAGAACCCCACCTTTTCCTTACAGTACATTTCTGTGTAGTTTTATCATGTAACCCCCTGGCCTTTTTTTCTACATCAGCCGTTCCCTTCTTTACTCCATACAGTATCTGACGTTGGATCATAGTTTTCTGATGAATCGTTTGCCAAAACCACTTGGTTCTGCAGGGTGAGGCCTTACTAAATATTTGTGAATAGACATCACAAACCAGTATATTGTAGCCTGATCCTGTGTTCCTTGCTTGGGATCTAACTACCTGTTACCCACTGGGGTGAAAATGGGTGCATAGGTCACCCAGCAGATGTAACTACTGTGCAAAAAACAGCACCTGTACTGACAAAGATACTTATAGATAAATTATGGGCAATATGCAGCTTTCCAAATGATTTTGAACTGTAACTCTAAGCAGCAACTAACCGCTCATCCCTTTATAACTTATGTACCACTTTTCATGACTGTTTGTCCACCCGACATTGCTAGAGTTCAATGGTTGCGCTAACTTGTCATTGTACTCTTCATTTTCATTAATTACCATCTTATTCTGAAATAGGATGGGATTTGCCACCCGGGGCATCGGGAAAAACATGGTGGGCCTCAACACTTGTTGGGCACCATGGGCCTGGGCACATGGGTAAGTGGTGGAGCGCGGGAATATGACATTAATCATCTTTGTAGGTAATCAGTGGTGCTCAGGGCCGCCATCAGTGGGGACAAGTGCTGCACTTTTCAAAGAGCTGGACCCCCTCGACCTCTCTGAAGTCTTGTCTCACAAAGTCTTGAATGCGGAAGTGCCGAACATACAAAGTCCTGAAGCGACAGAAAGACCCGAAGTCATGAAAGGAGCCGATACTGAAGTCCTGAAGCAGCGAAAAGAAACAAAGTCACGAAAGGAGCCGACACTGAAGTCCTGAAGCTGCGAAAAGACTCGAAGTCACGTAAACAGCTATAATTGAAGTCCTGAAACCACAAGTTCAATTCTACTGACACCAATGTGGGTTTTTTTATCCCCTGAACACCAATGTTTTATTTTAGTACTCTATAGGCACCTGCCACCAATTTGTTTTAAAAAATATTTTATGGGGCCCCAATTTTTTTTTACTTGTAAGGGGGCCCTTACCATCAATATGTGTGGGGGGTTTTTTTTTAGAGCTGATGTGTGTGTTGGCCTTCTAACTGTGATGTTGAGTGGGCGGGGTCAGAGCTCTAGGGTGGGGCCTGGGCTCTAGGGTAGGGCCTGGGCTCTAGGCTGGGTGGGGGCCAGGGGTCCCAAAAATTTTGTTGTACGGGGCCCTGTGATTTCTAATTGTGGCCCTGGTGGTGCTTGTGGTAGACGTAGTTGTAGGTGGTGTTCTGAAGTTGTGGGTCCTTATCTGGGGGGAAGGGGCTGTGAGTCCTTAGCTGTGGGGATGAGTGGTAGGCCGTTAAACTTGGCCATAGATGCAAAGATAAAGTCATACAAATCTTTTTTTGTGCGATTTTCGGACCGTGCGGATCGTTCCTTACCATGGTCATTAGTCGTTTAGTCAACAGGTGAGAAGATTTCTGTCAGCAACGATAATATCTCTGCATGTATTGCCTCTATTGATATCAGTGGGAGATTGTACTATTTGTCAGACATAACATTCGTACGATTGCTATCTGTCAATTAATGGCCAGAACATCGTCTGATTTACGTGTGGGGTCACACGAAACGCGTTAGGAAATTTGGTGTTTGGGAAATAAAAAGCCTTTTTAATTCACCGCATCTTGCTGAGTCGTGGAGTGCGTGCCAAGTGGAAGTGTTTTGTTATTTGTACTACTTTATTTTAATCTGAATGGTTAGTGGTAGGTCAGCAGATCGTAACTAACAAGCGTTGTCAGCCATAAGGATATATCTGCTTGTCTATTGGCAACTTTGGTTCAGTTTTAGTTTACAAAGTAACCTACTGTGTGAAATATAAAGAGCAAGGTAAACATATCCTGCAGAGAGATTATCTAATGATATAGCCAGTTTCCTGCAGGAAATATCTGTGTAAAACCAATATTTGGTGCCTGCACATTGCACTACAACTTGTAACATCCCTTGTAACTCAGCTGGAGAGCCACACAATCCCCTACAGGGGCCATTAGGGCCCACTTGCTGTATAATACAACAGTAAGTGCATATTTAAGTTCATAACATGTCGCTCAGTGATTGATCTTTCCTACATTTGTTTTCTTGCAGGAATCCGGCTACACAAAGTGTGATTGGTTACTTTTTAGGACCTTGCATGAGGACCTTCTTCACCTGGTGCTAGGTGGTTACAGCTGAAGTCTTGCTACTCCCTCGCCCTCTCCTTCTCATCCTCCTCCCAAGCCGGAAGCCCAGGCATGCAGGTAATGCCGATTTTGCGAGGAATGCACGGTATTTCTCCCAACAGGTATTTAGGGAGGGGAGCGGGAGATGGGTGTAGCTGTACAGGTAAATATCTGGGACGCAATAGTCCACTAAGTGTAGGTGAGGTTACAGGAAGAGGGCAGGATTGTGTTTGCTGGGAGAGAGGAAGTTCTACCTGTAGAGGACTGTGTGATCTATAAGCAGGCTCTTGTTTAACCCCTGCACTGCCACAAGAACTATTGACTTACCTGAGATTAGTTTGACTGATTGAAACAGTAACCATAAAGGACAAGTTGCTTTTATATGATACAAAACGATACAGCAGTGTTCTTTTGCTATCTCAAGTAATCTGGACCTTTTTATTACTTAAAGAAGAACAGATTTTCTGCAAGTTTCAGTTGATAGGCATTAAACCAACCAATCAGGGATTGTATAACTAATTCTGAATACAGCAAAGAACTTAGAACTTAAACAGTGCTGCCTTGCAGCTCAGGGGTCCTGTGTTCAATTATGGCCAAAGAGTTTGCATGTTCTGTTTTTTCCAGGTACTCTTTCTTCCTCCCAGACAGCAAAAACAAACAGACGGGTGAATTGGCTCTTAGGAAAAGTGATCCTTGTGTGAATGTGATAGGAACCTTAGACTGTAAGTGCCACTTAGGCAATGACTAATGAGAATGACGTATAAGCAGTTGGTGTCGCTATATAATAGCAAAATTTGCTTTAATTTCAAAGAATGTGGAAACAATCAAAGGTAAAATGATATTATGTAATTAAAATGTCACAAGCAATTCAGATAGTAATCCGTGAAATAAAAGATATTCCTCAATTGCAAAATATTCCAAATATGTCAAAACGTTGTTTCCTCGAAAATTTGCATTTTATCCATAGATATTCCTGGGAATGTTCATGTGAGATCTTCTTATTCCATTGCTTTATTAAATTCTCTTAACCACCCAGTGTGTCATTATGCTAAGGGTTTGTATCCCAGTCCCCATGCATCACCTGCTAATTAAGTCACTTAGAATGTCCCACCTTCTATTGCAACATTTTGCTATTTGTGTTGCCCTTGCGCAAGCCTCCTCAATACGGTCCACCCAAAATCTACCAACTGAGCAAGGGAGTTCTTTTGGTGTGGCTCCTACTTCTCATACATTGTTACAAACAAGATGAGAACTGATTAAAGAGGAGGAAGGCTCTAGCCCTCATTAGAAGTGAGGTGGCAATTACATAACCAGGGGTAACTTAACGATTTATACAATTTGCACTCAAAGTAAATGTCCACTCTGCCCTCATGTGAAACTGGCTCTTCACAAGAGAGCATGTTAAAAGGAGTACATTTGTTTCACGGCTTTCCCAATAGTTTGAGTTTTCCCTTCACAAGAGCAGGGCAAATTCAGTATAACGCAATAAATGCAATGCCACGTTTCCTAAGTGGACAGCCAACCTACACCTTACTCATGTGGTGGGAATGTGGAAAGTTATGCTGAGAGCCCTACTGCACTCTCCAAAGAACTTAAGAGACTAGATGTACAAATATATTGTCGTCAAAGCAGAATTGTATACTCACCCTTAATGTTCAGGCACTTTGTATTCTTCCTATATAGTTTTTTTTAAATTATTGTCTCATGTATTATTTTTTAAATGTGCATTTATTTAAATTTGCCATATTTCATATCAGTGACCACCTGAACTATAGATTTACAATTTCACACTTATTACTTTACTCATATCGATTGATACAAGACAAAGGTCCCTCTTGAACACTGGGGATTCAGTTCAGAGAACTTGGGTGAGCCCTACTGGAAGAGTGTTCTTACCCTGCTGTCAGCAGTTTGCTCTGCTGTGGCCATCCTGCCCTATTTCAAGCTACTTGTTCTCCTGATCTTTCCCTACCATACCTGCTGTCTTGCATGCATCTAAAACTGTACAGGACCCATCATAGTGATCCTTGTTTGGAACCCCCATGATGACAACTCTGATTGCTTGCATGTGTCCTTGTGCCTTTCCAGGGGGGCAAATATTCCAAGTTGCACCTCCCTACTGAATCCACCTTCTGATCTCCAGCTTGCTTTTAAAAAACATAAAGGAACATTAGTATACAGTTACATGTGGTTTTAACTTACAAAAAATATTGTCATTAACTGATTAAACAGAATGTGCTGGGGATTATTAACTTGCAACATACCCATAAATACACCTGGCACCTATCAGAGATCTAGAAATGAGAGATAAGAAAAAGACTCATCAGAATTCTGGCTGGCATCAATGTTTTTGGGAACATATGCAATGTTTATTGCTGTGTCATTCAATAATATGTGCCATCCCACATCTTTTTTTTATTGCTCAGGTACATATAGACTGTCAAGGTCTTCCACTGGGACCACAGGCTTTTATTCTTGATTTGGTAACCCAAGTGCCAGTTTATAGACACAAATTAGAACTGTCTTTAAAAGTTGTTCAGCAATGAGAAGGTCTTACTAATTGAGAAAGCATTCAGCGCCCATGTAAGCAGATGTTGTACTGAAACATTGCCGTGGGGTACAAATTCTATTTTAAGATGTTCTGCCTTGGAACTGAACACTTTTGATTGTACACATCTTACTTGTGTTTTGTGCATAGAATCTATATATATGAAGATATTTATAACTATTTTGAATCTGCATTCTCAACACCGGCTGGCTGTAGCTGTAGATCAGAACCCCCTGGAGGACCCTAGTCTAACATACCTCGTCTGGTCCATCTGGATTGTTGTGCTTATTGACCGATGAATGCAGGCGCTGGCAGTGCCCATAGAAATTCATTGAGGACTACGCCAAGCATTTTGTCACCTCTGAGCTGGAAAATGGAAGAGCACCAAGACACTTCAACTTGCCATGTTCAGTATTACATTTCCAAATGCAAGCATCAATGTGACTACAGTTTCTAAACTGCTGAAGATCATGCACAAACCAAGATATCAGATTTAGTCCTAAGTCTTTGGTTTGGGACCCAAAAAATCTATTTGTAGAGCCAGTAGCGTAACTGATACTGGGCCCCACAGCAAATTAATTTTAGGGCCCAGAACATATTCAGAGGTTGACCTGTTATATATTTTGAAATTGCTCATTAATTACAGCCTCTTGGGGCCCCCTATACCTCCTGGGCCCGCCTGCAGCCACAGTGTTTGAATAGTAATATTTGCACAGAGGCATAGGGAAAGGTACGCACTCGTTGTACACCGTTCCAAGCTGGATCAAACTCAGGACCCCTGTGCTGCAATGCAGAAGTGCTACTACCAGTGAGCCACCTAGTATAATATATCATAATATAATCACATGGGCCCCTGTGCACAGTTAGTATTGCTTCTACCCTTGCACTGCATCACCCATATACTTGCAGCATACTACTGTGGTGCCAGTGCCTTGGCAGTCTTTTTAGGGTGGACAACCCCTGTTCAGTTAGACATTAAATTGTAATTGTGGACTAGCCATGTGATTTGTCATTTAAAAGACAGAATTGCAAGTCTGCCTTATACCGAAAGATCTGGATTCTAAATTGTTATCTATTTTAATATAATTTTATGGTTATGGAGTATTGCTCACCACCGCTACTCTACAGTATGATCTCTGGTGAGTCTTACCTAACATCTGTATGCCTTACACATGTGTTCCATTATGTGACTATTTGTGGCCTATAATTTGGTTTATGGTCTTGTCCTCTGTGCAGAAATCATGATCTTTCCTTCTAATTAAAAGCTGGATAACATAACTTTGAGATGTTGGAAACATATTGCCATTAAAATGAGAATTGGAAGACACTGAACAACATTAAATTACTTGCTTGGGGTTTACCTGTATAACTAAACATATGAACACTCATCATTCAAGATTGGCTCAGAAAGGTTCTACCTTGCAGTTCTGGTTTGTTTTTATCTGGAATTTCAGGGTCGTTATGGGGGAAATGATGTTTGTAGCATGTAGTTATACTACCAGTCTATCTGGTTGGTGCACACCCAATGGAATGCAGAATTCCTTCTCTCAACCACACAGCTAGTGTAGACTCTCGGCATCAAGCAGCCAATATGTGTGAGTGAATTGTGCGTTATACAGCAGGGACCACTTATTGTTGTTGTAGTTATTGGACTAAAACTTTAATATTGAATAGTGTTAGGCAGTGGCATAGCTAAATATTACTGGGCCCCACTGTAAATACTTTTTACAAACTCCATAAAATTTCGGAAGTCAACCTGTATGTATTTAAATGGCAAAATAATAATGCTGAAATACATTAAAAACAGTCAGCCATCACCTTGACTTCCTATGCCCTAGGTCCTGCGCAGGTCCATTTTTGCGACCTGACCAGTACCTGCAATCTGAAAACTGGACCCACGACCCCCATTCTTACCCACCTGGACCCGCTACTTGACCCCAACTTGCAAGTACCTTATCCGCAACCCACGACCCGATGACCATCAAGAATCAGGAAGTGCTGTCATGCTGCCAATCTAGAATTAGGAAGTGCTGTCATGCTGGCAATCATAATCAGGAAGTGCTGTAATTGTAACCTGAAGTGACATCATTAGAAGTAGGTGTGGTCAGAAAAATGAGTAAAAATCGCTATTGAGAAGGCCCACGGGTACCAGACCCACTGCAGCACTCTACCCTAGGTATGGACCTACCTCTCTATATTTGGCTGGGCATTTTGGAAAATGGTCATTGTTGCACTGGCAGATTTGACCTGCAAACCATCAAAATTGCAGCTTCCTGCAGTATAGAGTGACTAAACCCTAAAATAATACAAACCCCCACATTAGTTATAATGAAATATTTCTGGATGCAGCGTTTCAGAGCGTCAGCAATAAACAAGCAATTTCCTGCTAGCATTACCCACGTTGTGCCGGTGTTCCTTTCTTTTACACTGAATTTGAGGCTGCCAATCCTCCTACACTGAGCACCTGGGATTCGCTTTACTTTGGACGGCCAGGGTATGCGAGGGTATTGTTCCCATTTCCATTTATAATGAAATATATATTAAATATTTTAAGGCTTCAGGGGTAAATGTCTTGAACACTTATGTGCCATGCTTCTTTGATTGCTTCTCATTAAAATGCAGAGCCGCCATTAGAAATCACGGGTCCCCGCACAACAAAATTCTCGGGGGGCCTGGCCCCACCCACCCCAGCATCCAAGCCCCACCTCTGATCCCGCCCACTACATATCAAAGTTAAAAGACCACACAGATATCAGCGCTAAAAAAGTAATCCCCCCACACAAATTGATGGTCAGGGCTCCCTTATAAGTTTAAAAAAAAAATTTTTTTTTAAAACCTTGGCCGTAGGGCCCCCTTACAAGTTCAAAAAAAAATTGGAGCCCCAAAAACATTTTTTTTTTAAAAAAAAAACCTTGGCCGCAGGGCCCCATTACAAGTTAAAAAAAATTGGGGCCTGAAAAAATAATAAAAAAAAAAACATTGGTACGAGGGTGCCCCTTACAAAAAAAAAACAAAAAACACGGGGCCTCAAAAAATATTTTAAAAAAAATTTGGTGCAGGGGCCTATAGAGTATTAAAATAAAACATTGGTGGCCAGGGGTTTAGAAAAAAAAACCACATTAGTGTCAATAATGAACTTCAGGACTTCAGTTAAAGCTGTTTTCGTGACTTCGGGTCTTTTCTCAGCTTCAGACTTCAATGTCGGCTCCTTTAGTTACATCGGCTCTTTTCGCGACTTCGGGTCTTTCCGCCGCTTCAGGACTGTTTGGCACTTCCGCATTCAGGCAGCACTGCTTCTGCACTCGTAAGGGCCTGGGACACTTGTCCCCCCCTGATGGTGGCCCTGTTAAAGAGCAGTGATACTGTTTGTGCAATTCTCTGCATATTTAATTTCCCTTTTGGTTTGGACAGGGTGATCTTCAGCATCAATAAGGCAACTCGACTGCATGGGGAATGTGTTTGGGAGTTGTGCAAGGTGTGTAGCCAAAGCAAAATAATAAAGGCAATTATGCAAGACCTCTTCTGAAGTGTCTGGTATTGTTTTAGGCACATGGAGGAATTCTCACGTGTGAAAAGCTCCTTTGTATGTGCATAATGTGGGAGCCCATGAACTACGGTTATGACAACTCATTTCATTGTTAGCATGAAACGTACAGCAACAACATGTTTCATAATGAGTAAACGAATACAAAACAGAGCTGGCTACACACACCAACCATCTCCCATTTTCAGGTTAGTGGAGTGGTGAACTATGCATAGGAAAGATCATAAACAAAAATGTCTCAGTTGCAGTCCTGCCCAACGTTCTACATTTAGTAGGACAACTATTTGTTATTTCACATAATTTTGTTCAAAGAATTATGTGGAGCTTTTCAGAAAACTAGGGCCATATCATCCTTGCATGATGCCCAACATTTCATAGTCTGACTGCTTCTGAGGATACCGGTGACATTTCAATGATGGGGGTAAGATGGGATTCCCGAGTGAATGACTGGGCTGTTACAGTGGCTGACCAGGTGACATATACCGCACCTCCTTGACCACACTCATTCAACGTCACAACCAAAACATTGACATAAATAAAATAACAGAAAATACATTTGCTAGCATGTTATACAGGGACTTTCTTTAGCCAATAGCTGCAGCTGAGGTCCTTTTGATACCAAGGTCCTGAATGGTGCCTGTGCCCCTGAAATTGGGACTGATGGGAGCTCTAACATCTAAAGCTGGCCATAGACGTAACAATTACGATCTTTCTCGGAAAAGATCTTTCCAAGAAAGATCGTTCGTTTCAACACACACGTATAGAGCTGAATCGTCAGATATACAGGTAGAAACAATAGAATTCTACTTGTATCTGACGATTCAGCACTAACAATGGCCGATGTTCAGGGAGCTTTCAAAGGTATCCAATCAAAATTTTCCGTCCAGTCCGATCAACCAGCCGACCGATATCTTAATCCTCTGACGATGTCGGTCGGCTCATTTCCCACCATACACGCACCGAATATCGTACGAAAATTCGTTTCGTACGATATTATCTGTGTGTCTATGGCCACCTTAAGCCTTGAATTATAGTGGTATTGAAGTTCATGGGCAGGCAGGCGTGCTTCACCTTTGGCTTGTGTAGAGTATTATTTCTTAAGAGGACGATGGAATGCACTTTTTCTTAGGCTAAACCACTAGCAGTATCAAGGCAGCTTCACTTGATGGTCCTGTGCCATGTTTCAACTTCATGTTACTATCATGGGAAAACAGCCCCATGTGTTTTACTCTCTATTTTATATACAACTTGCAATATTCAAATCCACATTCAAGTGTAAAAAAGAATTGAGGGAGCAACACAAGCATGAAGAAAGTCATTGGGGTGTCAAATAAGGGCTGTAATTGCCTATTTGGTAGCCCTATGTGGAAAGACAGCCCACAAGGTTCTGTTTGGCAGTAAACCTGGTTTTTATGCAACTTGTCTCTAAACCAAGGATTAAAAAATAAGCACCTGGTTTGAGGTCACTGAGAGCAACATCCAAGGGGTTGGTGAGCAACATGTTACTCATGAGCCACCAGTTGGGGGTCACTTCTTTAGAACATGTAGAACTTGGTAAAACTGTAATCTGAAGCAAGAGACTAGATAAGCAATATGATGTCACGGATATTACTAAAACATGGCTGAATGAGTCACTGGGGTGCAAATATAGAAGGTTACACCATGTTGCCACTGAAATTTTAGTTTTATTTGGTTTGGTTTCAACAGAACCCCTAATTTTCCCACTTCTTTATTAGAGTTTGAATACTGCTGATTGGCATTCTCAATTCCTTTGATATTTTCTTATATCCCTTTCCTGTTTTAGTTCAACTACCTTTTCCTGCAGATCCTCTGACAATTCTTTTGCTTTCCCCATGACTAAGAATCCAAAAAACATCAGTTCAGCACTGGATGAAAGATGTAAGGGTCTGTCAGGAGTCTAGAAAGTCACTGACCTTTTATACACACCCACTAATTACAAGCAAACAGATAACAGGTGAAGATGGTTACCTTTAATAGCCATTCTAACCCTTTTGTCAAGTTGTGTGCATCAGGCAAGATCACCCAGGTATGTAAACTTTTGATCAGGGTCATTTGGGTAGTTTATGTAGTGATTAGAATTTAATAATAGTAAACACAGTTGTTGACAATAAATGGCTTTAGCCAACCACTAACCATGAGTGAAAGAAAAGTTTTTGTTTTATCATTCATATTCTCTGAAAAATGGTTACGAAATCATACATTTTGCCAGGGTATGTAAACTTATGAGCACAACTGTATTATACAGATTTGGTTCTATATTTGGACTCACTGTTAACCACGATAAATCTGAAGCCCTCAATCGCTCTCTCTTTCTCTCCCCACTAGATGGTGAAATTGTTGAAAATTAACTTTGGTTTTAAATGGTGTACTAATTGCATTTAGATATTGGGGTTAATGTGTCAGCTAGGCATGAATGAATTTATCAGGATAATAATGTGTCTGTAGGTATTCTTACCTACAGAAATTGATGGAAGAATGAATCGGATATCTTGGATCAGGATAATTAATGCAATTAAGATGACAATACTCCCCTGAAGCATTTTCAAAGCAAGGTCATGGATTTTATAAGGCCAAATAAAGATCCTGTGTCCATGCAATAACATTATTTGCAATCATGAATCAGGGGGGCCTAAGGTCCCCAATTTTATAGTTACTATTATGCTGCACACTCACCACAATACCTACATTGCATTTAGGCACAAACAGTCCTCAAAACCCATTTCTTACAGCTCAGAATCTCTGATATGGTCACCTAATAGACCTGGACCCTAAAAACAGTCCTTGTCTCGACACTATCCTTAAGATCTGGGACACAGTTAAATATTCTTCAGGTCTCATGACCACCTTTGCTCCAGCAGCTCCAATATTAAAAAATCTAACATTTTCTGCCAAATAATTTTTTCTTGCTGATATGGTTGAAAATGTTTTCCTAACTTTTGATAAATGAGCAAGAAAAGACTCACAAAAAGTTACATTTTTCCCCCACAGAGCATGTGTAATGTCAGTAGTTGGACATATAAATTCTTTGCCTGTT
The DNA here is from genome assembly GCA_024363595.1 of Xenopus borealis. Lineage (NCBI taxonomy): Eukaryota > Metazoa > Chordata > Amphibia > Anura > Pipidae > Xenopus > Xenopus borealis. The sequence continues at coordinate 41,319,973 of CM044447.1, forward strand.
CTTTCCAAACCTGTGCTCAGCCCCCTCCCTACGGTGCAATTTTACACAATGACTCACGGGCAGAGCAGTGACTCAGGTGACTCATTTTTCTCCTATGTGACATGAAGAAGGGAGCAGAGGACTTCTTTGGGGAGCCAGAGGTGTGAGCAGCTCCCTCTCAGAACAAAGACTAGAAGGAATGCTCTCAGGGCGAGACCCACAAACCCTGCCTTTGTGAATCCGCCCCAAAACCAAAAAGTATTGATCAGGTTGGAAGATCTGGTCTTGTTACATGTTGCGGGTGGTGTTTAAGGGCGGGGCTGAGGAAAAGTCACAATTTAATTTAACCCTTGCTGTGACTGTCTGCACTTGGAACAGCTGCATAATTTTTTTTTCCAGAAGTTATTTTAGTGGACATCTCATGCCTTGTCTGATATCCAGATCAATTTCCATTGTGTTCCCCTCTCTCCAAACATAGATATTATCGCAAAAATGAAAATTTTATATAAGCTTCCTCATACAGAAATAAGAAACTAAATACAATCAATTAAATACTCTGCATTGTTTCCGAAATAATCAAGTTTATTTTCACTATTCCTCTCAACATCTATTTCTTTTCATTCTGTCTTCATGCAGCTCTTGGGTGTCAGATATTCATTGACAGTTCGATCAAAAATATCTTATATATCTTGTATTAGAGCTCACTCAAATAACGGATTCCTGTACAAACAAAATCTAACAAAATAACTGCCTTTTTCACAAATTCTGCATGTAGAGAGACGTGATTTCTGGTCATTTTAATGTGAGCTCTAATACATTGTCTAGGCAAAAGGAAGCCCCCCTATAAGATATATTGGAGGGAACTGTCAATGAATATCTGACACCCAACTGCTGCATGAAGAATATAGAGAACCAGATGCTGAGAGGAATAGTGAAGATAAACTTGATTATTTCAGAAGCGATGCAGACTATTTAATTGATTGTATTTAGAAAGTTTCTTATTTCAGTATGCTGAAGCGAATATTATATTTTAATTTTCTCAATAGTTCCCCTTTAAGGGTGTAATAACCAATCTTAAGTTTGCTACTTGTCTACACATCGCAACTGCTATGGGTTACTAGATGTTGGAAAACTTTACACCTTTCACAACTTTTATTAAATTATATTCCATGAGTTTGTTCCTTCTGAGCAGTATGTTTAAGCCAGTGACATAACAACTACAGAAATTAAAGGGTTAGTAACAAAAATAAATCAGTTTAGTGTGCAAATAGGTTTTTAGTATAAAGCATGTTTTGTAGGGATCTCCTAGATCGAGAATATATATTGCATTATCAAAAAGCTGAAAAAAGGCAATGAAAACAAATGATCTGAGCCTAAGGGCTCTTCCAGACGAGGAAATTGCAGGGAGATTTGTTGCCTACGACAAATCGCCGCGTTTTTGGGGCAACAAATCTCCCTGAATCTCTTCCCCCAGTCTTGCGCCCGCTAAAGTTAAAGTCGCCTGCACCTATTCACACGCGACATGAATATCTTGTAAATTATATCCTTATAAACAGTACTGATGTCATCAGTTATAAACACTATGTAGTGATGTCATTTTTGTCAAGACTCACTAAAACTTGAGTTATAATAAATAAAGTAGCCCATGTTGCAAAATATGAGGATATTATAAATAACCTCGGAGTACCATGACCTGTATAAATATACTGTGCCTGCGGCCTCCTGTTTTAACCTGGTCATGGACTTATAATATCCTTATACTTTATTCACTATATATTTAACAAATAACTATTTTTACTGTAACCTTAAAGGGAAACTGTCATGGGAATCATGTTTTTTTTTTTTTTAAATGCATCAGTTAATAGTGCTGCTCTAGTAGACTTCTGCACTGAAATCCATTTCTCAAAAGAGACATTTTTTTATATTTCATTTTTTAAATCTGACATGGGGCTAGACATTTTGTCAATTTTCCAGCTGCCCTGATCATGTGACTTGTGCCAGCACTTTAGGAGGGAACTGCTTTCTGGCATGCTGTTGTTTTTCCTTTTCAATATAACTGAATAGTACGCAGTGGGACATGGGTTTTTACTATTGAGTGCTGTTCTTAGATCTACCAGGCAGCTGTTATCTTTTGTTAGGGAGCTGTTATCTGGTTACCTTCTCATTGTTCTGTTGTAAGGCTGCTGGGTGGGGGAAAGGGAGGGGGTGATATCACTCCAACTTGCAGTACAGCAGTAAAGAGTGATTGAAGTTTATCAGAGCACAAGTCACATGACTTGGGGCAGCTGGGAAATTGACAATATGTCTAGCCCCATGTCAGATTTCAAAATGAAATATAAAAAAACTGTTTGCTCTTTTGAGAAATGGATTTAAATGCAGAATTCTGCTGGAACAGCACTATTAACTGATGCATTTTGAAAAAATTTTTTTTTCCCATGACAGTATCCCTTTAACATAAATATCTGAATTAAAAAGGAGGGTGATATAGACAAGCTGCTTGTTGACAGTGTATTGAGATCTACTGATCTCCAGCTAAGGGTCGTGACACACACTAAAATTAGTCGCCCAGTGACAAATCGCCTCTTCTTCGGGTGGCTGATCGCCCCGAAAAGCCTTCCTCCTGGCTAGAATATAAAGTGCCGGCGGGATGGCACTCGGAAAGCTTTGTTTTCCAAAGTCGCCCGAAGTTTCCTCTTGAGGCTACTCGAAGACTTTTCAGGGAGATCAGTCGCCCTGGGAGATCAGTCGCCCTGGGAGATCAGTCGCCCTGAAATCTTCGCATGTGTCAGCACCCTAAGGGGGAAATTCACTAAAGCGTGAAGCGTCTAACGCTATCGCTAATTTGCCAGTGTGACGTCAATTCGTAACTTCACAAATTTACTAACGCCGACTGGTGAATTTTCGCTAGCAAAGTAGATAGACTAGCGAAACTTCACACCCTTACACCAGTCGAAGTTGCGCAATGACGAAGGATCGTAATTACCCGTGCGAACGTTAGCGAAGGCAACGCTAGCGAATTTTCGCTGCTTAGTGAATTCCCCCCTAAAGGTCTATTGGTAGATCCTGATCTACCTTTTGGCCACCCCCTGGCCTAGGTATTACTGGGCCAGGATTTATATGCAGCTCATTTATTTTGAGTATCAGCCATGGGCAAATGGGATGAACAGTAAGATCACTCAGGCAGATTTGGGCGTTTCCCCATGGGTGCTCTTCAGGCGTGACTGATGGTTTCAGCTTACTGCATCTACCTTGATCACATTCCTGCACTATTTTTGGAATTGCTGTTTTATTCTATTATTACAGTCTGTTTATACAGTCATGCACACTAATAACACTATAATTACACACCGTAACAAACAAGGCAAACAGAAATCAGTGGGTTTACAGCTTATACTGGGACATTGAGGGAACTGAAATATTTGATCTTACTTACCTAGAACACATGCAAGCTTTACTAAACAGAGTTAGTTGAGGTATTCATAGTATTTGCCCTATTTTGCTTCTAGATTTTCATACTGAGTAAGATCTTGGAAAATATTTTTTTTTTTAGTTTAAGGGTACCGGCTGCTAAGCTCATGGTGATATCACCAGAGTGTATTTCATTGTGCACTTAGTAAAACTGACTCATTTGTCATGGACTGATTTGTAATGAGCCACATTGTGCTGACCCAATCAGTGCCATAGCTTTTCTTTCTACAAGTCATGTTAATTTGCCACCTACAACCATTGCATCCCCCCCATAATGATTACAAAGATATAATGTACAGTTCATGGCATTTTTTTAAAAAACCTGAGTGAGCCCCAATCAGGTATGAGCTCTGTTATCCAGAAACCTGTTATCCTAAAAGCACCCAATTATGGAATACCAGTCTCCCATAGACTCCATTTTATCCAAATAATCCAAATTAAAATTCCTTCTTTTTTCTCTGTAATAATAAAACCATTGCTTGATCCAAACTATGATATAATTAATCCTTATTAGAGGCAAAACCAGCCTATTGGGTTTATTTAATGTTTACATGATTTTCTAGTATGAAGATCCATTATCCCCAAGGTCCCAAGCATTCTGGATAACAGGTCCCATACATGTATCAGTCACTGTTTTGGCCCCACTGCTGTTGCTTCAGCCTTTGTATGGGCTAAATGTCTTTACCTTGATGGACATGATAATGATAAGAACACTATAAAAAAGAAACCGTCAATCTTGAAACTTAATTTTTAAAAAGAAAAACGTTGTGCAGTCCCCTGGGTTTTCCCTAACTATAACAAATAGTCTTTCTTCCAACAGTTTTAATACTTTGAGCCTTAAATACAAGGACCTGGGAGAGGGAATCCAGGCATTATATGCAGAATACTAATCTTAAAGGGGGCTCCTCCAGACACCATGGAGTAATCCTCATCTTCAAAATATGAGTGAAAAAAGACAGATATATATATAATGTTGATTCACCATTACATTTTAGTATGTTATATAATGGTTTTAGTATGTTATAGAATTCAAGCAATTTTGTATAGTTTTTTTTTTTTTTTTCATTATTTGCCTTCTGGGTTTTTCCAACTTTCAAATGGGGGTCACTGACCCCACCCAAAAAAACCACAATGGGCAATAAGGCTACACATGTATTGTTATTGCTACTTTTTATTACTCGTCTTTCTACCTCTCCTAGTCATATTCTAGTCTTTTATTCAAATCAATGCATGGTTACTGGGGTAATTTGGGCCCTAGCAATCAGATGGTTGAAATTGCTGGAGAGCTGCTGAATAAAAAGCTAAATAACTCAAAAACCACAGATAAAAAATGGAAATTGTTTCAGAATATCATGCTCTACATCATACTGCAAGTTCATTTAAAGGTGAAAAACTAACTCCTTTAAGTCAGATTTGTAGGGTTTTATTTGCAAAGCATCTTTATAGGGTGTAAATAGGGGAGAGTAGTAGTGCCATTCAGTGCAGCAGCTTTTGGTAAGAAAGAGTGTGCAAATAAGGTAGGATTGGGCAAGATGGCCCTAGTAATTTTGTCCAAGCACCCAGAAACTTACAAAGCAAATACTTATAAGTCAACATCATTACAATAACACAGATTTTTTTTTTATATACTTGGAAGCAGTTTATTGACCCCATTTCGAACCAAATCAAAAACTCCCACAAAACTTTATCCACAGCATATAGTGGCCAGCGACACTCGGTGACCTAACACTAACTATAAGGTTTTATTAAAATGATACTGACAGAACATGATTGGACAATTCACGAATGATCATGTGGGTATTTCCTCTGCTGGACAATTATTGCCGCTGGCACAAGAATTCTTATTGAATTCTTCTTGTGCCTACAGTATTTATCCTCCTCAGGGTCAGTGGGGGCCAATTTAGGGCATATCATGTGGTTGGGCAAGTTAAAAAAAAAAAACAAAACTCTGCTCATGGCAAAGTTGCTAAATAAGAGGATTGTTACCCAAACTGGTCACCTTATGGAATAAGGACCAAATCAGACAGGGAGCCAATAATATAACCCACAGCCTGTTCTGCAGTACAAATGTAGTCACGCCCTTGAAAGGCAATACCCCATGATCCTGCAGCAAATAAGTTCATTTCACTATTAAACTAAAAGTTTTTATTTTTCTCCTGGGGCTACAAACATAACGATTAGAGTAAGGCCACATTATACCATAGCATTGGGGCAGGTGGGGGGAGATGTTCATATTCTGATGGTTAAAAATTTAAATAAGATTTTATGTGATAATCACTACTCTCATTTCATTGGACAAAAAAAAAAGTCACTGGCATTAATATTTGTTCAGGGTATTAAATAAAATGCAGCATATTACTGGCAGTGCCAGGAGAGTGTGTTTCTGTCCAATAAATCCAGGGGTACCAAGATAAAAGTAATTCTGCCATATTTTGCTGGCAAATTTGGCAATAGCAGAAAGCAAATACATTTGCCACTGTGTCCAATAACATTATCAATTAAATAGAAATCATTAGTGAAGCTTTGCACCAGCATTTTGCTGTGGAGCCAAGTAGTAAAAACAAATGATGTTCTCCTATCTGTGGCCTTTCTTTCCATTAACCTCGAAATCCGAAAAAACCCTTAAAGTATCCGGTCAGACCGCTCTTAGCCTTCTGCTCCAGCTTATCTTCCAGAGAGGGCAAAGTCACGTGATTCAGAGCCAGGTCGAAGAAAAGAGGCTTGCATGGAATTGGATGGAAGTTAGGCGGGAACTGAACCAAGCTGGCGTGTTTTCCTACTATGGATGGGTCAAGTGAAAAGACATCTAAGCGATCAGACAGTGGCTGTAATGGACCAGAAGATGCAGAAGTTTTAAATCAGAGCCATTGGATTCATTTCTGTGCATGAAATTCTAGCATTATAATAAGGCTACTGAATAGCATTGTGTAGCAGTGGGTAGGGCGAGTTTAGTCCCACATTCAGGAGACAGGTGGCAAAGCCAGAGGTTTTTAAAGCTAATTTCCTTGTAAGATCACTGCAAAGATACCACCCCCTCTGCTTATACCTCCACCTATATTATGCTTCAATAGAAAGTCACTGGAAGTGGAGTGTTGCATGCAGGTATAAACATAGGCAACTTGTAGGGTCAGGCTGGGCATAGGTCATAAAGGGATAGGAAATTTCAAGCCCAAGCATCTCAAATGCCTGAAAATGCCAACTTGCTCAACAAATACCAGCATTTAGAGGGATTTTTCCTTAAAGGGGTTGTTCACCTTCCAAACACTTTTTTTAGTTCAGTTGTTTTCAAATCGTCCCCCAGAAATAAAGACTTTTTTCAATTACTTTCCATTTTTTATTTTTTTACTGATTTTCCAAAATCTAATTTTAAAGTTGAATGTTGGTGTCTGTGTTGTTTGAGTCTGGCATCTCAGTGATTCGGGTACACTCTAAACTGTTACAATTTTGCAACATAGCAACATCTCTGGAGTATTAGCAACTATTGTTTCAATTCTAACAGCTGCCTGTAATGAAACCCAGAAATTCTGCTCAGCAGGGACACAAATAGGAAATGTATCAATTTAGAACAGTTTACAAGGTCAGCAAACCCCCTCCCTGAGCTGCTTTAGAAGGTGAAAAATTACACTTTACACTTCAATATTAGAAAACCGGTGACACACAGAAAATAGAAAGTAATTTGAAAGTCTTTATGGTAATCTATCTGAAAACAAGTAGTAGTTGTTGTTTGAAGGTGAACAACCCCTTTACTGTTTAGAGTGCAGCACATCTAAAAAAAAAAAAAAGGCTAAGACTGTACCTTGTTGTTTTTGACTTGAGAAGGGGAGACCTCCTCTGGCTTATCACTGGAATCTGCAGAAAAGAATGTGCAATGCATTCAATAAAATAGCGGAAATATGCATGAACTCATCAGTTTTACTGTAGATTTCCGATTGTGTGAATGTTACATATTTGGTTAAAACACGTCTGAGCCCTCATTTTTAGCAACAATGCTGTAGCAAAAACATAAGCTGAAGTTTTTTTCCTGCTTTTTTTGCACTGTTTTAACATGCAAATGAGGCTTCTGCATTAGCCAAACTTTTATAGTGTGTATTCTCTGGTATCTTACCCAAATCTAAAATGATGAAGTGCATGTCTACTTGAGATACACACATAAATATAAACATGGAAGGCATATGATAAAAGGAATTGTAATGGAGAGCTAGATAAGCCATTTTCCCATATAATTGGTCAATTATATAAAACTGAACATGTCTGTAACATTAAAATGATGATAAAACACACACATTATAGAACCAACAGGCAAGCTGATAGGAGTTGCAGTCCATACCTGATAGTGAGTTACACGCTTGGTATCACTAAAAAATCTAATACAGGTGTGGGACCTATTATCCAGAATGCTCAGGACCTGGGGTTTTCCAGATAATGAATCTTTCCCTAATTTCATATCTAAAGTCTACTAGAAAATCATGTAAACATTAAATAAACCTAATTTGGTTTTGCCTCCAAAAAGGATTCATTCTATCTTAGTTGGGATCAAGTGCAAGGTATTGGGTTTTTTTTATTACAGAGAAAAAGGAAATAGTTAAAAAAAATTTGGACTATTTGATTATAATGGAGTTTATGGAAGATGGCCTTTCCGTAATTTTGAGTTTTCTGGATAACGGGTTTCCAGATAATGTATCCCATAACTGTAATACAACATAGTGCAATATATAATCATAGAGAGTGGGACTGTAAAATGGGATGGCCTTTCTGCTTCCTTCCAGCTAATGGTTACAACTCGAACAGTTAAAGTACTAGCAAATGCAATTTGATAACAGATAGAGGGAGTCTATTTGATTGAGACAAACTATCTGTGTTCCCCACTCACCAAGGATGGCGGCAGCTTGTAGAGAGTACTTCTCCGCATTGACTTGCAATATCAGCTCTTTCACATCTGGTAACTCCTAAATTATAAAGTGTATATGAAGAGGGAGACTATAAGTTCCAACATACACACAAGAGACAAGACATAAAGGAGAGCGAGAGCAGGGATGAAAAAGCTAAAGGTAGAGAAAGGCAGAGGTTCATAGGGAAAGTATTTAAAAGATTCATGAATAGCCTGATGTCTCAGCCATTATTTCCAAAAAGGCAAGGTATGTTAATAGATGGTGCTTCTGTATTCTGTTATTACTAAGCAATAACAGACTACTATTCAGCTGCCCAGAAACAGATATATTCACCCTACATTACTCATTAAAGTACAGTTTAGACCTGCAACAAAAGGTCACCTTCAGAGTGTTCTTGGCAGCACCAGTTTGAGCCTGCACTTCCTTAGCATATTTCAGCACTCGGTCATACAGAACCAGCGCTTCACTCCACTTCTTTACCAGGACATAGGACTGAGCAATGAAAAAGCACCTGAAAAAAAAAAACAAGATGACAATGAGCAGTGATAGTTACTTATCCAGAAAACATCTCACATCTCTGAATCATTACCTGTAGGCTTTGTACACCAGGGTCTTCAAAGTGATCTCTCTTTGGAACTTGTGATCATCCTCCAAGCCAGGAAGTTGATTTAGTTCTGCTAAATTCTATTAATGGAACAAATCATGAGTGTGGATCCAGTCTTTTCCTTGCCAAGTTATGGCAAAGGATGTAAGTTTAATCATAGTTTACAAAAGAAAAATTGAACACTAGACCAGATTCTTTTATAAATGATTTTGGGAGTCTTCAAAGTCAGTGTAATGGCTAGGATACGAGGATTTAATATGTACTGGTATGTGGCATACAACAGACGGAGTTCCATATCCACTGCAATTTTTCCAGCATTCTCAGTAATTTGTGATACAGTACACAGATGAAGATGCATAATGCATTATGTTCCAAGTTCCAAGGTGTAAAGCAATGATGTGACTATCCTAAGAACAATCAATCAGGGCAGTTTCTGTAACTGCAGTTTTATAAGTATCCCCATGATCATGTGATATGGAATGCTACTAGCATTTGCTGCTTAAACTGCAATTGGAAATGAAATGGGAAATGCCAGCTCTCAGAAGAGGGTTTCATAAAAGAGATTGAAGCTTGCAGTTTATCTTTTGGGACATTGTGGGGGTACACGTGATTAGATTCTAATCACCTGAAGTATAATATCATAAAGTCGGATCAGATCCTGAGGGCGTGGACCTCTCTTGCCATCCTCTTCAGCCTGCGGCTGTTGAAGAAGGGCTTTCTGTAAACCACTGGCCATGCTCTCATTACGTCGGATGGCTGTGGAGAGCTTGATGTAAGACAGGTAGCTGAAATAAGGAGAATGAGGAATTGTAATACTAAAGCTGAACTAAAACATGTTATAAGAAGTTAAGAACTCCCCCAAACAGCACAAAGAACTTCACCACAAAAGCAGATCTGCATAATTATAGGACTGCTTAGACAGTAGTCTGTGACCATTGTCTGTGTTTCTACATAATATTGCAAGAAATAGTACCATTAGTGCAAACAACAAATAGTATTAGAAACATTAGTGCACAGGCCCAGATTTAGGGCGCCCCTAACATCTTCTCAATAATAGTAATTGTAATGGGCCGCCTCCTGCTGTGCGCCTGTCCTGGCTGTGCTCAGCTTCCTTTACTCTCTCAGCTGTGCCAGACACGGCGGCGGTGCAGTCCAGATCTCTTCCAGGTTGTAGCGCAAGCTGTGTGTGCGGCGTAGTCACCACATCACGTGACTGTGCATGTGTCACTTGGTGCGGCCGTGGCGCTAGCCTCAGCCTCACTAGGACTAGCAGGGAGGAGGAGCTGCTCTTACTGAGCGCGCTGCCTGCATGTAATCCGCGACATGTGCACAGTCACAGTGCAAGTCAAGTGCAACATTTACCTGCAGATGGGGAGGATGAAGAAGAGAGGACGGGACTGGAAGGGTGACAAGGAAGGGCAGGGTGAAGCAAGAGAAGAGAGATGGTGATGGAGAAGGGGAGGGAGAAGCGGAGGGGAAGCAAGGTAATAGAGATGCTGATGGAGAAGGGGAGGGGGACGAGGAAAGAAAGGGGATGAGGAAGGGGCCTGTAAATCTGGGCCTGTAATCGCACACTTCGTTATTTTATCTGTCTGCAACACGGTTACACTGTATGGGACACATTATGTGTTTACGTGAACCTTCGCAAGAACAATTACTGCAGAAAATGTGCATTTTCCTGCAGGAATTATAATCTGAACCATTATATATGAAGACATAATTAGATGGTTATGTCTAACAGGTACTTACCTGTGCAAATACTGTAAATTGGAAACTTTGCCAAACTCTGTGTCGGCATCTCTCTGCCTCTGAAAGCCAAAGAAATATGTTAAAATTATACTTAATTTATGCTACAGGTTTCTAGTTGCAGCCAGACTTAAATGATACCCTCAGCAGCTGGTTCTTTAGTTTATAAATTGAACTTAACATCGGTATATGACACTCATACGACATAGCAATTCAGTAAGTTGATGAAAAAAAAGACACAAATTCATTAGTGTAGCCTTTGAATCAGGCACAAACATCCAAGTCCAAATTAAGTTATAATTAAGTGATAATGAATAGTATTAATGAAAGGGCTTCTGTTATGATTTTATGATATACTTTTTATTTCTAAATTACATTGTTTACACTGCAGATAATTCACTCTACCATATAACATTTTAATCTCGAAACAGTAAGTTGTAATATTGGTGTGTAGGTACCATCTCAGGTCAGTTTGCCTGGTCATGTGCTTTCAGAAAGAGCCAGCACTTCATGATGGAACGGCTTTCAGAAAATTATTCTTTCTCCACCTCAATGTAACTGAAGCAGTCACAGTGGGACTTGGATTTTTACTACTGAGTGCTGTTCTTATATGTACCAGGAAGTGGCAATCTGGTTACCTTACCATTGTTCTGCTAAGGGGGAGGGGGTGATATCACTCCAACTTGCAGTGCAGCAATAAAGAGGGACTGAAGTTTATCCAAGCACAAACCACATGATTGAGGGCACCTGGGAAACCAACAGCATGTCTAGCTCCATGTCAGATTTTACAATTAAATCTAAAAATAACTGATTGCTCTTTTGAAAAATGTATTTCAATGCAGAAGTCTGCTGGAGAAGCAATATTAACTGATGCATTTTGAAGAAAACATGTTTTCCCATGACAGTATCCCTTTAACTTATCATACTCAAGAAATGCAACCTGTGCCAGCTGCTTCTTCTGACAAGAGGAAGTTGTTGTGAGATGCAGGGTCTTGCATTTTCAGTAGACAATGCCAACAGATATTGAATGGAGGGTGGTATATACAAAATCAAAGTCAACTTCAAAGAGACTGTTTAGGTTGCGTAGGCTATGATCAGAATACCTGTTCTGTTTTGAGCTCTTCCCGCACACACTGTATGGTGTCCCTGCACTCGCCCAGCACAGTCTCAAACAGACGCTCCTTAGTCTCCTCATCTTCAGCCTGAAAATGAAAGAACTTTATTTGTATCAACTCCAACAGAGGCCACCAATGAGTTAGCAGATTCAAGCCACCCACTTTAATGAATGCTATCCTGCATGCTCTCTTTTTCTGTTGTGGGGTATCCTTTCCCCCCCTGCTCAATCAGACAAATAAGCAGTGATATGTTGCTTCAGTTGCAATCAGGAACACAATTGCAGCGATAGATGTATTGGTCAATCCCTCCTTCTAGGACCCAAATATAATGGCAATAACATGTTTAAAGGTAAATTCCTCTGCTAGGCTCAAAGTATACTAATGGCAATAACATGGTTATGGTTCAGTCCCTTCCACAACCAAACTGTACTAAAGGTAGTGATTTGTTTATGGGTTAGAACATTCTAGGCCCAGCATTAAGTTGAAATTAGAAACAAATAATAGACATGAGAATGATTTGAGAAATACAGGATTGCACTTATAAACACTTATGTTTGTGGCTGTACTATACATTTGTGATTTCAACCTTCAGTAACAATTATCATTCAGTTTAACAAAGCTCTGTGCCAGCAAGCACTTGTTGTTCAGCACCACTCCCAGACTTTGGCACATCTATGCTACCTCTGCCCCAGTCTGACTCATTTCTAAAACAAGTTGGCATAGACTAGTGAACATTCAGGTGTGCACTAGGCCAAAGGAAGTTCAGTCATTTCACCTGTTATTACAGGAGGGTTTGGCAACTTCAGCATTTGCCTCAAAATGTCTATACTAGAAGCTATAATCAAAAAGGAACCTTATACTTGTTTCTGATCTGGACACATTTTTTTGACTCTGCTATGCTAATGTATACAATGTCAGCATTATAAATAAATATACATTTCATCAATAGATATTATGTGTTTATGGAGATGGACAACAACACTGGGGACAAACCGGTCATAGTGGCCCTATCTGATGCAGCAGAACTTTTAGCAGAAGATTTTGGGTGGTGAAAGCAGGGCACTAAGAAAGCCATACTGGCTAATAGCTAATATAAATTAAGTGTAAAGCTGGCCATAGACGCAAAGATCCGATCGTAAGATGATTCCAACGATCGGATCTTTGCATCTCCCGACCTGTCACTTACCTTCAGATCAACTAAAGTAGTAAAAAGCACAGACAGCTGACGTTCTGCCCCTGACAAGGATCGTACGAAAGTTGTACGATTAAAAACCTAGTGACGGTCTCCCACTGAAAATCGTACGATCTGCAATAGACGCAAAGATATCACCAGCCGACAGAAATTTTGTAACCTGGCCGATCGAACAAACGATCGATCGGCATGGCACGACAAATGTCGGAACACTCCACACACGATCCGAAAATCGTACGAATCGAGGATTCGTACGATCGGATCGTTGCGTCTATGGCCAGCTTAAGGGTCAGCTAAGGTTCTCACCCTTTTCATTGTTACTAGGAATGTTAAAAGGATAGGCCCGCTATAAAATCTTGAAGGGATGCTGGTCTGTAAGACACCCCATTGTCACCCTAGTCACTAAACTAGACTCCCTGGATAGTAAGCCTGTTTTTGTTTTTTAAAGGGGGTTGTACCTTCCACCACTTTCTTTAGTTTAGTTGGTTTTAGATTCTTTTCCAGAAATAAATAACAATTACTTTCTATTTTCTATGTGTGGCTGTTTTTCTAATATTGAAGTGTAAAGTTTTGTTTTTTCACCTTCTAAAGCAGCTCGGTGGGGGGGGGTAGCCAACTCTATAAACTGTTCTAAATTGATACATTATGTCGATACATTTATTATCTTTGTGCCTACTCAGCATAATCCCTGAGTTTAATTAAAGGCAGCTGTTAGAAATGTATCAACTAAATAGTTTAGAGTCTGCACCTTAAGTACTGAGCTGACATACTGAAACAACAGAGACAGGAAACTTAAACTTAAATCTTGGAAAAACAGTAAAAAAAGCCATTTTAAAAAGTCTTTATTTATGGGGAACAATATAAAACAACTGAACTAAAAAGTGTTTGGAAGGTGAAGAACACCTTTAAAGACATGCCAGCCCTGTTGCTCTGCATGGATTTGTGACGGTGCTATCTTGCCTCAGAGATTCCTATGTGTCTCAATATGAGTATACAAATGTTTCAGTATATGAAAAGCCCATCAGGTTCACTTACAACTACAGCCAGCACCCAATCATTACCTGTGCAATAGCAGCTTCATTATCTGCCAGCCCGAGTAGAAAGATTCGCACTTTATCAATTTTAACAGGTACTGTGCGCCCTCTCCACTCCACTTCACTCATTGTAGCAGCTTGTTTTGCTCTTGTCTGGGTTATTAGAGCCTGTTAGAGAAATACATTCATTTAGTCTTCTATTACTTCACCAGCTGAGGTCAGTGTTATGAATACCATTTCTTTAAATGCATGTACACATGTGCACAAATGCCAGGCATACACACACAAAGTTGTGCAGAAATACTAACAATATAAACTCTTTGTTTGCTACTGCATCCCCAACTCAATTTAAAGATATGAGGAGTTTTACCTCTAACTTCTCAGCCAACAGCCCTTCTGTTCCACCAGTGCGAAGTCTCATTTGCATCAACTCATCCATAGCCGTTTTATCACCTGGCAGAGAGGAGAAGAGAACATTTGGTTAGACATATTGAACCTGTGCCCTCCAATCTTCTATTAATAAAAAGGCTAAATTAAAGGCATATAGCTTTTGTTATAGGTGCAGTTTACCATCTTGTTGAGTGCAATGTATATGAACTTGGGCTAAACAGACTTTTTAGCCTTTTACTGTAGGAACATTTATATTTCTACAGCTAACAGGGAAGTTGAAGCTGATCCATGTTTGGTTGTTGAGATGTAGTTAACTAGAGCCCCAGTGCACAGATAACCCCCTGTATAATGGGCTCCAGCTAACAAAGCAGGTGGAAGGGTGGGGATGTATATCGGTACATTACTTTCCCTTGACACCATAATCTTTCCCTTGCTATACACACCATCCCTTTGCATTAACATTAGGAATGCACCAAAACCACTATTTGGGATTCGGCAGAATCCCCGAATCCTTCATGAAAGATTCTGCCAAATATTGTACCAAATCCTAATTTGCATATGAAGGGGAAAAGTGGGGAAAGACATTTTTTACTTCTTTGTTTTGTAACAAAAAATTACACGATTTCCCTTCCCATCCCTAATTTCCATATGATTATGCAAATTAGATTAGGCTTGGCCAGGCACAAAGATTTGGTCGAATATGAATCCTGCTGAAAAAGGCAGAATTCTGGCCAATTCCCGAAATGAATCCTGGATACGGTGCATCCCTAATCATCAGACATTATATATTTTACAGGTCTTGCAGTTATAATATTGACATTGTAAAGATGTAGAAATATCGTTATAACATTTTTAATTAACTTGCATTTACACCATCTTGCTTTACTATACACACTATCCCATATTAACACTAAACTTAGGAAACTGTGAAAGTGCTTTGGAACACTTGAGCACTTCCAGGAGAATTGGGTCAGTAATACATATAATAAAACTAGGCCAGCAGAGCTATTCAGAACTCAACAATTTGATGGTACAGTGGCCCCTCTGAAGGACCAATGTTTCTCTCAGCTGTGGGCCAGGTACAACATTATAAACCAGTGCAAATGGAAAAGCATGCCTGCAGTGTATGAAACATGGCCTACAGCCTCACCAATGTTATAAGCACAGTATCGAATATTGGGAGAGATTTCATCCACTCTCTGGTTGTACAACACAGCCTGTTCCTCAGTGAAAGCACTTGCAAGCTTCTCATAAATGGTCCTGTGTAGGGAAAAAATCCAATTAGATGAGGCAGAGGAGCAGTATGTTGGAAAACAAATACATAACAGACATGCTAAAACTTACTTGCACTTATTGAAGGCTTTCATAGCATCCTCCCAATGCTGCTGCTCAAAATGCAGCATTCCACTTAGATAAGCGTTGTAAGCCTGTGAGTAAAGAAAAAACAAATGAATCCTCAAAACACCCAAATACTTATCTCAGTGTTCCTACCAACTACCATTGAGTTTCTCTGTATCCCTTTACCTGACACGGCATCTAACACACAACTCCATTGTGATTACCTGCAGTACAAAATACTCAATAGGATATCCCTCACCAAAATAACCCATGACCTTCTTCTAGCAAAACCTGAAGGTTATGATTTGACACTCTTCATTGTACTGACCATTGTACTGATCTACATGTCTGCTCCAGACTATCTTCTCCTACTTATTGCAAAGTGACATGTTCCTTTCACCTGTCTCCTCTGATATGTCAACATTATTTTACAGTCTAGTCTATTGCAATGTACTCCCTACATGCATTTTAATCTACAATTATAATTACGTTCTATTGTAATATTGAAACCCTTAAGTGTATCTCAACTCAAAATACACACTCTCCATATGTTCTGGTTTTAACATTTCTGTCTCTTCTACGCTCACCCCCTCATCCCAGTCCTAGGACTCTTGTTGAGTTCCTGCTTGCCTTTGGAATTCCCCACTACAACCACATTCTCCTGTCCCTCAAAATGACGATAGTGGGTATAATCCTCTGACATTCTTTCAGCACCTGTGCTTCTAACTTGGTCTTTGCATCCACACGGTCACTTTCACACAGGCGTTCCAGCTCTTCTCCATGTTTGACAGCTTTGCGCAGGCGGGAAAACAAGTGGAAGCGTTTGCGTGGTTCGGTGTTGGCCTCATTTTTAAGTTGCATGGCGTAACTCCAGGCTCTTTCAGCATCCATTAGAATGATCAGCAGGTAACTGAAACACAGAGCAACTCACATCAATTCAGTTCTGCAGTGGAATCAATAACAGGATTTTTGATACTGACCATTAAATCTGTTTCGCTGTAGTCATAAAGGGGACACAGGGAACCACAGGGTTAAGCTCCATCCTCCAGGAGGCAGGACACTTGAATAATAATTAAGGGGCATGTCCATCAGGCTTTACACCATACACTGTAAATTCATATTCAGTTTGTTCCAAAAGCTGCTAACAATTTCTCATAACAGGCAGAAATTAAATAGTGAAACTGAACACAAACTTTACAGAATGGTCAACAGCTCGTCCAGGGTGGGAAGCCCTGTGCCCCTTATGATTACAGAGAAACAGATTTGACCCTGAATCCTGTTTTCTCTGTTGTCTTAGAGGGACACAGTGAACCATGGGAACTTGACAAAGCAGTCCCAAAGCAGCAGGGTGGGAATGAGTGAAATAATATAATAATAATAATACTTGTATGTGCTTGCAGAGTTATTGAAGTACTGACTGCAACACCTTACAGCCGAGGGACGCCTCGGCAGAAGAAAATGTATCGACTTTGTAAAACTTAGAAAATGTGTGAGCAGAAGACCAGGTAGACGCTCTGCAGATCTACTCCAAGGAGGCAGAGTTCCGCCATGCCCAGGAGGCTCCCACCGCTCTAGTGGTCCTTCAGGCGGTGATCTTCCTTTTGCAGAATATGCTTGTTTGATTAATTGTTTAAACTTGTTTTATTAATTCTCTAATCCACCTTGATATAGTCTATTTTGAAGCTACCTGACCCCAATGTGGGCCAGATGGGATAACAAACAGAGCTTGTGATTTTCTGAAAGGTCTTGATCATTCCACATACCATCACAATGCTCTGACAATATCCAGATTATGGAGTCTACGTTCCTTATTCATTTAGTGGTTTGAAGGGAGGGTGTGGCACTATATGGGCCACTCCTTGTAGGAACGTGCGTATCAAGTCTTCATTCGCCAAGCAAGATTGAAACAGAATTGACAGTGCTGACACCTAGACTCTGAGGTGATCTGAGGTTGAGACCCAGTTGTAACCCTTATTGTAGGAACGATAGAATTCTAGGTAATTGCAGTTCCAAAAAGGAAAGTTTGACACTTTGCACCACTTGGAGTAGGACTGCCAAACCCTGTGATACTTGGAAGATGAGGCCTTCCAAGCCCTCAGCATTGTCGGTATGAACCCTTCATCTAGTCCTTGGCTCCGCCAGACGGACCTCTCAATAGCCGTCCCATCAAAGCGAAGAGACCAGGGTTGTGGTGTGCTATGGCACCTTGTTGTAGAAGGTCTGGTCTGCAAACTCCAGTCCTCCAAGGCCAGTATCGGGCCTACCGATCGAGATTGCTTGATCTTTTTGAGTACCCTTGGCAGCATAGTAAGTGGCAGGAAGACACGCTAGATTGAACTGCCAGTGCCGAGTCATGGCATCCACCCCCCACTGCTAAAGGGTCTCTATAGCGGGCGAAAACTCTTGTTACTTTTCGATTGGTTCTGAATGCCATTAGGTCTATGCTGGGAGTCCCCATTGATCTACTAGCTGTTGGAATGTCTCTGGGTGTAGTTCCCATTCCCCGGGGTCCAACTGATTCCGACTGAGAAAGTCTGTTTTTGTGTTGGACACTCCCGGAATGTGTATTGTAGATAACTTTACTTCTGCCCAGTGGAGAATCTGCCTGGCTTCCGCCAGCGTCGCTCGACTTCATGTACCTCCCTGCTACTGTTGTAGCATTGTCGCTTTGGATGCGTATTGGGTTTGCTCTGAGTTGATCTGTCCATTGAACTAGTGCCAGCTTCACTGCTCTCAGTTCCAAAATGTTTGCAGTCTGAATTCCTCTGGAGACCATTGACCTTGTGCTGACTGCTTGTGCCATGTTGCCCCC
>CM044447.1:41354951-41382779 GCA_024363595.1 Xenopus borealis
ATTTGCTTTTGGCAGAGAGCCCAGAATAAGTGGCAGATGGACTTGAGCATGGTTATTGGGCCACAATGTGTGGCCACAAAAACTGGATTACCGCACTCCAAGTGGCAAATCTTATTGTCAATGTTACTATTTCCAAGATGTAGGGAGGTATGCAAACATCATCCATGGACAAAACTGAGGTTTATAGAAGTATATTCCATTGACCTGCATTTGTGACACACAGGCTGAGGTGCAACTTGCACCCAATTGCACATCATTTATCAGTCCAGTAAATCAACTTTCTTTCATTTTTCATCTGATTTAATTGCACTGTAGTTCTGGGGGTAAACACAATGAATTGCACCAACTTGTTCTGCACTTTAACCTACTGGGTAGCGGCCATAGGTAGTGTAGAGCTCATATCAGCGTTCCTATATGCCCTGTGCATAAGGCAGCTGCTCATTATAGGCTAATTTGCTAGTTTAATGGCCATTCAGTAAAATTTATGCCCAAAATGTTTAGCAATTGGGTCACTGTGTTTTTTCTTGCTGTCCCCTTTAATAAATAATCCCAGAAAGCTATAACCTGCGCCACTGAAAGGACGGCAATAAACAACAGGTACAATCTTGCTTCTGTGCAGATCAATAAAAGGCACTTGTTTTTCAGCAGCACGAAACAGCTTGTGAGGAAAACAATTATAAGTGATGTGCAGTCCTTAGCTTTGTGGCAAATAAATGTTTGCTTAATGCTTAGACATCAGAAAATGTGACACTAACAAATATTATGCTTGCCTCTATAAAAAAAAAACAGCTTTTAAAACTCTCTAGTGGCCATATTTTGCAAATCACTTTCCTACAACAGGTTAACATTTCACACATACACATGTTAAACATGTATGGATAGAATATGTTATTCAATAAAATTACTTTTGCTGCGCTGCTTTGCAGATGGTTGGACGTTTGGTTCATTTCTGGACAAGACTCTGCACTTCAGAGCAACTGGGCTGATGAAAAGCAGCATGTAAAATAGAACATATCTTCTGAGGTAAGTGTGTTTCTTCTACTAATATAGGAAAACAAATGTAAATCAGTATGTATTCAGCCACTCTATCAGTAGTTTCCTACACTGATGAGGATATTGGAATTTAAAGTAGACATATACTCAGCATATCAATTTTGCAATTTATATTTATTTTCTTTTTTAGGTTTGTGATATTTTCAGGTTTTCTACACTGCTGATTTTTCAGGAGCTCCCACTACTGTTTTGTGTGGGCGGACTGGAACACATAAGCAAAAGTTTAAGTTGCTGATGCAAGAAGCATCTGTCTACTCAGTTCTGTTGCTCCTGCCAAAATGAGTGGTTGTTTGGAAGGATTACTGTCCTGATATATTGAAGTTAGGAGTTGGCAGAACCAGGCCAAGTAGTACTTGCCCCCAAGTCCAAGGATCTCAGTCCACAAGCCAGGGCCCCTTTCAACAATCCTCCATCCCTCCCAGTCCCCACACCACTTCCAATGCCACCCCTGCTCAGTTTGCATGACACCGTGCTGCTGGCTCTGTACCCTGCCACAGACACACTCCACTGCTCCCCGTCTACTTGCAACCCCCACTCTTGCACCTCCCACTATTGCACCTGCGGCACATTTTTCTTTTGCCTACTTCTAGATCTGTGAATGATGGAAGGGAATTAAAGTGGTAATTGGTAGAAAAGATGTAGGATTTGGGGTCAGAATTATAGATGGAAAGTAAGAGGAAGTTGACTGACAAGAGTCAGAGAATTTTGGAGAAGGAAAGGCTAAAATGAAGTAATATTTATCATAAAGGTCGATATAAATACACCAGTAAACCCTCAAAGTAATGTTGCTCTGAGTCTACTGTCAAAAGAAACACCGCATTTCTTTCCTTCTTTTGTGTACACATGGGCTTGTATGAGACTTCCTTCTTTCAGCTTAAATCTCCAGGGCTAGGGCTTGAGCATGCTCAGTTTGCTCATTTTTCCCTCCTTGCTGTAATCTGAGCCAGAGCTATGAGGGAGCAGGGAGAGACTCGGGTAGGAAGTGATGTCACAGCAAGGTTATATGGCAGCTGCTATTCTAAACAAACAGAGAGAGCTGCTAGAGCTGTTTACTCAGGTATGGTAAGCTATTCTGATTCTGCAGAATAAATATAGTGTTATAGCTTCCACTATTGTAGCTAATCTGTTGGCAATAACCTGCTGTGGTAGCTTTCCTTCTTCTTTAAATACTTTGAGAGGAGTGGCATGGTATGTGAATCAAAGGGAAAAGACTGAAGACCACCAGTCTTTTAGGTACCCAGCTCATGAGCCTGTGGGATGGACAGATGGATACCATATGATTGGCCCTATACATGTGTGGCAAACTTTCATTGTTCCATTTGATATGGTTAACAGCCCAAGTGACCAAAGCCACAGGAACTGACCTGGTATGCAAGCACATGGGTAAAATTGTCCAAAATGGACAACAATATCTGGGCATTTATGTCCAGCTTGAGAATAGAGGGTACAGACAAAAGAGCAAAACCAAACCACAAAGAGGTGGTTGATTAATGTAAGTATTGTAGGAAGGTATGTTATTCTGCTTTTAGAAATTAGATTTAATGAATTTAGTCTGTAGAAGTTAAAAAAGGTGCAGTATCACTTTAATCAGTGCTATGTATTTTACTCTTAAATATACCTGTATTTTTCTAACCTTACTGCATTTTGGATTTCTGTGAAAGGAATAATGTGTGTCATGTTTTCTGAGAAAATAGGTTTTTTTTATACGAACAACTGATTTCTGTAAGTAGACTAGTGGACTCCTGGAAATGAATTGCCCTTGCAGAGCACTACAGTAATTTAGATCCAACATTTGCTGGAGCTGGGGAAATTGCTTCATATGAACTCACATCACATCTATCATTCACTTACATTCACTTACATTCACTTTCATGAAGGATTGATTTTTAGTGACATGAAACGTTAATAGTCCTAAGACATGTATATGTACCATAAAATCCTGTGCAAAATAAAAATGTGTGTAGGTTACCCAAATTAGTTTTTTTTAACTTTTTATTATTTAATAATGATAACAGATTGTGGATAATAATATTCAACATATGGTCCGATGCAATGACAAATGGAAAAACAATAAAGATTATTTTACTTTAAACTATTTCCGTGTCCCGTCTTTTCTTGATTTTATAATGTTATCAAAATTTGTAAGGAAGTAGCAGACCAGTTGTTTCCAATGCTAATTTCCTGGATTTCTTTCGGTTGAGTTTCCAGGATTTGTAAGACACATTACCATTAGGACTATTATCAAATCCGTCTGTGCATGTTAAGTACAAAATATAAACAATATAGAACAATACAATATAATACGGTGCCAGCGGTGCCTCCTACTTTTCTTCACTCTGGCTTCTCTAGATGGCAAACACCAATTTTCCCATTTTTGGTTACCATTTTTCTCCCTGTTTTTTTTTTTTTAATATTGTTTACCTTTTCTAACTAGAAAGGAGGGTATGGCTTGTACCCAGGGCCGCCATCAGGGGGGGACAAGTGTCCAAGGCCCGGGGCTGAAGGGGGCCCGTCAGTGCTGCACTTTTCAAAGAGCTGGGCCCTCTTGTGAGCGATGAAGCCCTGCTGCCGTGCTGCCTGAATGCGGAAGTGCCGAACAGTCCTGAAGAGGCGGAAAGACCTGAAGTCATGAAAAGAGCGGACACTGAAGTCTTGAAGCTGCGAAAATACCCAAAGTCACGAAAAAAGCCAGTCCTGAAGTGGCAATAATAACCGATGTCACGAAAGGAGCGACATTGAAGTCCTGAAGCTGGGAAAAGACCCGAAGTCACGAAAACAACTATAACTGAAGTCCTGAAGTCACAAGTTCAATTCTACTGACACCAATGTGGGTTTTTTTTTTCTAATCCCCTGGCCACCAATGTTTTTGGGTAGCCAAGGCCCCCCCAAAAGTGATTTCTAGTTGCGGCCCTGCTTGTACCAGATGGGGAGGAACGATTTTTTTAATCGTTCTTGTTTGTCTTTTAGTATGCTAGTCAGTTTTTCGTTGACCATAATCCAGTTTATTTTGTTTTTCAATAGTTGTATTATTGTGTGTTTCTTTATATTTTGGATTCTACACCCTAATAATGCCTGGGCTGTGATTGCATAAATTAATTGTATTTTTTCCCAGGTCCAAAATGGTACAATATATGGTATAATGTGCCCTTGTCCCTGCAACCTGGCTGGGTCTAAGTACCACAGTAACAGGACCTTATATTCTGCTTCAAGCAGGGTGGTATTGATTGAACTGTGTGCTGCCAAGTCCCATATTTTCATCCATTCTTGATCACCCAGAGGCCCTCCCGGATCCTTTTCCCAAGCTTGATGGGGAGTATGCTTCTAACAGTATTAGCCCTCTTTGGGTAGGAAAAACATATTGTTTCTATGTATGATGAGGTGGTGTACTCTTTGTCCCTGTGCTTGGATGTCAGGTAATGTTTTATCTGAAAGTATCTAAACACTACCTCAGTTGGAGGTGAAGCTGTTAGATCCTGTCCCATTGTATCGGGCCTGCCAGGGTATAAAAGTGGTTCAGCATTATGAAGCCTTTAGATTCCCAACTTCTGAAAATCTTCCCCTGTAAACCTGGTTGAAAATCTGGGTTACCTGAGATGGGGGCAGCCTGCAGGGATTCAGGGATTGTTCCATCATTGGGGTCAAATTATCAGGTCTTGTCACATATTGCATCCATGGGACCCCAGGCAGTTTAACAGGTTCAATTAGTGATTATTCAATGGTTACCCATGTTGGTGGTCGGTGGGCAGACGGTAATGGTATGATTGTAAGGTAAGTTGGGCAGTTTGTAGGTATTTACCAAATACCTGTACTCCCAGGCCTCCCCTTGGTCTTGATACTGTTATGTTCTGGGTATTGGGATTGGTAGCCACATTTTTTAAGAGTGCTCTACAAATGTATAGATAACTCCACAATTTTTATTTGGTTATCCCAAAATCTTTTATAGTTTGCTTTGAAAAGGTCTGTAGTTAGTACCTAACACAAAGAACTAGTTAGTAGTAAGCACTCACACCAAATCTCACCCTAACTGGCCTTCAGGCTGGGCCTCCTGCTCAAAACAAGGTTACTGATACTGGTATGGGATCAGTTATCCGGAATGCTCCGAATTAAGGAATGGCCGTCTCCCATAGAATACATTTAATCCAAATAATCCAAAAATATTAACATTTTTTCCTTTTCTGTAATAATAAAACAGTTGCTTGTGCTTGATCCAAACTAAGATATTATTGGAAGCAAAACCAGTCTGTTGAGTTTATTTAATACTTACATGATTTTATAGTAGACTTAAGGTATGAAGATCCAAATTACTGAAAGATCTGTAACCCTGGAAAGCCCCAGGTCCAGAGCATTTTGGATAACAGGTCCCATAGATGTATATAGAAACATTGGGGTAACAGTCACCCTGCTATAGTTCCAGGGGTACCCAGGGCATAAAATAAGCAATTAGCCCAAATTTCGCCCTAACTGACCTTCAGGCTGGCCCCTCTTAGCTCATAACAAGGTTACAGATATATAGAAACATTGGGGTAACAGTCACCCTGCTATAGTTCCAGAGAATAGGTCCAAAATTGTTACCAGGCATCTTCAAGTATGATTACACCATTAGGGAATAACTAAGAAATCTAAGGCTTAGAAACTGTTGTGCATATGTTTCACAATCTGGCATCAAACCTTCTTTTATTACTGCATTGCATTAATATCAATTTATTACCAAGTACCGATGTATTCCACAGTGGCATGAAAATTACATTTCCCATTAAGTGCAATGCATTTAATTTCCATTCTGCTACAGTATTCAAGATAGCCATCTGTACATTTTCCTTAGAATAATAACAGCGCAAGGCAGCAGCTCGAGAGAACCCAGTCCAACATAAAGCGAGATGCCTGTTTCCTTTGATAGATGTAAATGGGAAATGTGCTGGTACTTGTATTACTGTTAATGCAGTGAACTAACCAAGGCACATCTGCTGTTTATTGCTGATTGATTGCTCTGTAGATGCACTGTGTTTCTGTGCCCAAATGGGACTATTGATGCTATGACCTTTGTATGATTGTATAACTTTATTTATAGCTCAGCATAATGCTACATTAATGTGCACTATGTTTTGTTCCATATATTGTATTTTAGCTGGATCATAGCTGTTCTGCCAGTGCAGAATCTCAGCTTGTTAAGTGTGCACCCTAAGGCTACATATATATGTATTGAATGCATGGGCAGCATGAACATTAAGCGCCGGTACAGTGTTTTGTCTACAGGTGCCGTTCATTCAGCCTCTATAATGAATATCGGGAAGTGGTCCACTTGTTTGGCAAACGAGCGGATCTCTGTGTCTATGGCCATGACCTATAGGTAACAATTAATGTACATTCATATGTTAAAATTATTTTTTTGTGTCAGTATCACTTTAACACAACTCTGTGGTTGAGTTAAGAGATATACTGTATGGTAGTTGTCCTTCAGTAGGGCATTCTGGCAGATACATTGCTATAGCCCAACCCTGAAGTCAGTGGCAAATTTGTGAAATATTCTTTGTACTCTTTTATTTTGACATTATTCACTTATGAAAACTGGGCTCTGCTCATAGTATACTGCAGTTTTGATGGCAGTGAAAAGAGTGTTGTTCAGAAATCATTTAGTATACTTCATATCAGGGCCGAACTTGGAGGAAAAAGCAGCCCTGGCAAAACTATCGAAGCAGCCCATGTATTCACGCGCATGCAAAGCATGATATATATATATCCAACCCCAAGGTTAACTAGAAATAGTGTTTATTAATAGATATTTTAAGAGTCCATAACATATAATCCCCAGCAATATTATATACTCTATGTGCTGGAACTGGACCTTGCAACAAATATCTTTCCCTTGTTTCTATCACAACTATTCTAGCTGATGGATTAGTGACCCTATACCCTATTCTACATTTTGGATTGTGTGCCCCCAGCTAGACCATGCACCCTGGCAGATAAGAGGACTTTAATTACTATGCGTGTCACAGGGCCAAAGTGTGGCATACTTGAAGAGACTAGGCTGTCTCATGCAATTAATGCTATATATCACAAATACAGGTTGAAGTAACTGTTCTGAGCATGGATCCTCCTGTTGGCAACATACATATCATAAGCATAAGCCATAAGGGATTGGCTATATAGCAAGCAATTCTAATATTACTAACTCAAGTTGGTCAGAATTCCTGGTTCCTTCCATATGCCAGTACTGATATGAGCACTAGCAAATGCAATTCCAGGCATTGGCTTAGCTGGGCTGGCTATTATGGAGAGCTCATTTACATTTCTAAAGTAATTGGCTCATTTACATATTAAATACATACCTAATTTGCATTTTTAGGTGAGCAGGACATTTACATTTTACAGCAAGCTGTCCATCGGGCATTTGCCCAAACCTACAGATTGCCAGTCCAGGCCTGCTTCAAATCTAAAGGGCCTATTTATCATGCTCTGCAAGGAGAATTGGAGGAAAAGATCAATGATGTTGCCCATAGCAACCCATCAGATTTTTGCTTTTGTTTTCTAATTTGTAGGTGACTGTTGAAATCTAATTACTGATTGGTTGTTATGGGGAACATCACCAGTAATTTTTCCTCCAGCTTTTACACAGTGTGATAAATAGGCCCCTATGGGTTTTTTTACTACAATACCAAAAGGGATCATACACATCTAATCCAGCCCATCTAGGTCACACCAAATCTAGGGCAGTCAGAATTTAAGAGGGAATCAGAAACAGGCAGTGTATAAGCCCTTGCTCTCTTGGTTACATGTCCTATTGTAGGAAAGTTTGGAGGCTGCATCCAACTCTCTGAAAACCTATGAATATTACGCAGGTGGCCAGACTCAAAAGAGGTCAGCTAAGGGAAAAATAACAGGGTTGTTTTTCTGCAGCTGTGATGGATTATATACAAGCGGAGGAAGAAGAAGAGGCACAGAATGTTTTAGCACTAGCCAGAAGTGGCATTCTTAACCAGTCTCAAAAGTGATAGGGTGTATATTAAAAGCCCAAAGCAGCCAGAAACTGAGACAGTACAGTGCTACTTGATATTTACATAAGGTAAAAATGTGGTCATGCCTCATACCACTATTGATAAAAATAACTTTGATCTTGCTGGGGGTCCAGAGCTAGAAATGCACACCCTTGCACTTAACAGTTTGCTCTCCATTAGTGCAAAGAATTTTGTCTGTTCATTTGCCTTATGGGGGGGGGGGGGGTAAATGAATCATAGCTGTTCCCATTACAGCAACTAACAGAAGGCATCTGTTCACTAAGCACGACCCTCACCAGGCACCTTTTGTCTAAAGCTGCTAATTGGGCTGAGCTCTCAAAGCACGTCTGAATAGGAAATCAGTTTGGGATTTAATTCCCATGTCCAAAAATTATTCTTTTTGTTTGGTAAGACTTGTACAAGCAGCGTGACAACTATATAATGCTGAAAGCTCAGAACTGGAATTGCTTTTCTCATTATTATTATTATTGTTGTTACTTTAAATGACTAATTCTGCTTTTTTCTGAAGTGTAAAAAAATAGACCAGGAAGAAAAGAAAATAAAAAATTATTTAAATATGTATTTACAAATAATTTTCATTTATGCTGTGCATTTCTTATAAAATACGTACTTAAGAGATGTCTAAGTGTTGCACATTAGCTGAAAAGCAACGCATAGTCTCCGTTTCCAAGAGCATACTTGAAGGGGGACACAACCTCCAGCAAAATTACATTTCCTCAAAGTGCTCTCTCGAGGCCATTCGAAATGCAGTTTTGATTTTTTTTTTTTTATTTTTAAATATTTATGCTGATGTTTTTCTGGTTAAAAAGCAGCAGCTCTCCTTGTGGGTGGGCATCAGACAGCACTGGGCACTGACAGACAACATAAGGTGCACAGTATGGCAGGCAGTAAGGACATGGCGTTTAACCCCTTTTGAATACAATTCTGCCAAACACAGGTATCTGGAAACTGATATTCTTTAATGGTGAGCTATGATGGGATCAGTTGTAATTAGGGATGCAACGAATCCACAATTTTGGATTTGGTCAAACCCCCGAATCCTTCCCGAAAGATTTATCCGAATACCAAACCGAATCCAAACCCTAAGCGGAATATGCAAATTATGGGTGGGAAGGGCGAAAAAAAATTTCAGCCAGGCAGAAGGATTCGGCCGAATCCGATTCCTGCTGAAAAAGGCAGAATCCTGAACCGAATCCTGGATATGGTGCATCCCTAGTTGTAATCAGTGCATAATGGTTAGGGTTGCCACCTTTTCTTGAAAAAAATACCGGCCTTCCTATATATTTATCTTTTTTTTCTATTAATAACATTGGGATCAACCATCAAAAATACCGGCCAGGCCAGTAAAATACTGGCCAGGTGGCAACCCTAATAATGCTTCATGTACTTAAGCAAGTGCAGTTGCATTCCCAACAATTTCCCTGCGCTAAGTTGCACATAACACCAGAAGCTGTTACAGAAAACATGTATAAGATACTGTAGAGCAGTGGTTCTCAACCTTCCTAATGCTGTGACCCTTTAATACAGTTCCTCATGTTGTGGTGACCCCCAACCATAAAATATAAAAATATTTCCGTTGCCAGCCCAGAGTGGATTGTTAGGAAAGTACAGGAGACAGCGTGGCTGCATTAAGGTTTTTTTTAACGTGCATAGTGTGGCAACATTTTTTTGCCACATCCCAATTACCATGTTAATTTAGAAAATTTTAAATGGGCAAGGTGAGCTGTATGGCAGTCCCCACTAAGGGGATATAGAAAGTTGTAGTGCAACTGGCTTCCCTATACAGGTTACTGAACTACAACTCCCAGCACCAACACCCGGAGAGCTACAACCTTGGCCTAGGGCTAGTGGGGAGCGAGATGAAGCTGCTCCTGGAACCCCTTAAGTGACCCCTGTGAATGGGTCGTTCGACCCTCAAAGGGGTCCCGACCCCCAGGTTGAGAACCACTGCTGTAGAGCTTTGTAAATAATTCTGCTACAAATAAACCCTTTGTACATTTCTCAACTCGTACTACCCCCAATAAGTGCCCGAAGTGAATCTCTACATTGAAATTACACATCTGCACAGCTTCACCATTAGCGGACTTCACCTGTCTCTGAAAATACATCCCTTTGTGGCCGCAAATTTAATTCACTTTACTTTCTTTCCTTGTTTCTCTCACCATCACATGCATTTCAAGTCACTTTAAGTTCATGCGTGTACTTCTGAAGGGGGGTGCTGTATGATGTTAGCTCTGCTGCTTGGGTGCAGTTTGGCTGGGGCTGACAACAGGCCATCATAATTTAAGGTAGGGAAAGATCACACAGCATTGCGCTTATCTGCCTTTCTCGTATATATTAAAATGTCTGTTAAGCTGACCATACACTACAAGATCCACTCATTTGGAGAAATTGCCAAATGAGTGGATCTTACCCCGATTTGGCCATTAACAGGAGGGCTAACATTCGGCCCTAGGGCCAAACTATCGGATTACAACAAGGAGGAATGGGCTAAGACAGTTTGGTTGGCGATAAAATGAAACCTTCCCGATTTATATTGTAGCCAGATATCGATCTGGAAGACTTGTCGGAAGCCCCCATACATGGACAGATAAGCTGCTGAATTGGTATAAAGGACTGATATTAGCAGCTTTATCTGCCCGTGTAAGGCCACCTTGAGGGTTTATTTCTCCTTTAATGTATAAAAAAGTTTCCAAATAAAACATTTAAAAAAATTAAATGCCTGGCTATTTTGTTGTGTAATGAGCAATAAAGTAAAATCATGGTCAGTTACGCATATTTAACATATATAGGACCATGGCAACTTACCCTTTAACTAAGAGAACACTACAAAAGTTTAACAGTTACAACCAGTAGCATAGAAAATAAGTGTCATTAACCTTAATGAGGCAACACCAACTGAAATCTATACTGAGAAAAGAAACAGTTCAAGTCCCGATATAGTGACAAGTGGAGCCCATGGTTCCCACAATTTAATGAACTTGTCATGAGTCTCAGACAATATGGAAGTCATTTTTTCGTTGATCATAATTGCATTGATGTTTCCTTTTAGTGGGGGAATTAAATGGTAGAGGTAAGCCACGATTCAACAATCCGCTGCTTGGCAGTAGTCAATATGAACGTAATACATTTTCTGTCATTTGAATTGATATTAGGGATCCACAAATTAAATAGAACCTGCCAGGGGTCTTTCCTAAGATGAATTTGCATAAGGGAGTATATCAATCCAAAAATCCTTGGCCAAAAGCATTGTACCATGGGACATGCCACCACATATGACCCTTTGCTCCCTCTCCACCACAGCTTCTAAAACAGAGAGGGGATTGGGATGGGAACATTCTATGAACACATTTTCGGACTAGGTACCATTGAGTTAAATCTTTGTAAGAAGATTCTACCTGGCATAAATTGATAAAACATTTGTTGGTGCTGTCCCAAATATTTTCCCAAGTTTTTGGATCAAGATTTTATTCCTGTTGCCAGCATTTTATATGGGGGATTATTGTTCATAACTAATATTAGGGCTCAGTGCAATAAGGAAATCAAACCTCTTGAATGAGGGAAAGACACACAAACAAGATCTCCGAAGTAAGACTTGTGATATATCGATTGTAAACAGTGTTGTTGTTGGCAAAAACAGCATTTTTCAATATTAGATGGTTGGAGTTTTTGTTCATAAATTGCCCGAGTCTGTCTTTTGCACAGGTGTATTTTAGCTGAGACTTAAAGGACAAGGAAAGTCTAAAATAGAATAAGGCTAGAAATGGTGTATTTTGTATACTAAACATAAACATGAACTTACTGCACCACAAAGTCTAATCAAACAAATGATTTATGCTTTCAAAGTTGGGCACAGGGGGCTGTCATCTTGTAACTTTGTTATCCATCTTTGCAAGACCAAAACTGTGTACATGCTCAGTGTGATCTGTGTTGCTTAGGGATCGTCATAAATTATCAAAACTGCACAGGTCAAATAATATCTGCCAAAAGCCAATACAGCAAGACTGATTAATAATCAGAATATACAGACTGCACTGGGTCCTGTGTTGTCATGTAATCTACTGTGGATTTTATAGTTTTTGTATTGTTTAATACAAACTTTCTCCAACTCTGCAGAACCAGTGGCTGCAGCAAAATAATCCTCCAAATAGAATCCAAGTTTATCTGTTTAAATCTGGCTCCATGATCTTTGTCCCTGCAACTGGAGTTGGAAACATTAAAGGGGATGTAAAGGCAAAAATAAAATCCAATACAAATCACTACACAGTCGCTTACTGCAAACTGCTGGAGTTCTGAAAGGCGGGGCTCTCCCTGCTGTTCATACTATGATTGTTTCCCTGCACAGCATTAAGGGACCGTCTGACAATTCCCATCCACAGCAGTAAATGGAGAATTTCATTGCATACAGTCAGGTTTGTTTTAAAACACATTGTTTAATTAAAGTATATTGGAAATAGTTTTATTTTTCATTAAAGAAAAAATGAGATTTCATTTTTTTAAATTTTTTGGCTTTCCTTTTCCTTTAAAAGTTTCCTAACTGGTCTCACTAGAGTTGCTGAGCAAAAGTTAAATGAACATGGTTCCATCACTCAGCATTGTTGCTCAAGTCTTTTAAGCCCCTTGTTTCCTTCTCTCTTTTGCATACCCTGCCCCACCCATTTCACTGATGAACAGACCCTTTCCTCCACCCCATGATGTCATTACCCCACCCCATGACACTACCTCCCAGAGTAGCCTGCCTGTATTAGAAAATAAAAAAGGTGACAACGCTACTAAAAATAGCATTTAAGATGTATTGTAGAGGTATGCAACCTGTTATCCAGCATGCTTGGGTCCTCGGGTTTTGGATAATGGATCTTTTTGTAATTCGGATCTTCACACCTTAAGTGTACTAGAAAATCATGTAAACATGAAATAAACTCAAAAGGGTGGTTTTGCTTCCAGTGAAGATTAATTATATCTTAGTTAAGATCAAGTACAAGGTACTGTTTTATTATCATCACAGAGAAAAAGGAAATAATTTTTAAAAATCTGAATTATTTGATTATAAAGGAGTCTTTGGGAGGCACCCTTTCAGTAATTGGGAACTTTATGGATGTCCGGATAATGGATCCCACACCTGTACAAATCTGATAAACACAGATCTTATGTTAACCTTTAAGTACAATTGTTTGAATTAAGATTGTTAGGGACCAGTGGTGTAACTTGTCAGTGCTGCCCCCCCCCCCACAAACCTACACAAGACCTCCATTCCCTGCCTGCTTATTGCACACTAGCCTAGCTCACTCCCCTCCCAATCTCTACAGTTATAGTGAAAGAAGACCTGGCGGTCAGTGCCCCCTTGCTTCTTTTATAGTTAAACCACAATGAAGAAGAGCCGTTGAAGATTCAGAAAGGAGTGTGCCGCTCATTGTTGAATTGTTTGAGCATGTCAAAAGACTTTGGGAATTAGACGTCTTTGCACTATAGAATTGGAGTGACTTATGGTGATTTGTGAAGCCCTGCACTCTTTATAAACAAAGTATATCACCCTGAAGATAATGTAAAACTTTTCTGCTAGGGTGGTCAACTGAAACACATGTTACCTGTGTCTCCAGCAGCAAAAGGGTTACAAAGACATAATACAGTCTGCCTAATGTTAACACAACCACTGCCCATGCTTGCCAGATCCTACCCATAGGTTTGTCCATTTAACAGTTCCACTGCCCTCTCCTACTCCCCACTGGTGACGTCTACAATGATGAATAGACCATGGGGTTTGTTACTATGGTCACCATCACTATTTTTTGTACCTTTTTATCTCCCTGGAAACGGGATGCTTCTGATCTATTTATTCTCAGAAAAAAAAATTGTGGTGAAGATAACAAAAAGGATTAAACTTTCAACATACACTATCTGTGGTTAACCTTCTGCATAAACCATCTTCAAATGTAGAAGCCCTGCCTTGTAAATCTGCAGCAGAGGTGAGAGTTAGCAGGCGGAATAATAGAAGGAACACTGGCAAGTGCCTGGATGCTTCAGCTCTGCACGCTCCTGAGTCCTCTGCTTTCATTCTGAAGAGCAGTTATAAAATAAGACTTCTCAAGAGGATTTCAAGGGAAAAATTAAAACAAACCAGACATTTTTCTGCAGACATGGAAACAAAAGTGACTTTTTGGTGATTTTTAACTTGTCTCTAACTGTCAGCAGATAAAGAACGCCTTTCTCCTGTGACTTTACTTTCAGATTTCTAAGTTTTTACTTATTAATTTAAAAACACTCAAGTTTAAACTTCCAGGATTCCCCGGGAATTCAGCCGAGAAAAGAGAGGTGTTATTTGGCAGTGCTCAGATTTATTAATTGTTTTTTTTTTACCACCGACAGAATAGAAGAGATGGCTTTTCAGAAATCTGAAAAAATCTGAACCAGCGAGAGACTGGATAATGTACTTTAGAATTTGGATAAAAGGAACCAATTAATTTATCCAACCTTGGACAAGGGGAAATGAGTAGGATACTGTCCAGATAAGGTATTATTTTATCTGAAGATCACTTCCAATGATTAGATAACTACCAATTGAATACAGATCATATCAAATCAAGTGAACTGCTACTGACCGGACAGTGTGGATAGAGAACAGATATACACTTGATATTGGCATTGCAGAAAGGATCTGTTTGTGGCACCCCATATTTCATGACACCCCAGGCTGGTGTGCAGTCTGCTGAGATGTAAGTGCAGTTCTTTGTTTCCAAATCTCTATAATATAGGATTATCATAAAACTTTTACTGTCTTTCTGGGATTAGAAGCAGGGCGAAAAATGAATGTCTCTATGCAGATGGCATCTCAAGAAAGCTGCCACCCAGAATCAGTGCTCATTCCTGTGCTGTACTCGCTCATCTTCCTAGTGGGCACAGTTGGTAACAGCTTGGTACTGGCAGTGCTGCTGAGAAATGGAAAGGTGAATAATACCACCAACCTCTTCATCCTGAATTTAGGGGTGGCTGACCTGTGTTTCATCATTTTCTGTGTTCCCTTTCAAGCCACCATCTACACCCTGGACAGCTGGGTCTTTGGACCCTTTATGTGCAAAGCAGTGCACTTCTTCATATACCTCACCATGTATGCCTCCAGCTTTACCTTGACCACCGTCTCCCTGGACAGGTAAGAAGGCTTAAACGCTATGTTATCTTCTTGGCCTTTCCTGGTAAGGAGAAGCAGTGTATGTTTTTGTTGCAGTGGGGTAGGACTTAATTTGTTGGACTAGGACATTGATTTTTTTTTTTTCAATACCCATGCCACTTTCAAGCAGCTATTATGGTTTCTACTAAAGCATACACAGAAGCTTATGAATTCTGCAGTAGCAAATCAGCACTAGTTTTAGGAAAAGGCAGACAGGGAATGTGTCAAACCTGCCAATGCGGGGGACACTTGAAACCAGCAACATCAAATTTGACCAGAAGTAATGTCATAACGATGCAGAATATTCCATAAAAATTGTAAAAACTGGAAGAACCACGTGGGTGGGAGGGATTTGTTGGCTACCCAGCCGGGTTACCCATGGACTGCCCGCGCAGCCAATAATCTGGAAATTTTCTGGGACTCTTCTATATACTGCATATATACTGCATTTATCTATCACAGAGTAGAGGCTAGTAGAATAGGGTTGATAAAATATGTAAAGCATTCTCCGCCCTAATACAGGCATCATTGTACGCTGTGGATGTTTTAACACCCCATTTGTTTTAACCCTCTAGGTACCTTGCTATACGTTATCCTTTACGTTCCCGGGAGCTGCGTACCCCCAAGAATGCACTGTTGGCCATTACGCTCATCTGGAGTCTGTCACTGGTGTTCTCTGGCCCTTACCTCAGCTACTACCAAGAGTTCCAGCTTTCTAACCTCACTGTGTGCCACCCTGTTTGGCAGAATACCTACCGCAGGGCCGTGGATCTTTGCACTTTTGCCTTCAGCTATGTCATCCCTGTGCTCATACTTAGCCTCACTTATGCTCGTACAATCCGGTATCTCTGGACTGCTGTGGACCCCATAGAGGACATGTCTGAGTCAAAGAGGGCTAAAAGGAGGGTGACACGTATGATTATTATTGTTGCAGTGTTGTTCTGTTTGTGCTGGCTGCCCCACCATCTTGTCATACTTTGTGTCTGGTTCGGATACTTTCCCCTCAATAATTTCACGTATGCTCTTCGTATTCTGTCACACCTGGTGTCCTATGCCAATTCTTGTGTTAATCCTGTGGTGTATGCTCTGGTTTCCAAGCATTTCCGCAAAGGCTTTCGAAAGATATTCCGGTGCCTGTTACTCCGGCAGAGGGCAGCCAATAAGGTCCACACTGCACCTGCCACTCACGCTGGAGTGAGTTCTCTTGAAGGGGCCTGCACAGAAGTGACCCATATTAGCGAGGGCCATCTACACTGCTCTGCTTGTTGTCCTGATCCTGGCAGTCCTTGGAAGGAGACTGAGAGGGCTGGGGATAAGAGGGCCCAATCATTCATCACATTTAATGTTACTTAATGAGTTGTGGTGTATGGGACAAAGAGACTCTTCTCTACTGAGTGCCTGTAGCATACAAATTACTAAATTGGTTGGATATTTTTAAGGAGCATTGAATCAGAGTCAAGATTTCAAGGGCAGTAATAATGATTATAAAGTTGTTTGAATTAGAATGAGAACCATGGCAGCAAATCCAATTGAAGTGGATCCTGCTAGGGTCCTACACAAGTATATAGCCTGTGTATTTAGAAATATAATATATGCACTGTGAATATATTTTATCACCATGCTTGAGACAATCAGCATTAAGATGCCTACAAATTCGATTTATTGGTATCATATTTAAATCATTATACTCAGCTTTTAAATATAATCATATATGTGTATAATTGGAGTTGAGCTTTCTATTAACAGTGTAACTTTGGGGGAATGTATCCACGCCAAGCTCTGAATGTCACAGGAGTTGTCATCAGATTATATGTAACTTGTACAGTAGAAGTAGCTTTCTATTGTGACTTGCTATTTGCTCCTTGTATTCTGTATGACCCATTCATCAGACATTGCCATCATCTACCATAGATCCAATACAGAGGCTGTAGTGTATGCACACAATCTGCTTTAACATGAAAGTGCCTCTTGTGGAATATGAAATTAAGGTATGTAAAACTAAGTGGTGTCATTTGAGAGAAATTCCTTTATTTGCCTGGGCCATTACAATATATGGCCAAACATACCTGCTTTTTGAAGTGGAAATAATATATATAAAGCATATTACATTTTCATAAACTCTTTATTGTTATTTTTTGTGGCAAAGGAGGATTACTAATGTGTGTGTGATATGTATCGGAGTATATTTATTATATATCTACACAGTATATACACATATTATTATTAGGTCTCTCGCTCTCTCTCTCTCTCTGTATATTAGCATCTGTGAAATATATCAGTTTGGTATAAGTTTGCCTGATTTATGAATATAGGTGCTAAAATGCAACTAGTCAGGGCTTTACTTTCATTTTCTAACTTGCAGTTGACTGCTGATTGGTTGCTATTGGCAAATTAACTGTCCCACTGTTCATGCCAGGGGGGGGAATAAAAAAGCATGGGAACCCATACTACTTAGTTGCCAGTGTCCCTCAGTGGTTCTTAACATTCTGTTTAAAAAAATAAGCCATGTGTGTCTATGCCCCTCCTGCCCAGGCTTGGACCAATACCCTGTCCATAGAAACCACTTTTGATGTTTTGATGTCCGTGATTCACAACTGTCACATATTCCCAACGCTATGGTTCCCAAGACTGGAATACCACCTGCTTTGTCCTGATAGCAGCCTTTCTCAGTCTTTTTTACTAAAGCATTTCATGCTTTCCCGTCAGCAACCAGACTTCTTCGTTTGCAATATGCATTCAAAAATTGCAATTTAAATTACAGGTGTCTGTAGACATTATATTAGGTTATATTCGATTTGTCATTCCTCCAAAGATAATATTGTAGCCTGCATAGCTGAAATGCTATATTATGGAACATCATTTGGACTCATTAAAAAATAAGAGGAGTTCGGCACCTCTGGGAAGAAAAAAAACAGCTGTTGCCATGGAGTTGAAGGATGGAGCACACTCTGACCTGATGAAATTTGGAACCAGAAGTGTGGCTGGTGTCACAGAGTGAGAAACACGATACATACTGTTCCTTACCTGTTCTCAACCTAACAGTACCAAATACAGAAATATACTTTGGTGCTAAAGTGTTCTTTCTCTTCCTCTAGCATTTACTTCTCCTCTTTCTTCCTACAGCATCCAAGAGATCGATGCTGCTTGCATTTCATTATCCAAAAATGCTGTTTACCCTTTCATTCATTTCTTATTTTTACTGCTGCTGTACAAAATGAATTTGATACCTTGCACTGGTGCTCGGCGATAGGTAAGGGAACATGCTCTTGCAGTGTCCGACTGGGTCTTGTAAGGCCTACCAGTGATCATGGCATCCAAGGCCAATTCTCACAACAATTAAATGGATAATGTGAAGCATATTAGAGAGTTTATACAGGCTTATGGTGGAAATGAGAAAGTACTAATGGGAATATTCTCAATATGGGGTCCTATAGGGCCAGAGAAAATCTTATGATACTCTGGTCAGCCACAATGACCATGACATTTATAGTTTGCCAGCAAACATGCTTCATGTGCTGAAACTCAAACAAAAATGTGGGCTGAAATGTGGTTAACCACAAGATAACATTAATCCATGCAGTATTTTTATACTATGGAGTGTCGGCTCCAGTGCTGCAAAGCAGTAATTCTAATGAGCGAGGCACTGGCTGTACCTACTGGTGCAACTGGTATCATAATGTTATTTCCTTACATGGGCTTTCAAGAAATAATGGAATTTCTTCTGTGGTCAGAAGAAGGAGATAAGCTTGAATACTAGTAATTTATATGCTATAAATGTCCCAACCCCCACTGCTGGCATGTGGATCCATGCACCCAAAAGGACATTTTTCGGACACAGTAATCTGAGCTGCCGTTTCCATTTGTTACATTGGGGGGGTTGCTGCACATATTAATCAGCGGTGAGTGTTTCCAATTATCCTAATATCCCACTTCCAAAGCAAAAGTAATTTTCTCGAGTACACGAGCCTGGACCTGCAATGTTCCTCTTTCTTTCAATCTACCCCTTGTTCGCCCTTTGATTCCCCATGCTCCTTATAGCCCTCACCAGCACATTCAGCTTTCAATTTATTTTGCAAGTGCCACTGGCAAAAAGGATATGATTATCAGCACAGAGCTCTTTTGTTTAACCATCAGTATTCTTTACTGTAAAATCAGGAATGGGACTTGCAAACCTCTCGTTGTTTGTTATTCAAATTTAATGACCACCATTCACAATAGCCAAATTTTGATCCTGGTGCAGAATGCCATAGTACTGGGATAAAAACAGAGGTTGTTTTTGCAGAACAGTCTTTATAAGCTGTATCACCAGAAACCACATTGAAAATGGCAGCTCCTACCAGTATTTATAACTAAAATATACAGAGAAGGAATGTTCTGAGCCCACAATAAGCTGTACCCTTATACTGTTCTCATACACTATAGCAGCCTATGTATGAATGCAAATATACAGAGAAGGAAGCGTTCTGGTGACTCAAGCTATACCCTATTCTGTATTAAGGCAAAGGAAAAGTCATCCCCCAGCAGGCCCGGACTTGTAATCTGTAAATTCTGGCAACTGCCAGAAGGGGCTGCTGTAAGTTGCTATAGACAGTCAGTATTTATTGGGCTGGTGGAGGGTTGTGTGGGCCTCTATGTACCTGATATGCCAGGCCATATTTTGAATCCCAGTCCAGACATGTCCCCTAGGCACTAAGGGGCAAATTTACAAAATTCATGTGAAGAGATCGATCGGAGGATCGAATATGCAAATTTGGATACTTCGATCATCGAATACCGAATATTCGAATAATCGAATGATTGAATATTCGATCATTCGACCATTCGATGATCACAGGATTTTAACTTTAATTTATTCGAATGCCTACTTCACCAGATTGAACCTACCGAATACCAATAGAAGCCTATGGGAATCCCCCCATAGGCTTCTTTTGCAAACACCTGCTCGAATGCCATTCGTACGATCGAACGCCTCGATTGTTCGAATTGTAAAGTAAATTTGCCCCTAAGTGTGAATTAGAACTACAAATTAAAAGCAAAAACTAATGTCCATTATACAAGATGGAATATTGTGTAAATGCATGGTAGTTGCTTACAAGGACATACATTGAGAGAAATTCATGAGTGCAAGTTGGAGGAGCATGAGGAGCGTTGACCAAAGTAATAATACCTTTGCTGAATCAAAGCCAAGTGCTGTCTTTATTGGTGTGCAAATAGTGGCAGCTGCCCTGGGCCCCCTTCCAAGTGAGCCCCATTTTAATTAAGTAATAGGGAAAAATGCAGACAGTAGAGCAAGAGGGCAGCAGCACTGCAATAAATCAATAGTAGGGCAAGATTGCAATAAAATGGGAAGATGGTGGCAATAGAACAAAATGCCAGTGGAAATAGTTTATAGAATGGTTCCTCAACCAAAAGCCATCTAGTCGTAGATCTCCCAACACCCATCAACAATGGAAAGCTGTTTCTGGGAGAGGCAGTGCAGCAACAACAACAAATGAAGGACCATAGAGACCTATATTATCTACTTCCAAGCCGATATAGGTTTCAAAACAAGGATTTTCTTTGTTGGCCCTTACAATAAACACAGCCTCCGAAAGGTTGGAGATTTTTTTTTTCCACCACTCATCCCTTTACAAGAGCCACAAAGGTCTGTCTGACCCAGATAACTAGTCTGTCACTGCTTCCTACACTAAGTACCATGGACTCTCTCATATGCATTGCTCCTCTCTCTTAGTCTTAGTCATTTCTGATTCCATTTGCCAGATTGCTCCTAATGGGAGTAAATTGACTTCAGGCCTCTCACTTTGATGATATGAAGTAGCGTCAGATATAGCCGCTAATACAAGCTGCCTTCACAGCATGCGTAGATAGGGGGGATGCTGTCGTTCATATCTGTTGCTATGTATCTGTATTCATATATGTTTGTTTATTT
This sequence comes from Xenopus borealis, assembly GCA_024363595.1. NCBI lineage: Eukaryota > Metazoa > Chordata > Amphibia > Anura > Pipidae > Xenopus > Xenopus borealis. Next base: position 41,376,112 of record CM044447.1, read on the forward strand.
TTATGTATTTCTTTAGTGTACTAATATAATATAAAAATTGGATTTCATAGCAAAATAATTGCAAGTGCCAAACTAAATAATTAACAACAATGTGGAATATAGTGTAGTAGTGCTAGCAGGTTAATGGAAAATCCATATTATATAGAGAAGTACAAATACCCTATTGCACTCCAGCGATTTGATTGAAACAATCTAACAGGATTAACATTTTGAAATAACTTCCTTTTTCAAGCATGTCCTCAAGAAACGCTTTAACATATTGAATTTCTTAACCCCGTGGAACAAGCAAAAGAGAAGGAGAGTGATTAGAAAACACTCACGTCAACACAGTCAGCTTAAAAGCAGCAGCACATTCCTACTGTGTGTTCCTGATATTGGATTTGTTACACTAGACAAAGCCACAAACCGTCAGTGGCCCTGAGAAGTGTGATGATACCAATTTGACAATGTCACAATACATGCTGGACCCAGTACTTCTCCATCTACATCAAATTCATGTAATACTTGCCTACAATCATACTGTAACAGGCAACTGCCCCATCTCTAACCTGTAAGTCTACAATGTTACCATCATGTATGCTTATTGATTTGCACATGTACATGTTCAGGAACAGTCTGCAAAAATTAAATATCTTCTGGGACGCCCCACTCTTTTTGCATCAATCAATGAGTCCAGTGACAGGACTTCTGCCCCCTGATGGTGACCTTCAGGCCTGGTAGAAAGTTAAAAGGGTGCCCGGCTGTTCTGTACTTTCTGAATTAGACAAGCCCCCTTGAGCGAAGCTGCCAAAGAAGATGTTATTTCTGAGGAGAACAAAGAAGATTGCACAAGAACTTAATGTTACACTTTTTATTTAACCCCTCACCACCAATATTTTTAACAAACTTTTATGTGGCCCCTTACCACCAATATTTTTTAACTTGTACAGGGGCCCTGTCCACAAATGTTTTTTTTTTACTTCTGAGGGGGAGCCTGGCCACCAATGGCAAACTTCCCAACTGTCCTGTTTTTCGAGGGACAGTCCCTATTTTGACAGCTCAACCACAGTCCACAGCCAGAAAAAGATACAAAGTTTCTAAAACACAATTGACTTTTGGAAGATCGTCCAGAATACATGGCAGGTGCACTAAGATACATTGTTAGAATGCATTTTAAAAGGTAATGCTCTTTCATTAGCAAAGCTGTAATAACACATAAAACCTGACCCTAAAAGTCCCAGAAATGTGTTAAAACTTGGACAGGGTAATTAGGGTGTGTGGTCACAAATGGGTGTGATCAAGAATTTTCACGTTCTGCGCACAGCAAAACATTTTATTCCTTTTTCTATTTTTAAAATGTTGGGAGGTATGCTAATGTTTTGGGGTTTTTTTTTACCTTGTAGGAAGGACCTTGCTCACCCAATATCTGTGATTGTGTGGCATTTTTACTGTGGTGTGGGGGGTCTGGGGTGGAGCCTGTGGTGAGGGGGCCATCATTTATGTTGGCAAGTTGGCAACCCAGATGACCTTGGGCTGGGTGTGAAGGACCGACGAGGACTGAGGAAATTCAGATTGATATGAAGCCTCTCATATGTGGCATCCTTCAGTGGGAGAAATATATTGATGCTACATGTCCCAACAGTGATATGGCTGCCATTCAGTCTTTTCTCCAGGGAGATCTGAAAATGACATCTTAAATATCTAGATCCAGTATGAATGTAGATTCCTACTGACCACTAATATGTGGTGAAGTGGAATGAAGGGAGTGCAGAAAAGCTTTTATGTATTAGGGGAGTCAATCTGATCTTTAAGCAATTTATTCAGATACAGGGCCAGGTAAGGCCATACCTCTGTCATAACAATGTGCAATATGTCCTTCTTTTCCTCCTCTGTGCTAGCACTCATAATTCTTTTCATGTTCCCAACTGAGACACGCAGAGGTGCTACTGATTCTACCTCACTCTCTTCTATCCTTATCATCCTTCATTGGGATGGTGCAATTCAGAGATTTTTGTCTGCAAATGTCTTTTTTTTTTCTTTTGTCTGGAACTTTTAGTTCAATAAATGTTTGTATGCGCACCAACCCAACAAAAAAACTCTATATCATTATTTAGATGAAATATCATTCTGGCATTTAGTTCTTGCTTTGGGTAAAAAAATACTTTTCCTGTAAAGGCACAGTGGTCTGAATTGAGAGGCCATGCATTGTTACACACTGTAGAAATGCTTCCCTTAAATGGTCTTGTCTTAGAGGACTTTACTGACTGTTTTCATGTCTTCTAAACCAGATTGAGATCAGACAGAGAATATAACAAAGGGATTAAGTCATCTCTGTACATGTAAGGCAGCCTACAATCCTCTGTTTATCAGATAATAGTTTAATGATAAGAATCATTTATTTCAACCTGTCTTCACCTTTTATTACCAGTAATAAAACTACTTACTAACCAATTTATGGACCTGTCTATCCAGAGTGTATCCCGAGTGCTCATGCTGATGTCTCATAAAAGCTTTCTTTGCCTTCTGCTGATATACTGCAACGAAAACATGCTTCATCGCATGACCCTAAATATTGCTTGTTAACAGTGTCTTGTTTCATTGGTCAATTTCTTCCATGTCAAAGGGCACCAATCATACCTAAAATGATTTACTAAGTAAATACCATATGTGAAAGTTCAAGAAATCCGATTTTTAAAACAGTTAGACTTGTTTTTATAATGTAAATGATCAGCTCACTATACTTTCTGCAAAATCTCCCCTATCTCCACTGCAGTTCTAGCTGAGGCAGGCATCTTGGATTTCACTGACTCCTCCTACCTATATCTTCACAGCCAACTGTAGCTCTGAAATCTCGCACATGCTCAGTTGAAATTCCTTGCTTGCCTAATAAACCTTCTAAGCTATTTTGAAATCTGCCAAAACTTCTGTGTTAGTGCTGCCACCTTGTGGAAGTTGCTGTGTGCACTTCTCTTGAAACTTCTAGAGTTTACTAAAGCTAGGCATTCTGGGTAGCTCATTTGCATGTTGTAGTCAGTGACAAAGTATGGGGGGATTTTTTAAAAACTGCTGTTTTTTAAAAAAAAAACTGTACATGTAGTTTAATTAAACATGTTTAGGTTGCACTGGTCAGGTTGTTAATATGTGTTTGATTTTGGCTATTATTGGTGCGCTTTAATACACTTCATTCTTTTCATTTTTAAAGTGTTTTATATACGTAATATGTGTTTGTGCAAACTACAGATTGGATGCCCGCGTCAGAATGGATGCCAGCATCAACGGCATGACGTCATCACATCCACATTTTGGCACCACATTTTAAAGGAGCCTGAGGACTGCAACATTGCCCAAATATAGGTTTTGCTTAGTTCATTCCTGGGTGTGATATTCTGCCTTGTTATATTGATTCCTGTGTACCGACTTTTGCCTGCTTATCATATTGACCCTATTCTGCCTGGATTGACCCCTTCCCCTGGACTTTGACCTCTCTTTTTCTGAACCCTCTTGTTACCGTGAACTTGATTGGAGAAACTGCTTCCTCTCCTTGGTCCGTACTCCTAACAGAGCCTTCGCGCCCTTACAGTAAATTTGGGTTCATGGACCCTTCTGAGGACCGGTAGTGGAATCCTATGAGGCCCGACAGTCCCATTTCGGACAAGCACTGGAGGCTATCCTCTACAAGCTGTCGGCTCTTGCGCCAACTACACCAGCTTTGGCCGCAGTACCTGTGGTTCCTGCCCATGCTTCTGAACTGCGTATTCCGGCACCTCCCCTCTACAGTGGTGATCCCCAGGAGTGCAGAGGATTCATCAATCAGTGTCAGATTCAGTTTGAGCTGTTGCCCAATCAGTTCATCTCTGAGTGCACTAAAGTGGGATATATCATCACCCGCCTGACTGGGAAGGCTCTTGAGTGGGCGTCACCATTGTGGGAAAAGGAATCACCTTTAATTGATGATGCCAAATCCTTCATCCAGGAGTTCAAGACCATTTTGCATTTGATGCACCTGGAGGGGTTGCTTCTGCCTCTTCACGGCTATTGCAGATACACCAAGGAAGTCACAATGCTTCCGAATACGTGATTGAATTCCACACGCTTGCTGCTAAAACATGCTGGAACAATGAAGCTTACAATGCCACCTTCTACAACGGGCTCTCCATCCGCTTTAAGGATGAACTGATCTGCCTCCACTGCTGGAAGACCTTATTGCATTGGCCATCAAGGTGGACACTCAGTTGAGAACGCATCAGGCTGACAAGGAGAGGATTCCAGAGACCCTTTCTTCCCAACCCGCTTGCTTCTTCATCTTTGGCCTCTCCTCCAGTTACCGAAGAACCCATGCAGATAGGATGAGCCAGACTTTCTGAGCAGGAAAAACTGCAGAGACGGGCAGCAGGACTCTGCCTTTACTGTGTGGGCAAATCCCCATGAGTGTCCAATGAAGCCGGGAAACTCCAACGCCTAGGTAAGTTTGGGGAAACTTACCTGGGTGGAATTGATGGAAAAAACTATGGAAAATAAATAACGAAGACCATTTGGAAAGTTTCTTAGAATTGGCCCTTCTACAATATACTAAAAGTTAACGTGAAGGTGAACCACCCCTTTAATGAACAACCACTTTCATGTGCCTTCATTTCCAAGTCATCGCTGGAGTTACCCTTCAGAGTGGGCACCTTGCATACAGAAAGACTGTCTTTTCTCCTCATTGATTGCCCATCGACCCCTATAGTACTAGGACTACCATGGCTGCTCATCCATAATCCTATCATCGACTGGTTCACAGCTCAAATCTCCCATTGGAGTCCCTTTTGTCTTTGGAGCTGCCTCCCAGCAAATCCCCTTGTGAAATTGTCTTCTGTGGTCACAGATTCTTCTCCTATTCCCTTCGTTTACCAAGCCTTTTCTGATGTCTTCAATAAAAGATCTGCTGAGACAACTTCCTCCTCACCGCTCATATGATTGCCCTGTCTAACTTCTCCCTGGTACCATGGCGCCTCGGGGACGTACTTTCTCCTGGGAAACTAAACCAATGATAGAATACATCCAGGAGAATCTCCAAAGAGGTTTCATTTGCCCTTCTTCTTCTCCTGCTGGAGCAGGGTTCTTCTTTGTCGAGAAAAAACTACTGGGGCTTAAACAAGATCACCGTGAAACACCGTTACCCTCTTCCCCTCATATACAAGTTATTCAATCAACTCAAAGGTTCCTTTATCTTCATCAAGCTGGACCTCTGAGGGGCCTTATAATCTCATCTGGATAAGAGAGGGTGACAAATGGAAAACCGCATTTAATACTGAAGATGGGCACTACGAGTATCTTGTGATGATCTTCGGACTTTGTAATTACCTGAGGTTTTCCAAGAATTTGTTATTGACATCTTTCAGGACTTGTTGGGCCAGAGTGTGGTCATATACTTGATATTTTATTCTTCTCAAAGAATTTAGAGGAACATCGGCTGCAAGTGCGTGAAGTCCTCTCCAATTGAGAAAGAATGCACTTTTTGCCAAACTGGAAAAATGCACTTTTGAGATTTCTTCAACCCCCTTTCTGGTGTACACTATTTCACAGAAAGGTTTTGAGATGGATCCAGCGAAAGTTTCTGCAATACTTGACTGGCCTCTTCCCACCAGCAACAAGGCTATACAGAGGTTTATTGGCTTTGCCAATTATTACAGACAATTTATTAAAGGGGTGGTTCACCTTCAAGTTAACTTTTAGTATATTGTAGAAGGGCCAATTCTAAGAAACTTTTCAATTGGTCTTCATTATTTATTTTGCATAGTTTTTTAATGATGTGCAATTTTCTTCTGTTTCTTTGCAGATTTCAAATGGGGGTCACTGACACCATCTGAAAACAAATGCTCTGTAAGGCTCGAATGTATTGTTATTGCAACTTTTTATTTCTTATCATTCTATTCAGTCCATCTCCTATTCATATTCCAGTCTCTTATTTAAATCACTGCAGGGTTGCTAGGGTAATTTGTACACTAGAAACCAAATTGCTGACACTGCAAACTGGAGAGCTGCTGAATAAAAAGCTAAATAACTCAAAAACCACAAATAATAAAAAATGAAAACCAATTGCAAATTATCTTAGAATGTTACTCACTACATTATATTAAAAGTTAACTCAAAGGTGAACAACCCCTTTAAGGGTTTCTTGTCTAAAATTTCTCAGATCCTGTCCCTCATTCGAAAAGGAGGAAGACCTCAATACTGGCCTCCTCAAGCTTTGGAAGCTTTCAAGATACTCAAAAAATCTTTCTTATCTGCTCCAATCCTCAGTCACCCCAATCCTCTTATACCTTTCTTTATTGAGGTTGATGCTTCAGATGTTGGAGCTGGTGCCAGAACAGAACAATGATGTGGGAAATTGCGAGCTGTTAGCAGTCAAACTGGCCCTGGAAGAGTGGAGACATCTGTTGGAAGGTTCCTCTGTACCAGTATCAATCTTCACAGACGACAAGAACCTTGAATACATCCAATTACACAAACGTCTTAATCCCAGACAAGCTCGATGAGCGCTCTTCTTCTCCCACTTCAACTTTATCATCACATTCCATTCTGGCTCCAGGAATAAGAAAGTGGATGCACTTTCCAGAAGCTTTGTTCCAGAAGACCCTTGTTCCAAGGATAAAGACAAAAGGTCCTCTGCACTCAACCCATTATCAATATATTTAAGACATTGAGAC
>CM044447.1:41421819-41437567 GCA_024363595.1 Xenopus borealis
CATTTGGAAAAATATTTTTTTCCCATGACAGGACTGTTGCCTATATCACAATGTAATTATACACTATAGGCCAAAAGTATCCAGCTATTTATTATTATTATTATATGTGATCCTTCTAGTTAAACTCAGACCAATGAAAGTTGCTACAGATTTAATCAAATTCACATTTCTACCCTTTATTCTAATGTTCTGCATGTGAATAATATTTTAAATATATTTAGGGCAGGGAGCACTGAAAGCTCTAGGAATGTTGTTTGGCTTACCTCTAGGATCGATAGGAATATTGTATGTGTTCCCAAGAACTATTGTAAAGAAGAGGGGGAGAAAGTACGGAATAGAGGAATAGGCAAAATCAGAAGCAGGGAAGGAATTAAATAAGGGGGAGAGTGAAAAGAAAGGGTAATAAAGAGAGGGAAGGAAAGGTAAAGATGGAAAAGGGACAGGATAAAAATAATAGGTGGGGTATACAAAAAGGAAGGGTAATAAAGAAGCAAGGAGAGGTTATGTATAGCAAGAGAAGGGTAGAGGGGATCCAGAAAGACAAGAGAGGAAATAGTAGATCAGTTTAGTGCAGTAAAAAAGAACAAAGTTAAAGAAAAACATTTCAGTTGGAATATGAAGGTGAAAGGGAGATAAAAGAGCAAAGGGAAAGATAGCCAGATGAGTGAACCAAGTAAAAGGAAAGAGCAGGTTATATATAAAATGGTGAAGGGGAAAGTAGCTGGAATGAGAGAAAAAGGGGAAATGAATGAGTGGAAATCCTTCACTGGAAGAACATGGACACCAACGTCTGGGGTTTTTCTTGTTGGAAGCCTTGAAATGGATATTGGTGTTTGTAGCAAGCAAAGAGGCCATATGATTCATAAATACCTTGGGAGGCAAGCATGGCTCCTGCGGTCTCCTGAAATTCTAGCAGCTGCTGCAAAAACAGGATGGCCTGCATAGGGAGTAGAGAGTTTACTTTAGCTGGGGTAGACGTATCATAAACACAATATTCTACCAATCTGCCATAGCATTATGCATGCACAAACCTGCCTATACCAAGATTCACATCCAGGGCACACTCACAAAACCATAATGGCGAGCACACAATGCCCAGTCAAACACACAGGGTGCCAACACATTTTTCATTAACATAATGGCCGTAGAACTCACGTTGCTGGTGATCTCATGAACTGTGCCATCTTTTGACACATTGGTCTCCTTTTGTTCATTCTGAAGAAAGACACATCTCTGTTAGAATAAAATGTACCAGTACCCCTGAACTGTTTTACTCCCCAGTAAGTGCCCCTTACCTTGATACCATCAGCAAAATCCTCCAAAGCCTTAGCACCAGTTGTCTCTATGGAGGTGATTAGGTTTGGCAGCTTGTTTTTTGTGCTAGCAGCAGTGCCCTAAATAGATTGGGGAATGGGTCAAAAACGGTGCATCATGTTTAGGGAACCGCCCCCCCCCACAAGCACCAAACACTTACCTGGAGAACCTTGTCAAACTCAGGCTTTGTAAGTTTAAGGTGCCTTAGGATGGGAAAGATACTGAGAACAGAAGTGAAATCATGTCTGGCATTGGCTTTCTTAGCAGCTGATACAATATTCTCACCCTCTTGAATGAGGTTATCCAATGTCTCCTAAAGGAAGGGAGAAATAAATCAGCACTCAACAGATCTCTGATGCAGAGACACTTATAGTGACCCTCATATCCTTGTAAGAGAATAGTAGAATAGTGGGAATAATAGACCTGGATGAGTGAATCAAAAGTCTTCTTTTGGTGGTGCTCTGGTATAATATACATAAGCAGCTGGTATTCACTCTGCGCTAGCCTCACAAATGCACTGATGCAGTAGATGTAGGTGTCAGTCTCCAGATCAAGAGCATCTTCCTTCCCTGGAAAGGATATAGATATAGATCCTCACTGTCCTTAGTTACTGGTAATGAACTACAGTGGCAATGGCTAAAAAGGAGATTTTGTGTGCTCCCTGTTAAATCTTTTTCTCTTCAGTCACTTGGGGGACACAGGGACAGTGGGTTTAGCTAGTACCACTAGGAGGCAGGACACCACAGTAGTAAAGAAAACTGGCCCCTCCCCTACTGGCTATAACCCCAGCAATCGGGAGCTTAGCTCAGTTTGTACCAAAGTCAACAGGAATATAGATATAACTTGAAATATAACAGAACTAGAACATAGTAACATACCATATCATGTCTGATGGAAGAACGAGGGCCTTGATTCAGAGAAAGAAGCCCTGTGTCCCCCAAGTGACTGAAGAGAAAGAGATTTAACAGTGAGTACACAAAATCTCCTTTTCTCCTAGTCAACTTGGGGGGGGGGGGGGCACAGGGACAGTGGGGACATACCAAAGCTGTCCCTAAACAAATCCAGGTGGGAATAGAGGCCCAAATGGTAGTAACCACAGGGACTTGAGGCACCTGACAGCCAGGTGAATGAATGAAGCCGCAAGTGTTGAAAAGCTAAATTTTCGGAAGGAAGAGAACTGAGGCCCGCGTAGCTGCTTTGCACAGCTGTTCCGCTGATGCCTGGTATCAGAACGCCAAGGACGTACTCACACCTTTAGTGGAGTGAGTGGTGAGTCGGTCTGGTGGATTCTGGCCTTGTGCCATACAGGCTCTCTGAGTGACTTGTTTCATCCAGAGGATATTGTTGACATGATAGCTGGAGCACCTTGGCTTGGTCCTGATGGAAGGACCAGTGGTGAATTCTGATTGACTGATATCTTGAACTCTGTATAGGTAGGATTTTAGAGCCCGGACTGGGTCTACGGTGTGCCTATGACACCTCTTTGGATTTGCCGGAGTAGGACAGAAGCTGGAATAATGATCGCTTGGTTATGATGAAATTCTGACCAAAAAGGGGGGACTCTACGGTTTACCGCCCTGTCATGGAGAAGGGCAAGTATGGCGATTTGCATGAAGAGCACTTAGTTCTGAAAACGTGGCTCGCTGAGGAGATTGCGAAGAGGACAACGGTTTATTAGGTGATCCATCGAAGAGGTACTGAGCCCATTGGTTCGAAAGGCCGACGTTGTAGTGCACTCAGCACTAATGTGGGGTCTGACAGAGGTAATGTTTGTACAGGGTGAACCAGACAATCTACTCCTTGCCAGGCAGTAATAATAAGCATTTCTGGAAAATTACTGACAGTGCTGAAAGTTTTTGAACTTGAGGGGGCCTAGGGGCAACCCCCTGGAATGCCCCCATACAGGAATTCTAGAATGTTAGTATGGATAGTCCTCTGAATCCTGCTCTGTGCTGGGTGCACCAATTGGAAGTAGGTGGCCCAGATTCTATGATAAGCTCTGACTGACCCTGGTTGCGAGCTGCACACATTGTGTGCACCACAGCTCTAGAGAACCCCTTTTGTGTTCGGATTTGGCTCTTAAGAGCTATGTCGTCAAGTTGAGGTTGGCTAGGATTGGATGACGGATTGGCCCTTGATTGAGAGGGTCTGGAAGTGGAGGTTGAGACAATGGTATTTCCACCGACAGACCAGACCGATCAGTTCAGTGAACCAGGAGTGCCCCGGCCGCTTGACACAATCAGTATGAGACTGGTCTGTTCTTGATGCATTTTTCTGATGGTCCTTGGAATGAATAGCAGGGGTCAATACATCAGTCAAGTTTGCTAGGCGGCTGTTAAGCATTACCATCTATAGCTAGAGGATCACTGTAGCAGCCCAAGAAGGCCCGGCATTCTTCCGTTGTGCCAGGTTGCCATAAGGTCAACTACTGGCACACCCTACCATTAGTTCTGAAGGATTTTGTCCTTGAGTGACCACTCACTCGGGTCCAGTAACTGCCGGCTTAGGGAGACTGCTTTCTAGTTTAGAAAACAATGTCTTTATAGATGGCCGACAGGTGGGCTTGATGGATTTTGGCCCATTGGAAAATTAACTTGATGTTATTTTGCGCCCCTCTGCTTTTAATACCTCCCTGGAGGTTGAAGTAAGCCACCGTGGTGGACTTATCCGACTGTATTTTTACCGCTTGACCATTCAGGTCTTGTTGCTAATGGAATGGTCTTAGATGATTTGCTTGGATTTCGAGCAGTTAATATGTAGCTTCTCTTTAGGCTTTAATTTTCCCTGCGCTGTTCAGCCCTCTAGAACTGCTCCCCAGCTGAAGAGGCTTGCATCCGTTGTGAGGATGCACCAACATGGTTTTCCAAGACATGTTCTCACCGTAAGGTGTGTGGTGTGTAACCGCTGGTGGAGGACTGCTGTCCGGTGAGACAGGTGAATCTCTTTGAGTAGAGATTGCAGATTCCAGCTGGCGAGAATGTTCCACTGGAGCTCCTTGTAGGTGGGATTGAGCGAACTGCACCACTTTGATGGTGAAGGACATGACCCCCACGAGTTTCATGCAGAACTTGGCTGTGTGTAGTAGCTTCTGCAGAAGCAATTTCCACAATGCGGTCACTGAACTCACTTGCCCTGGTCCAGTGCAACACAGTCTAGGGAAGAGGCCTGGTCAGTAATGTAGGCCTGAATGCCCCTCCCCCTGGCCCCTATATCACTCCAGGGAGGAGGGGTGGGTTGAGAACTGCAGGTGGAGGATTACTTACCTCAGTCCCCAAGAGATTCTTCCCCCAGTCTGCCAACCAGCACCTTCTCCTTCTGTAAGTGAAGGAGATGTCAGCTGGAGTGGATGGCCTGTTCACACAGCACAAAAAGACCCCGGAGACAAGTGCCCACGTTGGGGGATGGCAATAGGGACATTTACTCAGTGTAAAAGACCTGCTTGTTTCCCCTTAGCAGCAAGGCTGACTTACTAGAAGAAATGTAAGGAAAAATTAGAAAAAACGTCGTAAACTTATGAGGACACAACTAAAACTGAGCTAAGCTCCGCCTGCTGGGGGTATAGCCAGTAGGGGAGGGGACAGTTTTTCCTTACTACTGTTGTGTCCAGCCTTCTAGTGGTACTAGCTATACCCACTGCCCCTGTGTCCCCCCAAGTTGACTAGGAGAAAACATTATCAAGAACTTTGATAACACTTCACAGAGATTTTGATTGTCATGGGACCCCCTATATCCAAAGTACTCACCAGAGGTTGGGCCGTGTTTCTCTCCCACGGTCTCTCCGTGGTATCGGCCACGTGAATCTTGCTCATGACCTGCTCAACGTGGAGGCAGGGGACAGGGTTATACGGCACGTCTTGAAAACGCCCGGCTCAATGAAAGGGGCTGTCCGGTGTCCGAACGAGTGGGGAGGGGATTACAGGACAACTGGGAATGTCAATCATTGACTTTCCCTTTACATTATTTAGCCAGTGTTATCCTCAGAATGCCACAGGCTACATTCTTCTGTAAAATCATTCGGAGTATATCCCATTCTCCTACCATGACAGGCTAATAATTTGACAGGGAGTGTTCTTAATTTACTTTCCAGTGTAATTTTACAGAAGGATACAGCCAGTTTTTCTCTACACCATGATTCAGTTCCTAACTGGGTCTGCTTTTAAATCTCTGTAAAGGATTTCCAGATTGGAGAAATAAAGCCAGATCAGTTCCTGATACCCAACCACCAAGTAACATGCAAATTACCTTCAAGAACTCCAAGACTGGACCCTCCCTTTTTCCCATCCAGCCCGTGCTGCGAATATTGTTTAAGGAGGTTCTGAGCCTTGCGGATAGTGCCTGTCACCAAGAGGAGAGTGGGAAAGAGAAAAGAGGGAGGGAGACAAGACCTTGGAAAGTGAGCAGGAAAACCCCACATACACCAGAGAACAGAAATGGACAACCAACCACCCTTGAGTACAGGAAGATATTCACGCCATGTAGCCTGCCCAAGCAGTTAATAATTCTGCTGCTGCAGCACCCACCATCATCATGCTGGGAAAAAACAAAGTAGGCCTCTAAAGCACAACATAAGCTAGACAATATTACATTCTCGGGCTAACAGCAAATGAGGCATAAATAATGTTGAACAGTTATAAGCCTTTAAATCCATGGGCCAGTGGCAAAATTCCAGTTTTTATTCAAAAGTTTTTTGAAAGATTCAAATCATTGGCAAAGTGTTTTATATTGTCCCAAAGCTGGCAATTGTACCAACTGGATTACAAAATGTACACCCATGACAACAAGGTGGAAGCCTATGAGAATTCGGGAGGCCTCTAAATGTATTTCCCAGCATGCAATGTGTGGAAAAAAAGACAAAGGCGAAATCACATAATTGTCAGGCAGCTAGGTCACCAGTTAATAAAAGGCAGTCTCTTCCCACCCACTAGCCTCGGACACTCGGAAATGCCTGGTATCAGTGAGGCGACAGGCTGGCAAAACAAGGGTTAAAATGTCACAACACTTTTCAAACAATTTTAAAAATACAGCAATGATATAAGAGGCTGGGTACTGAGCAAGGACACATTCCAGAAAAAAAAGCATTTTAAAGGGCAGAAGACAACAGAGACAATGATCTAAACAGGAAAGCTTGCAAAACAATTGTTTTTTATAGGTGCTTGTGCACATTGCAGAAGCCTGCACATTGATATGCTGCATGTTTTGGTTACTGCAGTCATTGGACACTTGCAGAAAAGCTTTCACTTTGTACTACCTGGTACGAAGACTGTAATCAGGACATAAGAGAGAGGAAATAGACATCTATCAATATAATAAACCAACTACTATCCACAAGCAGTACATGCCATTACCCATGTAATATATTTAAGAAAACATTTACAAAGTGCGCTGGTCTATCAGAGTTGGGGAACCCCAGGAAGAAACAATAGTCAAACCAGAAACTCTAAATAGGTCACAACATTGGTAAACATTATGAAAGGCATACTTTATTTCTTTAGCCATAACCATAAATGGTATTTAAAAAATTTAACTATTTAATGGCTATGGTTATGTCTAGAGGAATAAAGTATGCTTTATTATACATATCTGTGGTGTCACCCAGCTTTATGGAAGTAGCATTAAAGCGCACCAATCATAGCCAAAATCAAACACATATTAACAACCTGACCAGTACAACCTAAACATGTTTAATCAAACTACATGTTCAGTTTTTTGGAAAAAAAAACAGCAGTTTCACGAGCATGCTCAGATTGTAGCACTGCCCGAGTATTCTACCCAGAATGCCTAGCTTTAGTAAACTCTAGAAGTATCAAGAGAAGTGCACACAGCAACTTCCACAAGGTGGCAGCACTAACACAGAAGTTGGGCAGATTTCAAAATAGCTTAGAAGGTTTATTAGGCAAGCAAGGAATTTCAACTGAGCATGTGCGAGATTTCAGAGCTACAGTTGGCTGTGAAGATATAGGTAGGAGGAGTCAGTGAAATCCAAGATGCCTGCCTCAGCTAGAACTGCAGTGGAGATAGGGGAGATTTTGTAGAAGGCTGATGATTTACATTATACAAACAATTCTAACTGTTTTAAAAATCGGATTTCTTGAACTTTCACATATTGTATTTACTTCAAAATCATTTTAGGTATGATTGGTGCCCTTTAAGGTTTTCAGGTTTGACATCTATTTTTGATATCTATGATAAGGAAAGTATGTATCTGTCCCTAAAACAGTATCTGAATTAAAGGATTTTCTTCCTTGTGTATATGTATATTTATTAACAGGAGTTGCTACACTGTTTTATCATGTGAGTTAGGGATGAACCGAATCCAGGATTCGGTTTGGGATTTGGCCAGGATTCAGCCTTTTTCAGCAGGCCAAATCCTTCTGCCCAGCCGAACCGAATCCAAGCCCTTATTTGCATATGCAAATTAGGGGTTGGATGGGAAATTGCATGACTTTTTGTTACAAAACAAGGAAGTAAAAAATGTTTTCCCCTTCCCACCCCTAATTTGCATATGCAAATTAGAGTTTGGATTCAGTTTGGTATTCAGTCGAATTTTTTTTTTTTTTTTTTTATAGTTTATTCGGTGCATCCCTAATGTGGGTGTGAGGTTATATACATACACACCTTCTCTATGTATTTCTATTTTAAATATGGATGGAAGCTGACATATTTCTCATTTCCAGTATAAAGAAATGGCTTCGGTACTCAATCTTGCTACAAAATAAAAACTGTGGTACACTACACTGAATGATAGGGAAAAGCATTAACCCCAACCCAACTAGATGATGTTGATATTGGCAAGTAGCATTGCACTCTCAGACCCAACATCTGACCTGGCCTTTTTGCTGGTTTCTTAGTGGGGGTGTCCTTCCTTTTGTTCTGGACAGCAGGAGAGTAGGTTATGCCAGAGGAGGAGCTGTTTTTACGTAGATGATCCTTTAAGCCTTTAATGGAGCGGTCCAGCTGGCTAGAGCGGATCTGGTAGTACACATTCATGAAATCTGCAACATTGAGACCAATTGTTGGGAAGATGGAACAAAGAACAGTGAATGAAGTGAAAATGAGTGGAAGGAAACAATTACAAAATGGAATTGTAGATGTAGATCAGTTAGATGTAGATGGAAATGGAATTGTAGCTGTAGATCAGTTAGATGTAGAGATAAAAGATTTATTTTCAATTGTTCAAAGGTAAATATCTACTGTTGTAAGAGTGACCCAACTCCTCACCTTGGTTCCTCCCATACTCCACCAGCCATTTAGAGATGCGTATAACATCCTGCAGGATTCCCTCAGGGAGATGTTCTAGAACAGTTTCCTCCTGGCCCTCCATTTCCTCCTCAGTTCCAATCAGGTCCAGAATGAGGATGGGGGGCACTGGTTTGCTGTATCTCTGCAAGAGACTCCGGAACTCAGTGTCCAAAGACTCCTTCCCCCTCTCAAACAGGGACTTCTACAAGAATACAGTCACAAAGAAAATTCTATCATAATAATCAGAATTTTCTGAATAATCAGAATTTTCTGCAGAAATAAACTTAGTGCAAGGGAAAACCTAGGTTGACATATTCCTATGGTATCTCTATGGCAACTGATTCATGTCACAACACTTTACAATAAGTTCCCACTACAGAGAGGAGAGAGCATTACTACTTCGATTTTATCAGGATATCAGATACAGCAGTCATGTGCAGTTAAACTTTTAAGGGACTTAAAGGAAAACTATACCCCCCGAACAATGTAGGTCTCTATAAACAGATACTGCATAAAACTACTCATATGTAAAACCCTGCTTCATGTAAATAAACCATTTTCATAATAATACACTTTTTTAGTAGCATGTGCCATTGGGTAATCATAAATAGAAAATAGCCATTTTAAAAAATAAGGACGCCTCCTGGGATCCTAGGATCCAACGGTGCACACAAACATACCAAACAAACTATAAAGTTAGGTCACATGAGCCAATTAACAGACAGAGTTCTGTCTTTTGCTTCAACACTTCTTCCCTTTATAGTTAGAGTTGAAATATTTCTGGTCAGGTGATCTCTGAGGCAGCACACAGACCATCATGAAATGGTGGTTCAAGGCAAGAGCTGTAAAAGGGCAATATTTACTTAAATATATATACCAGGTAAGTAAGATTATTTAATATGTCACTTGATTTGATATAAACTATCTGTTGCTCAAAAATTCATTTTCGGGGTATAGTTTTCCTTTAACCAGAATCGATGTAGTTTATAGGTGGAATTAACAATCCCAAAATAAAAGCCAAGGTTTTAAAAACTGATCATAGCCCTGTATTTTCCTGCAGAATGTTCATAGCCATCCTAGCAAGATGGGACATTGCACAAGGTTGACCGTGACCAATATTATATGTTATAAATGTATTCAGCTGGGTATACATGGTAAGATCTGCTTGTCTGGCAAGTCCAATAAGAAAAACAACCATTTTGGTCCCATACCTGGCCATGGGCTACAAACTGGAAAAACATACAATGAACCAGATTTATCACAGAACTAACCACTCTGTTTAACTCAGGACTGTCTGGGTTATTGTCTTGAAAATATTCCACAGCCTTCTGGATTTTTGCAATGCAGCCCAGGTATTCCTCTAGCCTTCCAGAGGGTCTGAAAGAAAAAATACATCTAATTCATATCATCTCTCTCTACCAAGTACGGACAGCTTTTACTTGCCCAGATGTTGCAGAACAACAAACACCAGCATCTCTCATCTCTGTGCTGCAGTTCTGCAACATCAGGAGTTTCAAAATGCATACCTTACAAAACAAAGGCCACATCAGTTGCATTATACAAACTCAGGCTTATACAATTTACCCTTCTCGGATGACGCGCTCAGTTTCCGTGGCAACATGGTAGTAGCTGATAACATGGTCCAAGCAGGAAAGGGTACGATCCACATTTTCCTGTAGGCGCTGCAGTGTCTCGGTTTGTTTGTGAACAGGGATAATGGAATTCTCTAGTTTCATTAGCCGGCTTTCAAAAGAGGACAGGATGGAGACCTGCATAAGAGAAGGGAATAAATACACAGGTAGCCCATTGGGTTAAAGGAATACTGTCTTGGGAAAAATGTTTTTTTTTAAAAAAGCATCAGTTAATAGTGCTGTTCCAGCAGAATTCTGCACTGAAATCCATTTCTCCAAAGAGCAAACTTATTTTTTTATATTTCATTTTGAGATCTGACATGGGGCTAGATATATTGTCAATTTCCCAGCTGCCCCAAGTCATATGACTTGTGCTCTGATAAACTTCAATCACTCTTTACTGCTGTACTGCAAGTTGGAGTGATATCACCCCCTCCCTTTACTCCCCCCCCCAGCAGCCTAACAACAGAACAATGGCAATGGGAAGGTAACCAGATAACAGCTCCCTAACACAAGATAACAGCTGACTGGTAGATCTAAGACAGCACTCAATAGTAAAAACCCATGTCCCACTGTGACTCCTTCAGTTACACTGAGAAGGAAAAACAACAGCCTGCCACAAAGCAGTAACCTCCTAAAGTGCTGGCACAAGTCACATGACCAAGGGCAGCTGGGAAATGGACAAAATGTCTAGCCCCATGTTAGATTTCAAAACTGAATATAAAAAATCTGTTTGCTCTTTTGAGTAATGGATTTCAGTGCAGAATTCTACTGGATCAACACTATTAACTGATGCGTTTTGAAAAAAACATGTTTCCCATAACAGTATCCCTTTAACATATATATATGCCTTGTAGTCCAGAGTTTAATTACAACTGGCTCAGTATCTGCAAGCAGTGTGTATGTTCTCTCTGTGGCTGTTTTCTCCAGGTACTCCTAAAATCCTCACCAAAATACAAATACAAGCAGTGTAACTGGCTCCTGATAAAATCGGTGTGAATGTGATCGGGGCCTTACCTTGTAATCTGGGGCTGGAACTGATGTGAATAATGTATAATCTCTGAATAGCAATGCAGAATATATATACACATAAATATAATACTGAAGTAATAAAGAAGATGCATGAATACTACCAGTATCGTTACAAGTAATGTTATCTCTTGTGCACTCGTGAGTGCGCACACAAACAGCGCACAAAACAAATTTTTGGAAATGTAATAAAAAATCGGAAAGAGCAAAACTAAAAATAAAAAATTGCCTGTTGGTGTGTAATATTAGGCTTTTGTTGCATTGCAAATAATTGTGCATTGTGAACCTGCAACATGTGCTCTCGAGTTTTGTTACCATTTTTGTCCCAGAAGAAAAAAAGTTTACGATTTATTTCATACACTGTGCAAACTATAAAATTCACAATCGCTATCCTACTGTCGCATGAGGGGCAAAGTGCTCGCAAAGGCAACATTTTTTTCACTTTGTGAATATTTACAGTTTTTAAAAGTGTGCACAAGAGATTTTTTTTTTTTTGCGCACATAACAGAGAAGGAATTAGAGGGAACATTGGCTAGAGGATATGTAAATGTGATTACACAGTCATAGGTTGCACAGTGCCAGCTGCTGATGTATGTTGCCACTCTGATGTTTTGGATGCCCAACTTCATTGTCTATCTATTCCATCAGCAGCCATAATCTTCTCCCATAGATTAGCCAGCCACAATCATGTTGGTGGATGCACACCAACACAAATCATGGTCCAGGCACCTGCAGTTTTGAAGGGCTGTTCAGGTCAAAACTGGCTGCCCAGTTTTCCAAATTACCAATTTCCAAATTGGTCTACGGTTTTTTTAAAGGGCTGTTCAAGTCAAAACTGGCTGCCTGGTCATGGCCGAAACTAGGGTTAGGCAGAAGAGGCACTTGCCTAGGGCACAATGATGTAGGGGTGCTGGGCAGGTGCCTGTGCAAAGGACATCTGTCTGCCCCTAGTCTGGCTGCACTCCCCTCTTCATCTTCCCCTCTCATGCTTCAACTTCCTAAGGCACATACATGGTAGTACGCACATGCGGGGTTAGCCAATTGGGTTGCCTGGTCGGTTCGGCCTGTCCCTGTGCCCAGTTTTCCAAATTAGAAAAATTGGTCAGGATTCCTGAGATTGGGAAATCACCATGTCATAGCCCCACCCCGACATTACAGTCCCACCCATGTCACTTCATGACCCACGCTACACAATGGCTACACAATGGCCCTGCCCCCCATCAGCCCTGACTCTCCCTAGATTTCATTCGGGAAAAGGCAACAACCCTACATGCACAGTTATTTCAATACAATATCCAATACAATATTGATAACTACACACAAACCATATTGTTTGTCAGCTGATCACTCTTCTCCAGGCTCTCCTTGATGAAGGTTAGGGTTTCCTCTTCCTGCAAAACAAGAAAATAGAGGAAAATGTCAAATGGAAATGGGCTCAGTGACGACATACAAAAGAACAACCATCCCATGAAAAGGCAATACCCACATATTAAACCATGTCAGTGAATTTTAGGAAAGCTGTTTATTCTGTATTGGTGATAGTTAATGTAATCTCAAACTCCTTATATTTAGATTCTGGCAGCAGTGGCTTGTTTATTGAATTCACCTGTTTGAGCTTTTCCTCTATGGTCTTCTTCCTGGCGGAGCTGTCCTCCAAAGGAATCATTTTTTTGTAATAATGTATAGCTGATATTACAATATTTTAGGTCTATCGCCACCGCCCCTTTCGATCGCTGCTAGTTCCGGATTGCTAATAGGCCTCGGGTGACGTAACGAACACGTGACGCGGGGAACGTCTCGACCACGTGACATTCGGCGCCCTCTTCAAGTGGCTATAAAAAGGGAATAGGCGTGAGTGCAGGGTAGCTGCTAATTCCTAGCTCCGCGTCGTGGAGTACGTCGTCACGTTGTATGTTTAAAAGTAAAATCGAGGACGCTAGGTTTTCAGTACTGAAGCTTTGGGTTGAGTACTTGAGTTCCATACCTCCCAACTGTCCCTTTTTTGGAGGGACAGTCCCTCTTTTGAAAGCTCAACCCGCTGTCCCTCATTTGTACTGGAAAGTCCCTCTTTTCTCTGCACTGAACAGCCAGAAAAAGAAGCAAAGATTTTAACTTAATTGGCTTTTTGGAGAGTCCAGAACATCTAATAGGTGCAAATAAGATACTTTGTAACACTTTTGAGATAAGAAAATAAGTAATTGTAACAGTTTAGATAAGGAAAAATATTTTCAAACTTTCATAACCTGTCAAATTTAGTAAAATAAACATGGTAATTAGGGCGTGCGGCCTAAAAATGGGCGTGGTCACAAAAATATTGCCGTGTTGTGGGCAAAAAAAAATTTTGTCCCTCTTTTTACATCCAGAATGTTGGGAGGTATGGAGTTCTGAAACTTGAATGTGGAATTCTGACGATTGCTTTACGGTGTTGCTGAAGGCCTGTATGGGAGTTGTTGAGAGCTCTTTTGGGGTGTTGCTGAGGGCTTTCTGGGAGTGATTGTTGACTGCCGCATAGGACTTGCTTAGGGCTCTTTTGGGTGAGAATATCGAGAGTTGTATGGGAGTTGCTTATAGCTCTTGGCGATATTTTCGAGGAATGTTTGGGATTTGCCGAGGGATGTGTGGGATATTTTTTTTGGGGGGGGGGGTATTACCGAGGACTGTATGGGAGTTGCTGAGATCTCATTTCGGGGAGATTGCGGAGTGCTGTATGGGACTTTCTTAGAACTATTTGGGGGGGATTGTCGTAGGTTGTATGGGAGTTGCTGAGAGGGAAGCTGTCATGGGAAAACGTGTTTTTTTTTTTTTTCAAAGCATATCCGTTAATAGTGCTGCTTCAGCAGAATTCTGCACTGAAATCCATTTCTCAAAAGAGCAAACTTATTTTTTTTTTCAAAAGAGAACAGGGTGGAGACCTGCACGAGAGAAGGGAATAAAGACACAAGTAGCCCATTGGGTTAAAGTAGTGATCCCTAACCAGCTCATGAGTAACATGTTGCTCTCCAACCCCTTGGATGTTGCTCCCAGTGGCCTCAAACCAGGTGCTTATTTTTGAATTCCAGACTCGGAAGCAAGTTTTAATTGCATAAAAACGAAATATAATGCCAAGCAAAGCCTCTTGTAAGCTGCCAGTCCACATAGGGGGCTACCAAATGGCCAATCACAGCATTTATTTGGCACTCAAGGGACCTTTTCATGCTTGTGTTGCTCCCTAATTCTTTTTACATTTGAATGTAACTGAATACATCAGTTAATAGTGCTGCTCCAGCAGAATTCTGCACTGAAAACCATTTCTCAAAAGAGCAAACTGATTTTTTTATGTTTCATTTTGAAATCTGACATGGGGCTAGATATATTGTCAGTTTCCCAGCTACCCCCAGTTGTGACTTGTGCTCTGATAAACTTCAGTCACTCTTTATTGCTGTACTGCAAGCTGGAGTGATATCACCTTCTCCCTTTCACACCCAGCAGCCTAACAGAACAATGGGTAAACAGATAACCGTTCCCTAAAGGTAGCCATACACGGGCCGATAAAAGCTGCCGACAGACCAATCCGGCAGCTTATTGGCCAGTGTATGGGGCCCTTCGACGGACTTCACCAATCGATATCTGGCCAGATGTCGATCACATCTGACCCCGCGATCCGAACGCCTATTTGGCTTCCATTATGATCCAATCGTTGGGCCCTGGGTCCCGCGATTGGATCAGCCCGATATCGCCCACCTCGAGGTGGGCGTATCGAGGAGAGATCCGCTCATTTGGCAACATCGCCAACCGAGTGGATCTCTGTGTATGGCCCCCTTAACACAAGATAACAGCTGCCTGGTAGATCTAAGAACAGCACTCAATAGTAAAACCCATGTCCCACTGAGACACATATAGTTAAATTGAGTAGGAGAAACTTCAGCCTGCCAGAAAGCAGTTCCGTTCTAAAGTGCTGGCTCTTTCTGAAACCACATGACCAGGCAAAATTACCTGAAGTGGCTGTCTACACACCAATATTGAAACTATTATTATTATTAACATGTATTAATATAGTGCCAACTTGTTGCGTAGCAACACTTGTTGAGTTAGGAATGGCATTTTATATTGTAGAGTGAATTATTTGCTGAGTAATTTAGAAGTAAAAACCACCATATAAATCATGACAGAATAGCTTTAAACCCTTTTGTCAAAAGAGACAAGTATACTATGTGATTTCCTGAACAATCTTGTTTTTGACAGATCACAAATAAGACTAGCCACATCCAAATAATGATCTAGAAGTTCAAATAGAGGACCACAGAGTCTGTTTAGGACCAGATTCAGGTCCCAACAAGGAACTGGATCTTTAAAGGTCCCATCCATGCTCGTGGACAGATTAGCATGGGTGGCAGCTCCGGTGTGTCTTTTGACATTACGGTTGGGTGTATTCCTAAGTGCCTCTAGTGGGCCTGCCAAGGTGGCATGCAATGCAGTCAGGGGGTTCTCCGGGTCTGGATTAAAGGGATCCTGTCATGGGGGAAAATTTTTTTTTTTCAAAATGCATCAGTTAATAG
>CM044447.1:41450156-41467374 GCA_024363595.1 Xenopus borealis
TATGTACACAAGGTGTGATCTCCTAGTGGTGGAGTGTCTGTTCCCTGTATGGGGTATATCACCTACTGATAGATCTGGTGTAATCCCTCTCATTAGCAACACCTTGGCAAATCCAGGTAAAGCTGCACTTGTTATGCCTTTTCAACGATGGCTTTGTCATGATGCAAAAATATCTTCAAGTGACAGTAACAAAGATGTAAACCATGGATTTAAAGGGAAATTGTCATGGTATAAACATCAGTTAATATTGCTGCTCCAGCAGACTCCTGCACTGAAATCCATTTCTCAAAATAGCCAACAGTTTTTTTTATATTCAGTTTTGAAATCTGACATGGGGCTAGACATTTTGTCAATTTCCCAGCTGTCCCGGTCATGTGACTCGTGCCAGCACTTTAGGAGGGAACTGCTTTCTGTCAGGCTGTTGTTTTTCCTTCTCAATGTAACTGAATAATACGCAGTGGGACATGGGTTTTACTATTGAGTGCTGTTCTTAGATTTACCAGGCAGCTGTTATCTTGTGTTAGGGAGCTGTTATCTGGTTACCTTCTCATTGTTCTGTTGTTAAGATGCTGGGTGGGGGAAAGGGAGGGGATTATATCACTCCAACTTGCAGTACACCAGTAAAGAGTGATTTAAGTTTATCAGAGTACAAGTCACATGACTTGGGGCAGCCGCGGGAAACTGTCAATATGTCTAGCCCCATGTCAGATTTCAAAATGATATATAATAAAATATGTTTGCTCTTTTGAGAAATGGATTTCAATGCAGAATTCTGCTGGAACAGCACCATTTGAACTGATGCATTTTGAAAATAAAATTTTCCCTTTAACTTTTTACTCACTGAACCACAATAAGGGTCCGACTTATGAAAGTTTGTAGTATGTTTGTTTCTCCGAATCATACTTTTTAATACAAATGCCTCATATAGTCACATAGTTCATTATGTAATCAAGTATAAAAACCATAAACTCTACAATACAAAAGTACATCGAGGAAAAGCCATCAATGAGATGTAGAAGTCATTGGAAGATTCCCTTTCTTTTCTTACAAAGATCGGCCTTTGTTTTAGAGTTTTCGGAGATCAAAATGTTCATTGTCGTACAAATTTCTTTGTTGTTCCCCGCTGTTTATTTTTTTTTTATTTGCATCTTTTAATAACTTTCATGGCATTCGTAGTTTTAGAGGATTAGAGTTTAATCCTGAGTTCCAAAACTACAAAAATTTGACCTATGATGAATAGGCTTCCATGTCATTTTTTAGTAGCTGTATGCACAGAATGTCTCAATGTCTTAAATATATTGATAATGGGTTGAGTGCAGAGGACCTCTTGCATTTGTCTTCCATGTCTGGAGGTCAGTTTGGTGATCCAAGAATTGGCATAATCTTAATTATGCAGCTCATTTCAATGGGGAACTGTACTCAGGCCCGGACTGGCCATTTGTGGGTTAGGGCAAATGCCAGAGGGGCTGCTATAAGGTCCCATAGAAGGTCAGTGTTTAGTGGGCTGGTGGGGGCTGTTTGGGCCTCTGTGTGGGCTTATGGGCCTCTTGTGTATCTGAAATGCCAGGGCCTATTTTAATTCTCAGTCCAGTCCTGACTGTACTCCACTGAATGTGCAATTTGATGTTCAATTTACTAGTGTAAATCTCTAAATCAGTCTACCCTCCTCTGCCCTACTGATCAGATCCTATCCCCAGGCCGGCTGCTCTGCCCTGTATGCAGGAGGAATAATATTAATACTAGGTTGGCTAATGGGAAGGAAGAGAATGAGCTGTCTGTTATCTGTCACTCACTTTAAATACAGGCTATGACAATGCTATGTCAGGCACAAGGAAGAGGCTTTGTGTGTTGGAATGCGAGTATGTGAGGGATATGGGAAATGTGCACAATGGTAGAGGACAAAAGCAGGCTAAACCACTGGCTTCTGTTATAGATTGCAGCCACACCATGGCAGGCAAGAGGATCCTCACCATGGGCCCCTGGGCCAGGAAAAAGCTGTTACTTGAAGTACAAATAATATATTATTAGGCTGAGTAATAAATTCTTAGATGTCCAGCAACACTTCCTCTGTTCATTTAAACTGTAAGTACTGTACCTAGTAGATTAGCTGTTGTGTGTCTCTTGTAGGGTTGGAACATATTTGCCTAATGGTGGCCATATACAGGCAGATAAAGTTGCCAATATCTGTCCTTTAGACCAATGCGGCAGCTTAACTGTATGGGGCTTCTGATGGGTCTTCCCGATATCTTGCTACGATATTGATCGGGAGGGTTTAATTTTTACGGTGACTGACCCATCAGATCCCATTGGTCCTTTTTGTGATTGTTCAGCCCTAGGGCCAAATGTTCGGATCACCCTGGTACAACCCTGCCGTTGGTGGGCATATGGGGGAAAGATCCGGATCTTATAGTGTATGGCCAGCTTTGCACTCCAACACTGTGGTATCTTCCAAGATATATCTATGAATTCAAATATGTAATTTTCATTTATTGGGCAAAAATGGAAATGGGACACCCTAAAGGCCTCTATTAATGAGCAGATATAAGCTGCCAACAGATTAAGTCGGCATCTTATTGGGCAGTGTGGGACCCTCAGACGGGCTTCCCCCAATCATTATCTGGCTGCAGTGGCGTAACTAGACTCCTAGGGGCCCTGGTGCAAACCTTTGAAACTGGGCCCCCCCACCCATGTTGTGGACGGTTAACATTTACTGACCTAATGTCCTAGAACTGAATTTAGACAGTTATTTTAATTACTGAAACTGGTACACTTTTTAAGGGCAAAGTGCTTTACAACTAAAATTTCGTTTTTTTTAACTGTAACGGTATTGTGAAAATAATCTGGTAGAAGACTGCAGTGATAAAATATCATGGAAGCAGGGACGGTCTGTAAAAACCTTTAGTGGTGGCCAGATATTAATTCTCAGTTATGACAAGGTAAAACTAAACATTTTTACAATTCAACTATTACTCAAAATGTGAAATAACCTTGAGGATAAGGGTCTGTAAAACTGAGGTTTCACCCTAGATGGTATTCTTGTATACAGACCAAATAGTATTATACATTTATTTCATGTATAATACCAGAAACAACAGGCAAAAAGCAGACCTGGGCCACAACCATGTATACAGACATAAAAATTATGGATGGCACAGTGGCAATTCCATGTATAAATACCCCTGAAACTCATAAATGCAACTTTACATATTACATCAAGGAAAGGGTTAAACACCAGAAGTCTGTGCAATAAATGTGATTTGTATCCTTACCGGGAATTATTTCTACACTTATAATCTGTGAGGGGGAATCCTGCCTGTCAGCTGAGTCCTGGACGCATTAACTTAAACTGGCGCCTTTTTCCCTGCCTACCATTAGACATCCCCTAGCTGAGGTCACACAGGGCATCTTATGTGCATGTTCGCATCCCTACTGCTCTTAGTCTCCTACTATTCCTAAGTGCATGTAAAGTACAGGGAAAAAAAAGAAAAAGACACTTTTGGCTGTGTACTTTCCCTCCCTGGACATGGATCCCATCGGGAGTGCAGGGGCCATGGCCCTGGTGCAGTTGGTTGAGTTTCTCTGGATGATCAAGGACAGTATTGGTTCATTGATGCGGTCCTTGATCTGACTGCATGTATCCTCAAGGTGGGCATATCTGGTAGAGATCCGCTCATTTGGTGACCTTGAGTAGATCTCCATATGTATGGGCAGTTTCAAATGTAGCCATATTAAATGGAATTTTACCATAGGAAACATTATTGCATACACAAAGTCAATGCTAGTGTTTCGATCTGGCTATACATACTTAATAAAATAACCCATAATTCAGACAAAGTGGACACCTTATTGGACTGTATATGGGGCTAAAGTGGTGGCCAGTCCAGCTGATCACTGACTGAGAATCTGCCAGACCAGACATCTATCAGGCACGTGTAAATATCTCATCAGAACACGTCCACATTGACCCATTCAGGTATTATTAGGGCTCAAGCATTAGGATAAGATTCATTTAGCCCAGCAAGTGGGTTACCAGATTGCCTTGGCTGTATGCATATTTGGACAAATTGGAAACGTGTGAGGGACCATCAGAAGATTGTGCAAGTGGGAGGAATATGGGGATTATTTTACCTGCATACCACTTAATATGTATGTGTCGTTATCAGCTCTTCTCCTGTATCGTCTATTTAATCCCAGGGTTAAAATATGTAATTGTCAAATAAAAGGCCATCAGATACTATCAGTGATCAACACATGCTACAAGAGGAAGATCAGAGAGTACCAGTGACCCCAGCATGTGGACCATAGAGTGTCACTGACACCAGCGCATATAAAAGAAGCCCTGAGTCAGACACAGCAGGTCTACATCAAACTCATTAGCAATACAAAGCGTCATGTAAGCAGGCAGTTAACAGGAATCCCTTTCTCTGCTCTTGGCTGGGAGAAGCCTTGGCTCTTGTTTGGCTTGGGAGGGGGTGTGCTTGAAAACTGTTTACCTGTTTAACAATGTCACTCAGAGCCGTGTATTCAGATAATGCTGGAATTATGCGAGTTTCATTTCAGTAGGATCTGCTAATCACCTCATTGTCCCCCTTCACACTTTGTTCTTAACCCCTGTTCAATCAACAGGAGTCGCAAATCTATTACAAGTACAGTGTACAGGGGAGAAACTGATTGTTCCAAATGAATGTACAAAAGAATCCCCTACTGTAAAAATCTAGGGAATGTCTTAAATTGGGCATACAGATAAAGATTTTCTTGCATGTTTACGTCACCAGGACCTCCTCTGCCTAATTTGACCACCTAGTTCATGGCATACAAGTGACCCATCATAGCTATACACTTATGGGATGTTTTTAACAAAACAAATCTGTTGGATATCACAGTTAATGAGTGGCCTAGGCTTATAGCAATAGG
The DNA here is from genome assembly GCA_024363595.1 of Xenopus borealis. Classification (NCBI taxonomy): domain Eukaryota; kingdom Metazoa; phylum Chordata; class Amphibia; order Anura; family Pipidae; genus Xenopus; species Xenopus borealis. The sequence continues at coordinate 41,455,071 of CM044447.1, forward strand.
CTGCACTGTACTGCTTATAACCAGCAAAGTAAAACACAATATTTCCAGCTATAAGGACCCAACGCAATAGACAAATCTCAAATCTGGTTCCTGTGTTTGGTGTACATAGAAGCATTTGCATGCATCAGATCTTTATACAGTCTGCTCCCCAATAGGCACTATATTTCCATGCACATTTAAAGGAACACAGCTGTGGCCTACCAGCTACTGAGCCAGGGACTTTTGACTAAATTAGATGTTAATTGGCCAAATTGGGCAGGTGCTGTATTGTTGTACAATTGAGGGAAATAGCTTTAGCTGTATACATTTTGGATTTGATTGCTGGGCCTGTTACAAATGTGAAATAGACACACTGTATCTCTACCAGTGCTCTGCAGGGGAAGGTTGCATATGTTTAGTCGGACACAAGAATTCAAATAATACCTGCTCTTACCTGTGATACAGTAGTATGCTTTGCATGGTCTATTTGATTGGCCATCAGCCATATCATTATGTAACATGGCCTCTCCTGTTATTGGCATATCTGTAGCAAAACTATACATTACACCTCCTTAATCATAGGTTCCCTTTCTAGCTTGGCTTATTCCTGGAATGTTCATTAGCTAGTCAAATGAAAAATCTGGGCTGACATAGAGCAATTACAAATGTGTATTATATATGATGGAAAGTTGCCATCCACATGAGCCTGCAAATTTGCCACCCTCTGATTCCCATTCCAGACAGCATTCAGTCAGGCCCAGAAAATGTTGTTGTACAGGGCCCCATCATTTCCAGTGGTTGCCCTGTATGCATTTATAAAGATATTGGCTTCTGCTATTTATATTGCAGCTGCCAGTAGTCCTACACATGGCTAAATTCACTCATATCGCCTCACATGTCCCACCTAAAATATCTGCTACGGATTTAAAGCAGCAGATTGGAGTACAAACAAACTGAAGATCTAAGGCACACGTTGCAGATTTGCAGAATAGAGTTGTGGGGTACAATAGGTACATGGCCACAGATCAAGCACTAAAATCCTGGACACTTCATTTGTACCAAACTGTGTAATGCATGGCAGGATCCAGGGGTGTGATGAATCAGCCTAGTATATATCAGATACCAGATACACAAACTATAATTGTTAGTAGAAAGAATTCTATTTCCTCAAAACGAAGAATGAAATAATGGATTGGCGTTTTCTATTTCATAATGGCAGCTCATAAGCCGGGGTGTTTTGATGCTATTTGCTTTTGTTTATTGTTCTTGTCTATTTCATTCTGGTTGAAAGAAAACCTACACCCTCTGTATGTCTGATTATTTCCCTTTTATTTTTCCTTTAAATAGACTGGAAAGCCTGGCAGCATAGACGGTGACTATTTATTGTGCTGGTGGGGGCTGTTTGGGTCTCTGTGCACCTGAAATGCCAGGGCCTGTTTAGAAATCTCAGTCCAGACCTTGCCAGAGGTTAAACTATGTTCATGTGGTTTGCTGCAGAGTTAACAAGGCAGCAGCTAAAAGCCTTTTACATAGCTATTGAAAATTTGGCTAGATTTTTCACTAAATCTTTTGCACAAGATTAGGTATTGTGCCAAACCCAAAAAGTGTCATTTCACTCTGAACATTTTGAGATCTGCTATCTTCTTAGGAGAACTAAACTGGGCAGGCCTGGACTGAGAGTCAAAATCGGCCCAGGTACACAGAGGCCCAATCAACCCACACAGAGGCCCAAACAGCCCACACCAGCCCACTAAATACTGAATTTCTATTGCACATTATAGCAGCACCTCTGGCATTTGCCAGAACCCATAGATGGCCAGTCCGGGCCTGAAGCTGGGCATATACTATAAGATCTGCTCACTTACCAAAGTCAGTAAATGAAGGGATCTTTTATAATTTGATCAATACCATGCTGGACTTATTTGAGATAGGGTTGTCACCTGGCCAGTATTTTACTGGCCTTGTCGGTAAAATGATGCTTTATGCCAATGTTATTAACAGGAAAAAAAGGCACGAATATAGGAAGGCTGGTATTTATTTCCAGAAAAGATGGCAACCTTAATTTAAGATGAACCAATTGTTCAGTCCCCAGGCAAATCAATCAATCATAATGCAGGCCCTCCAATGTGGTACTCCCACAATGGAATTTTCTAACATGCCCAATGGATATCTGCCATTTTCTTGCCAGATATTGGTCAGGCCCCATACATGGTCCAATAAGCCGACGACTCTGGACATATAGAGGGCCCAAGTCAGTAGCATTTATCCAAAAGTGCAGGCCATTTCTTGTAGAAATTCCCTTACCCAGCTGCAACTCTTTTGTCCCTGCCTCTCCAGTCTTCGCAAAGTTTATCATGAACTGTTGATTTCCAATTCAAATGAATAGGGAGCAACTGTAGGTGGGCAGTGGTTCTCCTGGGGAGTACTTAGACTAGAACCAGGAGAGGTGGCTAGATCCGACCTTGTCTGACCATAGCCTAAAGCTGGCCATACATAGAGATATCCTCTTGTTTGGCAACACCACCAAAGGAACAGATCTCTTACCAATATGCCCACCTTGAGGGCCTAAGATCAGAAGAAGATTACAGGTGGTCAGATTGAGGGATGCATCAACAAACCAATGCAGTCCCTGATCTGACAGTATTTTTAAACCTGCCCGATCGAAATCTGGCTGACTTTTGGTCAGATATTGATTGGGGAGGCCCTTTGGAGGGCCTCATACACTGCTCAGTAAGTGCTTACTTTATCTGTTGGCAGTTTATATCTGCCCGTGTATGGAGCCCTAACGTCAACATACTAGAGAATTAGGTGACTGTGTTAAGAAACCTAGATCTTGAGACTTGAAGTTCCACTAATTATTGGGCAACCTTATGTGACTGTCCACATGATTACTTGATAAAGCCCTACCCTACCCTGTAGAAAAACAGGCTGAAAGCATTGACAGTTGTATGCTTACTGTTACTGTTTACATGTAGAAATCAAAACACCAGCGCATTCTGATAGTTTATCTTTTGATTTTATTAGGGATGGGAATTGTATACATAATGTATCTCAAATACCCAACATAAGTCTTTATTGGGTAGCTTGTTATTTGTTAGCTAGCAGGTCCTGGCATTGCGGTTAAAGGACACGTTACGCTGATAAGAAAGAGGATTTAGCTAGAAAGGTGAATGATGATAAATAGAAAGGATTTCATAAACATTTTAATAACATATGATTGATCTGGTCAGAAAATCCAACTATGATAAGGAGTGGTTGTCCACCGTTCTGTAGGACAACTGTACAGTGCCATATATGTGGTGATTCCAGTTGTCTAGAATGGAAAGCTGCTGTGGGTATTACAGAAGGGTTTTTTTTATTTAGTTTTTTTTTGGTGCTACTTGTTGGAGAAGTCTCCTGGTGTTGCATAAAGCTTTGCTCAGACATTTTTACCACTTGTGTATCAATTTTTCCTGAGAGCATGTGTAAACAAATGTTCCTGTGATCCACTTTTGGTCAATTTGTGTAGACTCAAATGTATCTGCTGATGTCTCTATTCTGAGAGCAGATGGGGCATTGACCTTCATGAGCTGGGCTGCATGTCACTACCACACCTGTTAAAAGTTGCTCAGTTTACTTGCAATTACTTATGGTATCCCTGATGTTTCTTCTTGTCTTGGATACATAGGATTTACCTTCTTATGGTGGTTGAGACTAGGGTTTTACAGGGACCCCTTTGATGTAAAATATAAAGACAACTAGGACTTTTTATTATTAGGCTTGTGACACACGGGCAGATTGTGTTCCTGTGTCTTCCATTCAGCTATAATGAAAAGTCACCTGCGCTAAAGCACACGCGGCACTTAATTTTCCGAAAGGTGCCTCATGAGGAAACTTCGGGCGACTTCGGAAAACGAAGCACCTTGTGTTCTTTAGCGTAGGCGACTTTTCGTTATAGAGGACGGGAAGGCAGTTCGGGGTTTGTTGCCCAGAAGAAGAGGCGATTAGTCACCAGGCAACTAAATCCCCCCGAATCTGCCTGTGTGCCACAAGCCTTAAAGGGCACCTGTTGGGTAAAAATGTTATCCCCAACCAAAGGTGCGGGCTGATAGAGCCCACATTTTTTTTTTTAATCCCCCCCGCCAGCTCTAGGCAACCCGCACCAGGAGGGAGCTCCTGAATCACTCAGTATGTGCATGCGAGTGACGTCACATGTGCATTAAGCATTAAGCACCATGAGCTCCCTCCTGGTGCAAGTAGCCTAGCGCTGGCGGGGAGAAGTTTTTAAAAAAAAAAGAACTACTGTTATCCCCAACTGGAATGCGGGCTCTATCAGCCCATACCTTTGGTTGGGGATAACATTTTTACCCAACAGGTGCCCTGTAATCTCCCCGAATCTGCCCGTGTTCCACAAGCCTTATGGAAAATTAGCATCATTCCTATGTTTATCTCCCTTTCCTATTGATAACATTGGCATCAAATACCAGTTCTAACAGTGGGGCTAGAAAATTACCAGCCAGATGCCAACTCTAAGCCCAAAGTACATATGTATTATTTGCTACAAATTTCAATTCATAAAGAATATCCCATCTGGAGCTCTGTTAATCAGAAAAGAATTGATGTCCCAACACTTCTATCAGTGCCTTGGACCATCACGTCTGTGGCCCTGTGACTATATAATTCCCACGCTCTTCTCCTGCCTCCCATGTCCCTGCTATTCTGACCTTCCTTGGCTAACACATTCCATTAATGTTTGGGAGTTTAACAATTAACTCCTCAATTCCTCAGTAAGTCCCATTACAACATCCTCAGCTTGGCACTGAACTGAAGGTGGAAACTTAAGCTCTCATTATAACTGAAATGGGAGCTGGCAGCCTGGCATGCCTGTAATTATTTGCTTTATAGATGCAGTTTCTATCATTCTTATTGTAATTAATAATGTTTAGGTTGAAGGGAATATACCCATTTGCAATCAAACATGCACTAATTGATCTCCCTCTTCACTGTGACTTTTCAGGAGTGGGCATCAGTAACAAATGTTGGGGAAAAAAGTGTTTTTAAGCATGTGTATGTTTATATGACAATGGGGACGGCTCACCTATGTTGTAGAGTGGCTAATTTAAGCAGCTTTTCCATTAGTCCTTGTTATATATTTTTTAATATATTTTTTTAATAATTTGCCTTCTTCTTCCAGCTGTCACTGACTCCATCTAAAAACAAAAGCCCTCTAAAGCTACAAATTTATTGTTATTGCTACTTACTCATCTTTCTATTTAGACCTTCTCCTACTCATATTGCAGTCTCCCCAAATCAAGGCATTGCTAGGGTAATTTGGACCCTAGCACCAAGATTATAGAAAATTGCACACTGGAGAGCTGCTTGATAAAAAGCGAAATAACTGAAAAACCACAGGTAATAAAACATGAAAACCAATTGCAAATTGTCTCAGAATATCACACTCTATATCAGTGATCCCCAACCAGTAGCTCATGAGCAACATGTTGCTCTCTAACCCCTTGGATGTTGCTCCCAGTGGCCTCAAAGCAGGTGCTTATTTTTTAATTCTAGGCTTAGAAGCAAGTTTTGGTTGCATAAAAACCAGGTGTATTGTATTGTATTTTATAACTTTATTTGTAAAGCGCTGTTAAGGAAGCGCAGTGCTGTACATAAAAGTATACATGGGGTAGACAAATAGAGTTGCCACCCAGCTGGTATTTTACCGGCCTAGCCGGTAAAACACTGGCCAAGTCCGGGCCGGTATTACAAATTTACTGGCAATAAATCTGTAATACCCCTATTAAAGGCCCCAACCCACTAGAAACGTACCTTTTTTTCCAAGGCCATGAACGCCCCTTTACAGCATTACACGCCCCTTTATTCCCGCCTCCCACCACTGTCGGTAAAAAAAAAGTTTCAAAGGTGACAACCCTAGAGACAAATCACATAATAACTATATGCAGAATCATAGGACAAAGAGCTTAAGTGCTATGTGGTAAGATAAATAGTGGGAAGGAGGTCCCTGCCCCCATAGAGCTTACAGTCCAAGCTCTGTACTTTGTACTGACAAACAGAGCCCCAATGTATGCTGCTAGTCCAGATAGGGTCTACTAAATGGCCAATCACAGACCTTTTTTGGCAGCCCAGAATTAATGTTAGTGTTACTCCCCAACTCCTTTTACTTCTGAATGTTGCTCATGGGTTCTAAAGGTTGGGGATCACTGATCTATATCATACTAAAAGTAAACTTAAAGGTGAACAACCACTTTTACCTCCTGACATTCTGGGCAAACTTAGGTAATCTTTTTTCTAATACAGCACTTAATCACAAGCTGATCAGGCTGCCAGTTCCAATCGTAATTATCATAAACGTAGTACATGAATAATGCTTAGGGTACACAAGTGTAATGCCCACATAGCTCTGCCTAATGCAGGACTGGACTGAGAATTAAAATAGGTCCTGGCATTTCAGGTACACAAGAGGCCCATCAGCCCACATAGAGGCCCAAACAGCCCCCACCAGCCCACTAAACACTGACTTTCTATGGGACCTTATAGCAGCCCCTCTGGCATTTGCCCTAACCCACAAATGGCCAGTCCGGGCCTGGCCTAATGTATATTAATTAGGTGGAGAGAAGCCTATTTGCAGAAATCATTGCTTCCTTTAAGACAACAGTTTCCACCCCTATATCACTATCGAGTGGAGTCAAGTAGAGATAAGCTTTAAAATGCCCGCTTTTGCAGTTCTGTGCTCCGCTTGGCTCTGTGTAGTCACATACAGATGGATAGTGTTCTTTTAAAGGATGTCTGATTTCAGAGCATCTGCTTCTCTCCGACTAATATTTATTAGGTGGAGAGAAGTGGCCAATACCCTTGTTTGCCTTAAGCAAACCCCGTTGAGGAAGGCATTTCGGGGGTTTTAGTTGCCCGGCGACTAAGTCTCCCCAGATCTTAGCATCTGTCACTACCCTAAAAGAGTGATGATTGCAGGGGTCCATAGATAATTAAGAGCAATGACTAGAGGAAATAACAGGACAGGGTATTGTAGCTGAGTTGTGACTGTAAAAGCTACTGGTTGTTTAATAGCATCACCACTGAACAGGTTAAAGGTAGCTAACCCACGCCTTTGCACACGTTCACACTCACCCCAGTGTTTGCTGTGGCTCTTATCCAAGGGCTAGGTGTAAGGCATAGCCATGTGCACGCCTGTATGCATTTGTACTGTACCCCACTGCCCAGACATGCCTTCCCATCACTCAAACTGAATTCCAGTGAACACAAGAACCATTTAAACCTGTTTATCTCTTACATAGCAGCACCTATTACTGGACGTGAGCCTTACGGTGCCCATACATGGGCCAATAAAATATCTGATCAGATGTCAATTGGGCAGGGCTAACTATTGGCAGGGCCCACTATTGGATCAGTCCAATATTGCCCACCTCAAGGTGGGCATTTTGGGGAGAGATTCGCCAAAGTCTTACAGATGTCTCTGTGTATGGCCACCTTTACAGTTTCATTAGATTTAGGTTTTTATCATTCTTTGGGATGGAATAGAACCCATTTTCCATGAAGCGAACGTCCTGTGGCGAGTAGCCTGCTGCCTGCAACTGGGCATGTTTAGGTAGTTTAAGCTTCACTGCGATACAGGGAGACATTACACGCAAGAACAGAAAGGAGCATCATGGGATACATTTAATGCCAGCTGTGTGCAAAGAATCCCAAGGCATATTAACTTTGTTACACTGATGCCAAGGGCCCTGTGCCCTGCAGCAAGGAGTTAATGTTACAGCCAGTAAGACAAGTGAAGTTTCCAGTTGCCTGCACACAATATCACACCACGTGTCACTTGTCAATACTCTGTAATGACGCAGGAACCTGCACCCCTCCTGTCTCAGCCCTGTCCATTATATTAGCCTCTTGCCAGTCGACATTCCTGAAGGGCCAGCGAGCCGCCTCCCTGGGCCAATGTCCAGCCTCCCTCATGCACGTCTGTAGCAGGCAGGCCCAGGCCTGTCTACTTCATTGTGTCCCTTTCAGGACAGACACAGCTGAGGGAGCAAAATATGTGAACAAATAACAGAGGGCCTGCAATGCTACGAAGATTGTTTATATCTGTTTACGGCCCTCGTCTCCTGGGGAGGCCTTAATGAATAGGTTGGACTGTCATTTTACGACGGATGCAGCTCACAGTGACCCTGTGAAAATGGACATATATTCTATCTGGTGCTGTGGAGCATGCCACTAATCACATTTATAGCCAGTATCTTGTGGGAGCTCCTTAATGTCTAGAGAGCAGCCAGGAAAGTACAGGTTCTTCTGTGTAATAGTTGTGTAACTACAGGTTACTTGGTCCCACAGAAAAGCATAATCTGTTATAATCCCATCCACCAACCTAATCCTGGGTAGGGGGTTGTCTGTTTTACATCAGTCAGGACCCCCCACACTCTCAATAATTTATTATACAACCTATAGCCACTTCTACTAACAAAATATTGTTTTACTGTACTGTCATCATATTGATGTGGTTCTTGACAACAGGTCTCCATACGCCCAAAGTATGATCCGATCATTGGCCCTCGGGCCAAAGATTGTATCAGCCTGGTTTGGCTCAGCACATGGATTGCTGATGATGAGCTTACTACACAAACAGAGCTATCCCAAGTGGTGCATTAGCTCCAGTGTTTGTTTATGGGAAAAAAATTGTTACCAACATTTAAGGGTGGTCAAAATATTTTTTGTTGTGTGGAACACTAGTTTCTAGTTACATTATATATAGGGACAAGTGGCAGGGGCACCAATTATTCCAGAAAGATGGAAGACCACCTGATCTCACACCAGGCTTGACATGAAACTTTATAGTACAGGAGTGATCCCCAACCAGTGGCTCATTGGCAACATGTTGCTCACCAACCCATTCGCAGTTGATTCCATTGGCCTCAAAGAATGTGTTTATTTTTGAATTCCTTGGCATTTGGCCAACTTTTGGTTGCATAAAAAACAGGTGTACTGCCAAACAGAGCCTCATGAAGGCTGCCAGACCAAATAGTACTTTTTTTAGATCCCCAGGAACTGTTTTCATACTTATGTTGTTCCCCAACTCATTTTATATTTGAATGTGGCTCACAGGTTAAAAGGGTTGGGGACCCCCTGTAGTACAGGGACCAGCACTTTCGTACACTTACTGCCTGAATTTATGGTGTAAATGAAGAAAGACAGTCAAGGGCAGAGCCTATTGCACATGATGCAGAACAGTACTGTCCCACTGCATCCATGTTTGGGGACGGTTATCCAGTACATTCCATATGTGCAAACTGAATAATAATTTAACGATAAAGCTATTTAAATAAGTCTATGGGACCTGCACACAGAATGACCATCTGAGTACTTTCTTCTGAAACTGCCAATGGGTTGGTGAGTAACATGTTGCAAATGAGCCACTGGTTGGGGATCACTCCTGTATTATAAAGCTTCATGTCAAGCCTGGTGTGTAAAATAGGCTCTACCCTTGACTGTCTTTCTTCATTTACATCATAAGTTCAGGCAGTAAGTATATGAAAGTGCTGGTCCCTGTACTACAACCTTTTTAACCCGTGAGCCACATTCAAATTGTTTTCCAAAAAAGTGGCAACCCTAGTTGGAGGTCAATAAGAGCAAGATTTGGGTTGAACACTTCCATGATATCCTATAGATTTTTTTGGCACTGTGGACGATCCAGCAATACGTGCATAACTTTGTTTTGAGACAAGTGTGTGCCTGGACAGTTGCCAGCAGGGTCAGAACTAGGGATAGGTAGCGTAGGCACGTGCCTAGGGTGCAAAAGCTGGAGGGTGCCAGACACATACCTCCTCTGTCGCCTACCCCATGTCCAACCTCCCATATCCAACGGTCTGTTCTGTATGTGCTTGTATTTGGGCATGCGCATGTGTCGATTTGCACATATGTGCCGCTAGCACCATTTTGCACATGCACGTCGCAAGCACCATTTAGCGCATGCATAGGACCAGCCAAGGCTGGCCAAGTTACCTAGGGCATCTGGCCAGCCTGGCCCGGCTCTGAATTGCCGATGCTCATAGGAAGGGCTTGATATAAAAAACCCTAGGCTAGAGAATAGATGATTATAGCACAGACATGAACAGTGCTAGGAATTTGTTTATGGGGTTTTACAGAAGAAGACAGCTATTCACATTGGCCTTTGCATGATACATGATGGATCTGCTCTTGGTATTGTTCATCAGCTAGGGAGATGCCACTGGTACGGGGGGGGGGGGCTGGTGAGACTGTTAGGGCTTCCTACTGTAACGTAATCTCTTCACTGCACATTAACAAGGCAGGCTCAGATAGTGTTGGTTTCTCTGTAACCTGTAAACTGATGAGTAATCACCTGTAAACTGATCTTGTGATTGTGCATTATCAGGACCTACTCTCCAGTGTGCCACTCACAGTTCTTCTAGCTTCCTCCCCCACCACAGATGGTGGAATGGTACAACACTATTTGTTCTTTAGTTAGCAGTCTAAACTCGTTCTTCCCCCAGAGATTTCTTTAATGCAAGTATGCTTATTTTTCAATGTTTCTTGTGATTTGTATGTGTATGAGAGCATTTCTTCCACGCTCATTATAAGGGTAATGTCCAACAGGGAGATTTGTTGCCCATGACAAATTTGTGCTACTGGGGGAAAATGATTTTCCACCATCAATAATTGAAATCACCTATTGAAAGCTGCCTCTCGAGGAAACTTCAGGCAACTTTGCGATGTATAAGTCTTTCAATTATTGCCAGTGCAGAAGCTTTTTTTAGGAGATTTGTCACCTGCTGCTAGAGTTTGGTGATGGTATGGCAAAGGTTGCTAGAATAGGATCTAGAGATAGATCTGCATACTTGACAGAGGAAAGGGGGTTTCAGTAGTGCTCATGCAGTGATGTAACCACCCATCAGCAGAAAGGGGGATCCCAAGGGTATGCTTCTCCCTTGCACCCTCCTTACTATTTGAAACTATGCTATCAGTTCCATTAGCTCATGAGTATGAAAGCAAGGGGGTTGTAGTACAGTGACCTTGAGGAGGCGCCAGGAAAGTGAGGTTACACCTATTGCTACTGCGTCACCTTTACACATTGAAAGTTGGGTGAATAACTGTCATTATGATGTCTTGCCCTTGGGTAGCTATGCTTCTGCACATACAGTACTTTTAACTTGCCATGTTCAAGTTACATGCCTGAGGAAGAGACCTTTCCTCTCAAAAGCTTGTGAAATGATCAGTTATTCAGTAAAGGAATGTAAATCTTCCAGGGTTTTCCCTCCCTAAAATAAGTAAACATACTTAATTACTTTATTTTTTAAATACAGTGGGTCAGTGCTGGACTGGGCTTCCAGGGATACACCAGGAAACTGTATGCACAAGACCTAGTTACCCCTCCTCATCACCCCTTTATTGCTCAAAATCTCTCTGGCCAGGGCCATATTTACAGTTTATAAAATAGCCAAGAAATGTCAGTGACTAATTTATCAAATTGTAACAGTTCCTCTGTTACAGATTTTAATAAAGCTATGTTTTGTGGACTACCCCTTTTGATAGGCTGGATAACACTTAAACCGTAACATACTTCTTGGAATAGGTTGTGGTATTCAGCCTATTGTCTGTAACAAGAAACACAATTAATGATGGACTTCAGCTATATTAATCCAGTAGGCACTGAGCATGATACTTGTCTCAATGATAGCACTTTCATGTTCTGCACAGAGACAAACATAGCTGTTCCACATTACAATATTCTCTAACAGTGGGACAGGTTCCCTGCTGATACAGCTATTTGCCCCCAGTTAGACTTATTTGGCTTTGCGTGTTAATGGCAGTGTCACAGAGGCAGTCAATGTTGCTACTGCTGGCCACTGACCATTTATATCAATGGAAAGGCACATAGAATACTCCACAGGAGCAGTTATTGGGGGTAAAAGTAACTTTTGTATTTTCTTTTAGGTTTTATTCAAGAGCTACCCATTTCAATTTCAACTGAAGTCAGCACAGGCAATATTGATAACAGCAGACAGAGTGGTCACCAGAACACTCCATATGATAGGGCTCTATGGCATTAAACAGTCCTGTAATGCACCACTTTATTTTGCTGCTCAGGGCACTATTGCTGGGGAGTATTAAATGTATTAGAATCAAACTATTGGTGTGTGAAGTTAGTGTGAAAAGAAAGAGCTAGTGATTTCTTTCCATCTAGCACTGATGTCCCTCATTCTAATGCATAACAAACCCCCTGCATCATCCATCTAGCCTGGTGGGGTCCCCAACTTTTTTTTACACATTAACCGCATTCAAATATAGCTGACTAACTCAGAGTTAG
>CM044447.1:41497597-41533510 GCA_024363595.1 Xenopus borealis
CTCTGAGATAGGTAAACAGCTTTGTTATTCTTTTCTTTCTTTTTGACAGGGGAACTGTCATCCCTGTGCTGTTATCACATCCTTTTTAGAAGGGGTCTGTCAGCTGCGACTCAAACAGAGAGAGGAAAAGGGTCATGGGGGAAATGCATGGTGTGCACACTGTATGTATACAGAAGGAACAACAACAAGGCATGGGTGTCCACATAGTTCCAAGAATTGGTTTGTAAATGTAATTCTAGCCTTATATTAGGTTTTTCTCATGTTTATTATTTATTATGGTTTACAGAAATCATACCTTCCAACATTTTGGGAATAGAAAGAGGGACAAAAAGATGGACCTACTTATCTTAAATAGTTACAATAACAGGTATGGGACCTATTATACAGAAATTTTGGGACCTGGGGTTTTCCAGATAACGGATATTTTTGTAATTTGGATCCTCATACCTTAGGGGTAGAACTACACGGCTGTTTTTGCCTCGATTCTGCTGGATCCGACCAAACGCCTGTGTCAAGTCAATGCAACGGAAATATGGTAAGTAATATAAAGTCGGATGGCGTTGCAGCGTTGATCTGACGCGGCGGTCGGATGCAGACGAAGCTTGCAGCGTTTGCATCCGACTGTCCTTTTGTGCCAATTGAACGCTTGCGACAGCTTCCAACTTTATATTACTTACCTTATTTCCGTCTCATCCGACTTGATGCAGCTGGTTTGTCACCCAGCGTCGGATCTGTCAGAATCACTGCAAAATCGGCCATGTAGTTCTACCCACAGTCTACTCGAAAATCAACATGAAAATCAACCCAATAGGCTGGTTTTGTTTACAATAAGGATTAATTATACCTTAGTTTGGATCAAGTACAAGCTACGGTTTACTGATTATTACTGATAATCAATTACTGATTATATAGAAAAAAAGGAAATCATTTTTTAAAATTCGGATTGTTTCATTATAATGGAGTCTATGGGAGACAGCCATTCTGTAATTTGGAGCTTTCTGGATAAAGGTTTTCCAGATAATGGATCCCCTGCCGGTACGTCTTTGCTTATCTTAAATTGTTGCAAAGGTATCTAAGTGCACCTGCCATGTATTCTGGGCTCTCTGCCAAAAGCCAATTATGTTTTAGAAACTTTGTATATTTTTCTGTTTTTTCAGTGCAGGAGATCAAAGAGAAAGTCAGGATATTTCAGTAACAATCCAGGACTGTGGGCTGAGCTGTCAAAATCTGGGCTGTCCTGACCGTTGGGAGTCATGGAGAAATCTAGGAAAATGTAAAGTCATATGCTAACAAGTTAAACTTCATGGCCATACACAGAGAGATTCGCTCGTTTGGCGATGTTGCCAAATGAGTGGATCTCTCCCCAATATGCCCACCTTGAGGTGGGCGATATCGGGCTGATCCGATCGTGGGCCCTAGGGCCCAATGATTGTATCAGAACAAAGTGTAAATAGGCAGTCGGATTGCGGGACAATGTCAATGAGCAGATATGGCCATGATACAATGGGATTTTTAGTTCCACGTGATCGACATCTGGCCAGATATTGATTGGGGAAGCTGTCAGAAGGCCCCATACATGGGCCAATAAGCTGCCGACTCGTCTGTCTGCAGCTTTTATCAGCCTGTGTATGGCTACCTTTAGGAAACAACTGCAACAGATGATTATGTTAATGGAATGGTTTAGTGGTAAGGCTGTATCATGTACCCTATCTTAAGGTGGCCATACACGGACAGATCCGCTCGTTTGGCGATGTCGCCAAACGAGCAAATCTGTCCCTGATATGCCCACCTTGAGGTGGGCGATATCGGGGTGATCCGATCGTGGGCCCTAGGGCCCAACGATCGGATCACAATAGAGAAGATACGGGCAGTCGCGGGACCGCATCAACGAACAGATGCGGCCGGGATTTTTAGTCTTTAGACTTTCGGCCAGATATCGATCGGTAAAGCCCGTCGGAGAGCCCCATACACGGCAAAGGGGGACCCCAAGAGACAGAAAGGTGCATTTTCAGTTATGAAAAGGTCAGGGTTTGTGGGTTGGACCAGGATTTGGCTAGATCATGGGTGGAGTTTTGGCATAATGGGACATGGTTGGGGTGAATAAATGACCATGCCTGCGCCCGAGCATTTTTAGGGTCTCATTCTACTTGTTTCCAGGGCCTATTGACCCAGGTGACAATCTAATATCTGTTAGCTCGTGGGTGGAGGTGCAATGGTGTGTAAATGTAGATGCAATCTGCTTCCAGTAGTCAAGAGTATACCCTTTGCTTTTAAGGCAGCATACCTTGGTAAGCACAGTAATAAATCACATTGATTTTAGTGCTGTAGTATAACTTGATTGTGCACTTGTATCCTGGATACTGCATGTATCAGTACCCACAGTGCAACAGTCCAAAGTGCAAACCCATACTGTGTATAACATACAGTAAGCTTATCACTGTATATTACAGGTTTTGATATTTCACAACACCCCCCCACACACTGTACTATTCTTAACTTACAGCAATGCTGAACAACGGACTGGGGCGAACACAATGTAATGTTCCTGACCTGCTGCGGCCGGGCACTCTAGGGAGGGTCAGCTTCACTATATTATTATCATCTTATTACATAATTACACCCTTCAGCTGCTGATGATAATATCTGGGACTAATTCTAAAGGACCGGTACAACAAAGGAATGCTACTTGTCCATCATTAATGGAGGCTACTGATTTATAGTGACACACAGGCTTCACATTGCACCTGTACAGCCAGTTAGACTGGTCAAGCCAACGACAAGCCAACGACGACTGTTAAATGGCGTCTAACATGGAACCTGGACAAAGGGCAAAGTACAAACATGGGACCTGTTATCCAGAATGCTCAGGACATGAGGTTTTCCAGATAATGGAACTTTCCATAATTTAGATACCTTCAATCCACTAGAAAATCACGTAAACGTTAAACAAACCCAGTAGGCTGGTTTTGCTTCCAATGAGAATTAATTATATTTTAGTTTGGAGCAAGTACAAACTGCTGTTTTATTGCTACAGAGAAAAAGGAAATTGTTTTTAAAAATTCGGATTATTTGAGTCTATGGAATATGGACCAGTCTGGATAAGGGATTTCCGGATAACGGATCCCATACCTGTATATTGAAAATATTAAGCCTAACTAACCAAAGGGCCCATTCTACATGGGCTATTTATGATCTGTGGACCCTGAAAGAGGTTGGAGTCATGTAAAAAAAGAGCTGTTCCGATTAGAGACGTACAAGCATGATGTCTTCTTGCTAAACAAGTCATTGTTGGGACGGCTACATTCACGTTACATTGTATAAGTTGGTCAAAATTCTGTTCATATGGTCCATCTCCATCTCTCACCAAGCTGCCCTCGCGAGGAAACTTCAGGCAATGTTGTGCTACATATATATCCCCATAAGCCATTTGCTCGTTAGCCGGAGGAGAGGAAACAAGTAGGGAGGCACTGAATCCTTCGAGAACCCTCCGAATCCTTTGAGAAAGATTCACCCAAATACCAAACCCTAATTCGCATATGCAAATTAGGGGTGGGAAAGGGAAAACATTTTTTACTTCCTTGTTTTGTGACAAAAGTCATGCAATTTCTCTCCCCACCCATATGCAAATTAGGGTTTCGGATTCGGTTCGGCTGGGCAGATGGATTTGGCCGAATCCTGCTGAAAAAGGCCGAATCCTGGCTGAATCCCGAACTGAATTCTGGATTCAGTGCATCCCTAGAAACAAGGGACATTTTGTTGTCTGCTGTGTCCAAGATTAATCACAGGCAGCACAATGTCCGTGTGTCATTGCCCATAACATACTATTTGCTCTTTCATACAGGCTTGTAGTTCTATCATTAATATGAACAATATAAACTACATTGTTATTTTGTTACTATATGGGAAACCCAATGCACATGTTGTGCAAACTACTACAGGTATCCGGAAACCTGTTATCCAGAAAGCACCGAATTACCGAAAGGCCATCTACCACAGACTCCATTTTATGCAAAAAATCCAAGTACTTGATCCAAACTCTGATACAATTAAAGGGGCGTTTCACATATAAATTAAAGAATGGCTGATTCTAAGCAACTTTATTTGCCCTTTTCTTCTGACTCTTTCTAGATTTCAAATGGGAGTCACTGACCCCATCTAATTAATTTTTTTATTTAGATGGGGTCTGTGACTCCCATTTGAAATCTAGAAAGAGCTCTGTAAAACTATAAATATATTGTTATTGCTACTTTTAATTACTCATCTTTCTATTCAGCCTCTCTCCTGTTTATATTCCAGTCACTTTTTCAAATGAATACATGGTTGTTAGGGTAATTTAGACCCTAGCAACCAGATTGCCGAAATTGCAAACTGGAGAGCTGCTGAATAAAAAAACCTCAACAACTCAAAAAAACCATGAAAAATTAAAGCCAATGGCAAATTGTCTCAAAACATAACTGTACAGCATACTAAAAGTTAATTCAAAGGTGAACAACCCCTTAAAGCTTATTGGAAGCAAAATCCGCCTATTGGGGTTTAGGTAATGTTTACATGATTTTCTAGTAGACTTAAGGTATGAAGACCTAAATTACAGAAAGATCCACTATCTGGAAAATCCCAGGTCTCGAGCATTCTGGATAACAGGTACCTGTATATAAAAATGAATATTTTAACAGCAACCAATCACCTGTACTTGCACCTGCATTCCACTGGGACCCATCTACAAGACTGTACTTCTATTGCTTACCCATAAAAAAAACACATATTTATGGATTAGGCCACATGGGAAGATTTGCCGCCTGGCAACTAATTGCCTCTTCTTTGGGGCGACTTATCTCCCCAAACAGCTTCCCCCTGCCTTCCAGCTGCTTCAATGAAGAATCGCCTGCACCTACTCACACGTGGCACTGCGTTTTTCAAAGTCGCTAGAAGCTGCCTCGTTAGGCAATTTCAAGCGATTTCGGGAAAGCGCAGCACCGTGTGAAAAGGCGCAGGTAATTATTCATTAAGCAGCTGGAAGCGGTTCGGGGAGATTAGTCGTGAGGCGATTAGTCGCCAGATGAAAAATCTCTCTGGACTAGCCAAATAACTGCAGTATTGAATTATTAGGACTAGTTGCTTTTGAGAACCTGCAGGCTGCATCTTATCTGCTGGCTGCTTTCCTCTGGCGCCCTCTGCTGTTCCTTCCCAAGTTTTACTTGACTGTGACTGAGCACCGGATCACACCATGACCAAGACACTTGTGTGTGTGTGTGCCAAGAACTTTATTCATCTATTGCTGTAGCATGCAGGGTCCCTTCACACATATTGCATCAAAGTGAGGGGAGAATGTGAGACCTAACTCTGTCATGATTACCATAGAAAAATAGGACTCCAGTGTTAGCAATCACACGTTCAATGAAAGAAGAATAAAGGAATCCAAAAGGAGGATAGCTCTACAGGGCACTGGTGTGTTTGCAACAAATGCATAGAAAGAAACAGGGCATAGTCTGCCACCACTCCATGGGTCAGACACACTTGTTTAGTATTGCTAGAGAAAATAACAAGTGATGCTAATCGGATAGAACAGACAGGTCTGAATCACAGAACATTATATATGGGGTTATATGTACACTGCATACCCCCCGCTAAGATTCTCTGTACATGAATCCAATCTATCCCAAGTACTTAGCCAGGAAAAGAGTTTCACTTCTCTGTTCTTTCCTACTTTTAGGGCTTCATTCCTTCCTCTATGCTTAGAAAGCGGAGTGAACTTTGGTTCCAGAGGGAAAATTTTATCCATAAATAGAGATGAGACCCTTATAGAAGAAGGCATGCCTGCACAGAAGGTAGCTCCCCTCACTCAAGAGTCAGTAAGGGGGGGCCTTCAGTGTCCATGATTAAGGGGCAGATTTGTTAAAGGGGAACTCCACAAGAATAAAACAAGCTTTTTGAAAAATAAAATTATGTAGACTTTTCATGATTTTTCATAGTTTGAAACTAGGGTTGCCACCTTTTCTGGAAAAAAAAAACCTGCCTTTCTATATATTTATCTTTTTTCCCAATTAATAACATTGGAATCAGGCCAGTAAAATACTGGCCAGGTGGCAATCCTATTTGGAACAGTTCCCTAAGTCTAGCTCCCTGCTCTCCTGATCTGTCTGACTACTTTGCTGAGCTGGCTCACTACTGTTACGTTGTATCAGCAGCCATCTGTCCTCAGCTTGCATCCTCCAAACCCCACAATTTCTTGCACATTTCAATAAGGATAGGAACATCAAAGTGCTATACATTTTGGGTTATGTAGTTTCTGTATGCTGTCTGTAAGCTGTGGAGTTGTTGTGGACAATTTGTAACATCATTGTTTTAGTCCATCCTTCCCTGCCAGGATTTCAAATGATGCAGAAAGAGAAGAACTGTTAAATAGCTGGATTTCAGCATAGAAAATGGCATTTATTCTACTTTTTAATGAAACGGGTAACTGCGATGACTATATTACTGTGTAACGTGGGCCTCTTTATCAAATTTTGGTTTGGAGGCCGGAGTTCCCCTTTAACGGTCGAATTGAAAAATAAAAATGTTTTTATGGTTAAAACTTCCAAATTGTGAATTATCTAAACTTGATTCAAGTTTTAATTCTATTTTGAATTTCAAAATTTATCATACTCTGGACCTTTAAGAACTCGAATTCGATTATTCGCAACCTAAAATCTGTTGCGTTGATGAAGAAGTCAATGGGAGAGGTCCAGGGACCAATGTGGACGTTAGTCGCCTTCCTGACATTCAAGTTTTTTTCCTCCAAAATGGAGTTTAGTCAAATTAATCCTAACAGAGTTTTTGAGTTGGGAAAATTCATGCAAGTTTTAGATATTCGATTTTTTAATTATATAACCCCCCAATCAAATTTCGAGTATATTCGAATTTAAAGAAGTTTAAATAAGCTCACATGAAATTGAAATTCAATCTTTAAGAAACGTGCCTGGAGTGGCTCTGTTTATTTAAACTTTATGGACTTTGTAAAGCAAGTTGGATCTTTGGGCTCCAAAATAAGCAACCATCTGCTTTACATTTCTCTTACCAGCCATTAGAGAACAATCTTATTGGTTCTGATCCACGACTGAACTCTGTGTTTGACCACAGGTAAGAGAACAACCAGTATAGTGATTCCTGTTGTTTGTTTGTTGAGATTCTTGGTTTGTACAGAGGGAGACTGGACTCAACCTTATATATACTGCTTGATCATTACATATAAAAACAGTACAATATGTAATATAGTATATATGTAAGGATAAATATGGGCAAGTACATATGTTGGGTGGGCAGGTTAGTGTATATTGGCAGGAACACACAGTCTTGAGCACTTAGGAACATGTGCAGATGATTCTGACTCATTCCATAGAACCGACTGTATCTGGATATGGATTATTAAGTGTAAATACATGAAAAATGACATTAATTGTGCGAGGGTTGTTAGACAGCAATTCAAACACAAGAATGGAGTGTGACTGGTTTGTACATTTTTAGTGAGGCTCTGCTCAATTGTGCAGGAAAACCACTTGAGGCTGAATGGAATGAATAGAAGGGGGGTAAAAGTGAAAGTCAATGCATTTATAGACGCCACCCAGCAGGGCAGTCTGAGCCTTAAGGTGGCCATACACTATTAGATCTGCTCGTTTGGCAATCTTAAACCGATAAACCCACTAAATGCAGGGCGATAGCTGGTTAATCTGAAAGACAGGATTATAGTGATGCGTATGGGTGCTGATGGGTCGCAGGACTGCATCAACTTAACGGTGCAGTCCTTGATCCAAGAAAAAAAATCAGACTTGCCCAATATGGATTGGGGGGGGGGATACCAGTCAAAAGCCCCCACACACTGGCAAATAAACTGCCAAATTGGTGTGAAGGATTGATATCTCCAGCTTTAATCTGCCCGTGTATTGTCACCTTTACAGGGTTAGGGGTTTGGGCAGAACAATTCACTACTACAAACTGCCAGAAAGAGTGCAAACAACCCTATTCCTGCCTAGATTTGGTCAAAGGACATGTTAGGAACCTGTAGGTGCTACATGTGGCTGTCTGAGGCTTGCTTGCAACACTGAAATGAAAAAAAGCCAACCATATGTAGTAGCTACAGGTTACAGCTTCACGTTTTCTGGGACCATCAGTACCCCAAGATTGGGGCCCACCATGTCTTTTCCTGCACCTGATATGGTGCATATGCCTGTGGGCCTAAATTGGGGTCACGATTGCCCTTTAGCAATTTTATTTTTTCCCCCAGAATTTTCCTATGAATTCTAGTTTCTACATGTAATACTGCAGTACTTTTATGGTATGTTCTATTAAGCTGGTCTCTCTTGCTTTTGTCTATATATTATTATTGTCTACGCTCTATTCTTAGCATACAGTGCTGCAAATTATATTCAGGAATTATATAACCTCTGTATATTAGTGCAAGTGAAATTCAGGTGGAAGAGACAATGTGATCTTTATACAATAACATTGCTCCTTACTGGATAACCTGTTCACGTGTGGCTTAAAACAAACATTCTCCACCACTGATACAACCAATAATAAAGTCTCTCTGACTAGAGCAAATCAATCCAGGGTGATACAACAGTGCTAATAACGCCAAGCCTATCTTTCTTCCCCATGGCAGGGCAGCATTGCCAGCTTTCTATTGCTAGAGAGGTAATGGCAGTGCAACATCACATAGAGTGAGATATAACGAGCCACCCCTGCCTTTACATTTATATACAGAATATGTACATCATGGGTAGGACAGACATTAAACAGAGGAGTGGAACAAGCTTCCCTTCCCAGCAGAAGTTCAAAGCAGGTTCCAATAAGTCCAAAGTACCAGAAGTGTGTGACGAGGAGTAGGAGTAAGTCTATGAGATATCCTGAGTGACTGTGGGATGGCAAAACCTCTCAGTGGATGATGAGAAGTGTCCCCAGGGTAAGCAGCAAAACTGATCAGTATATGAGAGGCCGGCGTTCACACTAACTCAGTGTCCATCTGGCTCTCCTTGTCCTCATGCAGCGAGATGCAGTTGTCCGACCCATGGTATGGATTACTCCGTTGCTGCCCAGGGACACTGGTGTAACACCCATCTACAAGGGATTATGCAGAGACATTACAAAGGCATAGATGACCGTAGGAAGCGTTAACAACTGGTACAGTTGAAAGAAACAAAAGGGGGTAAATTAATGATATTCCATAAGGTTCAGAAAATAAAGGGAAGCATTCTCTGTGGGTATTAGAATGCAGCATACCTAATTTCCAATCGGTACTGGCTGGGGTTCCGGAGCAGCCACTGCAGTAGGGGGCAATTTAAAGAGACACAACAAAGACAGAGGGAGAAAAGAAGGGATTGAAACAGAGACAGGAGGGAGGGAAAAGTGTAATGTACAAACATCACAAAACAGACAGATGAGTATAATGCTGAGACTAAGCAGCACCCTCTTTGTGCAACACAGTCATAGAGTTGGGTATGAGATGCTACAAAGGCTGATCCATCAGACAAAGTGCCACAATACTGTACAACAGAATTACTTCATACACAATAACACAGCCTTCCCTGCTCTCTACCATGGGACAGCAAGACCACACATTCCTCTCAAACATTTCCCTAAAACACTTTTTTTTAGTTCATCAGTGTGTATTAAGTGATATATACAAACTGGCCCAAACTAGCACTATACTAGGCTCACAGATGACCCCTAGTGGCACATGTATGTGGCCACTTAGCAACCCAGAACAGCATGGGTATTAATCCTATTTGATCTCCATTGTAAGCAGCAGTCCTGTCCTACTTTAGAATTTTGTATGCTCTCCACAATCCAACTAAAATCCATTTTTATATACACCATGTTTGACAAAAGTAAAATACTTAAGCCAATACATATTAGCAATATCACATTTTTAGAGCTCCATTTCTAAAGCAGCCGTGTCTTTTTGACGTAGCTCTGCTTACATCTCTGTAGATCCTGCTTATTTCCCAGTTATTTCCGTTACAACCTAGTTACCACCCAAATCAAATTATCCAATAATTCTATTCTATTAAAGGGGAGCCTACTCAAATATTTTGCATGAAAAAAAATCGAACAATGTTACAGTATACATAAGTAAATACTGAGTGTTACAAAAACAGCTTTTAGCTGATTGTTCCCCCTACCCTCTCCCCAAGCACACTGGTGTCTGCAGGTAAAAGTCCTGTGACCCCCCAATAGCAGCTCTGGAACTGCAGAAAATGACAGTAGGGTTGGCAGCCATCTGCTTCACATCCTTCATCTCTCACACTGGTACTGTTTGTTTGTCATCCAGGAGCATGCTTATGGCACTATCTTTCAGGGAAACAAAAGCAATACTTGACACAGCCAAAGAGTTTCCCACCGTTTCCTTTGTATTGTGTACAAAGATCACTATCTGTATTGCTTATGCTAAACCAGCTGCTAAACTGGGATCAGCTGCTCTTGCACAGACTTCTCTATCCCTAAAAAGTAATAACTTAGGCCAGAGATCCCCAACCTTTTTTTACCCCTGAGACACACCAATATGTAAAATTTGGGACAACAAAAAGTTGTTATGGGTGCTAAATAAGGGGTGTGATTGGCTATTTGGTAGCCACTATGTAGACTGGCAGCCTACATGAGGATCTATTTGCTAGTACACATGGATTTTATCAACTAAATTGTGTCTCCAAGCCAGAAATTCAAAATGAATCACCTGCTTTAAGGCCAATAGGAGTATCAAATGGGTTGGTGAGCATCATGTTGCTCACGAGCCACTGGTTGCCACACAGGACATTAGCTTGTGGATACATTTAGGACTAGAATCAGCCCCTAAACCAGCATCAGGTTTCTCTTGTGAGCACAACTGGAGCCATTGTATTGAGCCTAATGCACATTCTGGAAATGAAGTATGCCGAGTACCTGAGCATGGGCCAATGCTGTAGCTTCAGGTGCAGACACAGATGAGGCTGATGCCAGTGAAGGGGCTTATTCTAATTTGCATTTACCTGCAGGTTGAGAAGCCTGTTTGCCATTAGCTTTAATATCATTCTTGTAATAAAATATTCAGGATCACAAACATTAATACAAATACATTTTATAAAATGATATTAAAAATAAAATCCGCTACAGCCTAGATGCATATTTTATAGGTATGATGGTTGCCCTTTACACTGACAGTTGTTAAGTGTAGCTGTAAAGAGAACCTTGGTGTGTGCTGACTCATGCAGGGTAAGATGCCTTGCACCCTGTTCGCACACAAAGCACCCCAAGGGTTTCCTGCAGCCTGATGTGCAGGGGCATGCGAAGGGGGCAGGAGTGGAAGCAAGGACAGGAGAGTAGCAGGCCCAGGCAGAGCAGAAAGCAGTGAGCACAGCTGACACATAGTGAACATGAACTTTTACTTCAGGTATGTGACATACAGAGAGTGTGAACGGGGTGGGTGGGAGGGACAGAAAGAAATAGAAATGTACAGCTATAGGAAGTGTGAGTGACAGAAGAGGAATAAAGACAAGGGATACAAATGGGGGTAATATCCAGTCTTATTTACTGCCAATGAACTGCTCCCTATTTTCTACCCAGATACAAACATACAGGAGCAAATCCTGCACAACTCTAAATGCTGGGAAATAAAACTAGATCCACTAAATTCTCATACATCGAATAAAAAAGGGTCAGGGCTGAAGCATTACTAGAATTCCCAGCACCCCTGCCAGATGCTACTATTAATACTTATCAGTGGAATGAAGAGCTTTTGACTGCACAAAATATTACAGGATAGGAGTAAACTGATATTTATTATAAATGCAATAGCATAGAAAATTTTATCTACTTTCAAGTAATATATATCCTTTCAAGGGTACGTTTATGTGGGTTGAGCAAATCTAATCTTCCCCAGTATTCTGTGCACTTTCTGCTTTCAAGCTGCTCAGTTTCCCATGTGGTGAAATTGCATCCCAGCTGGGAAAAAGGGTGGTGGGGGTATATTATATTGATCTCAATGCACCAGTACATCATTGCTACCTGATATAAAGTTTCGTCACTACAGGAACTGCACCACAAAACTGCTTTCCCTGGTCCAAGAGGATTATTGCAGTGCTGTGTCACCTCACCATATTTCCAAGGGAACAAACAAAAAAAAAACCCAGGACCAAAAATACAGAGCTTAACCCTGTACGAGGCTGAAGCAATATCATTTCCTCCCTCCAAGCTGAACCTTACAGCATCAAAGTGAGGCAAGGGGGAGCTCTCTTCACTAGAAGAGCCAAAATTCTAATTTAAATATGGAATTTTGGATCCTAAAGTTACCAGGAGTGGCTTTTTTGGCGCCCCTAGTAAGCTATGTGGCATTGCCCCATAGCTGGAGTGCCCCTGCCCTGTAAAGTGCAAGGTGCTTGGATATTAGATACCTTAAGTCATGGCAATGTGATGAAGACCCATTTTTGGAGAATCACTTAAAGAAGAAGGAAAGCCTTCGTGCACTTGGGGGTGCCAAATGTTTAGGCACCCCCAAGTGATTGTATTGACTTCCGGGAAAACCTGGACCAGTGCTCCTATCAGCAGAAAACTGCACCGACCTAGGGTTATACCAGTGAGCACCACGGAGCAATCCTCTTCTGGCTTCTTCTTTCTTCAAATTTCCCAGGGCAGACGCATGCGAAGTTATAGCAGAAATAGCCGACTTTTTAGTTAAAGTTTGGATTTTCGTTCTACTGCGCATGAGCAGCCACGCAAAGTAAGAGGAAGACAGAAGACCACTATGTGGTGCTCACTGGCATAATTCCCGGGCCGGTGCAGTTTTCTGCTGATATCAGGTAAGTTAATGCAATCACTTGGGGGTGCCTAACATTTGGCACCCCCAAGTGCATGAAGACTTTCCTTCTCCTTTAAAGGACAAGGAAAGGCAAAAAAATAAAATCCCATTTTTACTTTCTTTAATGAAAAAGAAACCTATCTCCGATATACTTAAATTAAAAAATCTCTACCGTTTTTATAAGAAACCCAACTGTATGCAGTGAAATTCTCCCTTCATTTACTTCTGTGGATAGGAATGGTCAGATGGTCCCGAAATGCTCTGCAGAGAAACAAACACACTCATGAACAGCAGGGAGAGCCCCTGCCTTATTTTCCAGCCATGCAGAACTGCAGCTTGGTTTCCCTGTAGAGCAGTCAGCGACTGTGTAGAGATTTGTATTGGATTTTATTTTTACATCCCTTTTACAGTATCAAACTCCAGTTGCAGACACTTGTTCTGCAGAGTTGGAGAAAGTTTGTATTAAACAATACAAAAACTATAAAACACTTATTAGATTACATGACAACACAGGACCTAATGCAGTCTGCATATTCTGATTATTAATCAGTCTTGCTGTATCTGGCAGATATTATTTGATTTGTGCCATTTTGATAATTTATGACGATCCCTAAGCAGCACAGACCACACTGAGCATGTGCAGGGTCAGGGCCAGGCAAAGATGTTTACAAATCTGTGTAGAGATTTGTATTGGATTTTATTTTTACATCCCTTTTACTGTATCAAACTCCAGTTGCAGACACTTGTTCTGCAGAGTTGGAGAACGTTTGTATTAAACAATACAAAAACTATAAAACCCTTA
The DNA here is from genome assembly GCA_024363595.1 of Xenopus borealis. Lineage (NCBI taxonomy): Eukaryota > Metazoa > Chordata > Amphibia > Anura > Pipidae > Xenopus > Xenopus borealis. Next base: position 41,511,202 of record CM044447.1, read on the forward strand.
TTAGATACCATGACAACACAGGACCTAATGCAGTATGTATATTCTGATTATTAATCAGTCTTGCTGTATCTGGCAGATATTATGACAATTTATGACGATCCCTAAACAGCACAGACCATACTGAGCATGTGCAGGGTCAGGGCCAGGCAAAGATGTATAACAAAGTTACAAGATGACAGCCCCCTGTGGCCAACTTTGAAAGCATAAATCATTTGTTTTATTAGGCTTGAGGTGCAGTAAGTTCATGTTTATGTTTAGTATACAAAATACAGCATTTCTAGCCTTATTCTATTTTAGACTTTCCTTGTCCTTTAAAGATGCAATTATAGAGGAAGGGAGAGAGATGGGATCCCAAGATCACTGACTGGTATGTGGGAATAAGGTTTGTGGCTAGATTTGGGGGTAGTAAAAAACAGTGAAACTGAATGTATAATTTGCCCATTTATTGGCCAAGAATCTTGGAACCTAAGCTGCTCATGTGCCATATTCCTGGAGATGGAAAATATTCCCCCTCTCAAAGAAGAGAGGTGGAAAAAAGTCAGTGTGGAAGAAAGCTGTAAAGGAAGTAGCAGCTATAATCTAGAGTCCGACCTGGAGTGTCACCCACAAAGTGGCATTAGGGAAGGGGCTGGGCTCTAAAGATGGACAGAGGAGGTGAAGAGTTCATGTTCAGAAGGCAGCCACTCACCGGCCAGGCAGCCCTCAGAGCCCCGCACATTGTCCAGAACGTCCCTCAGCGTGACACCAGCAGCATTGTTATTGTCACACTCTCTGCCAGTCCTCTGCCCTGCAATAGAGTTAGAGAGGTTAGAGGCGGGCAGAGTGGGGCAGCCAATGGACTGCCCCAAAAAAACATAAAGGGTTAAGTGTGTACAATAAGGGAGAGGTGCAGGTTTACTGGCTTAGTACCACTGCCATGCAGGAGATTGAGACGGCATCATGCACTCTTTGTGACAGTTTGCGCCATGGAAGACAGGACTATATCTATGTTTTATAGGGTAGCCAAGGGTTTTATAAGCTGTATGGCACAGAAACCAAATGAACAGCCCTCTCAGGCCAGGTTGCTGCAGTCAAGAACAGCCAGAGGGTCATGCATTTCGCATCCCCTTGCATGGTCCCAATTCCCGTGTCTTCTGGCAAGGTTGGTTAGACAGTAGTGTATGATGTGCAGACGTTAATTAGTTGGGGGTCTATATGAGCTCTGTCCAGCAGTGAACAAGTTAAATTCGTGTGTTACCATCATCTTCCTCTGGCGATGCAAATTCTTCCTCTGTGACATTTCCCTGATACAGAAAGTGGCAAATAGAAAAAAAATTAAAATAATTATGACTGTGATATTTCGGTGACAGTTCTCATCTTATTTCATCTGCCCTTTCTCCCCATTTTGTCCCTTTATGTAAATATTATAAAATATAGGCTCATCTTCATGGGCCCCACAGAAAACTCATCCTGGGTAACTAAACCCAATCACAATGATCTAGATTGATTTGGCCCAGCTCCCCTCGTTCGGGAAGTTGGTTGTGTATGGCCAGCTTTAAAATGGCTGACAATAATGATCTGCCATTAAAATCCATGATGAGCTACAGCATTCCAATGAGCACTAGTAGAGGCAGCAGCACCAAACAAATTCCTGGTATAAACATGTAGTAGCTCAGTGTGGGTTATCTCAGCTCAAGTATGCAATGTGCCAAATCATGAGGAACCTGGTTGTTTTAGATTAGAACACGCTACAGAACAGGAAGAATCAGACAATCCTGTTTTTATGCATGTCTTTAGTGCATCTACTACAACCATTGTACTCCATAGTTTATCAGATTAGGCGAGCCCTGTGGGTTTACAAGTTCCTGGGACAGCTTCACTGTATACAAAGTCTTAGAACCTCTAATCCAACACACCCTTCTGACAAGTACAGACTAAACTTGCCATTTTTTTAAAAGGGGTTGTTCACCTTTAAATGAACTTTTAGTATGATGTAGAGAGTTATATTCTGAGACAATTTGCAACTGGTTTTCATTTTGTATTATTTGTGGTTTTTGAATGATTTAGCTTTTTATTCAGCAGCTTTCCAAGATTGCAATTTCAGCAATCTGGTTGCTAGGGCCAAAGTGACCCTAGCAACCATGCGTTGATTTGCGACTGGACTAGAAATAGGAGAGGCCTGAATAGAAAGAGGAGTAATAAAAAGTAACAAAAACAAATGTGTAGCCTTACAGAGCATTTATTTTTTAGATGGGGTTGGTGGCCCCCAACTGAAAGCTGGAAAGAGAAAAAAAAAATGAAAAAGGCAAATAATTAAAAATTCATATAAATAATGAAGACCAATTGCAAAGTTGCTAGGAAATGGACATTCTATAATGTTTAGAAAAGAAGACAGGCACTTGCAAAGACCAATCCTCCAGGCAGGCTTGTCAAAGCATCAATGCAGTTTATTCTGGTGCAGAGGATACAGCCTTACGCATTTCATATCACTCAGATACTTAATCATAGGCTAAATGTTCTTACATCCCACATCATATTTAAAACAAAATACAACCAGAGTGCAACATACAACAATGTCATTAACGAGGTAATAAGGAGTGCCGTCATAGGAAGCCCTTAATCTGACCTCAATCAAATAACGATGATGGGCAGGTTGGCTGCCATCTTGGTACTCTCCAAATAGGTTGTTTCAAAGTATCAAAAACTTTATACACACAATACAAACACATTTTATAAACAAAGTATTAAAGTAAAATAAACCAAAGGTTGTACGTCTATGGAGAACGATTTAGACTGTTAACTAATATAGTGTAATCTAATGGAGTCATTATACAATAAGGTCTGTGGTACCTCTGCATCCATTTCCTCTGCAGAGACGGTCACAAAGTGCGGCTCCGGGGACTCTGCAGGTGACAGCTGCAACATAGAAGGAGATGCATTAATGCATATGTTTAGCACCAGGCAGGGCTGCCATCTGTGGGTGACAGATAGGAGTCAAGTCAGGGACCCCAATGTAATAGGAGCCTTGAAAGACAACAGTCACAAAAAGGAAAGGGGATAGGTTTTAGCAGACAATGGGGCATGGCTTGGGTGGATCAGGGGCATGGACAAATGTGATAAAAAAGCTTTTTCTTTATTAAATATGGGTCCCAATTCTGTTTAATTGGCAAGGCCTGCAACCCAAGTTGAGATGTATTAAAATCCATTACACCCCATAGAAAAGATAGATAGATAATAGGTGTGCTGATCGGCTACATTGTGTTTGATTTCTGCCACCCAAGTTGTCTGGTTTAGCAGAGGATGAAGAATTCAGCCCTGTTAAGTACGTGGCCTTGTGATTCTGACCCTGAACCCAGGTCACCACCTAAGAACCGCCAGTAAGACTCTGTGCTTAGGTAACAGAAGGGAACGTGAATGGCACAGCCAATGCATAGCTCATATAGTGGGATGCCAGATCTTACCTCTCCCTCCATAGAGGGGGATCCACTTGCAGCTGCTGGAGGTGATGGAGTGATCCCCCCTTCCTCCTCTTCCATTCCCCCAGCTGTGTAGGAGCCCGACATGGAAGATACGGTGTCAGTGCTGAGCTGGGACTGCTGGCTGTGGGACGAGGCCATGGACATTACGGACTGCGCCAGGCTACTGCTCAGGGGGTCTGCGCAAAAGACGGGGGGTTTGGAGAGAAAAAGAGACAGAAAAGAAGGAGCAGCAGCAAGAGTGAAAGGCAGAAGGGATAGAGAAGGCAGAGATTGGTGAGGCAAGCAGAAAGGGATGAGATACACAAGTGAATGAGAGCAAGTGGTGACAATGCAAAGAGATGGGAGAATACAAATGAAATGTCTAGCAAATACAAAGTACAAACAAAACTGTACACGGAATGACGAAGAGATAAAAAAGCAGCAAAACTAAGGAAGAGGTCACTGTGCCTGTGTTTGTAATGGGCTACGGGCAACATGGATGGATTTCTAGGGGTTTCCTATCATAACCACATATAGGGCAAAGATATAGAGCTCACCAATCCTGCTATGATGCTGCTTTGTATGTAATGGAAGGGAGTTACCTCCTTGCATTGGACTGCCCAATGCTGCCTGACTGGTTTAAACTTTACTAGTAATATTATTAGTAGTAGTAGTGCAGAGTGATTGCCCCACCGTGTGGTCGCAAGTAGTAGGTGCAAAAAAGGAATGCAAGTATTTTGTTAATCGGAACAGTAACACCAAAAACATTAAGTGTTTAAAAGGAATTACAATATAATGTATTGTTGCACTGCACTGGTAAAACTGGTGTGTTTGGTTCAGAAAACTATAGTTTATATTAAAAAAGTTGCTTTGTAACCAAGGGGGCAGCCATTCAGGAACAGGACACACAGCTGATAACTTACATTTTGAAGAATTCCATTATATACTGCAGAGCTTATAGGTTATCTCCTGTGTATCCTGTACCTTTTCTCCCTTTTCAGCTTTGAATGGCTGCCTCCATGGCTAGACAGTAGCTTGTTTATATAAACTAAAGTTGTTTTTCTGAAGCAAGCACAACAGATTTACCAGTGCAGAGCAACAGTGTATTATATTGTCATTATTTTAAAACATGTTCAGTTTTTGGTGTAAAGGCATAGATACACCAAAACAAGGTTCATATACTTGAAATCAAATTCAGGACTACCCTGCTCATTTAAGACATTTTTGAATAATGTTATTTGTATATATTATATAAAGAGCAAGTATGCACATATATATTTGACATAAATACCACACCACAATCTATAATGTAGTTTATATAAGTAAGTTACTAGTAAGTTGTCCATTTCAATAAGTCTGGGCGAACCTATAAACAGAGGTCACAGATCCCTGCAGGCCTATAGGATAAAACAGGACTGGTACATGAGATTTATATGTGTTTGCCCACCACCTGCAAATAAACTGTTTTTACTATATGGCTTTAGTAAAGAAGGCCAAAGATGACACATTTCTGTGTTTATGGCCTTTTAAGATCAGAATATGTTTGTACCACACCCAGTTATTTATATCTAGAGATGAGAGAGTTGTAGTCAGAGGGATAGTGTTTGTCACATTGTTGAGAATGTTTACCTTCAGGGGAGGTGATTGTAGGAGACAGGGGTGTTCCCGTGCAGGAAGACTGATCGATGGCCCCAGAGGAAGACAGAGTCAGGTTTTCACTTTCTGGGGTCCCGCCACACTCCTGGGTAGCAATGCAGATAATGGGTATGAGCCTTCACCTTCATCATAATGCAATGTAGAGGTGAACTATATACATACATTTCTAATGATAAAGCCAGACTTTCAACTGTCAGTACCTGGTCTGCCTTCAGCTCAGACTGTCCCTTGTATACAAGTACACAAATGTGACCAGTAGTCTCTTTCCTGTACCTCTCAACACATCTCACCTACTTGCCATGACCTACCAGTCAAGCTGGAGCACTTTCTCTGACTTACCAGATATTAAGGGACATGTTTACCAACAGTTGAGATAAATATCTGGAGAGATTTCTGGAGATGTCAGCCATAGCAACCCATCAGATCTTTGCCTTTGTTTTCAAACTCATAAATGGCTGTTTAAATCTAATTACAGATTGGTTGCCATGGGGCAACATCTCCAGAAATTGCTCCAGATATGTATCTCCAATGTTAGTAAACATGCCCCTAAAGGTGGCCATACAGGTAGAGATCTCTCCCAGATATGTCCTTGAGGTGGGCGATATTGGACTGATCTGATCATGGGCGCTAGGACCCAATTATCGGATCATAATGCAGGAAATATGCATGGTTGAATCAATGAACAGCTGGTGTTGTGATCCGACAGGATTTTTAGCCCTGTCTGATCGACATCTGGATGACTTGCGGCCAGATATCGATCAGGAAAGCACCAAAACACGGGCCAATAAGCGGTCAACATGGTCTGTCAGCTGATTTTATCGGCCTATGAGTGGCCACCTTTTCTACTGCACTCATACTCATATGAGCTTTTCCCCAATTCCTGCTGCATGAATCCTCCTTTGTTACTGTTTCCTATTAGATATCCTCATGTCTTTCTGAACAACATTCTCCATTCTCAAGTCTCCTCTCCTACACAACACCACTCGCTCTGTCTCACAGCTCTCCTTACCTCTGCCAACTGGGATGTCTTTTTCCTGGGTGTCCGGATTTCCACTTCACTGAATGATTTTTCCATCTCATCTTCTTGCAGCACTGAAGAATTTTGGGAAATGGACCTGAAGGAACAGATCAGTACATATAAGTCTATCTACTGTGTTTAATTGTGTAACCCTCCTGACACAAATCGACTGCAGCTGCCATATTACTTGCCTTGCTTTAATGTTCACCAATGGCCATAGTACCATAATATTAAAGTGGGGCAAAAAGCTTTCTTTGCTGCAGAAGCTGTGCACAGGTCCACCTCAAATGCAACATATTAATTAAAGAAATGCTCAGCTTCATGCTAAAAACATTTGTGCATTTTAGCCATATTTAAATTATACATAAACATTCACTCCCTCGTGACGCATTTCGCACTTCATCAGAGGAGGTGTGGCTAGTAGTAATCATATCCCTTAAATACTTATGTACTTATTTTACACAGGTTCTGGGGTTATCAATATAGCCATCTCTAATGCGCCTTCATCACCTAACTAATGACTTACTTCACTCTTATTCTGAACTAGTGATCACTCCTGTTCTCCCAAACAGTTAACATGAGTAAATTATATATAGTGGATAATGTACCCCCTACTGTAATTTATAAAGATATTATGTTACCGAGGAGTTATGTGACCATATAAAAGCACGAGGCCGCAGGCCGAGTGCTTTTATACAGGTCACATAACTCCGAGGTGACTTGTAATATCTTTATAAATTATAGCAGGGGGTACATTATTCATTATAATCTACAATTTAAAGGTGCAGTGTTGTGATTCCTAAAGATGTCTGGCTTTGCTTTATGAACTTCAAAATTAGTCTGTTTTGCTTCTGTCCCACTTAGGGTTGCCACCTTTTCCTGTAAAAAATACCGGCCTTCCTATATAATTGTCTTTTTCTCCTATTAATAACATTGGGATCAACCATCAAAAATACCGGCCAGGCCGGTAAAATACCGGTCAGGTGGCAACCCTAGTCCCACTAGCTGTGTTTTTTTGTACCCTTGCCTTCTTGCCTGCCATGGGTAACATCACATGAGAAAGGCCAGGGAAGGAGGGAGATTGAAGGTGGGAGGGGGAACTAGTTGAGAGAGAGAGAGGGGTTATGCAAAAACTGGGTGGGACAGTGGAAAGGAGGGGGGGGGCAAGAACAGAGAGAGACCAAGTTAGGTGGAGGGAGATCTGAGAGGGGGCCTAGACAAAGTGAAATTGCAGAGGCAGGTACCAAAACAGGAGACAGGGGTTGTGAGAGAGAATGCAAAGAGGAAAGGGAAGAGCAGTCGGACGTGGATGTGTAGGGCCAGTGAGACAGGACACTGAAGCAATAGGGGGGCAGTACCTGAGGAGTGAGGAAGGTTCCATTACTAGGGGATAGAGGGCTGTTTTGTTTACTTACATCCATTCTGCGAGACACCCTCAATCCCAGCCTATCCCAAATGTGCCCAGGAACAACCTTGGTGCTGATCATTCCCCATTTATTTTTTTTTGCAGCACAAGCCTTTTTGCTGCTGCTCTTAGAGAGCCTTCCCTGCCTGCATTACCACTACATTAGAAGCAGCAGCAGGGCTGGCATCCCGAGCTCTGTGTCAAGCTACAGCAGTCACATCATTGAACAAGTGACGCTGCTCCTAACAGGAGTGAGAAGAGATAGCACCGTATAAGTTCAAAACCCCGCCTCCTTAGACTTCACGGCTGACAGTGCAGCTCCCTCGGGCTTAGAGTCGTGGCTTCCAGGAAAGGAGGAGTCTTCCGTGCTGCTTCTGCTCCGTAAGTAAGATTTTTAATCCTGGAAGTGAGATGGGAGGGGGGAGAGCAGTGCAGAGCTGAAGGTAGACAGAAGTGCTGAGCAGCGGCAGAAGTGCAGACCCAGATAAACGGCGCGTTCTGACATCAGAACGTGCCGTTTATAAGGATATAATTTACAGTCTGGTCCCATTGGGAAATGACCAGACTGTAGATTATATATAGATTCTCACCATACCTGAAACAGGAGATACACCCACTAAATTATTGAATTATTATAACTCCCATAAAGCTACCTGTAAGCTATCAAACTCATACATAACCTCATATGTTTATTACAAGTTTTTTTTTTTAAACCGTTAAAAACAATATTCTCAATTCCATAGCGACGTAAGAAATGGTTTTAATTCAAAATGACTATTCATTCCCTCCCTAAAAATCCAATTTGATTCCAGTCTTAATAGTGAAGTGGTCAAATTTCCATAACTTAAGGTAGGCAGACTGGGTGGGGGGTAGTTTTTACTTAAAAGAAGGGCAATAAGAAATACAAATTGCTGAAGTTAATTTTAAATTACTATTAAAACAAATGACACATGGCCAGAGCTGTTAACTAGTGAAGGTAGCAAAGTATGCCCATATCATTCTAACAGTGCTGCCCTACTCTCTATAGCAGGGGTTCCCATCCTTATTTGCTCGTGAGCCACATTTAAATTTAAAAAAGAGTTGGAGAGCAACACAAGCATGAAAAAGTCCCTGTGGATGTCAAATAAGAGCTCTGATTGGCTTTTTGGTAACCCCTATATGAACTGGCAGCCTACAGGAGAGAATGTTTGGCAGTACACTTGGGTTTTATGCAACCAAAACTTGCCTCTAAGCCATTAATTCAAAAATCAGCACCTGCTTTGAGGCCACTGGGGGCAACATCCAAGGGGTTGGAGAGCAACATGTTGCTTGCGAGCTACTGGTTGGGGATTACTGCTCTATAGCCTTACCTAGATATGCTCTTCTTCAGTTTTAAGGCTTGGCTTCCACAGAGATGCTGCAAGGGTGAGTGCATGCGGAGATGTATGTCACTGCCATATGATGGCAGAGCTCCAGGGCGTCTTGCTTCTCCTAGAGCCCGTAGTGGGGGTACAGAGGGTGATGGGGTCAGGGGACCATTTAGGGCCTCCAGAAGAGAGACCACCTCATATCCAGGAGGTACATGTTCTGACTAGAAAAGATATTATTGGTAAAGAAAGTGTGCAAATTCAAAAGGAAAGGCAAATAATACAACCCGAGACAAGTGTGTAAGAGAAGAATGAATGACAAAATAAATTGACACATTTTTTCAGCAGATTCAATTTAGTCCTCCGTGTTCAATACAGAAAAATGCATATTCATAAATACAATTATTGTATTGCACTCCCTTATTCATCCATAGCAAATGACAGGGCTTACAATAGATATTAGATTGGCTCTGTGTCACTTGTGACAGAATGCTCTGTTATAAAGATAGCTACAATCTCAGCCACAAAGCAGGACAGGACTGATGCTTACAATGGGTATGAAATACGATTTATTTTTTACCAGTTGCATAATAATCACAAAATACCTTTTCTATTTTGTACCCCATTTATGTGACATACATAAACCTATCTACACATAGTGAACAGTTCTATCTTACCGTGTGCTCCTCCGAGTCTGAGGTTGGGGCAGCTATAATGGGGCTAAAACCAGCCGGAGAGTGTGGACCAGGAACCTTTCTCATGGCTCGAATCTGAAGGAGGGCTCGGAAAGCTAAAATTAAGGTTGGCAGTATTACTAATAATATTTGAAGGAGTAGAACATAGAATACAAAGAACAGGGTAAGATTACAGATTTAAAAAAAAAAAAAAATCTCAATTATATGTACAGGTTTTTTTTGTTTCCTTTCCCAAAGAAAGTCCTTTATTATGTTAAATGTGCCAATTATTTCATATGTTTAATGTAACTGTGACCCCTGGCTGGCATATTAGAAGAAAAAATCCAAATAATTTGCTAGAACTTACGCAGCCTACAGATTGGGCAGTTACTGGCCTGGTACCGCAATGTGTCGGCACACGCATTACACAAACACAGGTGTCTGCACGGTAGGATGAGCGTGTCCCGGACATCAGACAAGCACACAACACATTCCGCACTGTTGTCACTCACTTCATCTTCAGCTACCTGAAAACACAGCGTGTGAAAATGGGAAATTAACAAGGTCATGTCAAATAATTGGACCTTCCACTAATTTGCACAGACAGATTTAGTGTACAAGTTGTGATTATACACATTACCATTTGTCACTGTGAGCAAACACAGAAAACTGTTGGCAATGTATTACCGCTGTGGTCCACTGGAATTACAGCAAATATGGTCTGGCAGCCATCTTTATGTAGGGCAAAAAAAATCACTAAGGTTTGGCACAGTCATAAAACCCATTCAGGTACACACCTTGGAGTCCTGGCTGTTGTATTTATTCTCAATACCGTAGATTTCTTGCAGTAAATAACTGACTCCATCCACCTATGAGAGAGGAGAGAAAGTGGAAAGTCAGTAGCTGTTCCCCCCCTGGGATAGCGGTGACGTACTTAGAGAACCCCCAATCCTCACCACTTGCTTCTGCTTCAAGGGTTTCACACAAAAACTGCCATCGGCATGCTGCGAAAACAAGAAAAGGCAGTGAAGTGAGCACCAGAGCAGCACTAATATTGGGTCACTCATCTGTGCAGGGTCTGTGCGTAAAGGAGCAGTAACACCAAAAAATTTAAGTGTTTTCCGGGAATGACAATATAATGTTCTGTTGCCCTTAGTTTTGCCACTTTTTCTAAACAAATACCTGCATTCCTATATTATATTTCCTCTTTATTAATAACATAGGCATTTCAAAAAAATTTTATCGGCCATGCTAGTAAAATACCAGACGGGTGGCAACCCTACTCACTCTGCAAGCTAATGCTAGTATACCTTTCTTTCTGTCGCTGGCCTGATATAAGGTATTGGCTGCACACAAAGAGATCACTCACCTTTTCAAATGTCGCCATGAGCACATGGGAGTGTCCAAGATGCTCTGCAAAAAAGAGATTTTAGTTATAAGTGCAAACCAGCCATAATTACATCCTACAGTCCTGCCCCGCACACTACCACTGCCATCTCCAAAATGTCACTGTGCCTCTATGATCAATGACAAACACAGAGTAAATGCTGGGCCTACAGACTCGCTAAATAAAGGATCAGCGACAAAAGGCAAGCACTCCCACTTAATACTGCATCGGTAACCATATATCAATACAGGTTTATTAAGCAGAATTGCCTGTGTGGGCATGCAAGTGCATTTTATCACAGCACAGAAAGCAATCATGGGAACACTGTACAGTGTTATAACCATGCCATTTGTATCTGTGCAACTGTTCATAAACACAGAGTGACAGCTGTGCTAGGCTCACTATGATAGTGCAGCATTCCTAGACTAATATTTTATATAAACAGGGCTTCCATCAGGGGTGCTCCAGTCAGGGGCCCCAGGAAACGTGAAGGTTGTTAAATGGATGGGCTTGCAGTGTGTGCTCATGTTTGGAAGATTGTGGATGGCATTAGGGTGATATGGGGTGTAGCTAGGCAGATCAGGGGTATGGCCATGGAGTATTTTCATAGGGGCCCCATTCTACTGATTAGTAGAGTCCGTCTAAAAGCTACAGGATCAAAGTGCTTAAAAATAAATCACAATAAAAATCCATCACATCATAATGAAACAAGATATGGGTGGGGTTGCATTACATATTACAGTGAGGCTCTTGGGGGGAGGGGGTAAATGGTCAGTAAATGTCATCAATAACCCCACTTTTTTGTGTGTGGCATAAAGAGGAAAATTGCATAGCAAGCAACCAACACACTTCTCACCTTCTCCTTCCTCCACAACTGCATGGACCACCATAGGGTAAACTTCTCTGTCTAGATCAAACGCCAGCTGAAAAGCAGAGGTGTGTGCTCGTGAGTTGAGCATAAAAGCAGCAAATATTTTTAAATAGCAGCTGATGCACTTGGCATCAGATTGTGGGAAACAAGTAGTATGCGCAGTGCCTCCTACCTCTTCTTCTCTCCATTCAGAAAGGTCCACTGTATGGGAAGGAAAGCAGAACTGCTGGCTGACCCCTCTTTTGAAGTGCACAGTGTCTGACTGTAGGTTACTGGATTTAGGCAGGTAGCTGCAGAATGCATACATGGATTGTGTAGGGTTAGTGTTAGCATCCAGGGGCTAGCATTCATTGAGACAAATCAATTTGACTGGACACTAGCGTACCAGGTATACTAGACAAACAGGCATTTCTCCCACCATAGTGTTCCATACTAAACTCCATCATCAAAGTGCCCCAACTCCTCCTACATTTCCTCCTATTATGGACCAACACTGATACACGTAGTCATCAGAGGAATTCCTTCCAAAAAGGCAACTAGATTGCTCCCTGGATTAATTATTTTTGACTAACAAATTGTAATTACGTCACATCTTGGTAGAACGGCATCCTTCCCATTTTGATCTCACCAATAAAATGCTCATTACAAGTGCAGTACATAAACCCTTTATAAATTCACTCTGAAATCTGCTTTTCTCTAGTCACAATGGATGTCCTTTTTGTCACTTGAACCATCCTTATTTTCCTTAAATATACCTGGCAATGCCTCCCTGGGATTCCTCAGTGGCCTGGTAATATATGGTGATTGCAACTCGTGCATCTGTATCAAAAGTAAATTCCACGTTATAATGCACCTTGGGGCGGCTTCCCTCCACGCCTGTGCTCTTTAGCTCCTCTGTGCACCTGCAATGGGAAATACAGATTTGTCTCAGAACATGGCTTAGACCAGGGGTGTCCAACCTTTTGGCTCCCTGGGCCACATTGGAAAAAGAAAAATTGTCTGAGGCCACACATGAAATACACAAACACTTTTGATTTATGAAAGTAAAGAAAATACACAGAAAAGAACTACAATACCAGTTGGATAAACAGATGGAGCTATACACTGGAATATGGGACACCTGGATATTAAATGAATTATTATATTATAAAATTTCCTTGAGAAACAAGAGTTTCAAGCTGGGCCGCATTCATATCTATCCTGGGCACATGTGGCTGGACACCCCTGGCTTAGACCGTAGCAATCCTATAAGCTACTTTTCAATATTAAATGAAATCCCAGCTGCACATACGCAGCCCTCTTAAATAGCCATTTGCCACAGGATAGGGGTTTCCTTTGCTCTGGACCAGTGGCCTTATAAGGACTGATAAAAGCTGTAGACTGAGCCCAATAGTCCAAGCTTATTCACTAGTGTATGGCACTTTCCCAACCAGTATCTGTTTAAAAATACACAAAATCCCACATCTTTTGGAAACCCTCCAATCAGCATGGGACAGTGGGTCCCTACCACCTTAATTTGCTGAAGCACTAAATAATTTCATACCCGAAGCAGATCGAGATCCCGCATTGTGTAGTTCTGAATGTCCAATATCACTTATAAAAGTGGACCCGTCACCCCAAAAAAATATTCAAAATCATATTTTATAACATCAGTCAAGCAAAATGAACATTAATTACAATATATAAATTATTTTAATCTTGTTTCCTTCAGTCTGGGAATTCATAATTATAGCAAGCGGGCAGGAGCGATTTTTTGGACACTGTTATTAAGGCAAGTCTTGCATCATCTCAGAATCTTGTTTGTGCACCAGAATGGGGGACCCAATGTTTATACCCATGTCCTGGCTACACAATTAAATGGTTAAGAGAACTGGGGGAATGTGTGGGGAGCAGTGGCATCTAGGAAGTGCTGAATGGAAAGTGAAAGTAATTATCTGCCCCGCCTCTATGCCTAAGGCATAGAGGAGTGTCAGACAATATTTGATTGACAGCTGAGATTTTTAAATGAGTTTAAAACAGCTATGAATGCTTTAAAAAAAATTTAATTTGGATTTCATGTTTAATTTGAAAAGGACTTTTATTATACAGATTTTTGTGTCTGGGGGACGGGTCCCCTTTAATACAGATGCAAAAATCTTGGCCAAAATCCTAGCAACCAGGCTCTCCAAGGTGGTAGAGGACCTGATCCACTCTGACCAGGCAGGATTCATGCCCGGAAGAGCAACAGATTTAAATATACACCGCCTGTTTACAAACATGCAAATCTCACATTCAAATGGAGGCTCCAGGGTAGTGGCCGCACTTGATTCGGAGAAGGCGTTTGACTCCATAGAGTGGAACTTTCTTTGGGAAGTACTGGACAGATTCGGGCTGGGTGATAAACTTATTAAATGGGTCAGGCTCCTCTACAAAAATCCAACAGCCAAAGTCAATGGTTCCATCTCTCCCCCTTCATGCTAAACAGAGGCACGAGACAGGGATGCCCCCTCTCCCCAGTTCTATTTGCTTTAGCAATAGAACCGCTGGCCATCATGATAAGGGGCTCCAATATGCCAATCTTACTGAAACATTCTCCCTCTATCCTAGTATAACTAGCTGACCCCTAAACCTCCCTAACCACCCTCCTGAACACGGTACAGACGTTAGGCAGTTTCTCTAGGCTTAAAGTTAACTGGGAGAAATCCCAACAGTTTGGAATCGATACCAGGCCCCTCACACCCATCCTCCCAACACAGGGCTGAAGTGGGTTACATCTTCTAAATACTTGGGAATTTGGGTCCACTCAAACCCAAGTCATTTCGTAAAACTTGATCTAGACCCCATTATTGACTCCCTAGTAGTCCGATCCCTTAAAACTTGGGATCAACTCCCAATAACGCTATGGGGGCTATCATAAAAATGGTGTACTTACCCAAGCGGTTATATATTCTCCACAACGCACCAACCTATATTTCTCACTTCTTCTTTAAAAAGCTAAATAAAATCACAATGCCTTTCATTTGTGCCAAAAAAAGCATCTTGTATAGCCTGTGAATGCCTCATTGCCCCCATATCAGAGGGAAGATTATCTTTACCACATTTCTACCTCTATCACCTGGCCTCCCAAATATACTATTTGCAATGGTGCTTGGTCCAAAACCCATATAACCCCAATACAGCCCTGCAGGCCTCTATTCTACAGATCTTAGAGGGACTAACCGGGTTCCCATATAGACACCCACAGATATGGCCATCCTACCCAAAACAATGTTGGCCTCACACAAAGCCTGGGCTACAGCACTGAAGCTACTTAAGCATCCCCTCCATCTACAGTCGCCACACCTCCCATTGTGTGGGCAACACACTTCTGCTCCATTTTCGGAACTTGCCCGATTTCACCTACTGGCCAAAACTAGGCGGCATCAAAATGCTGGTTGACCTAGGGGCAATTCCTTACTTTCCAGGAGTTGCAAGACAGATCCCAAAACCAAAGGATACAATATCTACAGCTCAGGCATGCCTTTGTAGCACATTTTGGATCCCTCTCTCGCAGTTAAGGTGGTGGGAATTGAAACCACTCTTTACTCTCCCAGCCCTGCCAAACTTCTGTCTAAACTATACAAGGACCTACAGGGTACTTTTAAACCCCTTTTCGATCAAGCCCATAAACTCTAGTTGGACGCTATCCCTGGTCTCAGTCAGGAGCATTGGGAAGAAGCCATGGACACGGCATATGACTTCCTGATCTCAATCAGAAATAGGCTTATAAATAAGTTTCTCCTCCAAATTTATGTGACCCCAGTCAAACTGAAAAGAATGACCAAGAGACAAGACGAACTTTTCCCCTGATGTAAAGCTCCGGGAGCATTCTGGAGAGACTTGCTGGGTATCATATCTTATGTTTTGGGGACACCAAAGGTGATATGCCCAGAGGTCTGCCTGCTGGGGATTGTTGACAATTCCTACCAATGCGTCCAGAATTTGATTCCGTACCCTCATGTTTTACACAAAAAAAAAAACTATAACCATGCACTGGATGGGCCAAACCCTCCCAAACACATCATTTTGGAAAAGACTAGTCAATGTGTCCCTCCCACTGATCAAACTAACTTATGAAACCAGAGGGGCAACAGACACGTTTGAGAGGGTTTGGGGGGTTTGGTGTGACCAAATTTCATAGAGCTGTAAACCTAAAGATACAATATCTTGACTCTAAACAATGCTATTTCAATATGTTACTCTGCTGTTTAGATTTACAGTGGTGTGAAAAACTATTTGCCCCCTTCCTGATTTCTTATTCTTTTGCATGTTTGTCACACAAAATGTTTCTGATCATCAAGCACATTTAACTATTAGTCAAAGATAACACAAGTAAACACAAAATGCAGTTTTTAAATGAGGGTTTTTATTATTTAGGGAGAAACAAAATCCAAACCTGTGTGAAAAAGTAATTGCCCCCTGAACCTAATAACTTGTTGGGCCACCCTTAGCAGCAATAACTGCAATCAAGCATTTGCGATAACTTGCAACGAGTCTTTTACAGCGCTCTGGAGGAATTTTGGCCCACTCATCTTTTGTGGCCTCTCGGATGAGTTGTCTCTGCGCTCTTGGGGTAATTTTGGTCGGCCGGCCACTCCTGGGAAGGTTCACCACTGTTCCATGTTTTTGCCATTTGTGGATAATGGCTCTCACTGTGGTTCGCTGGAGTCCCAAAGCTTTAGAAATGGCTTTATAACCTTTACCAGACTGATAGATCTCAATTACTTTTGTTCTTAGTTATTTTTAACAAGGGGGGCAATCACTTTTTCACACAGGCCCATGTAGATTTGGAGTTTTTTTTCTCCCTTAATAACGTAAACCTTCATTTAAAAACTGCATTGTGTGTTCAATTATGTTATCTTTGACTAATAGTTAACGGTTTTTGATGAGCAGAAACATTTAAGTGTGACAAACATGCAAAAGAATAAGAAATCAGGAAGGGGGCAAATAGTTTTTCACACCACTGCATGTGCAATTGGACACCTGGATTCCAATTCCCTAGCCATTTTCTATAGCTTTATAGGGGATATATATAATTGGTTAATACATTTATATTGAACAAGCCTATCACGAAGAGAAATTAAGTCACAGTAGAGTGGCCTCATCCCACTGTTCCTCGCTGAGGGCAGGATTTTCCTGCTGCCAGCGTCTCTGGGCCCTGTTAAATGGTGGAGGGATTTTACCTGGAGGTCAACTTGTCCCTTTTTGGGTCTCTGAGTATTAACTCTACTTGGGGAGTATTATAGGTCACCTCCAAGGAGGAAAACGGAGCTTTAAAGGGGTGGCGTAGTTGAAGTTATCTAAAATACGGCAATTTTGGTTCTTTAAAGGGATACGGTCATGGGAAAACAAGTTTTTTCAAAACTGAAATCCATTTCTCAAAAGATTTTTTTAATATTCAGTTTTGAAATCTGACATGGGGCTAGACATTTTGTCAATTTCCCAGCTGCCCCAGGTCATGTGACTTGTGCCAGCACTTTAGGAGGGAACTGCTTTCTGGCAGGCTGTTGTTTTTCCTTCTCAATGTAACTGAATGGAACGCAGAGGGACATGGGTTTTTACTATTGAGTGCTGTTCTTGGATATACCAGGTAGCTGTTATCTTGTGTTAGGGAGCTGTTATCTGGTTACCTTCCCATTGTTCTGTTGTTAGGCTGCTGGGGAGGGGAAGGGAGGTGTGATATCACTCCAACTTGCAGTACAGCAGTAAAGAATGACTGAAGTTTATCACAGCACAAGTCACATGACTTGGGGCAGCTGGGAAATTGACAAAATGTCTAGCCCCATGTCAGATTTCAAAATGAAAAATCTGTTTGCTCTTTTGAGAAATGGATTTCAGTGCAGAATTCTGCTGAAGCAGCACTATTAACTGATGCATTTTGAAAAAAAACAAAAAACGTGTATGAGCAGGCTATCCTCCCCACTTTAAATGGGGTAGATATTGTGGATGAATAGTTATCATAGTCACCCAGCAGTCTATATGGCATATTTTTAATTGCCTCCAAGAAGCCCAGTCTGGAGGCCAGGAGTAAAAGTGTGGGATGCTCCACATTGCTGTGGAACCAGCTATGAATATTGTGAAGTTGACTGGCCAAAAAGTAGAAGCGTAGATGGGGTAGAGCCAAGCCTCCTTTATCAGGCATGGCTGTTCATGAAGTCCAAGTATTGTGTGAGGACTTGTTAGCCCATATAAAGGGGAGTAAGATGGAGGTAATTTTGCGGAAGTGTCAGTAGTAGTTTGGGCAGGTAGATCATTTTATATAGGTTAATTCCAGACAGAAATAGGTAGACGGGACCAGGCATTGGTTGCATTCCTAAATTGCTCAGTAATTGGGATGATATTGTCTGAGATATATGAATCAGGCTCTATGGAGATGGTAATGCCCAAGTATTTGAACCTGTTGAACAATTTAAGACCCTGGGTGACCCTGGGGTGAGTGGGTATCTCATCAATGGGGAATATTACAGACTTAAATTTGTTTATGGTAGGTCCATAATAGGTACCAAATCACTCAATAATACTAAGGGCCTCTTGCAGGGAGGGTTTTCTATAAAAAAAAAAAAAAAAAAAAAAGAGCAAGTCATCTGCATGAAGAGTGAGTTTGTCCTCTAGTGCACCATGTTTTAGTCCCACCACCATTGGGGCCCGAAGGAGGCAAGTGGCTAGGTGTTCAATCACAAGTGGAGACAATGGGCATCATTGTCTAGTTCCCCTGGCCAAGGGGGAAGGAGGAGGACACCATGCCATTAACTTTAAGGGCAAGGCCAGACGGGGAGATTCGGGGGCGATCTGTCGACTGGCGACTTCTCGCCGCAACAAATCTCCCCGAATAGCTAGTCAGCACTGCGCACTCGCTAGGCGTAAAGTCGCCTGCGCTTGTTCACACGCA
The DNA here is from genome assembly GCA_024363595.1 of Xenopus borealis. NCBI lineage: Eukaryota > Metazoa > Chordata > Amphibia > Anura > Pipidae > Xenopus > Xenopus borealis. The sequence continues at coordinate 41,529,903 of CM044447.1, forward strand.
GCGGCGCCATTTTAAAAGTCGCTCAAAATTGCCTCGCCGCTGCACGTGAACAAGCGCAGGCGACTTTACGCCTAGCGAGTGCGCAGTGCTGACTAGCTATTCGGGGGAGATTTGTCGCGGCGAGAAGTCGTCAGGCGACAGATCTCCCCCGAATCTCCCCGTCTGGCCTTGCCCTAATACATGCAGTAGGCTTAAAGGAACAGTTCAGGGTAAAATTAAAAACTAGGTATATAGATAGGCTGTGCAAAATAAAAAATGTTTCTAATATAGTTTGTCAGGGAAAAATGCAAACTATAAAAGTTGGAGTGACTTGATGTCTAATATAATAGCCAGAATTCAACTTCTTGCTTTTCAGCTCCCTAAATCTGAGTAAGTCAGCGACTTGAAGGGGGGCCACATGGGACATAACTGTTCAGTGAGTTTGAAATTGATCCTTAGCATTCAGCTCAGATTCAAAAGCAACAGTTATGACCCATGTGGCCCTCCCTCAAGTCACTGATTGGTTACTGCCTGGTCACCAGAGTAACAAGTCAGTGTAAACAAAAGAGAGCTGAAAAGCAAGAAGTAGTGTTCTGTTCTGTTAGGTTAGGTTAGTCTTACAGTCACTCCAGCCTTTATACATTACATTTTTGGCTAACTAACTATATTGAAAACATGTTTTATTTTGCACAGCCTATCTATTTACCCAGTTTTTACTTTTATACTGAACAATTCCTTTAAGATACAACATTTGAACCCACTTGAGAAAACACAGGCCGAATCCAATTAAAAGACCAGGAACATCAAAAAATGAAATTGTTTTCAAGTGATAAAAATATAACGCAGTGTTGCCCTGCACTGGTAAAACTGCTGTGTTTGCTTCAGAAGCACTACTATTGTTTATATAAATAAGCTGTTGTGTAGCCATGGGGGCAACTAGTCCAAGGAGAAAAGGCTCAAGTTACACAGCAGATAGCAGATAAGCTCTGTAGAACATAATGTTATCTGTTATCCATTACTTATCCTGTGCCATATAGCTGTTTTTCAATTTCCGCTGTTGCAACTTAGTAGCTTGTTTATATGAACTATAGTAGTGTTTCTGAAGCAGATTAGTTTTAACAGCGTGGGACAACACTACATGATATTTTCTTTACTTTAAAAGACTTTCATTTTTTGGTGTTACTGTTCGTTTAATAGTGATGGATTTGGCAGGCATAAAGCCAGTTTGATCAGTGTGTATAATGGAGGGGGCTATCTTAGCGTGTGTGTATATTTATATAGAGCTGTAGGATAAATACCTACTGGCAATGTTACCTTACCCATAGTATTTGTACCAGGACAAAGAACTGGCTAAAAGATAGACTACAAAGAGTGGTGGTAAATGGAACATTTTCTAATTGGACCAGTGTTGTTAGTGGGGTACCGCAGGGCTCTATACTGGGTCCCTTGCTTTTCAACTTGTTTATTAATGACCTGGTTTCTATTTTTGCAGATGATACTAAATTGTGCAGAACTATAGGTTCCTTGCAGGATGCTGCCACTCTGCAGAGTCATTTTCTAAGTTGGGAAACTAGGCAGCAAACTGGAAAATGAGGTTCAATGTTGAGAAATGCAAGGTTATGCACTTTGGCAAAAATAACATAAATGCAAGTTATACGTTGGGAGTTTCCTTAACTGAGCAGGATCTATGGGTTTTTGTAGATAACTTATCAATTAAAGTTCTAATAAAGTTGTCTTGCATAAAAAAGGCATAAATCTAAGGAATGAAAACATAATTTTGATTCTGCAAGGTCTCATCTGTAGTAATTCAAACATGAGAAAGAAAAAAACCTGCACCTCCGAGTTTAAAAAGTTTTCTTTCCTTTATTATGCCATTAGAAAAATGTAAAACCACATTTGCGCATTACTGCCTGACGCGTTTCGGACCAACCTGGTCCTTAATCATAGGCTAAATGGTGTATAACAAAACACTCTTAAATACACAGCAATAAAATCACATGACATTTTTAAACCAATAATATGATCAAAAACAAAAAAGTGCAATATCCTCAGACACTCCCACTTGTCTAACTGTTAAAGGGGAGAATAAGCCTTTCTTTAGTAATTAGGATACACATACTGTCACAATAATTAGTTACACATTTTTTAAAAAGTATATATATCTCCCACAATATTAATTTATATAAAACAGTCTATGTCCCATCTTCTATTTAGTCCATCAGGGCTTCTAGTTTGCAATTTAAAGATCCAAAATGCCTCCCGGCGATTAATGACATAAAATATCACCCTGTCTGTCCAATTGAAGGAAATACCTTCTCTATTACTTTTACTTGCATATATTTCACATTACTATTACAGCAATGCATAAAATGTTTACCAATAGGAGTTTCTTTTTTTAGCATTTTCAATGGAGTAAATGTCCTCCCTCATTCAATCTTTTAATTTTCTAGTAGTCCGAAAAACATATTGGATTTTACATTGTATGCATTCTATCAAATAAATCACAGACCTACTATTACAATTAAAATGCCCTTTTACAGCATATTTATCCCTCGTCACATGGGACAGAAACTGTTTATCACTGTTAACAATAAAACAACATAAACATCTTCTGCTCCCACAACGGAAAGTACCAGCCACATTAAGCCATGTATTGCCCATTAATGACCTTTTATTTCTTTGTCTATCAGTAACACAAAGACTTGGTGACAGAATATTGGCCAAAGTGGGGGCTCTCCGTGATGCACATTTTAGTCTATGATTAAGGACCAGGTTGGTCCGAAATACGTCAGGCAGTGATGCACAAATGTGGTTTTACATTTTTCTAATGGCATAATAAAGGAAAGAAAACCTTTTAAACTCAGAGGTGCATTTTTTTTTCTTTTTCATGTTTGAATTTTTGCAACTTTATTAAGACGGGCACTCCAGTACAGCAGCACTGCTTATTCCTGAGGGAGAACTGGATAAAAGAAAAAGTCAGCGGCAAGGTTTGAGCTGTCTTTCTTTAATCGTCTCATCTGTAGTATACAATGCAGTGGGCTCCAGTCCTTAAGAGGGATATAAATGAGCTGCAGAGTGTGTAGACGTGCAACTAAACTGGTTAGGGGGCTGGAAGACTTAAAGGAATAGTTCAGAATAAAAATAAAAACTAGTTAGATAGGCTGTGCAAAATAAAAAATATTTTTAATATAGCTAATTAGCCAAAAACTTCAGTGACTGAATGTCTAACAGAACGGAACACTACTTCCTGTATTGCAGCTCACTTGGTCTCCACTGATTGGTTACCACACAGTAACCAATCAGTAACTTGATGAAGGGCCACATGGGTCATAACTGTTGCTTTTGAATCTGAGCTGAATGCTGAGGATCAATTGCAAACTCACAGAACAGTTATGTCTCATGTGGCCCCCCTTAAAGTCACTGACTAACTCAGTTGGAGAGCTGAACAGCAGGAAGTAGTATTCTGTTCAACATCCAGTCACTCCAGCCTTTATACATTACATTTTTGGCTAACCAACTATTAGGGGTGCACCCAGTGCTTGCATTGGGTCTAAAGATGTGAAGGGATGGTACATTTGCAGTGGGTAGCTGGCACTCCTCACACACTAAGTCTTACACACACACACACA
>CM044447.1:41535537-41546262 GCA_024363595.1 Xenopus borealis
CACACACACACACACACACACACACTCTAGGGGGCACACACACACTCGGGCACACACACTGAGGCTCACACACTCACCTCCCTCGCACAAACTCCCAGTGAATCACCTGCTGCCCAAGCAGCCCACTCTGTATCAGCTCAAGCACTCGGCGCCGCATAGTGACGTCAAGCAGCCTCTCCAACATCATTGAGCTGCAACACGCAGGACAAAAAGATTTGTCAGTGGGGTTTCAGTGACTCGTATCCCTGTCAGCACCGAGGACAGCACTTGTGCATAAGTAAAGGGTAAGTTTGTAGCACGCACAGTCCTCCGTGCCTTAGGATAATTATGTGGCTGGACGCATGCTGCCTCTGGAATCATGCCGCCTGTCTTCAGCACAAAAAAACGCTCCGGTATACTAAACACTAGCATCCCGAATGACGGGAAGCATTTTGTTGAAAAAAAAAAAGGCACTGGATGCACCAAATCCAGGATTCGGCCTTTTTCAGCAGGATTCATCGAACCGAATCCAAATCCTAATTTGCATATGTAAATTAGGAGTGGGGAGTGATATAACACAAGCTTTCATCACTAAACAAGGAAGTGAAAAAAAATTCACACTTTTTCCTTTCCTGTTCACAATTCGCATATGAAAATTAGAATTTGGCCGAATCTTTCACAAAGGAATTGGCCGAATCCCAAATAATGGATTTGTTGCATCCCTACTAGCTATATTACAAACATTTATTATTTTGCACAGCCTATCAGTTTACACATTTTTTATTTTTACATTGAACTGTTTCTTTAAATTATCATGATAGATTGTCATGCTTAGGGTTGTTTTCTCTGGAAAACAGGTGACATGATGACACTTTACAAATACATTAGAGGACATTATAGACAAATATCAAGGGATCTTTTTACCCATAAAAAGGATCACCGCACCAGAGGCCACCCCTTCAGACTAGAAGAAAAGGACTTTCATTTGAAGCAGCGTAGGTGGTTCTTCACAGTGAGGACCGTGAGGTTGTGGAATGCACTGCCGGGTGATGTTGTGATGCTTTTAAAGGAAAACTATATCCCCAAAATGAATACTCAAGCAACAGAGTTTATATCATATTAAGTGTCCTATTAAAGAATCTTACCAAACTGGAATATATATTTAATTAAATCTTGCCCTTTTACATCTCTTGCCTTGAACCACCATTTCGTGATGGTCTGTGTGCTGCCTCAGAGATCACCTGACCAGAAAAATTTCAACTCAGTAACAGGAAGAAGTGTGGAAGCAAGAGACACAACTCTGGCTCCTGTGACCTAACTTTATGGTTTGTTTGGTATGTTTGTGTGCACCAGGCCCGGACTGGCCATTTGTGGGTTAGGGCAAATGCCAGAGGGGCTGCTATAAGGTCCCATAGAAAGTCAGTGTTTAGTGGGCTGGTGGGGGCTGTTTGGGCCTCTATGTGGGCTGATGGGCCTCTGTGTACCTGAAATGCCAGGGCCTATTTTAATTCTCAGTCCAGTCCTGGTGTGCACCGTTTGGATCCTAAGATCCCTAGGATCCCAGGAGGCTGTCCTTATTTCCTATTTAGGATGACCCAATGGCACATGCTACTAAAAAAGTGTATTATTATGAATATGGTTTATTTACATGAAGCAGGGTTTTACATATGAGTTGTTTTATGCAATATCTTTTTATAGAGACCTACATTGTCTGGGGGGTATAGTTTTCCTTTAAAGGAAAATTCAACCTGCAAGGGCAAAAACCCTCCCCTGTATAGGCCCCCCTCCCTCCGGCCTACCTTCCCCCCGGGGCAAATGCCCCCAACTTGTTACTTACCCCTCCTTGCAGGTCCTGTCCAGTGGAGTTCACAGGCGCCATCTAGTCTCATTCGCTTTTCATCCTGTACTGACCGGCGTCTTCGGGCACATGCACAGTACAAGGAATCTGCTGGTGCGGCGACACTGCGCATGCACCGAAAAAAAATATCAGAGATTTCTTGACTTTCGGTGCAAGATGGCACCTGAGCCTGAAAGTCACGAACTTTCTGAAAACGCATGGTCACTATAGGATGAACGAGACAAGATGGCACCTGTGAACTCCGCTGGACAGGACAGGGAAGGAGGGGTAAGTAACAAGTTTGGGGCATTTGCCCGGAGGGTGCAGGTAGGTCTGGGGGTTTCCCTTACAGGCTGAATTCTCCTTTAAGAGGGGCTTGGATGATTTCTTGGACAGACATAATATCAAAGGCTTTTTTGATATTAAATTCTACAGTTAGTATAGATATGGGTATATATATATTTATATGAGGGTTTGGAGGGGTGTGTGTATGGATGCTGAACTTGATGGACTTTGTCTTTTATCAACCCGATTTAACTATGTAACCTTTTCAGAGTAATAGTTTTTTTCCCCAGTAAAAAAAAAAAGTCATAACAACCCAACTCTTGTTGAAGCCAGTGGAATTCATGTGCCAAACCGGTTTCACAAGATTCTTGTGTTCGAAATATGCATTTGAGAATTTCCAAGTGAGAAATGAGTAAAGATTTCTCAGGTCAGATTTCTCAAGTTAGTTGGCAGAAAACTTGAGACTTTCAAACAAGGAAGCTACTATAACCTTCTGCTAGGGTAAGGCCACACGGGGAGTTTTCTGCGAGGCAATTTTGAGCGACTTTTAAAACCGCGCCACTGCGTGTGAATAAGTGCAGGTGACTTTACGTGTCGCGGGTGCGCAGCGCGTCCAAGCTATTCGGGGAGATTCGTCGCAGCGATAAGTCGCCAGGTGACAGATCTCCCCAAAAACTTCCAGTGTGGCCTTACCCTAAGGGTAAGGTCACACTGGGAGATTCGGGGAGATTTCGTTGCCCGGCAACTAATAGCCTCTTTTTTGGGGCGACTAATCTCCCAAAACCACTTCCCCGTCTTCTGCCTGCTAGAATGAAAATTCACATGCGGTATGGCACACGCGGCGATTCATGTTCCAAAGTCGCCCCAAGTTGCCACATGAGGAAACTTCGTAAAACAAAGCGCCACAGGCAATGTAGAATATTAAGCCTACCTGACCAGGCGCAGGGTGTCCTTACGGATGTTGATCAAACTGCGCAGAGTTTTCACTGGTTCCTGTGGGGAAAGGGCTGTATATGGAAACTGTGCCAAAGAGGAAAAAAAAAAAAAGCAGTCAGACCTAAATGAATTATCATTATCAACTTTAACTCTCCCCCATCTCAATATCATCACATTATCAGACTGTTGGTGGGTTATAATCAGAAAAGGCTTCACAGTTCTTTGTTAAAATAATGTACTTCAGTGTTACCCTTGGCAGGAATAGTTCCATGACTATAATGTAGCCATTAGTGTTTCATACAGTCATAGAACCTCTCAGTGACTCCCAATATCCTTATAATTTACAGTAGGGGGTACATTATGCCTCATAATACTCAGAGTTCCCTGTATAACTCAGCCTGCAGCCTTGTGCCTTTATATGGTCACATAACCCCTTATACCCACTATTCTAAACATATCTCTTGCATTGTCAAATAAAATCAATATATTATCCTCAGCACTAATAAACCTGGCACTGACATTAAATGAATGTTTAGTAGAAGGATAAATGGGGCAGTACAGTGCACAGGACAGTATGGATATTCACCCGTTTGGTGTATTGTTGCTAAAGCCACTGTACAAACACTACAATGAATATTTCTTTGCTTTCCCTGGCTGCACTGTTGAGTGGGTGTATTCAGCTGAGAGCTAGAGATCAGGCAGACAATAGCAGCGGCAGAGTCTGGAGTGGGGATTAGGCTATTTGAGCATGTAAGGATGGGGAGGCTGTGCTGTGTCTTTCTCAATTTGATCCGGCTGACAAGACACACTAGTCTGAAGGTGACTACAGTGCGAGGGGAGAGTGATCTAAACATAGACAGCAAAAGGACAGAAAATATCAGCACAGAAAGCAGTTCAGAATGGCTTTTGTACAAGGCACTAATTGCTCCCAATGACTGGAAGAACCTGGTGTCAGACGTGTGCTTCATAAGAGCAAAGTCCCCCCCATTAAATTGAAACTGCCATATAAATGGTGGCCGAAATCTGACAGGCCAAACCCTTTGGAAATCAACCCAATAATTAGATGACATAGGCAGGGTTATACACACGTTAGCTAGGTACCGCATCTAATGCCCAGCTAGGGTTGCCATCTTTGCCGGTGGGGGCACGGGAACAAAAGGGGGCAGGTGGTGATGTAAAATGGGGAGAAGTCACGCACAGTGCCGCAAGAGGCGGATGGACAGGAACCTGAAAAAATAAATAAGTGCGGAGAGGATTAGGGACGGCCCAGGGGCTTTTCCTTAAGGGTATTACAAATTACCAGTAACTACATTGCTGGTAAATTTGTAATCTTGGCCCCAGCAGGTGTTTTACCGGCTAGGCCAGTAAAATACCAGCCGGGTGGCAACCCTACGCCCAGCGCTGTTTTCATCAGACACATTTCTGAATACCTCAACAAGCCTAGCTTAACTAATCATGGTTGATCAGGTGAATGACTTGGTCAAGAATTTAGGCCAAGGGCAGATGGAACGTTGGCTCCACTGCTCTCAGTCTGCATATTTTTTCCGGCTGAAAGAAGCATTTCTGTTGCACAGCAGAAGTTAGCCTAAATATGCAAAAGCAGGCTTTTCCAGGCTGACCTCAGCACTGCTTGGGATCTTATTAAGATCAATGGAGATGGGGCACTGAATGGTTCTGCTTCTCTGAAAAAACATTCGCAGGTTGAAAACAGCAGAGCCAACACTCAGTCTGCCCTTGGCCGCAAGGTGGCCATACACCGGCCGATAAAAGCTGCTAACAAGACCTAGACAGGACTAAAATCCAGTCGGATCGCAGCTGCATCTGTTCGTTAATGCATTCCACGATTCGACCGCCCGTTAACCTTTAAGGTGGCCATACACACCATATTTAAAGGGCACCTATTGGGGTAAAATGATACCCCCAACCAAAAGTGCAGGCTAATAGAGCCCGCATTCCGGTTGGGGGTTTCACTGTTTTTTAAAAAAAAAATATGCCCCTCGCAAGCGCCAGCGGCCCCGCTCCGGGAAGGAGCTCCCGGAGCGAGCAGCCGTTTCTCCATAGGCTCGCATGCGCAGAATGAAAAAGCGGCCTCAATTCAGGCAGCTTTTCATTCTGCGCATGTGCGTGACGTCATTAAGACGCGCGCCTATGGAGATACGGCTGCTTGCTCCAGGAGCTCCCTCCCGGAGCGGGGCCGCTAGCGCTTGCGAGGGGCATATTTTTTTAAAAAAAACAGTGAAACCCCCAACCGGAATGCGGGCTATCAGCCCGCACTTTTGGTTGGGGGTATCATTTTACCCCAATAGGTGTCCTTTAAGATGCCAATATCCGTCCTTTAGACCAATTCAGCAGCTTATCTACATGTGAATTGGGCATACCGACAGTCCTTTCTGTTCAATATCTGGCCAAAAATCAGCCAGATATCGATCGAGCAGGTTTTATTTTCCCTTGCGATCGAGGACCGCATTGGCTAGTTGATACAGCCCTTGTCCTTTCCGCTAGGGATGCACCGAATCCAGGATTCGGTTCGGGATTCGGCCAGGATTCGGCCTTTATCAGCAGGATTCGGATTCGGCCGAATCCTTCTGCCTGGCTGAACCGAATCCGAATCGTAATTTGCATATGCAAATTAGGGCCAGGGAGCTAAATCACGTGACTTTTTGGTACAAAACAAGGAAGTAAAAAATGTTTTCCCCTTCCCACCCATAATTTGCATATGCAAATTAGGGTTCGGATTCGGTTCGGTATTCGGCCGAATCTTTCAGGAAGGATTCGGGGGTTCGGCCGAATCCAAAATAGTGGATTCGGTGCATCCCTACTTTCCGCACCCATTGCTATTGCTGTAATCCAATCATTTGGCCCTTGGGCTGAACAACTGGGTCAGCCCGACATCACCTTGTCTTTGGTTGGCATATCGGGCAAAGATCTTATATGTATATGGCCACCTTTAGTCTCAAATCCAAGTGTTGGAGTTTTAAGATTCAACCAAAAACAGAAAGCCTGAAAAATTACAGTAATGATGTCATATATGTAATCCACATTTTTATCTCTTCGCGTGAAATGCCATTTAACATTTAAACCCATGCACTCCGTAACACTGCTACACATGTAGTTTTAGAGTGCCCACATCTTTAGCAGCGAGGTATGATAAATGATATTGACTGCGGTGGTGTAGGGGTCTTCAGCTTTTGGAGCAAGGGACTCGCAGAGTCAATTACAGGTTTATAATAAACAGCAACCATTCACAACCCAACAAATACATTCCTATAAGCAGTGCATAGTGATGTCACGTGTCTCATTGAAACCTGCCATAAAATAAGTATTTTAGAAGTCACTGCAGAGTTCCATGACCCGTAGAAAAGTACAGCAGACTTATGCAGTTACATGATCATGAAACAGACTTTGCACAGACCATCTTTATATTTTACAATAGGGGTTACATTGTTCCCTATATATAAAGTACATAGTGATGTCCTATGTTATAACTGGTGCTTAGTGATGTCACTTGTCTGAAACTTGAATACAGGTATGGGATATGTTATCCGGAAACCCATTATCCAGAATGCTCCAAATTAAGGAAAGGTGGTCTCCATTTTAGCCAAATAATACAAATTTTTAAAAGGATTTCTGTTTTCTCTGTAATAATAAAACAGTAGCTTGTACTTGATCCAAACGAAGATATAATGAATGCTTATTGGAAGCAAAACCAGCCGATTCGGTTTGTTTAATGTTGATTTTCTAGTAGACATAAAGTTATGAAGATCCAAATTACAGAAAGATCCATTATCAAGAAAGCCCCAGGTCCCGAGCATTCTGGATAACAGGTTCTATACCTGTATTATAAAAATATCAGGAGTTTCTAATGTAAACTATGAGAATTTTAGAAATTATCTTGGAGATCCATAACCCTTATAAAACCAATGGGCATGCAGCCTCGTACTCCTAGAATATCCTTGTATTATACAATGGGGGGTGCAGTGTTCTTTGATTATGCCCCCTCAGCTGTCCCGAATACTCCATAATAATTCTTTTTTATAATTAATTCAACAGGATGTATGTAACTAGAATGTAATCAATAGGTGGCTCACTATGTATAGGAGGAAATGCAGGAAAGTGTTACTTTTATTTCATTAATGAGAGCTTTCAGTTTTTGTAATGTAGGGAAGCCAGGCCCCACTGCTGCGTCTCATTAGCAACATAACAAAGTGGTGCTTGCAATAAATGCTTTATTATTCAACGGACATAGTTCCCAATAACACACTGCTCAACAACTTTCTACATATAGGAATCAGCAAATACCTATAGAATATAATTTATAAACAAATATTGGGCAGTTCCTCGCATAGGAGGCTTTCTGTGAGCATGCTGGCTATGTGCGGCTTTGACAGTTGGGGTGAGAAAGCCAACTGGCCATCATGAACATCACTGCACACCACAGAGCAATATATTCCTGTAATATTTATAGGGATTGTAACTTTTTGTTCTAGTTCCACATCAATTCCTGACAACAGGGCTTGCACTTAAAGGACCAGTAAAGGTGGCCATACACAGGCAGATAAAGCAGCCGATATCGGTCCTTAAAGGGGTGCTTCATCTTCAAGTTAACTTTTAGTATATTGTAGAAGTGCCAATTCTAAGAAACTTTTCAATTGGTCTTCATTATTTATTTTTCATAGATTTTTAATGATTTGCAATTTTGTTCTGTTTCTTTGCAGCTTTCAAATGGGGGTCACTGACACCATCTACAAACAAATGCTCCGTAAGGCTACAAATGTATTGTTATTGCCACTTTTTATTACTTATTCTATTCAGTCCATCTCCATATTCCAGTCTCTTATTCAAATCAATGCAGGGTTGCTAGGGTAATTTGTACCCTAGAAACCAAATAGCTGACACTGCAAACTAGCGAGCTGCTGAATAAAAAGCTAAATAACTATAAAACCACAAGCAATAAAAAATTAAAACCAATTGCAAATTGTCTCAGAATATCACTCTCTACATTATACCAAAAGTTAACAACCCCTTTAAGACCAATTCGGCAGCTTATCTGCCATTGTATGGGGGCTTCAGACAGGTCTTCCCGATCGTTATCTGATATCGATCGGGAAGGTTTAATTTTTCTGACGACCGACCTGTCAGAGCCCATTGTTCCTGGTTGTAATCGGATCGTTCGGCCCTAGGCCCAAATGTTCGGATTACCCTGATATAGCCCTGCCATTAGTAGGCATATTGGGGAAAGATCCGCTTGTTTGGCGATGTCACCAAACGAGCGTATCTTATAGTGTATGGTCAGCTTAACATCAAAAAATTTAAATGATAAGATATATAATTCAGTGTTATCCTGCACTGGTAAAACTGCTGTGTTTGCGTCAGAAACACTACTATTGTTTATATAAATAAGCTGCTGTGTAACAATGGCTCTGTAGAACACAATGTTATCCATTATTTATCCTGAGTTCAGAACTTAAATGCAGTAGCACTGTACATAGCTGGCCTACCCTGCATGAAGGCGTATCATTTCTATTCCTAAGCAACGGACAACACAGGAATATCTTTATCTATTATTTAATGTGTCTGTGTATAGAATTCTGAACAATGAGTCAGGCCTCAGAAGCCTGTTACATATGCATGAAAGAATAGACCTCTAACTCATCATGCAGAAGGGGTGGTTTGCCTTTAAGTTAACTTTTAGTATGTTATAGAATGGCAGATTCTAAGCAACTCTTCAATTGGTCTTCATTTTTTTTCTATTTTTATAGTTTGTGATTTATTGGTCTTCTTCAGATTCTTTCCAGCTTTCAAACAGGGATCACTGACCCCATCTAAATACAAAATGCTCTTTAAGGCTACACATTTATTGTTATTACTACTTTTTATTACTCATCTTTCTATTCAAGCCCTCTCCTATTCATATTCCAGTCTCTTATTTAAATCAATGCATGGTTGATAGGGTCATTTGGACCCCAGCAACCAGATTGCTGAAACTGCAAACCGGAGAGCTGCTGAATAAAAAGTTATATAGTTCAAAAACCACAAATAATAAACGAAAAAATGAAAACAAATTGCAAGTGAACAAATTATAGCTTAGCCTGGAGCACTCAAGATTTTCTTGTATAGGTAAATTAGAATTTGAATGTGGCTCACGGGTAAAAAAGGTTGGGGACCCCTTGGTTAGTGATCTGCGACCATGAAGAGCATGGACAGGTCATAGGCTTGAAAATGAATCTTCTCTTAGTACTTCAGAGAACTCACGTTGAATAGGGGACTAGATTAGTGGGGAAAATTGGGTCAGGCAAATGTCTACCTGTCCTTGGAGAGTCTTGAATGTGAACAAGGAAGGAGATTCAGGGGGATATAATAAGCTTTCTATAGAACTCCTGTGATTAATTCATTTCGAAATGCTGGAGTGAATGTGCTTTGGTTATGGAGAGAGTGACAGAATGAGTTAGCATTGGGATTGCTGAAGCACAGGAAATAAATTAAATTGGTACAGAGGAGAATGTATATCACAAAACACTGTCTAAAGTTGTTAGTGTTGGATATCCTCAAATGTATTGAGGTCACCTTGAGCCATATAATAACGCCTAGCAATGCTGTTAAGCAAATGGCTGCAGAGATAACTATTTGGCCCTAACAGTGGGTGTTGTTTTTTTTTTATCAGTTCAAGCCCCATGTGAGGTCCAACATTTGGTCAGGGCTCCTTGGCTAATATCAAGGTTACAGTTATATCAATGTTTTGCTATGAACCATTGTTTCTATGTATACCTAGGAGACAATATAAGCATATGCCCCAAAACTTGCCTTACTAGGATTAAGAGAGCAAATAGTAATTTACCACAAATGTCACCTTAACTTGCCTCACCTCCAAGGTAGGTCAGCCGCAATGTTTAGGAACTTCTACTATGCTGCATATTCCTGTGAATCTCCTCCTTCGCAGGACTATTAATCTTCACCATTTTGTATGCAACCCGTTTGTTCGATGAATAGATTGCAGAATACATGCTAATAACAACATGCAAGGCATTCTGGGAAGTGGCTGAAGGGGGACCTATTATGGCTAAATTTGTACAAGAGTATACATGTAGTCAGGATAAGCACTACTGAGAAAAGTAAGAGGGCAGAGAGACACTGCTTTCAATAGCAATTATATTTACTGATACTCTGCACACTGAAAACCATAAACAGGTATTGAACCCCTTAGCAGGAAACCCGTTATCCAGAAAGCCCTAACTTTAGGGCCCTGTTAGGGAGCCACTCACTACCTGCCTCCGTCCCAACCAGCTTATACCTGTGATTTTATATTATCGTGAGGGCAGGGGAAAAAAATCACCAGGCAGGTCAAACATAGGGAGCGTATCCAGGTCAGATCTACCAGGACTTGGGAGTCTATAGTAGCAGAGCACCCAGGGCTGCTATGAGGGTGGTACATGGAGTTTTCCAGATAGGGACCCTGCATCAGAAGGGGCAATAGGAAAGTGTGATTCACAGGATGAGAGGCTTGTGGGGGAGTGGACGGGATTTGGAAGGATCATGGGCAGTGTTTTGCTATAATGGGGCATGGCCTGTGGCTCAAGGACATCCCCATTTGTGCACTGTGCATTTTTTTAAAATTAGGACTCCATTTTACATGTCGGCAGGTGTCACCAACCAGGGAACCCATGTGACCAATTACCTAATAACTGGTGCCC
>CM044447.1:41548866-41562368 GCA_024363595.1 Xenopus borealis
AGTGTGCAAGATTAGCCATGCACATGCAAGCAGCATTCTGATCTGCAGGAGGAGGGGTTTGTTATTCTGCCATGCCCCTGACACATGGCCTAGAAAGACAGGAGCCAGTGCACAAGGAACATTCACAGGCCCAAGGTGTCAATACTTAAACACAGATCAATCAGTATAACAGCAGGCCATTGAGCTATCTTTAGAGGGTGCAAAATAATACAAACTGTTAAATAGAATAATCACGTGAAATTGGCTTCTCCTGCGTTACGTGATTCATATGTTTTACTTGGGGCGATTTGGCTCAATTACAGGGTAAATTTGGCTGCATGCTGCCTGCAAGGAGAGCAATTTGTCATGGGCAACAAAGCACCCCATATGCCACTTAAAACTGGATAACAGCCGGAGAGTTGCAAGTTGTTCTACATTTATTTGCGTTGGGACTTGCCCCTACCAATAGGGTTGCCACCTGACTGGTATTTTACTGGCCTGGCCGGTATTTTTGATGGTTGGTCCCAATGTTATTAATAGGATAAAAAGAAAATTATATAGGAAGGCTGGTATTTTTTTCAGGAAAAGGTGGCAACCCTACCTACTAATGATAGCCCAGTGCACACCCAGTGGTCCCTGGCTTATTTGCAATGATACGTAAACTGATTAGTACACCACTTTAGCTCAGGGTCATCAAACCATCTGCTGTGGGCTCAGCATCATCCAAATAACATTTGGCTGTTGAGACTTGTAGTTGGCAACAGCTGCAGTGTAACCCCTCATTTAGGTAGCACTGTGGAGTCTGTCAGTCAGCTCCCCCTCTCCTTTTGCATAAATAGTTTGATCCACCTACAGAACTGACAGCTGGATTAATAGAGCTGCCAGTTACTGCACCAAGGCTGTAACACTGCACCACAAATATTGTGTCATGTTACAAACAATCTAATAGCAACAATCACACAAACAATAACTTAACAGATAGTCAACTGCGAATAGTCGGTGTTTAAAGGGACAATTACGGTGTAGTTGCTTGACTAAAATACCTTAGCAACCACAAGGTGCCCACATGCATTTTACACCAGAAAGGAGCAATTTTCGGCTCCCCAGAGAGTATCACCCGAACATTTGGTGGCAGTGAGCTGCCCCTGACTGCGTTACACAACTAGCATAGGAATACATACCGTGACTGGCCGGCTCCCAAGAAAATTCAGGTCACTGTTTTCCCCAAACAAATATCCTTCGGGGTGGCTGGACTCAAATTTTTCTCCTCCCATTATAAAGTGACTGCCAAAGTAACTTCCTGGGGATAACAAAGTGACAAACACGGTTTGCATGCAGAATCAATGTCATGTTTAGTTCATTTGAATAGCATATATATATATATATATTGTTTAATATATCACTGAATAAAAGAGAAGAACTTGTGTTTTCATATACTGTATATCATTCTTGCCTCTTTTAATCAATGCAGTTATATAGTTACATAGCACATAAGGTTAAAGAACATGTAAATGAAACTCTGTTTCAAGCAAAATGACTTTTCAGATGCTTTAAAAGCCCAATGGACTATCAGTATAACCCTTTCCAGGAAGGGTAAGAATTATAGAAACATCACATTGTAGCCAGTGGCTTAATAGGGGCACTAGACCCCACAGAGAGGAGACCCATTAAAAAAAAAAAAAAAAAAAAAAATTAACCCGAGCACATTCTGTTATCTCCCTGGGCACTAGGACAATGGGACTAGATAATGTGTTATGGGCTGGAATCCCTAGTGCTGGGGGCAAAGACATGGGGGTCTGTAGCTGTGAGTGGCCCAATGAACCCATTTAGGTATAGTACATAGTCCTGACTTATTCCGCAGTGCTTTAGAAAAGGGCAACATGATTCCAATCAATCCCTGCCCCACTGCAGTTTATAATCTAATTTCCCTTGCAGAGGTTACCCTACCTGGGTGGAAGTCAAAGGAAACAAATACTACTATATTGCCAAACTACAACTTCAAGGTTATTATTGTCTAAGCTTCTTACAGCTGGTGTCAGCTATATTACTTTTATCCCTACTGTTACCAACCGGTTTCCCCCAGCAGCAAAACAGTTATTTCCCAAAGATAAAACTCTGTAACACTCATAAAGCACAAACATTTCCTTTGTGCCATGTATTATGCATGTCGTCAGCTTTCACAGCCCTTGCATTATTAATCAGCAGAGGTAGGTGCTCTATTGGGGTGGGATCAGACACGCTCAACTCAAAGACCTGCATGGTGAAATTTCACCAAAGCCATCAATATTGTCCAGTCATTCACCTATAGTATAAAGTACTTTAAATAGAGCTTGGAACAGATGCATAGAGCTCTAAGCTAAATGGGGGCTCTGTAATATGCAATAGCCAGCACAGCAAGGCATGATATAGTCCCAGTGGCTGTTAGTGGAACAATGTGTACTAGGGGTCGCATATGATACAAAGTTTCCTGCAAAACAGACATCTATGCTTAAATCTTTCCTTCACACTGCATTAGGCAGAAGCCCAGTACTACCCGTTTCTTTTCTCCATCATCTGAACCCATTAGTTACCTTACATTCACTTTACATAAAAATCGTCTCTGCCCACAGTCTGCAGGATTCAAATACTTAGGGGACACTGATTTAGCGACAGCAGCACTGCAGCCACCTCCTGCCCAGTGTTCTGCAGGCTTGATGCAATGAGCTAATGCAGTCACACTGTTTGCAATAAAGAACTGCTGGCTAGTTAACGACTGCATTCTGCTCTACTCTACACATTAGGGTAGGGACAGACAGGGAGATTCGGGGAGATTCTGTCGCCTGGCGTTTTTAGCAGGCGACAAAATCTCCCCGAATCTCCCTGTCTGTCCCTACCCTTAAACAACTAGGTTATACACCTCTTTATCCTCACATGCAGAAGGCAAGCAATAAGGTAGAATTAGCGAGTGCAATATAGAGAAAGCAGCAGTGGATAACAGAGTTTCTTTGGGCACCTTCTGTAGTCACCTGGTAACTATTGGGGTCTCTTTGAGTGACCATAAATAGAATATCTGGAGGTGAGTGCTGCTGGCTGCCAAGTGGGGGACTCCCTCATATCCCTGGTTCTATTCTGACCTGGGTACAATCTGCATAGATTCTTCATGTTTGCACAAGCTTCATTTATCTTACAGGTTAAATACAACGGCTACTGATAAAACTGACCTTTATGTGTACCTGTGGCGCACAAAATAGATGGTAAGCTTTAGTGAGGTGCTGTGGCATATGTTAGTTACGTATAGAGGGTAGATAATAAACCTACAAACCAGTATGCCTCTGCCTGAATACATTTGTGGTAACGTATTGATAGTAAAGATTGTTAAACTGGCCATAGACGCAAAGTTAACATTGTTCAAAACTAAGGTTCATATGATTGTGAAATATCCAGACATTTTTCATACCACTGCAATCGGTCGTTCAGTCGGTCGGACAGGTTAAAAGATTATACTTATAATAGGTCTGCATGTATTACCTATCTAACAATATCAATGGGAGACACTAATATATGTTGGACATAACTCTTGTAAGATTGCCATCTGTCAATTAATGGCCTGAGTATCGTGTTATTTGTTCTCTTTACTACTTTAAATTAATCTGAATGGCTACTTGCGGGTCGGTAGATTAGAACGGATGATCGTTTGTCCGACATATGTTAATAATCTGCAGTCTATGGCCAGCTTTACACATAACCGCCATAAATAAGATGTGTAGTATAACTTGTAATACACAAGAGTCATCAATAGTCTGCAAAAGATATCCTTCTATACGGTGCGTAATAATGTCATCAGTTATAATCACTACATAGTGATGAAATTTCGGTGACTCCTTTAAACTTGTGTATTATAATAATAATAAAATATTGTAATAAATAAATTACCCCCTGTTGAAAAATCCAGGATATTAGAAGTCACCTCGGAGGTCTATGACCCGATACACACGGGTTTACCCGTGGATTCAAGCTGACCTAACACTGCTGTTCGCAGGTGGGGGTTGAGCTCTTCTGCTGCTCTCCCCGCCCACCACCTTCAAATGCTGGCTTCCGGTTTTATAGCCGTGAGCCTGCTCGCCCCACCCCTTTTGTGATGTCATCAGCAGGGCGGGTAGGAATGGGTCTATATAAGGAACCTGGAAGCATGGGTGCGGGATAGTGTCAGGTGTGAGTAGGGAAAATCCCGACCTGCACATCACTAATGACCTGTATAAAAGCACTCGGCCTCATGCTTTTATACAGGTCATGGAAATCCTTGTTGGTATCACTCATGGAAAGTTGTTTATTTTGGGAAATAAAGCCTAGATGTTACAAGTTCTGTGCCCTTGTGGTTATGGGACTCCTTGAGGACTTATAATACACCAAAGCCATGAATATCCTGTAAATGATATGCTTAAAAAAGGGTGACTAGTGATGTCATCAGTTATAAACAGAGAGTAGTGATGTCATTTTTGTCAAATGACTCACCAAAACTTGTGTATTATAATAAATAATGTACCCCTTGTGGGAAAATATGAGGATAACAGAAGTCACATTGGAGGTCCAAGACCTGTATAAAAGCACAAGGCCACACAACAGGGGGTACTAGATATCTGCTCACCCCATACTCTCCCCAATAAGTCTGTCTGTGCATGAGCCAATCATGGAAGAGATGGGTACCAGAGCCTTCTTCTCACTATTTTCATGCATATTCAGGACAATATTAGCACACACACAAGTTACACAGTCCCTGTGTGATTTTGCATCTCTGTGGCAACATATCTATCTGTAGGGTGGCCAGTAAAAAATATGATTGATTCCATTATTAAATTAATAGAGGATTTACCGGTCATATAAGACGTCCCTAGAACCTTTGGCAGCAAGTGTGATCTTAACAGTCAGCTGCCCAACCCATTTTTATTGAAGATTCTGCAAGTTGCACATACTAAGAACGTGATCACTTATTGTAGTAAGCAGAAAGAAAAGAGTCACTTTTGAGCTGAAGCATTACAGCATTACAGATATTCTTCCCATGTCTGCGAGGGATTTAATCCCACACTCCAAAATGGCTACTAATTCAACTGACCCTTGAGTATGAGATGGGGAGTGTAAGCTCCACTGGAGCAATACAAATACAATGCATTAAGTGGATACAAATGGTTAGGCTTTCAGAAATGGCAAAGAGAGATGCCACGTAATTAGTGCCAGAGGGTTATCAGCATAGACACGTGGCACACACAGCATGGCACATGTCCCTGACATTTGGTGTGTATACACAGTATAGTGCATACATGGGCAGTAATGTTATACACAGCTTGGCACAAAGACCTGCAGAAAGGTAATAGACAACTAGCATGGCAGTGTCACACATATTGCCATACACTCGTTATACATAAAAGGTCAATGTATGGACAGGGACATGGGGTCAACTACCTTCTCTTGAAAGCCACTCACCAGACTTGGGTGGGTATCTGTACAGGGAATTGCATGGCATGTCCACCTCTTCCACTCCAGCGTGTTGCCGACTTGTTAGTGCCCCCATATTCAAGCTCCTTTGTTCCAACACAGATAATTCACCATCAATGCCAACTTGCCATCTCTACTCCTGCCAGTCACTGCAATGAGAATATACATGGTTCTCCTGAGACAAATCAGTTAATGAAAAACTCCATGTCACCTACCAACTAAAGAGCATGGCTCAAAAGAATGGCCCCCTCTACCAGGAACATCCTCCTATTCACCTCCCATACTGACACCTCATATTATACATTAGGACTGGCATCCTTACTGGCATGTACACAGGCATTTACTTCCCCCTCCCCAATATCCTACACACAACCCTGGGACTTGACACTGCTGCACTGCACTTTACACAGCCATTTGCAGTACTTGCCATGGCATTGGATATATTGCCCTCCAGCCTGCCCCACAGTTTATACACACAGGTGCCCATGCCATTTACATTGCCACAAACACCACCACCCCCTGGCCCTGGGAATATTGTCCTTACTGCCCCCTCCTATAGACAGATACCTTTCACCCCTAAACAATGGCACTTGCACTAGCCCCTGGCTTTGGGAATATCTCCCTGCCATTATACATAATAAGCACTAGCAGTCCCCCCCACCCCCAGCATAGACAATAATCCCCTCCCGTAATGACCGCTCCTCCCCACTAAGATCTTATACACGGCAGCTGTCACCATGTATTGCCGTTCACACTGAGAGCCCGACAATGGTAGAATATCACGCAACTGACCACCAGGTTCTCCTTTTAATCCTGCTCCTCAGACCCACTGCCTCAGCTCTTACACGTACCTGCCCTGGGCCTCTCCACTCCTGTACCCGCTGCCCAGCTCTCCCAGCAGCTGCAGAACGCACAGACGTGACGTCACTCGGGCTTTGCAAGGCTCCTCCTTCCCAAAGTCGCAACCCAATGCAGTGAAGGGGCGGTGTTATGGTTGTCCTGACAACCACCTCCCCTCACCTGGGAAGCACGTGTTTAAATCCCAGCCAGAGGACGAATCCACTGAAGGGCACGGGGGGAGGGATTTCTATGGATGCGATACATTGGAATAGAATGGATTTTGTGAAAAACGAAAGACGTTATGAGAAGACTGGGGGTAAAGAAAGTTCCGATTTAAAGTGCTGTTTGTTTAGGTGGTTATACATCCAGAATGAATTAGCGATGTGCTCATAAATGTGTTTGGCCCATCTCAGGTACAAATACAGAGAGCACATACGTACAGCCAGCACAGTTTCAGCAGAGAGCTTGATGGAAAAAAGAAAAAAAAATACCCTGAGAAACGTAGAGTCCTGCCTTTTTGAGAGACGTGAGACCCCACCCCCTCCTCCCATCACGGACATTGGTGATGTAATCTGTCAATTAACACGGGGCAGCGCGGCACTCCACTTGGAAACATTATGGGCGGTGCATGAAGAAGCTTAGTGGGCGGTGCATGAGCTACACTATTGGGCGCGACGTCAGAATGCAGATTGGCTTCCAGAGACTGTTATAGCAAATACAGTGTGCTTTCATTAGTGCTTTGCTTGCCCGCAGACCCTGCACTTTCTGTTTGCCACTAACCAGTGCTACATACGCTTGTAGGCTGCACCAGGTCAGTTTGATTACGTGTTTGAACACAGCTGACATTGCCACTTTAAAGGGATACTGTCATTGGGAAAAAATGTTTTTGTTTTTTTTCCAAAACATCAGTTAATAGTGCTGCTCCAGGATAATTCTGCACTGAAATCCATTTCTCAAAAGAGCAAACATATTTTTTATATTTCATTTTGAAATCTGTGCTCCGATAAACTTCAGCCGGAACTAGGGGTAAGTAGAAGAGGCATGTGCCTAGCAGTGCCGGGCCAAATGGACTGTGCGCCCTAGGCGCCACTTCGCTGCCCCCCACCATGCGCACACTGTGCACATTGTGTTCATGCACGTCACCGGAGCGCACACGAATGCGCGGATCGCCGGAGGGGAGGGACTCTGAGTGATGGAAGGTAGGGGAGAGATCGGGGGTGGGGTCAAGGGGAGAGAGCTACGGAAGGGGAGAGCGTGAACATGGGGTAGGCAGAAGACAGGTACCTGTCCAGCGCCCCCCTTTGGTTGCGCCCCAGGCAGGTGCCTCTTCTGCCTACCCCTAGTTCCGGCCCTGGTGCCTAGGGCACAGAGGTACCTCCTCTCTGGCTCCCAAAATGAAGGACATCTTCCTCTCCTGCCTCTAACTCCCACTCCTGTTGCTTAGACACAGGAGGGTGTGCAAGTGCACACAGACGAACATGTGCGAATGTGTGCACGCAGATATAAGCACACACTGAGGGTGGGGTGGTGTCCGCCCTGCCTTGGGCACTCAAGCAGCTTGGCCCGGCACTGCCCTCCAGCAGCTTAACAACAGAACAATGGGAAGGTAACCAGATAACAGCTCCCTGACAAAAGATAACGGCTGCCTGGTAGATCTAAGAACAGCACTCAATAGTAAAAGCCAAGTCCCACTGAGACACCTTCAGTTACATTGAGAAGGATAAACAACAACCTGTGCTGGCACAAATCACATGATGGGGCAGCTGGGAAATTGACGAAATGTCTAGCCCCACGTTAGATTTCAAAATTGGAAATAAAAAAATCTGTTTGCTCTTTTGTGAAATGGATTTCAGTGCAGAAGTCTACTGGAGCAGCACTATTATCTGACCCAATTTGAAAAAAAAGTATCCCTTTAAAGTGGCATAATAGCCTCAATTTAAAGGCTGTCCAAACCCAAACTGTATTCCTATAAGGATAAATAATCACCTAGTATCTCTAATTAGCACATATTGCCTATATCCACATAAAGTTCAATAAAGCATTTAATTTCCCCACAATTTTAATATTCATTTGAAAAACACATCAGTACAGCGGTAATGTTACAATTAATACAAAAACACTCCAACCATAGCATTAAAATCTTAATAAAGTGCAGTTTTCTAAATATCCATCCCAAATAAATTGAAAGCCATTGTAATCAAAAGGTATATATAGCTGTAAGTGATGTTCTAATACAGAATTCATATTTGTAATTGTATAATTATTAGGGTTTCTTTTTGAAGCCAGATTCGGATTCCACGGAATCCTTGTGCATGGCCGAACCGAATCCAAACCCTAATTTGCATATGAAAATTAGGTGTGGGGAGGGAAATGATGTGACTTTTTGTTACAAAACAAGGAATTAAAAACATTTTCCCCACCTTACTTCTCACCCATGCAGAACTCAAGCAGCTTTGTTTGTTTCCCTGTAAAGCAGTCGGCGACTGTGTACAGATTTGTATTGGATTTTATTCTTGCCTTTACATCCCCTTTAATGTTTCCAACTCCAGTTGCAGGGACAAAGATCATGGAGCCAGAGTTAAACAGATAAACTGGGATTCTATTTGGAGGATTATTTTGCTGCAGCCACTGGTTCTGCAGAGTTGGAGAAAGTTTGTACTAAACAATACAAAAACTATAAAATCCACATTAGATTAAATGACAACACAGGACCCAGTGCAGTCTGTATATTCTGATTATTAATCAGTCTTGCTGTATCGGCTTCTGGCAGATATTATTTGACTTGTGCTGTTTTGATCATTTATGACGATCCCTAAGCAACCCAGATCACACTGAGCATGTGCAGTCTTGGTCTTGCAAATATGTTTAAAGGAACAGTAACATCAAAATTTTTTAACAAAAAATTAGTTGGTACACAACGAAATAAAAACACCAACACAAATTACATTTTAAAATAGCAAAGCGTTTATTAAGAAATAACTTACAGAAACTCCACTTCCTGTCCTCTTCAGAAAAGGCGAAAGGGTGCACTCAATTTCTCCTCCCTGGCTTCCCTCGCTCCTCCAGCTCATTCCGCTCTCACTGACACCGATGATCCGGGACTGAGCACCAAATCCTCTCACCGGGATAAGGCAAGTCTGTTTCACCCAGCGCTACACACACACTGGATAATCTCTATTGCTCAGACCTAGTAGTGGAGGATAACCAGAAATGCAAGAAAAGATACTAAAATGACCAGGGATTTGACCCATGTATAAAATGCAGAGTATCGGGTATCCCTGATGGAGTTCAGCAATAAGACAAGGCTGCTGCAATTGAAAGTTGGCATAATCTCCCTCTGCTGGTACATTCTCTAACTGCAGTTCTAAACTGTCACATCACTAGAATTATTGTTTTACTTATAGAAAGGCGTAAGTAAGATTACTAATATATAAGTAAGTATTATTTATATATAATATATATAAGTATAATGTGAATAGTATAATATATATAAGTATTACTTTTATATAAGTAAGATTACTTATGCAGGTGGCAAGCCAATGCAGACACACCAGGGGTCTGTATGTGCACAAGGGTTAGACCAGAGAACGACATAGAGATAACATTATGATGCACTGTTCTCTTTTTCTGCCAGAGTTTGGTGTCCTGGATCATTGTTGCTATTGACAAGCTGAAACGTTAGGCTGGTACAATAAGTGCAGGATATAAAATATGGCATTTCCATGTTCATTTTTAGGGCTTAGTTCTATTTAGGATTTAGTTCTTCTTAAAGGAGGACTAAACCCTAAAAATTAATTGGACTAAAAATGCCATATTTTATATACTTAACTTATTGCACCAGCCTATAGTTTCAGCTTGTCAATAGCAGCAATGATCCAGGACTTCAAACTTGTCACAGGGGGTCACCATCTTGGAAAGTGTCTGTGACACTCATGTTCAGTGGGCTCTGATCAGCTGTTGAGAAGCTAAGCTTAGGGGCCATCTAGGGTTGCCACCTTTTCTTGAAAAAAATACCGGCCTTCCTATATATTTATCTTTTTTTCCTATTAATAACATTGGGATCAACCATCAAAAATACCAGCCAGGCCGGTAAAATACCGGCCAGGTGGCAACCCTAGGGCCATCACACATTATCAAACAGAAAATGAGGTTCCCCTGTAATAGAAGCTGATAGTATGGAGTTGATTATTAAATTCTGATGCTAATTGCACTGGTTTCTGTGCTGTCATGTAGTAATTATCTGTATTAATGACTAATCAGCCTTATATTGTGACATTTCTATTCTATGTATACTGTATATTGTGAGTGGGTCCCTAAGCTCAGTAAGTGACAGCAGCACAGAGCATGTAAATCAGTGAATCAGCGGAAAAGAAGATGGGGAACTACTGGGGCATATTTGGGGACACAGAGCTTTACTGCTAAAGGGCTGTGGTTGCCTTGGGCTGGTACAGAAACCTAAAACATAATGTATAATATTGCTAGCCTACGTCTTTAGTTTAACTTTCCTTGTCTTGTAAGGCAGTGCTAAGTTCAAATTCACCCGTTATCTCATTATGGTTGCTAGGATCTCATTATCAGGTAGTGGTTTTAATGAGAGACTAGAATATGAATAGGAGAGGGTATGAATAAAGAGCTAAATAATACAAATACCAATAACAATTAAATTGCAGCTAGCCAGAACAAAAGCTTTTGTCAGTGACCCCCCATGTCAAAGCTGGAAAGAGTCAAATAAGTAATTAAAAAACTATAACAATCTAAATATAATAACCAACTGAAACCTTGTTAAGAACAGGAACTGTATGGAGTTTGCACATACTAGCATAGGTTTTACTTAGGGATGCACCGAATCCAGGATTCGGCCTTTATCAGCAGGATTCGGATTCGGCCGAATCCTTCTGCCTGGCCGAACCGAATCCTAATTTGCATATGGAAATTAGGGCCAGGGAGCTAAATCACGTGACTTTTTGGCATAAAACAAGGAAGTAAAAAATGTTTCCCCCTTCCCACCCATAATTTGCGTATGCAAATTAGGGTTCGGATTCGGTTCGGTATTCGGCCAAATCTTTCGGGAAGGATTCGGGGGTTCGGCCGAATCCAAAATAGTGGATTCGGTGCATCCCTAGTTTTACTACCAGTTGCACCTGCTTTAGTACAGAACATTTGTTGTGTCCTCAAATGTTTTTGGAAGTAGGAGTGTGACAGTAATGATAGCCACTGGAGGGCAGTATTACTTCCAGGAGTCTGTGGAGGGGCTTATTAGTGATGCACTGATGGCAGCTCCCACCAATAGGGTAAATACAAATATACAGAAAATATATATGTGCATATGTAAATAAGATATAAATAAGGATCCCTGTACAGAATACACGTTGCCTATAGATTTTGCTGACCGCTGAAAAATAAAGTTTCAGAAAGATGAACTGTAGACTGACATCATATAGTCAGATGGAAAGCACCAATAACTTATCGCCCTACTGTGGCTTTGTGTCATCAGTCAAATGTTTTATGGTTTCTGTATCACATTATGTGGAAAATATTATATTCCTACAGAAAGCCCACTCCTTCCCTTTTTTAACAAAATACGGAGCTGCCACGTGTTGTATTCTTAAAAATATGTTCTTTCTGATTTTGACCACTAGAGGTCTATTATAAAGCATTACACCATTTCCCCTGACAAAGACAGCCCATGAAAATGTGGTTAAAATCTCAATGCTACTGCTTATTCGACTTGTCGCACTACCACTGCCAGGAGCTTAGGCTGACTTATACAGGAGAGGGAAGTCTGACTATCACTCGTGTATTATAAGGGATAATGTACCCCCTACTGTAAATTATAAGTATATTAGAAGTCACTGAGGAGTTCTGTGACCATATAAAGGCATAAGGCTGCAGACTGAGTTATACAGGGAACCCTGAGTATCATTCATGTATTATAAGGGATAATGTAACCCCTAATGTAAATTAAAAGGATATTAGCAGTCACTGAGGGGTTCTGTGACCATATAAAGGCACAAGACTGCAGGCTGAGTTATACAGGGAACTCCGAGTATCACTCATGTATTTTAAGGGATAATGTACCCCATAATGTAAATGATAAGAAAATTAGTAGTCACTTAGGTGTTCTGTGATCGTATAAAGGCACAAGGCAAACTCTGAGTATCACTCATGTATTATAAGGGATAATGTAACCCCTACTGTAAATTATAAGGATATTAGAAGTCACTGAGGGGTTGTGTGACCGTATAAAATTATTTTAAAAATGTGCTTTCTAGCCACATATCCCACCTCCCTGATCAAAATTTTAACAGGCTCCTGACACAGTCCCCCCTGATGGCAGCCCTAGGCACATGTGTTCCCCTGAAGATTTCAGGGCATTATGGCAAATTTGTATTTTCACCTTAAGGGCTAGTCCAGACGAGAAGATTCGGGGAGATCAGTCGCCTGGCGGCAAATCGCCAGGTCGCTCACGAGGCAATTTTGAGCGACTTTGAAAAACGTATCGCCGTGTGTGAATAGGTGCAGGTGACTTTAGCTCTAGCAAGACCAGCAAGCCATTCAGGGAGATTAGTCGCCTCAAAGACGTCGCAAGGCGACTGATCTCCCCAAATCTTCTCGTCTGGACTAGCCCTAAATGTAGTCTGGTTGCTGTGTGGGATGAGATTTTGTATTGTACTTATTACATATACATATCTCTGCACCAGCTTTTCTTTCAATGTCACATGTCTGGTTGCTAGGTTGAAACACTTAAAACCCAGATAGCAGTTAAAAGAGGACTGCAGAATATATATATATATATATATATATATATATATTCTGCAGTCCTCTTTTAACTGCTATCTGCTATATAGTCAGGTGATCCCACTGGTGTCTAATAAAAGGGCAGATTGGGAAATTTACTCTGAAAGCAGCAAGTAAGTTGCGGGTAAAACTTAGTCCCTTTGTAAAATGTATAAGCAATGGAATTCTTAATGAATCAGATGAAAATTGAGTGTAGGACATACAATACAAGTCAATGGTTCACTCTTTATTATTGTATGTTATGTCAGTTATTACTGCTAAAATGTTTTTATATACAATTTTTTGTTTATATTTTTTAACTATATATGTTAGACACTGGATAAGCTTTGGTGTTTGGTTTTTATTTGGTTTTGGATAATTTGCATATTTCATTGTATGAGGTCACTTCCACTTTTTCCCGCCACTGTGGGTTTATA
>CM044447.1:41579190-41600723 GCA_024363595.1 Xenopus borealis
TACCTGCATGGACCAAGGACTATGTCATGTGAAGAATATATATATATTGCTTTAAGATACGAACAGTTTAATTGTTACTGTTTATATATTTGTCCAAATGCTTTCCTACTATAATGGGGAATATGTGGTGTTTATACAAATGGCCTGCAGGTGGCACTGTGCATACACAGGACTTTCTGTACAGATTGAAAGTGAAAGTAAGACTTACTGCTGTTATGTAATGGCTGCATGAACCTGCTAATAAAGCATTGTTATACCCTTGTCATCCTCGGCTACCAAACACAACATAGAGTAACCAGCCACAGCTACTGCTTCCTATGTATTTATTCCATTGGTCCTAAGGCTAATGCCATGCATCAGTGTTTTTAAACCAGCAAAAATATGCATTTTTGCAACAAAATCTGTTCTGTGTCTGTACATACTATATAGCCATAGTTAATGCCATGTTTTCTCCTAGCACTGCAGTGCAAACAGCCCCCACTAGCCCAATATATAGTAACTGTCTATGGCAACTTACAGCAGC
The DNA here is from genome assembly GCA_024363595.1 of Xenopus borealis. NCBI lineage: Eukaryota > Metazoa > Chordata > Amphibia > Anura > Pipidae > Xenopus > Xenopus borealis. The sequence goes on from CM044447.1 coordinate 41,579,714, forward strand.
CCCTCTGGTATTTGCCAGAACCCACAGATTGCCAGTCTGGGCCTAATATATCAATATGTATATATACATCCTAAAGTATATATATATATATATATATATATATATATATTAGGGTTGCCACCTCACCCCTTTAAAACCGAACACATATGGAATACACAGCCTGCATGGCTAATTAGCAATTCATTTAGATGCATGATGCATGGCTGCACATAAATCAGTTCAGTCTGCAGCATGCATCTAAATGTATTGCTAATTAGCCATGCAGGCTGTGTATTCCATATGTGTTCGGTTTTAAAGGGGTGAGGTGGCAACCCTAATATATATATACATACTTAAGTAAAGCTAGAGCACCCACTTGCAAAAATATCAGATGCCTGGGTGCCAGTTATATATTCGTATAAAACAAACAAAAGATAAAGGTGTGAAGATCCAAATTACAGAAAGACCTGTTACCCGGAAAAGCCCAGGGCTTATATATATATATATATATATATATACACTACAAAAAGGTCCTCACTTTCAGGACTTATAAATGACTAACATTTTGGCTAGGTCTCTAGCCTTTCTCAAACACTTTGAGAAAGGCTAGGGACCTAGCCGAAACGTTAGTCATTTATAATAAATATTATGATTTTTATAAGTCCTGAGAGTGCGTAGTTATGGATAATTTATTGGCAATGCACCCAGGCAAATTCAAGTAACTTTATCGAGAGTGCTGGCAACCCTTGGACATATATATATATAAAATATAATAACAGAGCTGAAGCAAGAGATACAGATGCCCAAGGCCATAGAAATGCTCCCTCCCTGATCCCCTATCCTGCCTGACAGCAAGCAGATAGCGTGGGAAGGTGGAGGGTATGGGTTCCTGTGGGCACCGTTCCCCTCCAAAGATGTCTTTGCGGGGGTCCCTGATCCATGTAGTCCCTGCACTTGAAGCAAACTTCAGCCCTTGATGCCCACTTTCCACCAGTTGTTACCCAACTGCTCCCAGACCAAACTGCTTCTTCAGCTGAGGAGCAGCAAGCACTGTAGCACAATGAATACTAAGCTGCAGGCCTTTGGATTGTCAGCTCTGCAGACACGGCACATACTAGTTACCCTGGCCCGTATACTGCGTACAGCCATGTATACATTGCCAGCTCTGCAAACATTCCCCAATCTAAACAATGAGAGAGGAAGTGAGTCAGCCTTCCACACAAAGGATGTGTTCTCTGGCTTCTCAGAAAGAGCCACCCATCCCCGGCCACTATGCGGCCTCACAACCTCAAGCTGTCTGTTCTTCTGAGACTCATATATTAATTAGCCGCCTCAGGGGTCCGGACAGACCCCAATAATTTAGAGTTACCATTAAAGCACAAGCATGTTCTGCTCAGGAGTGAAAGATTCCCCTGCTGAATGCAAGCACATTGCTCTGGGAGGGAACAGATTGAAGAAAGGAAAATATAAGCAATATTGACTTGAAAGGAGGTGGGAAATCTCTGTTCCACCCACTAGCTCAGTTCTATAAAAGAAGCATTTTTTCCCATCTTTTCTCATGGGCTGACTGGTGGCCTTGTTCCCTGTGGCCCTGGAGCTCTTGCTCTCTGTCAGTCTGGAATCGTAGAGGGGGAGGGGTAGAATCTTCTTTTCCTCTATAGTGAGAAAGGTGCTTTTGGTCCAGTCTTAAGGGAACAGTATGAGTATTAGTATGATATAGAGCAGGGGTCTCCAACTGCTGGGCCGCGGCCCAGAACCGGGCTGTTGACAGTCCTGAACTGGGCTACAGAAATGAATGCGGCACGCCGTGTTGGATGCCGCCGACCAGAAAAAGATTGGGGACCGATGCAGTGGCGTAACTACCAAGGGTGCAGAGGATGCAATTGCACTAGGGCTCTTACCGCCTTGGGGCCCATGGGAGCCACGATAATTTTTATGGCAGGCAGTTGTCTAGTGGGCCCAGGTGCCCATCCTGTTCCGGGGCCCACCAGGGAGTAGTTACGCCACTGGACCGCTGATATAGAAAGTGATATTCTGAGACAATTTGCAATTGGTTTTCATTTTTGATTGTTTGTGGTTTTTGAGTTATTTAGCTTTTTATTCAGCAGCATTCCAGTTTGCAATTACAGAAAGGCTGTCTCCCGTAGACTCCATTATAATCAAATAATCCAAGTTATTAAAAATGATTTCCCCTTTCTCTGTAATAATAAAACCTTACCTTGTACATGATCCCAACTAAGATATAGTTAAGCCTTATTCAAAGAAAAACCAGCCTATTGGGTTTATTGAATGTTTACATGATTTTCTAGTAGACTTAAGGTGTGAAGATCCAAATTACAAAAAGACCCATTATCCAGAAAGCCCTAGGTCCACAGGATTCTGGATAATAGGTCCCATACCTGTAATAGAAACAGCCAAACAAACCTGAAACAGAACTGCTTTCTGCTATATGATTTCAAATGTCAGAACCTGTGGAGCAGAAATTGATCAACAAACACTGCTTTCAGTTGCAGCTATATTGAAAGAAAAAATTACATTTACTTTCATTATACAAAAGACAGTGTTTGGTGAAGTTCCCCTTTAATGAACACAAAAAAAAAATCCTGAGCATGCCTAGTCACTGTTCTGCCCAGAGATCACAGGCTTTCTAATATATATGTAATTGCTGGAAACTAATAACTTTAGCAACTGTGACCTCTGGCCTCAAACATATGACTGTCATGTGTGAATGTCTCTATTTCTGTCTCTCAGTGGCTGATATTCTAATGAAGGGATTTCAACTGTTAGCCCCTCCAGCTATTGTTACTTCCAACTTCCGGCAGCCACCTCTTTCTATGGCCCCTTTTCCTCCCCACCCACTAAACTCTCAGCGGACTGGATAATGTCTTCAACAGCCTCACTGGCACATGCATTCTAAAACCTACATTGTGGCAGCTGATCCCTGTACTAAGCATGTACAGCTATTGCACCTTATCACTGGGACATTAGGTGATCAGATGTTCAGTATAGCATTATTAATTTATTATTTGCATGTAAAAATCATATGTAGTCAGAAGGCATGTAAAAATATCCTCATTGTGATGCCCAAAATAATGTAGACACAAAAATGTTGGTAGGGGTTTGTGGGAGCACTCCAAGGCTACATAAAATGCATAAGCACAGTGTAAGTGAGACTGATTTGGCCAAGTGAGCTACAAACATGAAAAAATAGGGGTTTGATCAATAAACACTACCTGGTCCCCTGTTTCACTTGTAATTAGTTTTATACAGTTGCATATGCTTTCAAAAATGGTATTTTAGTTACAAATTTACATTCATAAAATTGACAAGCCACCACAACCTCACACGGTGGTCCTTACTATTTATCTCGGATTGTTTTTCATAGGCTGGCTCCTCCCTACATGCAGATACATAATTTGCCTTTTGCCATATACTAGCACAATTGTGTTATTCAACTGGGTTACAGGCAGAGATACGTACACTGGATGTATTTTTCTAACAGTATTATCATAATCCTTGTTTCCCAGCATCATGGTTCCTGCTTCAACATTTTATACAGGGCTACCTCCATGTCCCAAGCAACAACCTGGGTTATGGATGTACAGGTCTATAGCTGATCCTGCTCTCTCTCTCTCTCTGGCTATACAGGAATTCCCCTGGCCCTGCTCTTTTATTCGTATATGTAAGAATGTGTATAGACATGGGTATACCTAGCCCTGCTCTCTTTATATGTATAGAATTCTCTGTAACTCCTCCCTCTCTATATACAGGTGTGTCTGCTCCCTCTGTATATACATGTCTGTCTCTGGTTCTGCTCTCTTGGTATGTAGATGTTCTTTGGTTCTATTCTCATTGTCTATTTACAGATGTCACTAGTCCTTCTATTCATGTTAATAAAGGTCTGTATATGGCTCTGTTCTCACTCTATATAGACCTGTCTTTGGTCTTGCTTTCTATGTATATACAAGTCTGTCTTGGACCCTGCTCTCTATGTATATACAGGCCTATTTATGGTCCTGTTCTCTATGTATATACTGACCTGTCTCTAATCCTGCTATGTAGAGGCCTGTCTCTGGCCCTGCTGTCTATATATATTCCGGCCTGTGTATGGCCCTGTTTTCTATATGTTTACAGACCTGTCTCTAATCTTCCAGTCTCTGACTGTACTCTGTACAAAAATACGTCTGTCTCTGACCCTGCTCTCTATGTATATACAGACCTGTTTATAATCCAGCTATGTAGAGGCCTGTCTCTGGCCCTGCTTTCTATGTATATACAATTCTGTCTTGGACCCTGCTCTCTCTCTCTCTATATATATATATTCAGGCCTGTGTATGGCCCTGTTTTCTATGTGTTTACAGACCTGTCTCTAATCTAATGCCAGTCTCTGACTGTAATCTACAAAAATATGTCTGTCTCTGACCCTGCACTCTATTTGAATAAAGTAGTCTTACTGTAGCACACTCTTAAAGGGGTTGTTCACCTTTGAGTTAACTTAGTATAATGTAGAGAGTGATATTCTGAGACAATTTGCAATTGGTTTTCATTTTTTATTGTTTGTGGTTTTATAGTTATTTAGCTTTTTATTCAGCAGCTCTCTAGTTTGCAGTGTCAGCAATTTGGTTTCTAGGGTACAAATTACCCTAGCAACCCTGCATTGATTTAAATAAGAGACTGGAATATGAATAGGAGAGGGACTGAATAGAATGATAAGTAATAAAAAGTAGCAATAACAATACATTTGTAGCCTTACAGAGCATTTGTTTTTAGATGGTGTCAGTGACCCCCATTTGAAAGCTGCAAAGAATCAGAAGAAAATTGCAAATTATTAATAAACTATGAAAAATGAATAATGAAGACCAATTGAAAAGTTTCTTAGAATTGGCCCTTCTACAATATACTAAAAGTTAACTTGAAGGTGAACCACCCCTTTAAAAATGTATCGTTCATCCCACGGAGTATCCTGTGTCAATATCCCAAAGTGGTCACACAAGCAGAGAATGATAGATTGTAGGATGAATCCAGACAGGCAGTTGTAGCTGCAAAATTCCTTTATTAAGGAAGTGCAATACACACAACATGTTTTTGGCAAAGCCCTTTATCTGACCCTGCACTGTATATACAGACCTGTCTATAATCCTGCTATGTAGATGCCTATCTCTGGCCCAGCTCGGTCCATATATACATCTGTCTGTGCTCTCTGTATATTCATGCATGTCCTAGACCCTCCTCTAAGTAAATACAGGAATGTCTCAGGAACTGCTCCCTTTGTATATTCAGGTTTGTCTCTGGCCCCACTCCCTCTGGCTTCTGTACCTACAGGTTTGTCTCTGGCCCTGCTCTTTATGTGTTAACATGTACAGGTCTCTCAGTGGTTCTGCTCTGTAGTATTTACACACTTATCCCAGACCCAGCTTTCTATGTATTTGTAGGCCTGCCTTTAGCTCTACTCTTAATGTGTATAAATATTCAGGGAATTTTCCTTGCCTGATCTAAACAGGACTGTCTATTGGTCTGATCATTATGTATTTAGCTCTGCTCTTAATGTATTTACACACATGCCTCTAGTCCTGCTGTATATGTATATGCACGGCATTCTTTTTGCCTGCTCTATACAGGACTGTCTCTATTGGTCTGATCATTATGTATTTGCATGCCTGTCTCAGACCCTGCTCTCTGTATAAACGTTTGCCGGTCTCTATCTGTGCTCTCTCTTTAACTAGTACAAGTCACTGTAGGTTCAGACCTGTCTCTAGCAATGCTTTATACACAGGCCTATCTGTGTTCCTGTTGCATAGCACACGTTCATGCCGAGAATTCTGTAAAAGCGAACCATGAATCAGGCCTTGTAGTCTCTGTAGTTGCCTGTTTGTATACATGAGGCGCTCACGCCTCTCCCTTGACAAAGTCCTCAATGAACTTGGCCACATTTCCCTGTTGTTACATACGGGTACTTAGTAACCAATCACAGACAACGAAGCCTTAGATACTTGCGTTCAAACTCGCCGAAAGGAACCAATCAGCTGCGTTCAAGCACACTTTCCATTCCCAAGCCAATCAGCGATCGCTCTGCCGGTGTCTGGGCTCGTCAACACAAGCTCTCAGCCAACGAGCGTCATCCAAAACATCAAAGTAGGCGGGCGTAATCGTGCGAAAGTAAACTACCAATAGCAGCGTCCCTACAGCCAAAACAAGGCGCTAAGGCCAATGGGGTGACCGATGACGGAGTGTAGAAAGCATGAGCGGCGTTTCACTTATCGAATAGGAGTACGCGATGTGTTTCCAGGCTCTGCCCTTGCTGTGAGTGACGCGCTGGGTCAGATGGCGGAGGACATTGCGAGGGAGGCAGGCAGGCGGTCGGGTGGGAGGGGAGTGCGGCGCGGGGTGAACCGGGATGTCGGTGAACATGGAGGAGCTGCGGCACCAGGTTATGATTAATCAGTTCGTACTAGCGGCCGGTTGTGCGGCGGATCAGGCAAAACAACTACTACAGGCGGCGCACTGGCAGTTCGAGGTGAGAGACTGACATACTGTTAGATTTAGAGATACATATATAAACACACAGTCTCATGGCACAGGCGCACTGTGTGCTGCGTGGGATGGCAATGCACCACTGCCACTCACAGCCAACAGCCTTTGCACTACATTTCCCAGCAGTCTCTCTACACGCATACCATAAAAGGAATGCTTGGAATTCCAACACAACTGGAGGGCACCATCTTAGACATTTTATTCATTCCTAATGTAGGCTTAATCTGCTTGGATCACTATTTAGCTCCAGTCCACTCTTTGTAACCGTCCTGCCCTTTTATGTGCAGCTCAGTGATCCCAAGAAACACGAGCACATTGATCCTGTACATTAGAATCAGCCTGCACAGATAATGATTGGCTCATCCCCACCATAATCACCAGATGTACAGGGCCTGAACCACTGCACACACTTCCTAAAGGGTAACCACTACCCAAAAAAACTCTACTCTTTGCGTAACTAGAAGAAAACGTGGTGACGAATAACTTCCTAATATATATAATATATATATATGCATTATTGATTTTCAGTGTTTTTATACAATGATTGCCGTTTAAACAATATTTGTTAATGCCTTTTCTCATGCCTGGCTCTGATTCTTGAAACCGTGCAGCAAAAGCAAAAAGGCCTCCTCTTCCTGGTCTTGTGCATCATTGTTTATGATCATGCTTTCAGTTGCCATTATATTTTACAAACAACTTCGAATCCGGTAAAATCTAAAGTTACTTCGGGTTACGTTTTCTTTCATTGTTCCAAAACCAGATGTTTGGGTGGAGAGCCTCTTCAATATATATATATTTTATTTATAAAACACATGTTCAGTAATAAGAGATTGGGAAATAATAATGTTGGGGGGGGTGGTGCAGAAGCATTCTCTAAACAGAGCTTCGGTTAGGCCCGGCCGACTCTATAGCATACTCTACTTCCTGCCAAGTATTTATAGAGTGTTTACAATGTGCTTACATATTCCTTAATGCTTATCCTTGCGAGGCCTCAACTACTCCTCCGAGGCAACACCTATTCCTCACCTACTAGACACATAACTATTGAATGAATTCCAATGTAGGTCTTTGTGGGACTGTCATTATTATACAATTTTATACATATATTTCATTATCCCATAGAAACCTGTATATTGCACTGATGCAATAGGTATTTATAGTGCGTCTTCGTAAGCCTCTTGCATGAAGCAGGGCATGCAACTAATACATACACATACAGACAGTACGAAGGGGTCTTGCTCTTATATAGTAGTCATAAATGATTACCTTTCCTAATGCTTTTAGATTAAAAGCTCTTTTGGGCAGGGACCCTCTTGTATCGGCTTTGTATATAAATCTGTGTATTCAGTGTATACACCCATTAAGTGTACAGCGCTGTGGAATATGTTGGTGCTTTATAAATACACGATAATAAAAGTAATGTACAATGTATTCCTCTCTTTACACATTATATTTTGATGTTCCATACAGCAGGAGAAATGTATACACAGTGAAATCCAAAAATACAGCTTGGTGGGTTGAACCCAAACACAATACATAACACAGCACTAATCCACTTTATTTTCAATTTCTGCTCACGGATTTATGCAATTTTGTGTTGCAATGCTATTTTTATCTGCTAATTATATACTACAATACATTTTAATATAATTGCTTATCATGTGCACAGACAGTCACATGGCTGTCTTTTTTAATCAGTGCGTGTGCATAAATATAACTGTATATACGCACACAGACACATAGTGATGGCTCTGGTGTGAGTCTGTTTATATAGGAAGAGATAGTGTGTGTGTATAGATATATAAAGCCATTTTGCAAATGCCTTTGTTTGTTTAACCTGCAGGCAGTTTGAGTTGTGCCCCCCCCCCTTCTTTAGGCATGTCTGTATTGTATACTCCCCAATGTTTCATCCCCCCTTATAATATCTGCATAATATTTTATTTTTTATAAATATATATATCTGTACTTGTCCCACTAGTAGCTGTGTAACCAAACTAAGAGCAGTGTGTTGATATATGTACACACACACACATTCTTTGTATGGCACAGTGTTTATGTAAGTACACAGTTATCATGGCATTAACCATCTAGACAGACTGTCCTCTTGTTTAGGCTTAGACTGCAAACACAGATTAAAAGAGACTTAAAGCTGCTTCTTGCATGTATGATATTTCAGAGCTGATTTGCAAGCTGGTGCACACCACCATTTGCCTAAGGGCTCTTCCAGACGAGGAGATTGCAGGGAGATTTGTTGTCTGCGACAAATCGCCGCGTGTTTGGGGCAACAAATCTCCCTGAATCTCTTCCCCCAGTCTTGCGCCTGCTAAAGTTAAAGTCGCCTGCGCCTATTCACACGTGGCGCTTTCGAAAATCGCTCGCAAATGCATTTGCGAGTGATTTTCGAAAGCGCCGCGTGTGAATAGGCGCTTTCGAAAATACCACAAATTGTGGTAACATTTTTAAATGTTAAAGTCCTAAATTTAAAAAAATAATAATTATTAGGTTATAAATAAAAATCTGGTGTTTCCCTTTGATAATGTGGGATAATTTAGCTGCTTTGAAGACCACCTCTGACAACAGGTGGTCTGAAACACTGTTTTGCATACAAGCCACTGTCTTTTCAGCCTGTTAAAATAAGTCCTTATCAAAACGTGTGTATGCACACGCACGCACACACACTGAAACCTTAAGTTTTCCCTCATTTTCCATTGTTGTTTTGTGGCCCACCTATGTATTATATATTTTCCTGATTTTACATTTTCCTGGATTTTACACCAATGTTTTCTGGTCCCCATAAAAACTTCTACTGTATATATTATATTTATATTAGGGATGCCCGAATACAGGATTTAGCCTTTTTCTGCAGGATTCGGCTGAATCCTTCTGCCCGACCGAACCAAATACTAATTTGCATATGTAAATTAGGGGCAGGGAGGGAAATTTCGTGTGTATATGTATATTCAATTCTGTACCATAACATATATGTGAATACAGAATTAGTGTGTATTTAATCCATGTTATTATTCTCTAACACACACAAAAATGTATTTCGAAGGAAAAAATAGGATTTTCCAAGAAACTGGGTGACTGTTTTCCACGGTGGGACCCAGATATACAGACGCACGTGATGAGAAATGCTGATACAAACAGCTGCGTTATACAGAGTGCAGGAGACAGACCAGTGAACTTGTCTGTACATATTCTTTGTATGCGTGATGCGTGTGTGATGTATGTATCAGGCCCCAGTTCTTTCCTCAGAATGCACATTAACCTATTTCCTCCCAGAGAGAGTTTTATTTTAGACAAAATAGCGGTGTTTTTTTCCTAGAGGTGTAAATGGACCCCATTGTTTTGGGGTGTATAGCATGTTCTGACTGTCTCTTCAGAAGATTCTATAGAGGTGGGTGTGGGGGATGGGCGAGTGTTATGAAGCCCACGTGTCTATTTATAAACACAGTAATTGTATCTCCCACGTATATGTGCAGAGTGTTCTGAGCCCAGAATATAACCAGCCAGTCCAATCATATGTGTGTGTGGGGGGGTATGTCATAAACGAATCGAGGTGCCACTTTATGGTCTGTCTTAAAAAATAAGAGTAGGCTTAGCTAGAAACATAGTCATATATTATGAGTATTAGTATATATTATGAGTATTAGTAGCTTAAATATTCTGTGTGTAGTATATTGATCAATTCAGTTAAATCGCTGCCCTTCAATGAAATTCAGATCAAACGCAGATTAAAAGGCTAACATAAATGTGAAACCCCTTACAGCGTAGGATGGGCTAACCTTTCCTTGCTCAAATATAAAATGTTGTAGTGTGTCATGCGCTGCAGCTCTCTCTATTATCCAGAGAGGCGCATTGGGCTGCTGCTGCTGCTCACCGCTATCATGCAAACACACTTCACATGCTTGTCTTTGTCCCCTCCTGCAGTGTGTTATCTGTTCATCTGGAAGTGAATGGGTTAACCGGCCCCCTTCATTATTCCTCATGCCCGCAGACACACCACCCTTTTGTTATTGTTGACAGATTAGTCCCCGCCTTGTTCTGCAGCACCCAGAGACATGTCCCACTCCAACCCACAGCTCCTCTTTCTTTCCTGCTGTTGTTTCAGGGCTCTTTATGTTGCAGCAATATTCCTAGATTCTTGGCTACAGTACACACTGTGTGTGTGTGTGTGTGTGTGTGTGTGTGTGTATATATCTATACATATATACACACACGTATACATACATACACATTAATATCTGGCTTAATGTTTATTTACATATTTACTAGAGCAGTTCTAACACAATTGCATTGGGCTTGTTTTCTCTTTAAAGGGGGTGGTTCACCTTTAAAGGAGAAGCAAACCCTAAAGTTAAAAAAACCCTACCCTGCATCTTAAGTGTTACCCCAAGGCAAATTCCCCTAAGTCTTTATTTACCCCTGGGTGCAGATTCTGTACAGCTCCAAATATATTATTATTGCTACTTTTTATTACTCTTTGTATTCAGTCGTTCCCCTATTCATATTCCAGTCTCTTATTCTCTGATTGTGTATGTACAGGATGGAATCTGTGCCGGCAGGCAAATTTATGATTATTACAAGTACGTGTGTGTCCCATTGTATGTGCAATTGGCTGTTACATCCAGACCTAGGCATTGTCCCCTCCAATTAGCTGCGTACGACTGACGACTGCAGCAGTGTATAACATACCCCTTTTAATTGTTACTTTACAGGGCGTTACAGACACCAGACTTACATACTTACATACAGAGATTATTACAGTAATGTACTGTGGTTTGCGTGACCTTTATTAGAATTTGGCTTTAATAAACCACCTGCCCCATTCCCCTCTGGTGTGTGATGTCTACTGCAGGCAAAGAAAGGTAAACATAAATACTATCTTAAGACAAACATCTGTCTTGTTGCATTTAATAAGTAAATGTATATGTTTCAACTTGCATACAAATTAAACTTAAGAACAAACCTACAGACCCTATCTCTTTCGTAACCCAGGGACTGCCTGTATTGCTTTACATAGGCATAGCTTAAAGGGGTGGTTAACCTTTACAGTAACTTTTATTGTTATAGAATGGCCAATTCTAAGCAACTTCTCAATTGGTTTTTATTATGTATTTGTTATAGTTTTATAGTTATTTGTCTTTTCGTCTGATTCTTTGCAACTTTCAAATGGGCGTCGCTGTCCCCTTCTAAAAAACAAATGCTCTGTAAGGCTACAAATTTATTGTTATTGCTACTTTTTATTGCTGATCCTTCTATTCAGACTCTCTCCTATTCACATTCCAGTCTCTTATTCAAATCAATGCATGGTTGCTAGGGTAATTTGGGCCCTAGTTACAAGACTGCTTAAAATGCTAATTGAAGAGCTCCTGGATAAAAAGCAAAATAACTCAAAAACCGTAAATAATAAAAAATGAAGACCAAATGCAAATTATCTCAGAATGTCGCTCTCTACATCATACTAAAAGTTATCTCAAAGATGAACAACCCCTTTAATGTGTACTTAGAAGAATCGTTTTTTATTCTGTGTTTGAGCCACTATATTGAATGCTTTACCTGGGACCCCAATAGTCAGATATAAGTTAAGCTGTTCTGCTGAAGGCTATGAATGTGAATGTCTGAGCTGGGGTGAGCAGACTAGCAGGCACACCTTTGTGTAAATGCTTGAAAGCATTTTTAAGCTAAAATGCTTTGTGCACAAAGATGCTGGGACGGAATGTTCTCTGCACATAGTAAACTATACCCTGATACTGTACAGTGCAAACAATGTGGCAGCTCCCTTCCATATGTATACATACAGATATACAGACAAGGAATGTTCTGGGCACACAATAAGCTATATCCTCATACTGTACTGTCTTAGGGATGCAAAATGGCAGCCTCATTCCATATGTACTCTGCTGAAAACTAATTGGTTGCTGTGAGTGTCAACTTGGAGGCGATTTAGTGCCTCTTTTGGTAAATTAGCCCCATCTTCCAGTGCTGTGGAAGTGGCTGCTGCGGGCTGCATCCTCCTTCTGTGGCCCCCCACATGAAAGTCTGCCTGCAATGACTGCTTACCTTTACCTTGATTTAACAAGGTGCCACTCCTGAGATTAACTGGGTGCATTGTTTACACCTCAAATTCAGATGGTAGGGTCTTGCATTGTTCATACCTGTGACCGCTCTATTGTTCACACCCCAAAAGCCCTGTATTGTTCATACCTCAGACGCAAACTGAAATTGCCCAAATTTTTCACACCTCATACAAACTGATGGAGGGGCACCAGCATTGTGTACTGTATTCTGCCTTAACTATGCTCCCTTTGTGTGCGCTATACTCTGCCTGCCCTGTGCTCCTGGTGTGTGCCATACTCTGCCTGCCCTATTCTCCTGTGTGTGCCATACTCTGCCTGCCCTATGCTCCCTGTGTTTACCATCAGAGCCAGGCCACGCTGACCAGGCACCCTGGTCGGACCTGGTGCCGACTGAATGCACGCATGCGCTTGATGGCAATACAGAAATAAATCACACCGTAGATGAGATAGGGAACCGGACATGGGGTAGGCTACAGAGCAGGTATGTGCCTGGTGCCTGCTCTGCCTACCCCTTGGCCCGTCTCTGTGTGCCATACTCTGCCTGCTCTATGCTCCCTTTGTGTGCCATAGTCTGCCTGCTCTATGCTCCCTTTGTGTGCCATATTCTGCTTACCCTGTGTTCCTTGTGAGTCCCATGCTCTGCCTACCCTATGTTCCTTGTATGTGTGCCATACTTTGCCTGCCCAATGCTCCCTGTGTGTGCCATTTTCTGGCTGCCCTATGCTCCCTGTGTGTCCCATATTCTGCCTGCCCCGTGTTCCTTGTGTGTGCCATATTCTGCCTGCCTTGTGTTCCTTTTGAGTCCCATACTCTGCCTACCCTATGCTCCTTATGTATGCCATATTCTGTCTGCACTATGCTCCCTGTGTGTGTCATACTCTGCCCGCCCTATGCTCCCTGTGTGTGCCATACTCTGCTACCCTGTGTTCCCTGTGTGTGCCATACTCTGCCTACCATGTGTGTGACATACTCTGCCTACCCTATGCTCCTTTTGTGTGTGTGCCATTGGGAGGTGAACCTGGGGGGGGGTTGTTAGCATTTGAAAATACATTTTAGGGGTGCTCAAGGTGTTTAATCATGTGCTGGGGGTTGCTGTGTTATCCACAGGGGAGGAGGAGGTTTATGGTATGGGCTTGTTTTAATATCATGTAATAAACTTGGTTCACATATGATGAGTGCCAACTATTAGGGCAAGGCCAGACATGCATTTTTGTGGCATTTTTAAAAAAGCTCCGTCATACACACAAACAGCACTACCACTGAAGCAAATGGAAAAAGCACTATGGCAATTTACACAGGACACGGGTATTGGCGTTTTTTTAGCAGATCTGCACGTTTGAAACCACACTTTGCGTAAATACGCAGCGTATTTTAAATATGGCGTCCACATTCTCAATGAGAACAATGAAGTGCATGTTGGGAAAAGAAACCTATGTGCTGAAAAACGTTGCGTGTGGTTTCAGTGGCCTGACAAAAAGTTTTTAAAAACGCGCAGCAGAAACGTCACGTCTGGCCTTGCCAACATTAATGGTGAGTTGGTCTTAAACCTTCTTGTGGCAACATGGTGTGGTTTAAAGTGTGTGTGGTTCCATTATTGGCCCTCTACCAAATATACGCAAGAAAACTTCAGGCCCTCAGTAGCAGATAAGTTGGAGAGAACTGAGTCAGGGGATGACCAGAAGTAGTAAGAGTTTAAATGCCCACCAATTGACATGTACTTTCTTTCGTTTTTCACAGACTGCTCTCAGCACATTTTTCCAGGAGTCCAATGTCCCAAGCGCCCAGCATCACACACACATGGTAAGTACCAGCTAGCCTGCTGTCTTACTCCTGCTCCCATTCACATTCCATGGCAGGGGTAGAAATGGTTAAAGCATTTCCAGGCTTAGATTGAATAGTGCCTTCAGTGTGCACTGGTTTGTGTGACTGTCTCCACTGGCAGGAATGTGTAATACAGATCAGCAAGCGGGTGACACCATGGGGCCCGGCAGCACTTGTAAACACAGCAGGGGCTGAGTGTTTAGCCACAGCACTAAAATGGCTTCCAGGAAGCTGAAGATGAAAGGTGGGTGGCTGGGATGCATTGTAGGGGAGCCTATATGTGCTTGTTTGTGTTTAGGTGCAAGTGTCTCTTTATTCTAACCTTGATCATTGTCATCTAGGAATAACAGAACCACGATGTACTAGCTCCATCTCTGTCTGAGATTAACCTGTAACTAACATTAAGCATTGTTTAGTATTCCTTATAACACAGATGGCATCCCTCCAGCTGTCAGGTTATGCCTTAAGTTCTAATTAAACAACATCCTTTCCCTGTATTAACTCAGTGGCTGTTAGGGAATGTGTTTAGATCATTAGCTATTGTTTATAATATGGCTTTGCTTGCATAACCTTATGTAACTGCTATTGGAAATGTGGTTTCCAGCTTCCAACAGCCAGAGCCTCTGTTTCCTGCTTGCAACTAGAACGTTTAAACCAGTGGCAAACTGCATTTTTCTTTTTACACCAGCTGCAATTGTAGCTGCAACTTTCAAACATATCTGTTGTTTTGAAAAAGTAACAGCCATTGTTGCTGTACCATGGTGCTATACAGAGATTATACAGCTAAATGCAAAGATTGGGACACCTCTCACCAAATTACATGCTAGAACTGTGCTCTACTTCTCGCTCATTAACTAAATATGGAATTTGGCAGGTGGTGTCCTAGCTTTTGCATTCGTATGTGCATCATTCCCCTGCCCCAATGGAACTTACAATCTAATTCCCATATCACAATTACAAACCATCAGTGTTATCAGGAGCCGATAAACCTGTGAGTGTTTTTGGAGGTTGGGAGGAAACTGAAGTACCCCCAGGACTTTAAAGGAATTGTTCAGGGTAAAATAAAAACTGGGTAAATAGATAGTATGTGCAAAATAAAAAATGTTTTTAATACAGTTAATGAGCCAAAAACTTAATGTTTAAAGACTGGAGTTACTGAGTGTCTAACAGAACAGAACACTACTTCCTGCTTTGCAGCTTACTTGGTTTCCACTGATTGGCAGTAACCAATCAGTCACTTGAGGGGGGGACACATGGGTCATAACTGTTGCTTTTGAATCTGAGCTGAATGCTAGGGATCGATCATTTGCAAACTTACTGAACAGTTATGTCCCATGTGGTCTCCCTTAAAGTGATACTGACACTAAAAAATGAAATTTTAACATATGAATGTACATTAATTGTTCCCTATAGGTCATGTTGATAATTATTTTGCTGAAAGGTTTGTTTTTGTATATAACTGTTAGCTGAAATGTCTAAGCCTGACTCTCTGACACCCTGACACTCTTACTTTGCCAGCCTAACAGTCCCATCTCAGTCTGTTAGTTACAGTTTATAATGATAACAGATGCCGGGTGCACAAATATGGCAGCCCCCTCATACAGGAACATGGGGGATCAGACAGGTAATGGAAAAGCATCATGCAAATACCTTATGGCAAAGTTAGAAGTAGCTTTCAAAGCCAGTTATTATAATAGAGGTAAAAAAGAGTTTGACTTCAGGTGTCAGAATCTCTTTAAAGTTGCTGGCTAACTCAGAGTTAGAGAGCTGAAAAGCAGGAAGTAGTGTTGTATTCTGTTATGTGAGACATCCAGTCACTCCAGCCTTTATACATTGCATTCTTGGCTATTCTAACTATAATTAGAAATATTTTTAATTTTGCACATACAATCTGTTTATCCAGTCTTTATTTTTACACTGAACTGTTCCTTTAATGCAGTGTAGGACAGATAATATGCTTCAGCTTTTATTCATAGTATCATTTAGAGCACACTTTTTTTTATACATTGCCAGAGGATAGACAACAATATGTTAATGAATAATGAGACAAATTTACTGAGGATGGGTGCCATTTCTATACGTTCAGCACCTACAGTAAGATTACGTGCAGCATTTTTTCAATAGGCAGTACATGGGTGCCTAACATATTTACTTTACCTTGTCCTTTAAATAGCAGATTTAAGAGTAGGGGTCATGCTGGATGGCAGGGAGTGTGTTAGTCCAGTTTCCTCTGGTGACCTTTGATTGGCTCTGCCTGTTGGTGTTTGCACATTTGCCTCATAACAACCTTTGCTCCCACACAGTATCTGAAAAACAAGTAGGGAGCGTGCAGAAGCGAAGCAGCTTGGGGTGCACCGTCCTTTAATACACAGAAAAACTGAAATAGCTTGAGTATTGTCACTTCACAGCAGTGCCGTTAATATGCAGAAACATAGTTACCAAAAGAGAAGCTGGACCCTGTTAAAGATGCTGTTGGCACCTTCGATTGAAAAAAATGGGAAATGTTTGGCAAATTCTGCCCTTTGGCAGAAGGTGATAACTTGCTGCAGTGGTTATTTTGTCCAATATTAGGAAATCAGCATGGCCATTGGTGGGACCATAGCTTGTAGTGGCCTAAGGCAAACCGACCTGAATAATTGGAATAGCTGGCTGCCGATGTCCCAGCAAGCTTTCAGTGATTGTTTCATCAGAAGCAGCTTTATTTGCAGGCAGTCACTCATGCAACTGAAAGACTTGCAGATCAGTAGTGTCTCCCTGGTGACCAGCAAGTGGGCAGTTACTGGCAGCTGGGTTCACAAGCAAGTGAACCATCTAACATTGGGTTAAAGGGGCTTGCACAGCTTTTATGTTTGCTGGTGAAAAACATAAACTTATTCTGTACCTTTTAGGTCTCTGTTTAGTACTTATTTAACTTTGTCTTTTGTACCTGCTTTCAGATGTGTACCCCAAGCAACACACCAGCCACTCCGCCCAACTTCCCCGATGCTTTAGCCATGTTTTCTAAGCTGCGCACCTCAGAGAGTCTGCAGAACAGCAGCAGCCCTGCCGCCTCCAACGCCTGCTCCCCACCAGGCAACTTCAATCCCTATTGGGCCTCCTCACCACCCAACCAGCAACCTGTCTGGCTCCCTCCAGCCTCTCCCACCACACACCTCCATCACCACCACCATCACCCTCAACCTGTGTGGCCTCCCAACTCCCAACCCACTGGGGGTCCTCAAAAAGCCATGGCTGCTATGGACGGGCAGAGATAAGACTGGGCACAGAAACAACATGGAGGGCCAAAAGGAGGGAATTAGCTTGTGCTTTGCTCCCTCCTTTTTTGTGCCACTCCCCCTGCAGTTTTCTGAACTGACTTAATTTTTTTCTTTTTTTCCCCACAGTCTTTTTGTTTTATTTTATAAACAAGAGGTTGTTTTGATTTTTTTTTTTCTTTTCTCCAAGGCCGGAGGAAAAGGGGGAATGGGGCAAGAGATTTTAATTGTTCTCTTCCTTGGCTTTTTTTTTTTTAATATATAAGTATAATATATAAAGATAAGAATTTATGTAAGGTCCCAGAGATGGGAGGGAAAATCCTGTTTTTGTTTTGTTCTCTTTACTTCCTAAGCTTTTGCAGGCTTAGAGGATGTAACACGTTCAGTATCTTAAAGGAGTTCCAGAAGGGAGTTAGTCAAACCTTTAAGAGGTGGGGTATGTCTTTCACTCAGCTTATCCCTCCTGCCTTCTCACATACCCTACCTCCTTCCTCTAATAGAGGAGCAATTTGATTTTATTCCAGTCTTGCAGATCAGAATTGAATTTAGGGACTTGTTGGGCATCCAGATATTTGCTACACCATTCCACCATGTTGACCTACAGGAAGAAAGACTGACCTTGGCTTCAAGTAAGGAATCCATATAAGCTTATTGGGCATTCAAATGGGGATTCTCTCGATCATGAAAAGGGAATCCGGAGCAGATAACGGAAGGCTGGGACTGTTACTAAGGATGCACTCTCCATTTGGACCTCCAGCTACTGGGAGCTGTGATGGGTTGCCAAGGACAGACATAATACAAATCCTCAATGTTGTTTCCAGGTTGTGCCCCAAGACCATGCTGCGGATGGAGGCCGGGATACAGAGGCCTATTTCTTGGTGTTGAAGGGGCTATGCTTTTCAGATGTAACCATAACACAGGCTACCTCTCTTCGGTAGCATCTGATGAGTGTTCATGAAGCGGCACAACCTTGGGCCATCACTCCTTTTGCCTCCAACACCAATGTTTCTGAGTTTCACTTACAGCAATAAAAATACCATTTGTTCATTTCACCAATCAGTGGGCTTTTTTATATGCCTAGCTTTGTTTGGGTTTGTATTTAATTGGACGGAGTCTTATCACGCTGCCCACATCTGACCCTACCAGTCTCTTGTGCAAGAACTGTACAATGTACAAAATCATTCAATATGACATCCGATGGGTGAATTTGCTTGACCTGTTTTCTTTACCTGCTGTAAAACGTGCAAACTTATTTGACCCCTGTATTAAACTCACACACGTTTCATGCCTGTCCCCAGCAGTTTTTTTTCTTTTTTTTTTTTATTCTAATCCCTAACACTAAGCTTTTCATTACCCACAACTGGACTTTCTATTAACTGAGGAAGTTCCGGAAGGATCTTGAGATAATCATGCTGGAGAAGAGGAATGGGAAGCAAGAGTCAAAAACAGCTTTTTGCATGTTTTATATGGGCTGAATTCATTGAGGGACTGCAGTGGGTTCTTAAAGGGACCCATAACTGGCTAATGTAATAATTTTTAAGTCAGGCAACCTGCAGTTTTACCATGACACACACACACCATCCCTGGGTGAAGCCCTGTGGTTCTTATCTATGGTTAAAGGCCTTGTTCTCATAGTTGACTTTTTTGATATAGATGCTACTGAGGTTAAAATCCAGTGTGGCCAAGGCCATTATCTGAGATGTCGGCTGTAGTTCAGCTTGCTAAACTACAATTTCCTGAATCTTTCTTGAGTTATCCTGGAAGCTGGTAGTTTTAGTGCAGTAAGAGCTGCGGAACAGTATTGACATGCCTTGTGTGTACTGGAAAAGGAAAGTGTTTCACTGATGACATAGGAGGAAGAGTCAGATGTTGAACTAGGGAAATAATGGTGACTAGAGCTTGGATTTTTAGAAAGGAAGTCTGATTTTAGCAAACTGGCAACTGCCTGTTGATTAAAGGTACAAACCTAGTTATTAGGGAAGGCTGTGGATGCAGTCCATAGTGAGGATTTGCAGTATGTAGGGCAAGCATCAGCTGTCTGGTTTCAGATTATAGGAAGCCTATGTCTCTGCTCATGCAGTAATTTAATATAGAAACTCGCTGATTTTTTTAATAGCCACAGAAGGCAGGGCAGTTTTAGAGGGTAGTCTATTCCTTAGAGAAGGGCATTGGGAACCTAGGAGATAAGCTCTCTAGTCAGAAGTTGAGTGATCTCAGTGGCAAGGGCAAGTTTAACTAGAGCCTAGGCACAGAGGTAGCTTATAATCCATTAATGTACAACACCCACTGAAAAGCACCTATCCTGTGGGGCAGCAGCCACCTGGGAGGGAATGTAGCACACAGCGATTGGACAAAATATAGGAAGTCTATGCCCCTTCCTCCTCAGGGTAGTTTTGGGGCCAGTACCAGGTTTATAGCCCAATTTCTGAAATCTTCATGTTATTTTTAATTTAAAGGAATACAAATAATAAAAACAACTTTTCTAACCCAGTTATTACGTCTACATTTATTAGGTAACAAAAAATGTGTGAAGAAATCAATAGGCATGTAGAGTACACAGTGAGGGGTGCAATAACCTCTAGTATCCATGAGATTACGAGATTGGGTGGCTGCAGACTCGTCCAGAGCTGGGCTTTCCCATCAGGGCAAACCCTCATTTACTTTGTAGGTGGGTAATGTTGAGCATTTTAATTCCACTTGGGTTGCTTGTAATCACCCTGTGTGACACAGATTCAGGTTTAAGGTGCTTTAAAGTGATACTGACACTAATAAATTTTCTTTTCAAAATATTAACCTTCTTTAAAAGTTACCTATAAGTCATGTTGCTCGTTTCTCACTGATAGTTCTGCTTTTGTAAGTAATTGTTACTTGAAGTTCCTAAACCTGACTGTTTTGCCAACCTGACTGTCCCATCTCAGCTGTCAGAGTTTCTAATGCTAATGGACGCAGGTCATGTAAAAGCATCTGGCAAATAATTTTATGGTAAAATTATAAATGGTATGCAAAGACAATAGTATGATAGATATAAAAAAGCTTATTTGCTGGTGTCCGTATCTCTTTAAGCACATTGTTTTGGGACGGGACATTTTATTGCCCAAGATTGATACAGCAGGTGACATAACACTCCTTGTTTCCTTACCTCTGGCTAACCAGCAAATCACTGCCAGGGAAACATACGCAGTGCAAAGTTTGGGCTACTTTGAAAGTAGCCATTCCACTTATGTTCCCCTGGCACGTTACCTGGTGGAGGACATTTTGTCTTCTGCTGTAGCTGAGATTAAGCCCGGGCTACAAAATGACCCGTCTGTTATTGTCCTTGAGTACCCTGGAAACAGCCCCCAT
>CM044447.1:41605243-41634667 GCA_024363595.1 Xenopus borealis
TTGAGAAATGGATTTCAATGCAGAATTCTTCTGGAACAGCACTATTAACTGATCCATTTTTTCCCATGACTAGTGATGGACGAATTTATTCGGCAGGGGGGAATTCGCGGAGAATTCCCGCGATTCGCCGCTGGTGAATAAAAAGCATGCCGCGACTCGTTTCGCGAATTTCTCTGGAAATTCGCATATTTCTTGGCGAAGCGAAACTCGGGAAATTCGCCCATCACTACCCATGACAGGATCCCTTTAAAGGGCAATGCCAGCAAGGCTGTATCTGGTACTCTTTAGAGAGAGCATTACTCCTTGGGCTCCCCATGCTTAGTGAAGCGAGAAACCATGACCTTGAGCCAACACAGATGAACTCCTTGTACCTAGCACAAATGTGCTGAAAACAGGTACAGCAGTCCTGTAAAGTGTTTAACTCATCCTACAATGAGTGGATAACCCTATATACATCTTGAACTTTTGGCCCAAGTCATTATGAAATTCTGCCTTCCTCAAGCTTCCCTGTGCTTGTGATTTCTTCTCATGTTTTCTCAATCGTCCTTTGAAGTCCGAGAGACCCAAAATGTAAACTTTCACTGCTGATGCATCCTGTGAGCAAAACACCCCCGGATTTCCCCTGCTGTCATTCACTTGTTCCTCAGCCTTTAATGTGTCAAAATAAACCAAAAACTCATCCCGTGGGTGACTGACCAAGAAACGAGTTCAGCCTACTACACTGTGTCCATATACTAGGCTAAATCAGACTGATCATCCAGGGGGACACATCTGAGCCACAACTACAGGCCAGTAGGTTGCAGTGGTCTGGAAGGTCTGTGCTACAGGTATGGGACCTGTTATTCAGAATGCTTGGGACCTGGAGTTTCCCAGATAAGGGATCTTTCTGTAATTTGGATCTTCATACCTTAAGTCTGCTAGAAAATCATGTAAACATTAAATAAACCCAATAGGCGTGTTTGGCTTCCAATAAGGATTAATTATATCTTAGTTTGGGTCAAATACAAGCTGTGAACCACCCCTTTAAACGAACAGTAACACCAGAAAAATTAAAGTATCTTAAAGAAATGATAATATAATGTACTGTTGCTCTATGCTGGTACAACTGGTGTGTTTACTATAAAAAACACAACTAAAGTTTATATAAACAAGCTGCTGTATAGCTATGGGGACAGCCATTCAAGCACAGGATAAACAGTAGGTAACACATACGTTCTGAAGCATCCCATTGTATACTACAGTTCTTATCTGTTATATGCTGTGTATACTGTGCCTTTTCTCCATTTTCAGCTTTGAATGCTGCCCTGATGGCTACACAGAAGTTGTTTATATAAACTGTAGTAGAGTTTCTCAAGCAAACACACCAGTTGTACCAGTGCGGCACAACAGTACATTGTTTTCATTACTTTAAAGGGAAACTGTCATGGGAAAACGTTTTTTTTTTTAAATTCATAAATTAATAGTGCTGCTCCAGTAGACTTCTGCACTGAAATCCATTTCTCAAAAGAGCAAACAGATTTTTTTATATTCAGTTTTGAAATCTGACATGGGGCTAGACATTTTGTCAATGTCCCAGTTGCCCCTGGTCATGTGACTTGTGCCAGCACTTTAGGGGGGAACTGCTTTCTGGCAGGCTGTTGTTTTTCCTTCTCAATGTAACTGAATAGTACGCAGTGGAACATGGGTTTTACTATTGAGTGCTGTTCTTAGATCTACCAGGCAGCTGTTATCTTGTGTTAGGGAGCAGTTATCTGCTGGGAAATTGACAAAATGCCTAGCCCCATGTCAGATTTAAAAATGAAATATTAAAAAATCTGTTTGCTCTTTTGAGAAATGGATTTCAGTGCAGAATTCTTCTGGAACAGCACTATTAACTGATGCATTTTGAATTTTTTTTTTTTCCCCCATGACAGGTTCCCTTTAAGACACTTTCATTGTTTGGTGTTACTGGTCCTTTAAGTAGCCCTGTTGGTTAACCGTTAACCAATGCACAGCATAGGTTTGTCTGTGAACCCTACAGCACAACTTGTTGGATGGTGGTCTCTGGATTGAACTATGGATGCTTGCAGAATACCCCAGTTTCATTGAAAACGGTTTTCTAAAGAAAATAAACTGACCTGCATTATGTAGGGCTTAATCTTATCTGATTAAAAACAATGTCTCTGTTACATTGTACCTGGGTGAAGTGTTGGGAATTTCCCAGTAAGTGTGTAAGTGCATGGTCATTTCCAGCACTATTAACAGTGTGGCCACGCCTCTCACACGCCATTAAACTTTGGTTTATGGCAAGTCAGATATTGACACTAGTGAATCGTGGGCCGGCCTGATACCGGAGGGTCAGTAGGGTTCGGGCTGACCTTGCACCCTGATTTGCGGGTGGTGGGCAGGTCCGGGTCAAGCTTAGACTGACGGCTTCCAACTTCCACTTTTATAGCTGCATGCCTGCCCTTTTTGTGGAGTCAGGAACCCAGAAGTTGGGAGCAGGCGGAGGGAGGGCTGGTTCGGGTCAGGTTTTACCGCACTTCACTAATTGACACATCTAAGGCTCCATCTGGTCATGTGTTCATTTATCATGTTTATATGTACAGTCAGAGAACTGGGGGGGGCATGCAGGAAAGTCTGGGACCCCAACCTATGATGGGCAGGAGTAGATATATACTGTATGATTGTATGGAATGTCCAACCCGCAGCTCATTTTATTTTTTAAGGAAGGAATTACTTCTCCTTTAAACTGCAACTAAGTCTCTCTTGACACTCCTATAAGCTCCCCCCCCCATTATACTAAGGGACTGCAAAGGAGTTATATTGCAGCCCATACATGTATCTCTGTAAAAACAGCCCATCATAGGGTTGCCACCCAGCCGTTATTTTACAGGCCTAGCCGGTAAAACACCTGCAAAGACCAGGGCCGGTATTCTAAAATTCCCGGCAATGTAGCTGCCAGTAAATTTGTAATAACCCCTAACTAAAGCCCTCGGCCCGGCCCCTTTGATGTCACTGCTTGTGGTTCCACCCCTTTTGTGTCATTGTCCCACCCCCTTTGACATCATCACCCACCCCCTTTTGTTACTGCCCCCCACCAGCCGGTAACAGTATTCTGAAAAGGTGGCAACCCGGCCCAACACAAAGCCTACAGCTTTTAAATCTACAACTCCCAGAAAACACTCATAAGACATTTAGATTACACTGGAACAGTAACTCCAAAAATGAAAGGGTTTTAAAGGACTGACAATACAATATAAACAATCTGCTGTGCACCCCCGAGGGCAGCCATTCCAGCACAGGATATACAGTAGATAACAGATTCTGAAGAATGCCACATAGCTTATCTGTTATCTACTGTGTAGCCTGTGCTTTTTTCTCTTTTCAGCTTTGGTGTTACTTTCATTTACTCAGCTTCACGTGCACTCCCAAATGAACCTCACCTCTATGCCTTTCCCTTTGTGTTTTGTTTTATTTCAGCCCCTTCACCTATTCTGCACTTTCATTTCCCCGAATCCACCCCTCCCTACACATAAGCACATGGTACTCACCATTTTATTTCACTTTCCACCTCCTCCTATTTCTAAGAAAGAGGAAGTTGAAGTGGGTTTTTTTTTCACAGGCCTGAAATACAGAATGGGGAGAAAGGTGCACTGCTTCTACTAATCACGGGCTGCAAACATACCCGACTTATTTAGCATTAATGGGGAGCTTTACTTTAGCAATAATAGTGTAATCCCCTTCCCTGATAGAGCACCCCTCAAGCCATCTGCAGCTTCAGAGAATGATCCATTATCTGCTGTTATAGCAGCACATTTATAATGAGGAGAAATGCAAAATAGCAAGAAATCTGTGTAGGAAGTCACAGAAATATTTTCATTCATTTCTGAGTCACTAGTTCTGTAAGTCCCAAATAGTGTAGGTGTTTCCCACCAGTATAATCTAATCTGCCAGGGCCACCCCCAATGTCAAGGCATCCCCAGCAGGAAGCATTACAAATGGGAGTCAGTTCCCACAGGAGTTTTATTTCAAATAAGAGGCTCTCCCGCACACTGTGGTTCGATGGCTGATTCCAGTCTCAAAGGACTCCTGGCTCTGGTGAGGCCACTGCTGGGCAGATCCTGGGCACTCCTGAGAGATTTGAGCTAGTGCTATAGGACAGAGAGAAAGAAGGTTTGGGGTTGGAACAGTTAAAAATGGCAGAATACAAAATACCAACTTAAAGGGGTGGATTAACCTTTAGCATGTTATAGAATGGCTAATTCTAAGCCACTTTTCAACTGACCTTCATGTTTTTTTTATTGTTTTTAAAGGGAAACTGTCATGGGAAAAACATGTTGTTTTTTTAAAAAAACACATCAGTTAATAGTGCTGCTCCAGTAGACTTCTGCACTGAAATCAATTTCTCAAAGGAGCAAACAGATTTTTTTATATTTAATTTTTTAAATCTGACATGGGGCTAGACATTTTGTCAATTTTCCAGCTGCCCTGGTCATGTGACTTGTGCCAGCACTTTAGCAGGGAAATGCTTTCTGGCAGGCTGTTGTTTTTCCTTTTCAATGTAACTTTATAGTACACAGTGGGACATGGGTTTTACTATTGAGTGCTGTTCTTAGATCTACCAGGCAGCTGTTATCTTGTGTTAGGGAGCTGTTATCTGGTTACCTTCTCATTGTTCTTTTGTTAGGCTGCTGGGTGGGGGAAAGGGAGGGGGTGATATCACTCCAACTTGCAGTACAGCAGTAAAGAGTGATTGAAGTTTATCAGAGCACAAGTCACATGACTTGGAGCAGCTGGGAAATTGACAATATGTCTAG
The DNA here is from genome assembly GCA_024363595.1 of Xenopus borealis. Taxonomy (NCBI): domain Eukaryota; kingdom Metazoa; phylum Chordata; class Amphibia; order Anura; family Pipidae; genus Xenopus; species Xenopus borealis. Next base: position 41,610,043 of record CM044447.1, read on the forward strand.
CCCCATGTCAGATTTCAAAATGAAATATAAAAAAATCTGTTTGCTCTTTTGAGAAATGGATTTCAATGCAGAATTCTGCTGGAACAGCACTATTAACTGATGCATTTTGAAAAAAATAAATTTTTTTCCCATGACAGGATCCCTTTAATTATTTGCCTCTTTTGGTTCTTGAGTTTTCAAATGTGGGTCACTGACCCCATCTAATAAACAAATGCTTTGTAAGGCTACAAATGTATTGTTGTTTTTAGTTTTTATTACTCCCCTTTCTATTCACACCATCTCCTATTCATATTCCAGTCTCTTTTTCAAATCAAAGCAGGGTTGTTAGTAGAAGGAAAGTCGAGACTTATTCGGGGATTCAAAATGTTAGGCACCCCCAAGTCAGGGCCGGACACTGGGAAAAAAACCCGATGGGCCCCGTCTCTTTTGGGCCCGCCCGCCCAGTCCCGCTCCCTGCACTCCCTCCATAGATCCAGGATCTCAGTCGGGACAGCAGAAAGTATGCGCACGTATGTATGCAGGGAGGTTCCAGACCATACCCTCTCCCTGCACTTCCTAATGTATGTGTGCATGCGCAGGGGGCCCAGACCAGCTCCCTGCACTTTCTATTTACAGTCAGCAAAACTTAAACGCGCACGCGCAGAAGGGGAGATCAGTGGTTTCCCATCCCATTGGTCTTTGCGGCTGGGGGGCCCAGGGGATGGTCCGACGCAGTGATTGTAATGACTTACCTGAAACCCCAGGCCAGTGCTCCTATCAGCAGAAAATGGCGCCACCCCAGGGTTATACCAGTGAGCACTACGGCGAGATAGATGTCTGTCTTCGCATTTCCCTGGACTAACAAATGCGCAGTAGGACGAAAAAGCTGACTTTTAAGTTAAAGTTCGGCTTTTCGTTCTAACGCACATGCGCAGCCGTGCACAGACAACGGAAGAAGGAAGTGTATCGCTTTGTGGTGTTCACTGGTATAACCCCAAGCCAGTGCAGTTTTCTGCTGATAGGAGCACCGGCCTGGCAAATTGTCTCAGAATATCACTCTCTACATCATACTTGAAGTTAATTTAAAGGTGAACAACCCATTAAACACAAACTAACCAATCTGGTGTCTGCTTTCATCATTTTAACTAATTTTAACCAGTGAAAAAAGCAGATTGGTTGTTACTTCATATTCTTCAAAGCAACCCTTCTGTACTTTTACATAAACCAGTAGGAGTTCAGGTAAAGGTTACCAAAATGTCTAGTGTTTCATGCATGTCTCCTCTGTAAAGCTCTGGGAGACCTCGCCAACCCTTTGCCTATGTACCTGTAGGACTTCATCCAGCAGACTTGGCACTTTGGGGTCGAGAATCACAGGAAAGAATAGATGTCTGTGAAGTCTGGGAAAGTTTCAGCCTTGCCCTGGAAAGTCCTATAAAGAGCAGTGATAAACAATCAGTGCAGCTTATAAATACACAGTTATTGGGTAGTTGATATGTTGCCATTCTCTAAATATGTCAGTTTCTGTGGTTGGCCATATAGAAAACCTGAAACATAGTTTCACCATCAATAGTCTAACTAGAGGCTTATTGGCAGTGAAAAATCTGGTACCTTCTTTACATCTTCAGTGTCCTTTAACCCTTGCATGTAGCATTGTATGTTGACACCTTTATACTTCTGTTTTCTGCATTTTCGCTGATCCACATTCATTTATCTAAATATTTATCTATGCACATAGAGTTCCACTTGTTTGTCGATTTCGCTAAATGAGCCAATCTCTCCCCAATATGCCCACTTTCAATGTGGTCTGCAATCCGATGGGATTTTTACCCCTGCCTATTAGGGAAGCCCGTTGGAGGGTCCAATACACAGGCCAATAAGCAGCCAACTCAGTCTGTCGGCAGGTTTTATCAGCCCATGTATGGCCATCTTCAGATCAAGTGCCCCCTTTAGATTCAGAGGCTCCAGTGCAGGTGAAACCCCATCGCCCTGGTCACATTCACAATTCTACTTACCATCCTTGATGTTATAAATGGCTGGTAGTCGAGAATCCATCCTTCCTCTATAGATGTGACCATCCAGCCCAAGTATATCTACTTCCTCGCACTAAGCATAGGAAAAAGAGGGGTGACAGAAAGAAATAAAAGGATGTTATCGTACAATGTTGTAGTTATAAATAGGAATACCATTTGAAAAATACCAGGGCTGTCTCCGTCTCTGATGGAATGGAATTAGTTGACCAGTCTATTTAAATACAAGAATATCATTTTTATTTCTCAAATATTTGTACCCCCTTCCTCCACCCACCTTCTGAGTAAATCCTATGCTGCCTTCTTCAGGAGGCATTTTTGGCTTGATGTTTTGCAACTTGGAAAAGCGACGATGGGAGTAGGTCAGCGTATGGCTACCCCCACAGTTACGGGCACTGGTCATGCCATTGTAATCAGCCAATTCCTGGGCACGATCACTGAAAGAAGAGTCACACAACATCTGGTTACTTATCATCAAGTTGGTTGATTCTAAAATCATTTGCACATGCCAAGTAATGCTTCCATATTTATTTCTCCACTATATTGTCCCACTGAGATTTATGGACTACTCAGAGCATACAGGGTGACAGGTCTCTGTAGTTTGTATCTGACTGCTGGATCAGAGATAGGGTTGCCGGTATTTTACCAGCCTGGCCGGTAAAAATTATGGTTGATCCCAATTATTAATAGGGAAAAAAGGAAGGCCGGTATTTTTTTACAGAAAAGGTGGCAACCCTACTCAGAGAAGAAAGATGGAAACAGCTGGTCTAATTATCAGAAAGTATATATAATGTATATATAATAATTCCATAGTGTATGCTGGACAAAAGAGGGGTTAAAGGACAAGGAAAATCTAAATGATTGGGGTGTGGCAGTTTATCTGATACAAGAGCAAATGTAATTATAAATAAGGTAAACTGATTACTATTTAAACACATCTAATTGATTAAATTTTCAATGTTATGGCCAGACAAGCAAAGTGCAAGAGTAAATGGGATTCTGTCTCCAGTTCCAAGGACATAAATCAAAACTAACAAGAAGAATTATCCTGTAACTCAAAAACAATTAAAAGTTTACATCTTTTATTCCAAATTGCATATTTAAAACATTTTTCTTACAGACCCCAAGATAATCCACCTAACACATTTCATAACCTTCTGTACTTAATCATAGTTAATTCATTTATAATACACAAAAGCCGTGAATATCTTGTAAATTATATACTTATAAACAGTGAGTTCTGATGTCATCAGTTATAAACAGTGAGTTCTGATGTCATTTCTGTCACGACTCACTGAAACTTGTGTATTATAATAAATAAAGTACCACTAGTTGCAAAATATGAGGATATTAGAAGTTACCTCGGATTTCCATGACCTGTATAAAAACACTCAGCCTTCAGCCTCGTGTTTTTATATGGTCATGAAACTCCTCAGTGACTTATAATATCCTCACTATATAATTACCTATTATTTAGGACACAAGTACAAACCATTTTTGTGCAATACATTTCCTTTACATTATATTTGCATTCTCTGCCTTTCTCTTACACACTCACCAGCGGAAGTGCTCGCGGATGTGTTCCAGTTCGTACATACTTTGTGGCCTCATAGAACGTTGAACTGGCAGGCCAGGAACATTCGGAATGGTCAGTATTGGTCTGTATGGATTGAAAGGGACAATTAATCTATTTATCACTCACTGCTTCCTTATTAGATGTTTGTGAGACAGCTTGAATACTTATTTACGCTTTAGAATATCTTAGAACTGTAGAAAGTTGAATTTTACAGCTGTTTTTCCAGACTAAAACACAGGAACATGAAAAAAAAATGTATTTGGAAGGTGAACAACCCATTTTGAGAAAGGAAACAAGAGTATTACAATAGGATCAGCTGACCTGAAGCCTGGCAGAGTACAGTATAGAGGGCCCAGTGCAGGTCCTTACTGATTTGCACATTTCTTAATGGTTTGATAGATATTGGGGGTGGAGGAGGCTTAAGAGGGTAAAGCAATGCAGCTTTACATCCTAATAGGTTGGCAGGGGTTAAAATAGTGGTCACTGAATCCCCCCCCCCCAAGTCATTTCTTTTCATTTTTCTTTCTTCATATTCTTTTGAGAATATTTCATCATGTGAGGACCTTGCCAGACTCTGTTTTGCTATCAGGCTTTTAAACTGCCACTTTAAAGAATGCACACGCTATAGAGAAAGGCCAGTTAGGAGTTGCCACTGAAAACTTACTGGCCCGGCATGATGATGTCCAAAGGTCGGTCACAGGAGAGACAGTGGAAGTGGGAAATCAGTTGCCTAAAGATGACAGAGAATCAGCAAAATATCTTTTCAGCTAATGCTGTATCATTTAACCTCATCTTCCATTATTTCTAAACTACATTATAAAAAACACTTAATTAGATATAAACATTGATAGGGTAAAATGTTTATATAATCAGCACATAATAGATCATCTCTGTAATGTTAAGCCAGACTTTGTATGTATTGTATATATGACTGATCCAGAAGATCTCATTTAATGAGATCCAGTTGTTGAGCTTCCTTTACTCATTCTGGCACATCCTTATTTTCTGTTGCCAAATGCCTTGTCACCACAGCTGGAGTAAGCACATGTTCATTGTATACAAAGCTTTTCAATAAACACTGATTATTTTAACCATATCCAACTTGGAATGCTTTGGGTTTCTCTGAATAGGTTCTTGTATACCCATAATGCTGTGCTTCTTCCCTAAACATGTTCTTTTTTACCATCTTTTTGTAACCTCTTACTTTCGGATGCCTGCAGCCTCATCCGCCTCATGCTGTGGAGAGTGTTCTTCCAACTGACGACGTATAGACTTCCAACGCTCTTCTAGCTTCTTCTTAAATGGGTCTAATTCCATACGGTCTAACTAAAGAAGGAGTCCGTATTATATAGAAAAAGTGATGCATGCACTTATTCACAGAAACTAACAACAAGGAGGAAATGGAATTGGTGAAAAGGATATAAGAGGCAGATACTAAGGTTATAACTGGAAGAGGACGGGTGGTAAGAGATATAGAAAAAGCACAGAAGAGAGGAAAGATCTGCCAAGGTGATTTAGGCTTCAAGTTAAATATAGGAGAGCAGAAAATAAGTGCCAAGTTGCATTTTTCAGGAAACAGCTGATGCTTCATGGAGAAAGAAGATGTAAGCACCTACAGTATATAAGGGCACCAAGAAGAAAAGAAAATGTTGTGGTAGGTAGTGAATAAAAGCCATTTGAGAAAGAAAGAATAAAGTAAGAGATGCTAGGAAAGGAGATCAGAAGTTAAATGTGATGCTCCAAAGCAAATGAGGATGGAAGGATGAAAATATGCAGTCTGCAGCCCCCAGCTTCCTTACTTTGTTCTGCATCTCCATATTGATTTTATCCAGAACCTTCTGCCAGTCTTGTTCCTGTCCAGTCACTCGCCCCAGAAGCTCATGGATGATGTTGTTCAGTTGCTCAGTGGTGGCATCAAATTGGGCACGGCTCACCTTTCCATCCAGAGCATGCTTATCTGCCTTCTGTCCTCACACAAAAAGAAAGACTGATAACAAGAACAGGCAAGAAAATATGTAGAGGTACAATCTGGCAAGGTAGGGTTAAGGTGACATACATGGGCAGATTTAAGCTTCAGGCCCTTTAGACTGATACAGCAGTTTATTTGCCAGTGTATGGGGCCCTCTGATGGGCCCACCTGACCAATATCTGCTGAAAAATCATCCACATGCAGATCAGCTATTTCATATGGTCCTCATTCTGGTGGCTTGTATTCCTATCATTGTAATGCTGGCGTTTCACTCTAGCACCAATGATCGGATTAGCCCGATATTCCTCTCCAACCTCACCAAATGAGCAGATCCTATAGTGTGTGACCATCTTTACTTGGCATCAGATTTATTATCACAGGACAGCTTCATGCTATATCTAGATACTACCCCCCAGAATGGAGCTCACCACATCTATTTCCAACTCAAGATGTTCCTTGTCGGCTTTCTTCTCCTCCATTTCCTCCAGCTTCTGATAGAGAACCTGCAGGTTGAGAATGAGGAGTAAGTATTACACAACTAAATGACAGAGAGTGGAAGTTTGATAAGCAGCACTTATTGAAGGCCATGCAGGAATATATATTCTGACTAACTGCTATTCTCAACTCACATCAATGTGTTTCTGTGTCTGCTTCAGTTCTTCAGTTAAAGACTTTTCCAGCCTCTCACACTCTCCTTGGTATTTTAGCATATTGCATTTGATGTCACCAAACAAATCTTCATCCTGAGATAGAAAGAGAGTGTATCTCTGTTAGAGGAAATAAACAATTACAAGACAAGAGGAGACTATGTAAAAATTAATGCAGCAATGTAGCCAGGAGAGGTCAACAACAGTAGGACATGATGAGCATCCTTGTGCTGATTATTTTGCCATGCTGGTTTCCTTAAAGCAGAACTAAACACTGAAAACAAATATAGCTACAAACTCCATATTGCAAGCAGAAAATTATTTTTTTTCTGTCATAGAAGGTAATGCTACAGTGTTGATTATTAAATCTTGATAATTGGGGTGGTCTCCTAGCTGCGATTCACAAGGAAAGGGAGACACCGATCTTCCCTGCTAAAGGATTGTGCTTGCCTTGGGCTGCTACAGAACCCCAAAACATTAGGGCAGTATTTAATCCCGATTTCTTTTTTCCTTTGATGTACTTTTTTTTCCTGGTTATGCCTATACACAGCAAAATGGCTTTTTGCAAGAAGGCCGTGCTCAACCATTCTCTCTGTTTGCTTCAGACTCTGCCAGACTCCCTATTAGTACTATTATGATGTTATCAGGTGTATATTATATAGATTATGTCAAATCCTCTCAGGAGGGCCCTAGCCAATGTTATCATCAACATGCCACCCCCCAGCATCTAGGGTTGCCACCTTTTCCTGAAAAAAATACTGGCCTTCCTATATATTTAACTTTTTTTTCTATTAATAACATTGGGATCAACCATCAAAAATACCAGTCAGGTGGCAACTCTACCAGCATCCTTATTAAATAATCAAGCTATTTTATGCCATTCTATGAATTTATTGTTCACTGTGCAGTACTGAGTGAACAAGAGCCTTACTACTCTGAATCTGAAATGTTGTACTGGGTTTGGAGTGCCACCCAGTGTCTGTATTTGCATGTACAACATGGCTACACTTCGGTTCTCCAGAATACCTTAATTACAGGCTCTGTTTGTAAAGCTGTGAAAACAGTGGTGCAGAAATAGATATATTTCACACTGTGTTGTACAATTAGACCCTGCTTGTCATTTCTATCCAACATTCCCTTCCTACCTTCTAATGTCTGGCGAGCTGCATGCTTGTGTTTAACATGTTCTTACCCTTTAAGTATTTCTATAATGTCCTCACATCCCTGATCTCTTACCTTTTTCCTCTCTGCTTTCATTTCCTGCAGTAATTTAGTAATGTTCATCTCCTCCTGAAGGCTGGCGACATTGTTACTGCCATCAGGTACTATTTGTTCCCCTGTAAAGACAGGCATCCCAAGTTTTCTTCTTCCACCATGTGTCTAAAATGTTTTTCTCAATTTTTTTGGGGGGGGGGTACAGAAGAGTGGACTTCAGGGAGGTGCCAGGTGATTCTAGTCACTTACCTGCTAAACATGGCTGGCATATTTTTTCTTCAAAAAGCACACTAGCCTGTTTGCCAAGTACTGTGCAGAAGATTTATGTACCGCATATGCACTACTGGAGTCACCCACGAGAAGAAAAGAAGATTGTGAAATGTACACCCGCTTGAGGTGTCAGGTAAGAGACTAGGACCACTGGGGCACCCCGCTAGTGATTTAACTTTACTTCTCCTTATGAAAGACTTGGGTCACCATCTTGGGGAAGGGAAATCAGAGAGGGTGACTTTCTGTCAGTTTGCCATATGAGCCAACTCTATAAAGAAAAACATTTCTTACCTCTTCCTTCTAAAAGTGCTTTTAGTTCTGATCGATCAGCCTTGTTTCTCACCAGTGCCTCCACTCTCTCCCTGAGCACACTATATTTGTCTGTTAGAGCTCCCATTTTACGCAGAGCCTTCACTGTATCTGAATAGCGCTGGGAAGCTCTGCTGTTTCCTTGGGAGGAGACACCTGGAATGGTAGTAGTAGTAGTAACGTGTTGACTGGTGGAAGCAAGTTGGCTGCTGATCTGTGTAGTTATTACAGCAGGGTCATTGGGTTGGTCAGTAACCTGCTCAACAAAATTTATCCCAGGGAGATGAGTAGGTACTGTGCTGGGGGGACCCACCATAGGAGATCCAGGTGGGTGAGTGGAGACAGTGGTTTTAACTGCACTATTGGAAGGCACTGGGCCACCAGGGGGGGTAGATGCCATGTCTGTTGAAAACTGTGGACCTTTCTGGAAGTTTTGAATAGATACTGAAGTTGGTGGTAAAACAGCAGCCAGGGAATCCCCTTCAGTTTGAAATAGTAGAGGATCTAGTGCAGTTTGAGATGGACTTCCTTCTTGGGGTGGCTGCTCAGATAGTAGTCCAGGTGGAGAAACTTCTGTGATATGAAAATCAGTCTGAGATGATACTTCAGGATTTGCAATTACAGCTTGAGTGGAGACAGTGACATATGCAGGGTCACTGGTCTGAGACCAGCCAGTTTCTAGATCTGGAACCTTCTTTTCAAAGATGGGAAGGTCAGTGCATGAGGTTTCGGCATCCTAAAATAAAAGAACAATATTTCTAAACTGATTTTTACTTGGCCAGTTCTAGAATATTTCTTATCCACCATTCTAACTCTAACATTTTTAGAGTCCTGATTCTACCTGCAGACACAGCCATGACTATTAAAACTCTCCTATAATCATTGGGGGCAGCATTGCCAGACTCATAAGCTGTATTTGAATACTAGCAGCCTGTGGGATGCTGGAATTTGCATGTACAGTGCTTACTATACAGTGGGAATATACATCTAGAGGGCTTACTATACAGTGGGAAGATACATATACAGTGCTTACTATATGGTGGGAAGATACATGTACAGTGCTTACGATACAGTGGGAAGATACATCTAGAGGGCTTACTATACAGTGGGAAGATACATAAAGAGGGCTTGCTATAAAGTGGGAAGATACATCAAGAGGGCTTACTATACAGTGGGAAGATACATAAAGAGGGCTTGCTATAAAGTGGGAAGATACATCTAGAGGGCTTACTATACAGTGGGAAGATACATCAAGAGGGCTTACTATACAGTGGGAAGATACATGCACCATGAACATGGCCAGGGGACACTCTCTAAGGCAGTGATCCCCAACCAGTAGCTCGTGAGCAACATGTTACTCCCCAACCCCTTGGATGTTGCTCTCAGTGTCCTTACGGCAGGTGCTTATTTTTGAATTCCAGGCTTGGAAGCAAGTTTTAATTGCATAAAAACTAAGTATAGTGCCAAGAAGAGTCTCCTGTAGGCTGCCAATCTACATAGATGATACCAAATAACCAATTACAGCCCTTATTTGGCACCCCAAGGGATTTTTTTCATGCTTGTTTTGCTCCCCAACTCTATTTATATCTGAATGTGGCTCACTGGTAAAAAAAAGTTGGGAACCCCTGCTCTAAGGCAAAGTACCCCAGTTCAAATACTCTTAATATTCTATGCTCTCCTCCTGGTTAGCACTACTTTCCCCTTCTACAACTTTCTCCCGTTCTTTGATACAAGGTTTGTCTCTAGGGTTGCCACCTTTTCTTGAAAAAAATACCGGCCTTCCTATATATTTATCTTTTTTTCCCGATTTGTGTCCTTTCACTAACAACTACAACTAGCTTTAAATGGCTAGCAACACCAGGAAAAAAAAAACATACAGAGATTCCCAGCCATTCCATCAGGCCCAGATTCAATTTGTGGGTTCTAGCTTATGTCAGAGAGGCTGTTTTAAGATACCATAGACAGCCATTGTTTATTGGTCCCTTTGGGGCTGTTTAAGCATCTGTGTACTTGAAATGCCAGGGCCTGTTTTAAATCCTAGTCCAGATTCTAAATTCCATCTATTTTGATCACTGTATCAAAACTGTCAGGGTGTTGTACATTGCAAATTAAAAAGCTAATTCTGCAGTGACAGTATCCCTTTAATTAACATTTGGGAGCTGGAGATAAAGTCCTAACTCCTTGCAGACTGTATCTGGCGCCAGAGGGCCTTTAATGATACTGATGAAGATTACATTTCATAGTGATTAGGAGAGGTGTTTATACAAGGCACCCTGACTTATTTCTGTTTTGTTTTCACCTTAGGAGCTGTGACTCACCCTGTAAATATCTGTTGGTGGTTACCATTTGAGGATATTGTTTTGCTTAGGAAAAGTCCTTGTATCGTAATTAGGAGGATTATTCCTATGCATTGGAGCAAATATTAATGCAACTGTTTGTGCAATGGAGTCACACGTTTTTTGGCATCTGGGCATAGTAATTAAATTATTTTCACACATGACACCACTTGTTTTGCGCATTCTTAGGACTGATTGGACAATGGAAAGACGTTCTCTGGAGTTATGAATAGTGCTTTACCATCCATACTAGTTTTGGCCATGTAGTATAAGTAAATGGGAAATGCAGCATTTTGGAACCCAACGAGATGGTTCATCAACCCATTACTTACCATACAGTGTGTCACAAGTGTCTCTTGTAGGATATCCCACCCCACCATGTTGTTCAGCTCACTCGGGCTTGGATACTGCATCAGCCGTTTTTCCAAAGCTGCCTGCAGAAAGAGAAGCATGGTATATGCATAAGACATGAAAATATTTGCTATTGTGGATTCTCTGTAAATCACTACCAATTACACTATTACAGTCTGTAGAAAGTTATTGCACTCTCAATTGGCTGGTATGTAAGGGGCAGCTGGTAAATGCGACATTTGATGCCACTAAGTAGGGAAAAAATATATCACAGATAGTAAGGTTGGTATATTTTGCTCAAAAAAAGGTGGCAGCGCTACAAAGTTTATTCCTCTTTATATCCCCTAACATTGCCATTTAAATACACACACTCATGGAAAAAGCACTGTATACAGCTGATTTAGAAACTTTGCAGCCCCACAGGTGGCTTTCCATAGTAACTACTACAACTTTGTTTGAGGCAAGCATCGGCCTAACACCTCCCCTCGAACCACCTGGGGCCACTGTTGTGTGGTATCGTAGCCACTGGAGATCAATTAAGTGCATACAGGGCTGCAAAGACACAATAATGAAGGGTGGGCAGAGGACAACCTTAAAAGTTTAAATCCATAGGATTGAGGTGGCCATACATGGGCAGATAAAAGCTGTTGCCTATCCAGAATAAATTAGCACCCACCCGGTCACCTACCTGCCGAATAGGCTGAAAATACCATTCAGTAGAACTGCATCAGGTATTGATCTTTTCCTCTTTCATCACAACTCCCTTGGCCACTAATCTTAAACAATGGGGCTTTCTGGTATGTCTACTTACCACGCACTTCTGAATGGACTCTAACTCAGCTTGCACATTGCCCAGCTTGGCCTCCTCAGCTCTCTGCAATTCCATTTGGTTTAATTGCTTCTGGATTTTATCCTGTTCACCCTGTGGAAGGCAAATTAAATTTATATACAAGCATGAATAAAAGTTCCTGGGGGTACCAAATAAGGGCTGTAATTAGCTTTTGGTAGCCCCAATGTGGACTGTCTGTCTACAGGAAGTTCTATTTGGCAGTACACAGTATTTTTATGCCACTAAGGCTTGACTTCAAGCCATGAATTTAAAAATAAGCACCTGCTTGAGGCCACTGAGCACTAGTCTAACTAGCCCACCCAAGACAACTGGGACTTGATGCTGCTCTCCTAGGAGAAATCGATTGCTTTCCCAGTCACTACTCACTTACACATAGCTGCTCACTTACACCCTGTGGCACCAGAGTTTGCCTCTTATCTCCCACCAACACTGAATTCAATGACTATTAATTAATCCTGTCATTCCCTTAACCCAAATACCTGCTGTTACTTCATACCAATGATTAAATGAATGAATGTCCTCTTGCATAGTCTAAAAGAAGGCATTTAGCCAAAGTGCATAACAAATCAAGTTCCATCCATAGACTAAATCTAAAATATTAGATCAACATTACTATGAGTTTTCTACTTCCTAGATTATCCTTAGGAGCTGTGACAACCTCTCCCTCACTTACTGCACAGAGTTCTGAGAATTTCTATCACTTTGGTGGTCCCCCAATGAATTTTTGCATGTGGAAGGCTACACTCTTATATTAAGCAAATGGGATGTTCCACTCTGGACTCTATCTCATATGATGTTGCACTCTGGTCTCTATCATGTGGGTAGTCCCCCACTCGTTTTTTTGCATGTAAAAGGCAACACTTCTAGCATTCATAATTGTGAGTTAACCTTCTTTTCTCTAAAGTATGAAAGGTTCCCCTCTGGTATTTAGGATATTGCATGTTCCCTCAAGATTCTTAGAAGACAAAACTTCTGTCTTTCTTAATTTTGAGGTCCCATTCTTTTTCATAGCATGTTGGAGGTCCCACTCTGGTCTCTGCCATGTGGAAGGGGGGAGAGTCACACTTAGGGTTGCCACCTTTTCTGGACAAAAAATATATATATATTTATGTTTTCCCCCCTCTTAATAACATTGGGATCAGCCATCATTTTTACCGGCCAGGCTTCCTTGGAACATTACTTTACCTTGCTTCATGCTGAACATCAGTTTCAGTCACCTGTGTGCATGGCTTTTGTCATTTTTGCCTACATATCTGTAACCGTGTGCAATGAATTGATGATTCTTGGGACACCATTGTTAGTGGAGATCATATAAAGTCACCTGGGCCTGAACCTTTCTCTGTGCTACACTGTACCACAATGTATTACCCTAGCCCACTCTCAGAGCTCTGTCACCTAATATCTCCATATTGATGAGTCTTATTCTCATACGTCATGTCACTTTGCTCACCAGTTCCACAGACTCTCTGACTTTCTGAAGTTGTCTTTGAAAGTCTTTGTTGGCCTCCTGGATGGTGGTAGTGACATTCAACAAATCCTGCAGAAGACCCATTGCCTATATTAACCGAGAAAATAGATTATAGTCAACTTTGTGTAGCAGATGGGACCTAAAGTATTTGCCTTCCAGTACTAGGGATCATTTTATGGGAAAGAGGGATGTTTTCTAGACAGTAAATGTCCAGCCTCATACCCTTCAGCCAGATAAATAATTATTTAGTTTAGTTTGGTATATTGGCCATATCTAAAACACATGGATTTGGTGCATCCCTATAAATCACTTAGAGTTAAATATTATAATAATTAAATAAGGTTGTCTAGCCTTCCACCCTCAAGCTCATGTTGCACAAACCCCAGCATCCTCCACCAGCTCAGTGATATACCATCTATAACGTGTTCTCTTACTGTTTTAAATGTTTTCCCATGACAGTTGGAATAGTGAACTTTCCTAAGCCATTTGTGCCAGGTCTTGTTATTGCACAGGTGTGATTATGAAGATTTACTTTCATCAGTGCAGCTTTTTTATGTCCCACAGATAGGCATCCCTGCATATCAGGAATTTCACAGGAGGGAAAGGAAAGTTCACTGTCCTGTCCTCATCCCCACCTCTTGGCAAAGAAGGATTTAGACACCCCTCTCAGATTGCAGTAATTAATCCATCTCGGTGATGATGATGAGATGTTTGTTGACTCTAGTTGCTTGTTATTATCTGTAATGAGACCCAAGGGGGATGGGGGTGATAAATTATTTAGCTGGGGATTAAACAGTATTATAGAGTATGTAGCTTGGTTTATAGAGCAGTGTATTGTCCTGTGTAATGCAGCAGGATCTACCTCAGTATTGCAATTACCCCCAAATGGGGGGTGGAGTTGTTATGAGTATTAAAAGGAGTAATAGGAAAAAGTATAGGAAAGGAGCTAAATGTATCAGTAGGAGAGAATTGGAGAAATTATATGAAAGGGATACACAGAACAATGGGAGGGGCTATGTGGAGCAGTAGGAGGAGTTATAGAGAAGTTTGTACAGACAATAGGAGGAGTAATACAAAAGATTATATTGAGCAATAGGAAGAGTTTTAAGACGAGTTATTCAGAGGATTATACAGAGAAACATTAGGATTTACAGTGCAGATTAGGATGAGAGAGATCAGTTATATGTTGTAATAGTTAAAAGGAAGATTATATGAAGCAATAGGAGGAGTTATTGTTTGCTTTATATGGTGCCATACAGGGAGGATTTTAAGCACAAATATGTAAGGATATAATGAGGGTTATATGGAGCAATATGAGATGATATGGGGGATATATGGAGCAATGAGGCATTATGGGGGTTAAATGGAGCAATATGAGGTTTTATGGGGTTATATGGAGCAATATGAGGTGTTATGGGGGTTATGTGGAGCAATATGAAGTGTTTTGAGGTTATAAGAAGCAATATGAGGTGTTAGGGGGTTATATGGAGTAGTAGTAGGAGTTATAGGGATGTTTATATAGAAATATATAGAGTAATAGGAATAGTTGTATTGAGGACTTTATGGAACAATGGGAAGGAATGGTTATAAAGAAAATCAGGACAAGTTATAGAGAAGGTTATATGTTATAATAGAGGGAGTTTTAGGCAGGGTTATATGGAGTTATAGGGGGAGCTACAGGGAGAGTTATACAGAGCAATTGGAGTTATTGGGTGCTAAATCTAGCAAAAGGGGGAGTTAAAGGGCAAGGAAAGTGTAAAATAGAATAATGTTAGAAATGCTGTATTTTGTATACTGAACATAAACATGAACTTACTGCACCACAAGCCTAATCAAATAACTGATTTATGCTTTCAAAGTTGGCCACAGGGGGCTGTCATCTTGTAACTTTGTTAGACATCTCTGCAATATCAAGACTCGCACATGCTCAGTGTGATCTGGGCTTCTTAGGGGTCGTCATAAATTATCAAAAAACAAAGCTGCTTGAGTTCTGCATGGCTGGTAAGTAAGGCAGGGGCTCCCCCTGCTGTTCATAAGTATGATTGTTTCCCTGCCAGAAGTTAGGGACTGTATGACAATTCCTATCCACAGCAGTAAATGAAGGGAGAATTTCACTGCATACAGTCAGGTTTCTTATAAAAAATAGTACACATTTTTTAATTAAAGTATATTGGAGATAGATTTCTTTTTCATTAAAGAAAGTAAAAATGGGATTTTATTTCTTTGCCTTTCCTTGCCCTTTAAAGGTAGAGTTATATGCAGCAATAGGATGAGTTATGGGGGTGCTATATGGAGAAATTATATGGAGAGTTATATGGAACAATAGGAGGACTGTGATATGTCCCTAACGGTAACCACTAAAGACCAAAACTTTTCCATGCAGGGGGTTGAAACTCCCTGCACATTCCTTTTTATGCTGGGGGGCTGACTTCTGCCTTCCTTCTCTGTCCCTCTAGTCTCCAGGAAACAGGCACCAAAAGGGAGGGGGGCTTTCTACAGCTGGACGCTTCATTGCAGCACTCTGAAGAGGAAACTGTGCAGAACCATGACTAGATGGAATCCACACACCACCCAATAAGAGCACAGCATTCTGTACTGCTAGGACGACACACACTTGTGTTACTTATTAAACATGAGAATATCTGGCGTAGAGATATAATGAACCCAATGCAAGCAATATAGTGTAGCTAATGGAATGGGGGTGGATGGGACATGATCAGACAGAGAGGAACAATCTAATGAAGATGACGACTGATGAATCATCACTAGGCGGATTAATTACTGCAATCTGAGAAGGGTGAAGAAGAGAATCCGTTATGGCATGGGGCAACTATATATATTATAGTAATTAATTCTGCCAGGTTACAAAACTCAGCATGTTCCAACCTGTCCAGTTTTGAGGGATGCTGGGAGTTGCAGTTTTTTTTAACTGTTCCTGAAATTAGCAGTAGAGTGAAGTAGTAAAGGAGTAGTTTGTCTTAAAGGGGTTGTTCACCTTTAAGTTACATTTTTGTATGATGTAGAGAGTGATAATCTCAAACAATTTGCAATTGTTTTTCATTTTTTATTAGTTGTGGTTTATGAGTTACTTATTTTTTTATTCAGTAGCTCTCCAGTTTGCAGTTGCAGCAATTTGGTTGCTAGGGTCCAAAATGACACTAGTAACTACAAAATGAATTGAATAAGAGACTGGAATATGAATGTGGGAGGGTGCAAATGAAAGAGGAGTCATGAAATGTAGGAAAAACAATAAATGTGTATCCTTACAGAGCATTTTTTTATATGGGGTCAGTGAAAGTTTGAAAACTGGAAAGAGTAAGGCGGCAAAAAAAAAAAAAAAACTATAGAAAATAACTAATAAAAAAAAAAGTTGCTCAACAACTTCAGTCCAACAACTTCAGTTAAACGTACTAAACATGAACTTAAAGGTGAACCTACCCTTTAAGATAAACATTTGTTATGATGTAGATTTTGAACTGCATTTTTGCACCTGAAATTCATCACCAGTACCATTGTCCCAAGACAATTTGCAGTTGGTATTTTTTTATTATTTGCTGTTTTGAATGTAAACGGTTATTTTGTTGCTAAGGTCGCAGTTACCCTAGCAACCATGCAGTGGTTTCAGTAACAGACAGGAATAGGAGAACATGGAAAGATAGTGTAAAATTATATAAAAATGTAGCCTCAGAATGAACAGGCATTGCAACTGCTGGGGTCAGTTATCAAGGATGAGCGCCAGAACTGGGAAACAGATCAAAACCCAAGTAAAAAAGGAAGACAAACCACTACAACTCCCTACAACTAAGGTTATTTGGGGATTCTGAAAGGTGTAGTCAACCATTGGAGGCTACATGTTGTACAGTCTTTGCACAAAAAAAGAATCCCATGGACTTTCTTTATGGTTTGCACCCCCTAATGACAGCTGGGAAGCCCTAGGTCAGGCAATAATGATTTCATATCAAGCAAAGCGACTCACAGTTGATATCCCTTCTTCGTTGGCTTCAATCCTCTTTTTTGTCTGCAGCAGGTGCCATACATCCTCCACTGGGGTCGTACCCCCCGCCCTTTCTATAAGATCAGCTCCTGTGGGCAACTTGTTCAGCGCTTCTATCTGCTTCTCTATGTGCTCGATTCTCTCTTCCATCTGATGGTGACCCACTGCCACCTTCCCAGCCTGCTCTGTGCCATCCATACGTGCCCACCCTGCCGGTGCTTTGTACAGGTCGCTCTCAGCCTCCAACACTTCTGTCTTAATATCCTGGATGTGCAAGTGCTTGATGATTGCATGCAGCAGGGTGCGCAAGGCATTGAAATTCACAGCTCCTGCTTCTGGAGTGCCAATGGACAGGTTAGCCAAATCAGAAAGGCTAATGAGTAATGCCATCACCACCTTCCCCTGGTCAGTGCCACATTAGTTAAAGAATGCTGGACAGCCAATGCATTCAGAGCTAATAGCAAAACACAAAAAGCACAGCAATATCAGGCAACTGTGTAACAGCAGAATCAGATTTATTGCCAATGATACATTTGCCAGCTGCAGCCTATAAGCATCAGCGCCAGCTATGCCTCCTTATTTCACCCAGCTCTGGAAACCCCACCCACAATCAGTCATGCCCACTGACTTAGTTCCACCTCCATTTAGCTCTTATTGGCTAGTTATTAGCATACACTGACCTGATTAGCTGGAGAAGTTAATGGGGCTTTGCAATTGCTGACAGCAGGAACAGCTGTGTGATGGCATTGCCTGTTGCTCAGCAACCTCACAATCCACAGTTTATAACTTAAAGGAGAATTCATCCCTAAATTAAAAAAAACCCTACCCCCCCCCCAAGACCCCACTCCCTCCAACCTAAGTGTTACCCTGGGCAAATGCCCCTAAAGTTTTACTTTAGGTATCAGACTTCACAGGTGCCATCTTCAGCCGCTTTGGTATTCTTTGGAATGAGAACAGTGTGGTGGCGCATGCGCAGTCGGACATATTTTCTGTTTCATGAAAACTGCGCATGCGCTGAATCTCACGAAAATTGCCGAAGCGCCAGTTTCATTCCGAAGATAGATTACTGAAGAGGCTGAAGATGTCAACCGTGAAGTCTGATGCCTGAATCTGCACCGAGGGGTAAGTAAAACATATGGGGCATTTGCCCGGGGTAACACTTAGGCTGGGGGGGGAGAGGGGTTTTGGTGGGGATGGGGTGTAGGGATTTTTTAAATTTAGGGTTGAATCCTCCTTTAAGGTGCTCTCTCATGTATAGGGTTTTAAAATCTGTTTATTTGAACTGTACACAAAAAAATACAGTTAAGTAATCACCAGAAATCTGTGAACATATAGCTCAATTTCCAAAGCTCTTGTTTTTTTTTTTTGCCTTGCTATTACCGTGCAATCTGTATGGACTCCACTAGGTGGTGGTAACATATTTCGCATATCAGCAGAGCTAAAAGAATGCTGAGCAATGTTGTACCAGTGTGAAACAGCAGTCAGAATAGGAGGTAATTTAATGAGCCACAACAATTAAAATAACCCCTATATTCAAATATTGTTATTTATATAAATGCATTGTGCAGGTCTGTAGTGGCAGTATTTGCCTGCTTTTGTATTAAAGGAAAACTATACCGAAAATTAATACTTGAGCAACAGAAGACAGAACTCAGTCTGTTAATTGGCTCATGTGACCTAACTTTATAGTTTGTTTGGTATGTTTGTGTGCACCGTTGAATCATACGATCCCAGGAGACTGTCCTTATTTTTTAAAATAGCTTTTTTTCTATTTAGGATGACCCAATGGCACATGCTACTAAAAAAGTGTATTATTATGAAAATGGTTTATTCCGATGAAGCAAGGTTTTACATAAGAGTTGTTTTATGCAATATCTTTTTATTGAGACCTACATTGTTCAGGGGGTATAGTTTTCCTTTAATACCTCCCAACATTTTGGAAATAAAAAGATGGACAAAAAAGTTGCTGTGCTTACAGTGACTACATTTTTTGACTATGCCCATTTTTGTGGCCACACACCCTAATTGCCACAACAATTAAAATAACCCCTATATTCAAATATTGTTATGTATATAAATGCATTGTGCAGGTCTGTAGTGGCAGTATTTGCCTGCTTTTGTATTAATACCTCCCAACATTTTGGAAATAAAAAGACGGACAAAAAAGTTGCCGTGCTTACAGTGACTAAATGTTTTGACTATGCCCATTTTTTGTGGCCACACACCCTAATTACCATGTTAATTTTACTAAATTTGGCAGGTTATGAAAGTTTGAACATATTTCTGTGGTTTTTTCCGTTATTAAAATTTTGCTAATGAAGGTGAATTTCCCTTTAAGTCTAACTTTTCCCAAGGGACCTGTTATCTTATATTGTTACAATTACTTATTTGCTTGTCTAGAAATGGTTACAAAATTATCTTGTCTTCTGCTGTGGCTGTTCTGCGTTCTCTGCCAACAGCCAATTAAGTTAGAAACTTTGTTTCTTTTTCTGGCCGTTTCGTGCAGAGAAAAAAAATGTTTCTAATATAGTTAGTTAACCAAAAATGTAATGTTTGCCTGCCCTGGCGGGGGGCAATTTTTTTAAAGAAAAAGTACTGGTTCCGCCAACCAGAATGCGGGCTCTATCAGCCCACACCTTTGGTTGGGGTTACATTTATTTTTTGGCTCACGAACTATAGTAGAAACATTTTTTGCACAGCCTTTTACACTGAAATGTTCCTTTAAGATATTTGGGTTGTATGTAGAGGAAGAAGCACAGCAACTTGTTCTGGCTCTTGTCTTTATTTACATTCTGTTGCAGAAATTCAAGCACAAGATTTCAGGGACCAACTTTTTTCTCATGTGCATTTGGGTTGGTCCCTGAAAGCTTTTACTTCAATTTCTGCAACAGAATGTGATAAAGCAGGGGTGTCCAACCTGAGGGCTGCACGAGGCCCAGGGTGGATATGAATGCGGCGCAGCTTGAATAGCTTGGTTCCTGAGGAAACGTCATGTTGCAAACTGCAGGACTGGACTGAGAATTAAAATAGGCCCTGGCATTTCAGGTACACAAGAGGCCCATCAGCCCACATAGAGGCCCAAACAGCCCCCACCATCCCGCTAAATAGTGACTTTCTATGGCACCTTATAGCAGCCCCTCTGGCATTTGCCCTAACCCACAAATGGCCAGTCCGGGCCTGTTGCAAAGGATATAGCAGGAGGGGGACTCTGCCTATTGCCCAGTCAGTAGTAATTATATAAGTCTATTTAATATCCAGGTGTCCCATAGTCCAGTGTATAGCTCCATCTGGTTATCCAAGTTGTATTGTAATTTTTTTCTGTGTCTTTTCTTTACTTTTACTAATCAAAATTGTTTGTGTATTTCATGTGTAGCTCCAGACATTTTTCTTTTTCCAATGTGGCCCAGGGAAGCCACAAGGTTGGACACCCCTGTGATAAAGGCAATTGCCAGAAGAAGTTGGCTTCTTCCCCTACATAAAACCAGGATGGTATATTTGCCTAGGAGGTGAATGCACCAGACAGGGAGACGTAAGGGGTGTGCTACAAAAAGTAATGTAATTAGACCTTATGGGCGCAACTACTAGGGGTGTAATTGCACCCAGGCTCACATCGATGTGAAGGCGCATAGAAAACTGCATCCGGAGAGGGGGATCCGGCTGCCCCGGGCACAACCCTCAGTTACATTACTGGATACTTACCCTGTATTAGTCCATCAACCATATTACCCCCATCTGGAGGAATTAGAAGGGACACAGGCCAGCTGACATGGGAAGGGTAAGGAGTGACATGGAGCTGGTGTTATGATGAACCTCTCATATAGTGTGAAGTAAATAAGTTTTTGATAATGTGCACCCCACCCAGCCTGGAGCAAGCTGACAACAGTAGGACAAATGGCCACAATATGTCTCATATGAATATTGTCTGATCTGTGGCCCTTCAGTTGTTATTGAAGGACAGCTCCTTAGCACCAGCCGAAGGCATGACATTAGCACTGCCAGGTTATGTCATGGGTTATCCAGTACTAGTCTTACCTGCCTTGTGGTTGCCAGGGGAGATGCTGAGAAGATAGGAAAAGGAAGTGATGCAAATGCAGCAGGAGTTTATCTGTTATTTTGAAATAACTGACTCAAGATTGAACCATACGAGAGAGGAGACGCGATAGGCTGAAATGCTCATAGAAATGAGGCTGACATGAGACACGGCCAATCAAGTTCAAACTCCAAGTAAATCCATTTCTAATGACGCAAAGGAAGCCACAATCCTACCGGACTCCAAACGGGCCTGTGTCAATCAGCCACTAAGTAACTTTCCTCACTTGATAAAAATTGGTTTTTAATTATTTGCCTTCTTTTTCTGACTCTTCCCAGCTGGGGGTCACTGACCCCACCTAAAAACAAATGCTCTGTAAAGCTTTTTATTACTCATCTTTTTATTCAGTCCCATTAATATTCTTTTTCCAGTCTCTTATTCAAATTAATGTGTGGTTGCTAGCGTAATTTGAACCGTAGCAACTGATAGGTTTTTAATTATTTGCCTTCTTCTTCTGACACTTCCCAGCTTTTAAATGGGGGTCACTGACCCCACCTAAAAACAAATGCTCTGCAAGGTTACACATTCATAGTTATTGATACTTTCTATTACTCATCTTGCTATTCAGTCCCTCCCCTATTTATTCCAGTCTCTTATTAAAATCAATGCATGGTTGCTAGGGTAATTTGGACCCTAGCAGCCAGATAGCTGAAATTGCAAACTGCAGAGCTGCTGAATAAAAAGCTAAATGCATAAAAAACCACAAATAATAAAAAAATTAAAACCAATTGCATGTTGTCACAGAATATCACTCTCTACAAAAAGTTCATTTGAAGGCAAACAACCCCTTTAATACATGCTCATTTTGCGAGGATTCCAAACAAATGGATCATTGCCCGATCTGGCCACTTTGTGCTGCCTAAACAATCAGATCAAAGTAGGCATCTATACAGGTCACATCAATGAGAAGGCAATCTTCCACATTTAAAATTCCATTTTAAAGTAAATAATTCTGTTTTCTAAGGATTTTCTTTGTATTAATAAAACAGTCCTCTGTAACCAATGGGAACTAAGTTGTATGAATCCATAGTTAATTATAGTTGTAGTTTTATGTAATGTAACTTTTTTTGTAGACTAGATTTGTAGATATGAAAATCAAAATTACAAAAAAAAAAAAAAAATCATTTTCTGGAAAACCCCAAGCATTTTGGAAAATACAACCTATACCTGCACATTTTTTATTATATAATAAATATTTCAGTTCTTTGTGGGGCATGATAACACAAGGGACAGATAATGGCATCACTAAGCACAGTTTATAAGGTTCTATTTTAGAGGTTATTCTTGGCTCCATCAGTCGTGAAGGAGACAAGCTGAAATTTCCCCAGGTGCTGAGAGCCTGTGTGGGCTACTGATGTAGATTTAATATACATTTGTGGATGCGGCAAAACTATTTTTAAAAATAGGGCCAGCATTTATTTAGCTACAGTTTCCACTTTCATGGCTTGTTTACATTACAGATTTTACGACAGGAATCAGCAGTCTGCAGTGCTGCCACATTGTTATACAACAAACTCTAAACATGCCCCAAAAGGGCTGGTTCACCTTTACATTAACTTTTCGTATGTTATAGAAAGGCTAATTCTAAGCAACTTTTCAATGTGTCTATTTATTATTTATTTTTTATAGTCTTTTTAATGATCTTCCTTCTTCTTCTGACTCTTTCCAGCTTTTAAAGTGGACCTGACACCCCAAAAAATATTCAAAATCCTATTTTATCACATTAGTCAAGCAAAATGAACATTAATTACACTAGATAAATTATTTTAATCTCATTTTCTTCAGTCTGGGAATTCATAATTCTAACAAGCAGGCAGGAGCCATTTTTTGGACACTGTTATTAAAGAACAAGTAAACTTTTTTTTTTTCTATCTCTAAATTTGCTCTAAACAGCCCCTCAAATTAATGTACCTTAGTCCCTGCTGCAAGTCTGCTCTGGTTTCTGTGTTATCAGCAGCTTCTTTCACCTTCTTCCTGGTGCAGAGTGAAGCCCAGCCCCTTAGCTTTCTGAGCTGACCTTATCTCTCAGACTAGTCTTGGAGATCATTTGCATAATGTGACATAGCAGAGAGCAGTGTGTGTAGCATCTTTTGCTTGGGGAAACTAGCTTACTAATGAAACACTGGCTCCCTCTTCCTCTCTATTGTGGAACAGCAGCAAATGGACTGCTCAGTAAGCTAAGGGGCTGGGCTTCACTCTGCACCAGGAAGAAGGGAAAGAAGCTGCTGATAACACAGAAACCAGAGCAGACTTGCAGCAGGGACTAAGGTACATTAATCTGGGGGGCTGTTTAGAGCAAATTTACAGAAAGAAAAACATTTACTTTTCCTTTAATAAAAATTTTTAATTGGATTTCATGTTTAATTTGAAAAGGACTTTTATTATACAGATTTTTCTGTCTGGGTGACGGGTCCACTTTAAATGGGGATCACTGTCCCCAAGCCTCCTCCTTCATATTCCAATCTTTTATTCAAATCCATGCATGGTTGCTAAGGTAATTTGGACCCTGGCAACCAGATGGCTTAAATTGCAACCTGGAGTGCTGCTGGATAAAAAGCTAAATAACGCATAAAACAGCAATAATGAAAACCAACTGTAGATTATCTCAGGATATCACTGCAGATCATACTAAAGGATAATTTGAAGGTGAACAACAGGCTTTTCTACAGAAAGCAGTGACAGATACTGCTATGGGTAGAAATTAGGTTTGCACACAACTATGAATCCAGGAAAATAGGTCATGAATGTATAGGGGAAAAGTTGATCCCACCAGAAATCACTGTATTGCTACTTTGTGATCAGTTTTATGGATTAATACTAGCTGGTGAAGATCAAGTGAATTAGTGATTAGAAGGTTAATTTGGGTAATGGTTGTTTTCCTTTTAGTGAGTGCGTGCATTTTGTTTGTGCAGAGTGCCTGTAAACAGAACTGAACATAGAATCTCTTGGCTTAGAGCCTGGGGCATATGCAAGGATAAGATATGCAAGGATAAGATAACATTTTCTGCTTTTGGTTGAATGTGTTTTTATAGTACAAGGGTATAAACGCATATGTTTACTATAATCTTTGCCACTTATCTGGAATAAGTGATCTATACTTGTATCTAAGAAACCTAATCTTATCAGATAATGGAGACTGTACGGTGAATTTCATCAGCAGCCTGGAATATGTATACAAGGATGTATGTATATAATAATTAACTATAAAAATTAGGGATGCACAGAATCTACTTTTTTGGATTCATCCGAATCCCTGTATCCTTTGTGAAAGAGTCAGCCGAATACAGAAGCGAATCCGAACCCTAATGCAAATTAAAGGTGGGAAAGGAAAAAGTGGAAAAAGAATGTTTTACTTTCTTGTTTTGACATGAAAAGTCATGTGATTTCCCTACCCACACTTAAAGGGATATTGTCATGGGAAAAAATGTTTTTTCAAAATGTTTTAATTCAGTTAATAGTGCGGCTCCAGTAGACTTCTGCGCTGAAATCCATTTTTTAAAAAGAGCAAACAGATTTTTTTATATTTCATTTCCCAAGTAACGTG
>CM044447.1:41636070-41655648 GCA_024363595.1 Xenopus borealis
AAAGGCCGAATCCTGGCCGAATCCCAAACCGAATCCTGGATTCGGTGCATCCCTAATAAACACAGAGACGTTTGAGGCATACACATCATCACATGCTGCATATTTAAAGGGATACAGTCACCACCCCATGCCATTGAGATGACAACCAGCAGCCTTTGCCACCATGTAACCAGTAATAATGAGACCACAAAAGGATTTGGGTTTTCTTTTTTCCTTTTCTTCAACTTGTAATTAAAAATAAACAACTCTGAATACATCTCAGACCAGGAAAACAAAGCATCCTTATAGTAATAAAACCAATAGAAAAGGAACGTTTGCATAAATCAGACATCCTCTTAGGATCTTCAATCGCCTGCCATTTGAGTAAACAACATAATCACAGTGCTGTTTGGAAGCAAAGTTTGCAGAGGAAGGAACTGTATATCCCCCTGGAACGGAGAGAGCAACTTGCCCCCCAATGCCACACAAGGGAAACACATGGGAAAACAAAACCTTAAACTGTGGTTAAGGGTTTTAGTTTAAAGAAGCTGCAAGGAGCAAAGTTTCTATAAGTTATTGCCAAAGTTTCCAGCGCTAAAGATGGCTGCTGTCACAGTGTCATTTGTGCAGAATGTTGGTCTGACCATATGGGACAGCTTAAAAACAAAGTATCTGAAACTGGAGCCTTCGTTGGGACAGCTCCAAAGGAAGGACATGAGTATAATATCCATGTTCTGAATGCTTAGCAGCCCACTTTATACAAAAGCTGTAAAATGCAGCCCACTTTGCAGCTGTGTGTGTAGTGTATATGCATTATACATAAGATTTTTATGTATGTGCATGCAAAGAGCAGGCATGAATATGTATGTGCATACATACATATATTCAAATTAAAAAACAAAATAGCTTTATGGGTGTGTCTGCTTCACATATGGACAAATACACGCAAATCCAGTGTGTGCATAACATCATGTGTAGTGCACCCGAAGTGTTTGAATGAACCTGTTTCTCCATGATTGTGTGTTTAGCAGAATGTACGTATGGGAATGAGCATGCCAGCACATGCATGACACAGCTAACATGTAATTGTGCTGCGTGTAAAGATGTCATGTGTTCTGTGCATCTCCTATTCTAAGACACTGAGAACAGCATTGACTGCCACAAACCACTGTACCTCTGGCATGACAGGGGTTAGCCCATCCACACATACTCCAGCTAATACAAAGGGAATCAATGCAGCTCATGCTTCCAACTGTTAGAAATCCAATCCAACCCCAGACGGTAGAAATTCACTTTCCGCCCTGCAGAGGGTTTGCCAAATCATGCGCCGACTCTTCCATTCGCCTTCCAGAAAGTGGCAATTTGCCATAGTGTTAAAACTTCAAACATCGTGGTACACGGCGACTGGTGCACTGCTAAACTCCGGCCAAACTAGTTCACGTGCTTGCGTGGCGCTCCAAGGAGAGCAGCACGCTCAGTCATCCAGTGCAATGTTTCGGAAGAGGTAGGACATAGACTCTCCATTGTGGATCCGCCGGATGGCCTCGGAGAGGATCAGACTTATGTCCACTGTTCTGATTTTGGAACACTGCTGCTTCTGGAGCTCATGTGGTATGGTGTTGGTCACTACCACCTGGGGAGGCAAGAAGGGAGCATTAGAATAAAAACGTATAGTGTGTGTCTGCCATATTGTTTCCCTTAGACCAGGGGTGTCCAAACTTTTTGCAAGGGCTGGATTTGGTGAGGTGAAAATGTGTGGGGGGCGACCATTCAAGCTGGGCCGCATTCATATCCATCCTGGGCCGCAGTTTGGACACACCTGGTTTATACTTAAGGAAGGGAGCAGCCATATTGTTTCCCTTGGACAGTACGAGGGTAGAAGTTATTGTGTACCTAGAACATTCCTTCTCTGTATATTTGTATTTATACATACGGTAGGCAGCAGCCATGTTATTGTCTTTTGAGAGTAGAACATTTCTGCCACATTACTGCCTATTAATCACAATTAGAGGTGCTAGATGATGTTTTTGCTACACAGAATTTCCAGGGTACCTTAGCAAAGAGAAGAAGTATGGAGACCTTCACTTACATGTTTAATTGTCAATAGAATATCACAAACTAATAGTTATTTAAAAGGATCACTGCTCAATCTGTTTAGCTAAGAAAAGCATTACGGTAAACAGGGACAGAAGAAAGAACGTGAAAATGGAAGTTTCTAAAAGGAAATGATCATACACATATTTCAGACAAGCAAATGGACATTGAGAAAAATGTTGAGCAAATATCTGACCTCATCTATAGCCGAAAGTTCTAACAGGCACGGGGCATCAGAGGATAGGATCCCATGAGTCGCCATCACATAGACCTTGAAGGCCCCACGTTCTTTCAGAATTTCTGCTGCCGCCACAAAACTCTCTACCTCATCGATGATGTCATCCTGAAATCAAAAATTATCCCATTAACAAAGAGGCACCTTGCCGTTTAGGGAAGACCTAGAGCAGATGCAAGCCATACATGTAGCCTTTATGCACACATCTTACCACAATGATGGCAATTTTTCCATGTACATCTCCAACCAAGCTGATAGGTGGTTTTTCCTTGGGCATCATCACTGGTAGAAAAAGAGAGACAGGGTTAAGCATGGCGACCTTAGCTTTTAACAACTCAAAAAGCCATAACCCTGGGTTAGTACCACCAACCACATACCCTGTCATTGTGTGTACTAGGGGCACTGCCGAATATTACACATTACCTACAATCTTCATTGGCTGCTGTAATTCACTAAAAGCAGCAGATCCATATACACTTCAATATATGACCCTATATCCCCTAAAATAACAAATGCACTGAAACTATGTGATGAATAGGGTTCTTATTTTTCAGTACTGATATTCATAGCATCACCCTGCATTGGGAAACAATCCGCTTATATTCCTGATCAGATGATTGGCTTTTCCAAATAGATGTTAGAAGTTGTTTACATTCAGGAAAACAAAATGGCAGGAGATATGATTTCTATATTCAGAATCTTACCCTATGATAGATGCAGTATGTAGCCCTCTAAAAGCCCCTCTTTATTCTCCTAAATTCTAATGCAGCACACTAAGGTGTATGTGTAATGGTTAATATTGGGTTTAGTTGATCCACACCAAACTAGGCACCACACCCACACATATATGTAAAAGAGCATAACAAAAAAAAACAAAAAAAACAACTTTCCATACTTGGCAGTTCAATGCCTGGAAACGGAGACTGGTACTTGCCTAATGTCAAAAACACAGGAAGCGAGTAAGCAAAAGCTTCAGACAGGACTCCCGCCACCCTTAACCCCCTTCCCACACACAGTATGGATAATCAGTAATTAGGAACCCTAATGGTGCCATGTAAAAGACAGGCTCAACGCAATAGCGCTCAGTGGTACAGCTGCTTGAATGGATACAAATATCCAACAACCAGCACAGACCAATCATATGTCCCAGTCTTACTATACAGGACTACAAACAAACTAACTACTGTGTAGCCTCTCTTCTACTACTCAACTGCCTCTCAAGAGCTTCCACAATTATCCCTTTGTTCCAAATGGATGGGTGTGATTAGGTCTAGATCACACACTATCCAATCAGTTGGTTTTAACTGGATTATATGGTCATTTTTACTGCATGTAAAATAGGTCAAAGGGAGGTAGCCAGTCAGTGGAGTCGCCAGCTTTGACACTATAAGTATCACCCAGTTGGGGACAAGCTTTCCATATAGTTTGGTTTAAAAATGTAGACTTACAGGGAATCTCGAGTCCTTTGTGCACTGTAGTGTTCTTCACAGTAGGTGGAGAGTGGCGTCCATCTACCATATCATGCTCTCCACATTGTGGCTCCCCGTGTATGACAGCAAGGCCCAAGCGCAGCCGCTCTGCGTAAGACTGTGCCCTGTGGTCAGAGCAAGCATAAAGGCATTACAATGAACACTCAGATTAAGATCCTAATGGACATATGCCATTGGCAAAAAGAAACTGATACAGAAAGAGACATGTTCATTGGGTACTCCCTAAGCCCACAGTATATGGATGGAAGTAATGAATTTATGGGCCAGGTCCACCTAGAACCAAACATGAGCCAAATTTATAGTTCTGCCCTCTGTTCAATTGGCTACTAGGAGCAATGCTTACCAGTGTTAGTGGTATACTATATATGGCAGCTATGTAAAAGTCATGCTGGTGAATATCAAGATACTATATATGGCAGCCATGTAAAAGTCATGCTGGTGAATATCAAGATACTATATATGGCAGCCATGTAAAAGTCATGCTGGTGAATATCAACCCATTAAGTGTTTTGGTACCTTTTAGCTGCATCGGGTGACTTGGCAACTATGACTGCATTTTTGTAGTTTTGGATCTGGAAAAAAAGATGATGGGTATAAAGATGAACACTTGATTGTCCAACACAATAATCCCATTATATGGAAGGCTGGTTCCTTACCTCTTCCTGGATGTACTGTAGTAGAAAAGGGGAGGCTCGCAGGTTGTCCACTGGGAAATTGAAGAAGCCCTGAATTTCTTTTTGGTGCAGATCCATAGTAATTATATGCGTAAGCCCTACAGTGTGAGAATTCACATGCTCAGTTTTTATTAATGTGTGATCTAGAAATCTTTCGTATTACCCTGGTAATTACAGGGGAGAACTGTACAGTTAGTACAGACAATGGGTGGGAAAAGGCAACATGCCTGAAAAAGCACAAAGTCTACATCGGGCCATGCACAAAAAGATGTATTATTTTGCCCAGGGCACCAAAAGAGTGGATCTTTGCCTCAATTGGAGGCCTCTGGGAACTTGTTGGGAAAAAATTACAATCCCCATTTAAAGTTTTGGCCCAGCTGCTAAACAGGCCTGGATTGGCCCGGTCAGCAGCCCGTGCAGGCCCATGTTTGGGCAGTACTAATCTAATCTTTAAACCAGTAACAATTTCAAATATATTAGGTATGTCCAGCAATTCCTAGAATCCCAACAGCTTTTGGTTATGCAGTTTGGGCATCACCCTGGAGTCTAAAGCAGCCTGTATTCTGGACATATCTCTTTTATTATTAAAGCAGCCTGTCTTCTGGACATTATTTCTTTTATTATGCTACAGAAATACCTGTAGATTAACAGATAAATATGCAGCAGAAGCGGACACACTACTATGCAAAATGTATCATATGGTTAAGCACCTAAGGGAAGGAGCTTGCAGAGTAACACATTTGTGTTCCAAAAGGTTAGCTAAGGAGAGGTGCATGGGAAAACTGCCAGTCTCCAGGATTCTGCTAAACTCTGCTCTACAACATAAAACTCTGTGTCTATACAATGGGAACACTGCAAGTACCTAGCAATTGTGACTGTCACTCATGTGCAGTATTAGATGTTATTTGCAGTGGTTTACCTGCAAACCAACTGTTCCACTTCCAATAAATAACCCAACTTACCACAATAGTGTGAAACATACCCAGCAGTTCTCAGGGTCGCAGAGCTTGGGGGTCAACATTTCAACCAGTGCTGTAAAATATTTGCACATACATAGCCAGTGCTGTAAACATGTACCCAATGCCCACTTGAAAATGCTAAAAGTGTAGAGGGAGGTGCCATATGGTTTCCCTTAAACAGTACAGTATGAAGGTACAGCTTATTGTGCCCAGAGCATTCCTTCTCTTTATATCAACAAGAAGCAGCTGCTACTGATATGCGGGTTGAGAAAAACCCAACCCGCATCCAACCGCCAAGAACCCGCACCCGACCCTAATCCACCATGTACTCCTATTTATAAACCTTTGCCCTGCTGTCATGAAAGGGGGTGGGGCACACTGGCACGCAGATATTTATATTAAAAGGAACATGCCTGGCAGAAGTTGGGCACTAGGAAGTCACGGGCAGGGTTTAATCAGGATAAGTTCAGCCCACCCACAGCCCTCAAACATTACGCAGAAGTTGATCCAAACCTGCCCGACCTACGTTACTAATGAGGTTATGAAGGGCTTTCATATTCATTTCAGCTGGGACAAGCAACATAGCTTCTGCCACTTACACAATTAAAATCTAGCGGATAAAAAACAACCCAACTTATACTCAATGGAAGACAAAATTATGTAGGGCAAATGTGGGCTTTAAAGGTGAAGTTAAACCATGAACTGACTTTTCTGCTGATGACAGGTGTATTCTGAGCAGCTTTATCATCAGTCCTGTGACTTACAGGGAGTGAAGATCTGTATTGTTATGAGAATGTGCTGTGTGTGTGTCTTTATTCAGCAGTCATACAGTCCCCATTAGAGCCAGGGACACAATGTAAGGCAGGAGAGACGGATCTTACCTGCATCAGACATCATTGAAGCAAGCAGCTTGCACACAATAGAGCCCCGCTTGCGCATCTTGCTCTGTTTGCTGTACGGGAAATATGGGATCACTCCGATAATGTTGTTGGCACAGGAGGTCTTCAGAGCGTACGCCATGATCAGAAGCTCCATTACTGCAGTGTTGACATCTCTGCGTAGAATATCATCATATGCATTTTATTTCTCATATTTTGGTTAATTTCTGTTACACATAAGCTTTTATAAACAAAGCACTTTTACCATAGGCCCCTACCCCTGGCACTACCACAATTATTACCGTGCACTGGCAGATACCGGTACACTGCACTCTGCTATGCCATAATACAGGGGTGTCCAAACTGCGGCCCGAGGGCCAAATGCAGCCCAGGATGGATATGAATGCGGCCCAGCTTGAAATGTCATGTTGCAAAGGATATAGGAGGAGGGGACCTCTGCCCATTGTCCAGTTAGCAATAATAATATAATAATAATGTCGATTTAATATCCAGGTGTCCCTTATTCCAGTGTATATCTCCCATCTGGTTATCCAACTGGTAGTGTAGTTTTATTTGTGTATCTTCTTTACTTTTACAAATCAAAAGTGTTAGTGTATTTCATGTGTGGCCCCCAGACAATTTTTCTTCTTCCAATGTGGCCCTCAAAGCCAAAAGTTTGGCCACCCCTGCCATAACACAACCAGGAGTCCTGTTCTGCCAGCATTATTGGAAGGGCTGCATTCCCCCACATGACCTGTGCCTTATTTCTTAGGGCATTCTGGGTAGAGGCCTTTTGTTCATAAAAGGGATTCTTGGTAAAACAGGTTTCCATTCCCAGTGCTTAGGATATTATTACTCTTGTACTTTTAGGAATTCCTGGATAAAAGTGCTGGCGGTATGTAGGGCAGAAGGTGAACTTAATTCAGCACAGCTCAGCAGGGACACAAATCCATCAAGTTTAACCTTTACTAAACAC
This sequence comes from Xenopus borealis, assembly GCA_024363595.1. NCBI lineage: Eukaryota > Metazoa > Chordata > Amphibia > Anura > Pipidae > Xenopus > Xenopus borealis. Next base: position 41,643,356 of record CM044447.1, read on the forward strand.
ACTGTGTTGATCCAGCGGAAGGCAAACAAACTCCCTCTCGAGGTCAGATGCTTCACAGGGGGAAATTCCTTCCTGGTGCCAGAAATGGCAGCTATATGTCCAGAATGTGAGGCCACAATAAATAAGGGTTGTGGGTGGAGGCCCAGCAACTGAAAGGTTTGTGCTTAAAGGCAAATTGTGTGCACTACTAGTAAATAAGCCCTGCTGTGTTTCCCAAAGCTGAACCACCACCATGTTCCACATCAGGGATTGCCAAAGGAAAACCACCAATTTTCAGCGAGGAAAGGTCAGCACTAAAACAGAGGTCAAAGGCAATCGTTTACAAATCCAAAAAAACTTGGGGAAAGCAGTTTCAACTGGTGCTTTATATTAGGGATGCACCAAATCCACTATTTTGGATTTGGCTGAACCCCCGAATCCTTTGCGAAAAATTTGGACAATTAACCAAACCAAATTTGCATTTACAAATTAGGGGTGGGAAGTGGGAAACATTTTTTATTTTCTTGTTTTGTGACAAAGAAAAAAAACCCACAAAATTTCCCTCCCGCCCCTAATTTGCATATGCAAATCAGAATTCGGGCCTTGCAGGAGGATTCGGCCGAATCTGGATCCAGCTGGATATGGATTCAGATTCTGGATTTGGTGCATCCCTACTTTAAAAATGTATTTTGTGGGAAAGTTTGCCATTGAGATTTGTCTTTGGAGAGAACAGCTGCAATGACAAATTGTCAACATTTAGCTCCAAGGGAATTCCTTTGGAAGCATACTGGCATGAGAAGTACCTCCTGAAACATATAATTCCCACTATTAGGCCTGCCCAGGCCAATACTATCACTAATAAAAGTATTTGTTTTCTGCCTGAAAGTAATGTACAAAATTACAATGACTATTGTATTGTAGGCACTTTTCTGTACCTATCCGCTATCAAACGCAAACATCAGTAGTCCGGAATTGCAGTGTAGAGGAATTTGTTTACTCAAGAGAAGAAATAAACACAGAACTTGTTTAATATGAAGCATTTTATAAAAGAACTTTATGGGGGAAACCCAATGCGTATGACAATAACCCGTTGCCTTTTCTCATCTCCCCAGGCTACAGGGCTGCAAAACAGGAAGCTAGAAGGAAGGCGAGGCACCAGAAGAAAATGTATTCACTCAAGCCTCGAGTAAAGGTAACTTATTCCAAATAAAGTTTTTCTATTATATTTGGATCCCATATAATGAAACAGGATCCCTGTCACAGCTACTAAGCCCCAAATGATGTGCCCTTTAGCTGATGAAGACTGAGTTACTGCTACAGAGTATCCAATAAGCATGAAATAGCTTCCTAACCTCTCTCACCCCCACGTGTCCTGCCACCACAAGTGGGATTGTCTGACCGATCTTGTTAATGTCACTTTATTAATATCGCCCTGCTAATCCCTGACATGTATAGCACAGCTAAACATTACAGCAGCATCCCATTAAACTCAACCCGTTCCTTTCAGGGATCCTTTAAAACCCGACTATTTGTCATTCTATTGCGAAAGCCAACAGATGCACCCCTCCCCCCGCAATACCTTCCATAGGATAACCCCACACTTGGGAGATTATTTACATGCATTGACTTAGCATAGTTTCCCACGTAAGCGATACACAGAAATCAGCAGAGGGCATTGTGTCAAGGTAAAAGAACAAATGAACCTGGCATCTGTGTGCCAACGTAAGGTATGAGTGTGATATAAGAGAAGCAAAACGTCATCAAAGCAAGACAGAATGGAGATTGCTGGCATGAGAATTGTGGCACAACCATCATTAGCAGTAGGGGTATAAACATGATGCTATTTCCTAAAGCAAGAAACGACAAACGTATCTAAAAGCAGCATCTAATCTTACTAGCAGAGGCCTTTATTACTAAGCTTAAAGGTGGCCATATACGGCCAGATAAAGCTGCCGATATCGGTTCTTTATACCAATTCGGCAGCTTATCTGCCCGTATATGGTGACATCTGACGGGTCTTCCTGATCGATATCTGCTCATGATCAGGAAGGTTTCATTTTCTGGACGACCACACCGTCGGAGCATATTGTTTCCTGGTTGTAATGTTCGGATTACCCTGTTGTAGTCCTGCCATTAGTGGGCATATTAGGGCGATGTCGCCAAACGAACAGATCTTATATTGTATTGCAAGCTTTACCCTCTCTGATTTAAAGCAGTGTTTTTCTGCCTTGCTAAAATCTAAACAGAATGGGGTCCCAATCGAGGTACTAATAAGACCACTAATGGGCAACCACCAATCAGTTTCAACAATACTGAGCTCTTTCTGCTGTGTTAATACTTGTAGTGCATTAATGTGCAGGCCTACTGGGCGGGTTCAGGGTGAACGTGCTGCTTCTCTTCTGCCTGCTCCCTGCCCAAGACCTTAGACTGACAAATTCCTGTTTTATAGACTTACACCTGCCCCACCCATTTTGTGACATCAACAGCAGGGCAGGTCACTGGCAAGTGCTGGCCAAGGTTTTCTTGACCCACACATCACTATTGTTGTGAACCCTGATATTGACATCTTTGGATTTGCACCAATGACCATTCGGCCACCAGAGCAGATAAAGGGGTCAGTTTATGACCAGAATTCTTCTTATTTATTTACATAGTGCTATCATGGTTCACAGTTCTTCACTTCAGTCCCTGCCCCAGTGTTTTCCAAAGCTTCATTCTGGCATTTTCACTGCAAGGGACACAGATTCACTGGCGAGAGACAGGATAGGTCATAACAAAATAAAAGCGTGTGTAAAATGACCCCAAATGAATTCTTTGTACAAGTCACATTGCATGGAATGATAAACATAACTCATACCTAGAAACAGGGTTAAAGGCACCTTTTCTGAGTGCAGGCAATTTTTGGGAGCATGGATTCCTTTTAATATCTCTGGCACAGGCAAGGAGGTGTGGATTATAGCTCGGACAAATAGAGGGGAAATGACAGATACCGACTTCCCTCTATGTCTGTTCAATGGGTGCTGTTTTGGTAGATGCTGCTTTTTAACCTGATTGGCAGACCAGATGGGCACCTTGAAGAATTGTTTCAGCAGAGCAGTTTTGGGCATCACCAAATGCAGCAGAGAAAGGAGTTGCAGCTGTTTGTATTTCCATCATAATATGAAAAGAAAACAAGCCACCACAGTTTTTTTTCAGTTTGGGCCATTTGTCAAAGCAATGGATCAATAGGATTTGGCTGCACGAATGCAGACAGTATGTGACTACTGTGACTGCTAGCAGATAACAGGCAAGTTGTGTAAGCCCAATGGCATGAACAGGACACCCCAGAAACGGAGTGACAAAGGCATGGCACACCTGTCACTGAATCACTGTGACCTTGAGTCCTGTCTGGGCTGTAGAGACGTGCAGCTCTCAAGATAATGCTGCATCTAATCCACAGGCACCGGCAGCTGTTGATGCCTGGGGTGAGGCTTACAGCTAGTGTGTGCGTTTGTCTGCTTCTCTTCTTCTGTGGGGATATGGATCAGTCTTTTAGCAAATGTGGGGCTATACCACCCAATCAGTGATGCAAACACTGCTCATGTAACCGGTAAAAAGAGTGGCAAGTTGGCACACTCAGGACCAATTCCTTGGGATGCATTCTGTGAGTGCTACCCTCATATTGGCAAACGTCTTTGTGCACAGGGTTGATTCTTTCCTCAACATACTTATTAATAAGGATAGAACTGCTATACTGTCATACCTGCTATACTGCTCACCTACATATAATGATGGCATACTCACCGGTGGCAAGAATATAACAAAAACAATACAAGACTTAAAACTGGCACATATGCAGGAAAGGCTACATTTGCTTTTCACAATAACGGCCTCTTACCTTGGAATGGTCTGTATAATGAAGATATTGTGCCCTCGAACGGATTCCTTGATTTCTACTCTGGTTTCTGTGACAGTTAACAGAAGAAGAGCTTTGGAATAAGAGAGCAGCATAATGGGGGGGGGGGGGGGGGGGGGTAGATTTGGGAGACAAAAAGTAAAGACACATCTTACCTCCATTACTTTCCTGGTATACAACCGCTTTCCCCAACTCTACACCCAAGCGCCTAAAAACAACAAACAAACAAGTATCAAATGCTCATCTCATACCCAAAAACGGGAGGAGTTGTTCAGCAACATCTGGCACACCACATTGCGGCCCATGTACAGGGAGGAATGAAGATGGTACGGCCAGTCAAAAAGCACATTCTCTCTTCATAACCAAAACATTAGTGAGAGGTTTCCATCTTGAGACTTACTCTGTAATTTTTTTGGCCAGTTCGATGCAGGCCTCGCTGGAGTTGGCGGAGAAGACACGGTATCCACACCTGGATGAGTTCATGGTGTGGCCACCATTCAGCCACTTTGGGGGGCGGGAGTAAGAGAAAACAGACTTGTGAGGCATTAGCATCCGTCTTGGCATCATGAAGAAGTCTGAAATACACTAATGACTAATCAGCAACAGCAAGGTTCTTACATTAGACAAGTCTCACATATGGGGGGAGGCAGCAAATCAAGTAACATAAAGCCAACAGAAAGCTAAAGGCTATGTGACAGGATAAAGCAAAGACACTGATTTGGGTAGAGCAAAGGAAACATTTAGTGCAATACGGAAAGACTAGCAAGTACAGATAAAGCAGTTTATCAGGGTATATGGCATCCTTAGGTGCAATGGAGAGTGCCAGATACTTCAATTAAATCAGAATGAAATGGCGTTTTTAGCCCTAGGGCTAGTTCTCCTTTAAGTTGCTGCAGAATTCCCAGTGGATGCAGATGGACAAGCTTAAACAGTGACACTTTCTGGGTAGCAGCTGCAAACAGTGTTTCCTGAGTTATAAACTAGTGTTGTATGGCAAAAATCTTCGTGGGTCAAAGTTTGTCCTCAACCCCCTAACCTGCCAGCCAAGTCTGTGCGCTCCATTTCCTCTTTTTGATGGCTGTCACTTACCAGTATAATTTATTATTATTTTATATACTGAACTTATTGCACCAGCATATTGTTTCAGCTTGTCAATAGCAGCAATGATTCAGGACTTCAAACTTGTCACAGGGGGTCACCATCTTGGAAAGTGTCTGACACACTCACATGCTCAGTGGGCTCTGATCAGCTGTGGAGAAGATAAGCTTAGGGGTTGTTGCAAATTATCAAGCAGAAAATGAGGTTCGCCTGTAATAAAAGCTGATGCTATGGGGCAGATGCACAGAGCATGTGAATCAGCAGAGCTACTGGGGCATCTTTGGAGACACAGATCTTTACTGCTAAAGGGTTGTTGTTGCCTTCGGCTGGTACAGAAGCCTAAAACATAATGTACAACATTTCTAGCCTACATCTTTAGTTTAACTTTCCTTGTCCTTGAAACAAACAGACCAAAAGAATTAAAGTGTTTTAAAGACCCCAGGTGAGCCATCTGATCTGAATCTCCAACTCTGGCTGCTGTGTTTACAAACAGGCACAAACTAATACAAAAGGACATTAAGGTAATTACAATCACAAAGACAAGTTACAATGGTGAGTCATAATAGGTTAATTGCCAAGAAGCAGTATGTGTTAACTATAAAAAAAGGTCAGAAAGTCAGTACTTTGATGTTTGAGCCTTTAAAGCCCCCAGGAAACAGAGCCTGAACTGCAGGTGCAGGGCTTACAAAAACTCTTGGAATGAGCAATGAAAGCCAAATATCAGCCAGTTATGTGTTTTGATTCTTCCAACCACAACAGCACATCCAATACACAACTTACATGTAAGTTAACCTGGCCATAGATGTAACGATTATGATCTTTCTTGAAAAAAGATCTTTCCAGGAAAGATTGTTCGTTACAATACACATGCATAGAGCTGAGATATACAGGTAGAAACAATAGAATTCTACTCTAAATAGTGGCTGATGTTCTTTTCTGTCCAGCCCGATCAACAAGCCGACCGATATCCAAGTCTTCTGCCAATATCAGTTGGCTCGTTTTCCACCAAACATGCACCGGATATTGTACAATATTATCGGTGGATTTCTCCAGGTCCAGCACAACAGTACCCCCCCCCCCCCACACACCAATAGAGGGCCTGACTGTGTTTATCATATAAGCCACAAATCCCAGGAGTCAATAAGGCAATGTTATCAACCATCACAAGATCTGGTCACGGGGGAAAAAATAAAAATAAATAAGGTCCTTACTCCAGGCTTTGCAGGCGCCTCCATAAGGAATGACTAGCATTAAAAGTACAGGGGCCTGTATGTTCCTGCTGCTGCCTAACACGGCCCAGGATGAATAAACTAGTGTAGTGCCCGTGCCACAAGCTTCTTCCTCCCTGTCACAAACAACAGCCCGCTCTTGGTTAGGACACTGATTCCACACATGTTTTGGAACACAGCACAAGTCAGTAACTATGTGTAAGACAAGGCCATTCTAATGTTTACACAACTGCGTTACAGTGAGGTCTTAAGAGCAGCAAAAAGAAAGGGCGTATTAACCAAAGCAAACAAGACCGCAGTGCTTCCAAAACAAGTTTATGAAAAATGAATGGCTTGCAGTGCATGACGCAAGTACACCTGTGATCAACATGTAGTCCTTAACAGAAAAAGGCGCTTTCTATGGCAGATGCTTCTGCCCAAGGCAGGTATTGTTCCAGAATGCAGACAACAGCTCTCCGATAAGCCTATCTAACCAGCAGGAGCGCCCGAGACACTGCTTGCTACATTCAGTCAAACTGAAAACGTCCCTCTGTTGGCATTTTGGTTGCCATGATCTTTACTGAAGGGGTGGAGAAACCACAAGCACCCTTGTGCCGCAAGCCTTTTATAATCATGAACAAGACTATAGCCAAGTAAACAAGACGGATCTTTATTCTTTACATAATTTACTATAAAATAATGTCAACATTACAAAATCCCAATAGGCTGGTTTTGCTTCCAGTAAGGATTAATTATATCTAATTTAGAATTTAGTACAAGCTTTGGTTTTATTATTACAGGGACAAAGGAAATAATTTTAAAAAAAATTTGGATTATTTGGCTAAAATAGAGTCTCTGGGAGACAGCCTTTCTGTAATTCAGAGCTTTCTGGATAATAGATCCCATATATATATATATATATATATTACATATAAAAAAAAAGTTTTGCTTTTGGTAAATATCTGCTCTCCAAATGGACTTCATTTCTAAACTTGTATTAATTACATGCATTTTCTATTCTGTATCTTGCCTTAGAACAGTGATCCCCCAGCCAGTAGCTCATGAGCAACCTTTGCTTTCCAACCCCTTGGTAGTTGCTCCCAGTGGCCTCAAAGCAGGTGCTTATTTTTGAGGCAAATTTTGTTTGTATAAAAACTAGGTGCACTGCCAAACAACGCTTCAATTTAGGTTGACAAGCCACATAGAGGCTACCAAATGGCCAATCACAGCAATTATGTGGCACCCCAAGAACATTTTTCATGCTAGTGTTGCTCCCAAACTACTTTTACTCCTGAATGTTGCTCACAGGTTCAGAAGTGGGAATCCCTGTCTTAGAATGTAAGGTAGAAACTGAGCACTGAAGGTCTGGGTACATGGGTAGTTTAAGGGCACTGGGCTCTAAGTGCCTAAAAATGTGGTGCCATAGCACCTGAAATAAGAGTCCTAATGAAAGCCATTGCACCGTTCCATTTTGTTAGGCAACCCTCTGTATATCTAATTGCTAATCCTGGACCCCAGACTCTTCTTCTAAAAAAAAAAAAAACACACTGGACACATATTTTTCATTAGAGAACTGTGCCGATATTCTTGTCCACATTCCCAGCAACCCCCTAAAACCAGCCTTGTGCCAGCACATGTGCAGTATCAGAAAAATACCATAATGCATATGTGCCGGAGTAAGGGGTGGCTGGAAATGTCAAGGGAAAAAAAAGATGGTGCTCTAAAAAAGTTCTCTTGGCCAGTGTGTTTGTTTATAGATAAGGTACTCCAGACTCTTGGGGTCCAAGAAAAGCAATTAAAGCTGGCCATAGACGTAAAGATTTTTGAAAGCTCCAATGGTTATCGTGAGACCACGATTGTCTCAAAACGATTTCAGGTGATATTGCCAGCAAAACTGAAGGGTAGCTGCCTGCTTGGACCTGCAAACATAGGTAGATTGCACAGGGACCGATAAAGATTTTCTAACCTGGCCAGTCTATCTTCAGACTGATGTTGGACAAAAAATTGTAAGATTACGATCGTTCGAATGCCACTAACACGATAATTTGACAGATTGATCGGACTTCGCTAAAATCGGTCTTTCTGCAGAGAAAGATCTTTGCGTCTATGGGGACCTTAAGAGTCACCGGTTGGCTTCATTGCCCTTTACTTTAAGTCGCTAAAGGTGGCCAAGATTTACCTGCAATATCAGAGGAACAATTGGACGTCCCCATCTCCGATCTGCCACTAACCTTCAGTTTAGATCAAGTAGTAAAAAAACAGATCAGACGATGATCTGCCCTGACAGCAATCGTAGGAAAGTTTATGTCCGACAAAAGCTGGTGACAGTCTCCCACTGGAACATCGTCAGATCGGTAATACATGCAGAGATATCTGCAGCCTACAGAAATCATCTAACCTGTGCGATTGATTGACTGAACAACAGATCGCCATGACACACTCCACACACGGTCTGAAAATTGTACGAATCGAGGATGTACGATTTTATCTGTACGTCTATGGCCAGCTTAAGGGAAGTAGATAAGATGGCAGGTCCTTAGCAATACTCTTAATATAGACAGTACCAAGATAACCAGCCAGTTTGCCTACTTTTGCATCCTCGGGTTCTAAAGCAAACAAGACCACGCCAACTGAAAACAACTTATGCTAAATGAATCTCTTCTGCAAGTGTTTAAAGAAGCCTCAATAGTAACATCTTTTAACTATTTCCCTTCCAAACCTATCTATCAGCAGAATGATGTGAATGAAATAAAATAATGTTGGATTACCATAGGATACTATGTTGGAATTCCACTTATTATACAGACGGCAATATTCTGCCATTTGCAAATTTTTGCAGCTGTTGCTATTTTTGATGTATTTAATTATTTTCATCCTCTTGCTAACCTACAATTCAGTGTCAGTATTGGGGTAACAAGTACGTACTGTATACTATGTGAGGTTGGTGCTTCTGTACTTCAGAAAACACACAAGCCCAGGGTTCCCTTTGCTCAGTACTGCCATCTTCTTTCATTACTGCAGGTGTCAAGGAGGGTGCATGGGCATTACGGGAGTCACATAGTCTACAATACACTCACCTAGACCTGATAGGCAAGCCTGGAAAATGTGGCAGCAGTCCAGAGTAGGGGGGTGCGTAACAACCTGCCACTCCCCAATGATTTTACTTTTCCAGTAACAAAGCCCCAGTAACAATTGTGTAACAGAACTATCAACATTAATATACAGCTGGTGTACTAGCCTGGAGGTACAGCAGCCTTATGAGAGGTAGAGTCTCTTGAACTTATATTCTGCAAACCTTTCTCCCTCCAGCTGGCCCCATTCTCAACTTTCTATGAAAGGCAAGATCCATATCTCCTCTTTTCCACTTAAACCTTTAATCACGAAGATTTATGCTGCATAACCAGAAAGGGAAACTCACTAATCCTCTTATTCACACATTTCCATAAACATTGCCATCTATGAGGCTATTTTCAGACCATACGCCCGTACAATGGCTAATAAAAACCGCATCACAGGAGGAAGCTGAAGTTTCACAATTGCCTTCTCTACTCCTTCACCAAATGGTAAACTGCTTCTTCCTCCAACAAAACCTATGCACCAATCAAGGAGAGTTTCCCACTACTGTCTTCGAGCCCAATCAAGAACCAGTTTACTAAAGCCACTGAGGAAGGGCCATTTGGGTCCCTAAACGTTTATCAGTTTTGTAGTGTCTGAAGCACCTTGCAATAAAAGTTGGGAATACCCCGTTTGAAGCACAATAGGGTACTGGTGTACCATTTTTTTTTTGATACTATGGCTACTGCCATAAGGGTATATACCATTTATTGAGCTACTTGCCCATAGGGCCATTTAACGCACTGCTAGGTCCAGTACAAAGCTTACACTAGGGAACCCTGTAGCCAGCCCCCAATAAATCTGTCGCAATACAAGCCTCACCCTATTCAATACATACACTGTTATCTACATTAAAGCTAGATTATATTAGAATTTTGGGAATGTTTTCCCAAAAGAAATTAAAGAAAAAATAATAAAAAGAGATATGAATGCCATGGATATAAATACAAATACAGAGAAAAAAGTGGTTTGGGGCATATAATGGATTACACCCTCATACTGTACTGTCCAAGGGAAGCAATAGGAAAACATACAGAGTAGAAAGGTTATGTTAGTAAAGCAAGGTTACAAGTTATCAGGGGATGGGCTATACACACCCTAAAGCTTAGCTGGTGCCTGTATATCCGCCCTGTTTTGCAAAATAAAATCTTGTTTATAAGGCAATATATGCCCTGTAAAAAGGGTTTGAGTAGGACATGCAGTCTGCCTACTTTTCCAGTTAAAGGCAGCATTAAGGACAGGGTTTCCATGAGCACATTAAAGGTGTAAAGCACAGAAAGTTTGCATCAAGATGGACACAAGTGCTACACGTATGGAAGCAATTTTGTGCCCATAACAGGCATGGGTTAGGGAGAAGACTCAGGTGGGTTAAAGTATAAATCGTCGGATCCCGCATCATTTGTTGGCACATTATTAGTTCAGCCCAACTGCAGCTCCTTCCAATTCCTTATCAGCCACTGAAAAGGGTATCATGTTTCGGAAGTCATGTATTCCATCTATAAATAAATATTAAGTGGTTCCATAAAAAAATGTACCAACAGCCAAATCCTACTTTCCTGACTCCAGAGCCCTGCAGAGGAACATTAATTGGTACACTCATTAATTAATATCCAGCACAAAGCCTTCAAGTTCAAAGTGGCACCAAACTGCTGGAAAAGGAAAGAGCAGCAGTTCATCTTTCTCTTGGGAGATATCAGTAGCAGGATAGTGCGGGAGTGGAACATGCAGTATTCAATGTCACTGTACCTGCAGGGAACTCAGTGTGTGAGTGTGGAAAGAATGTATCTTCTGTTATCATGAGAAGACAAGCAGTGAGGGGGGAACAAGAGACATACACTGGTAAAGTGAGAAAAAGAGCAAACCTGATGGCAAGGAAGAAGAAAATCTCAAAGACAAGGGCTTCAAAAGAAGGGGTATATAAATAACCCTGAAAAGAGAAGAAAGTCAAATTGCAGCCACCAAACAGTGGGAATCTTAAATAAGTGTGGAATGGGCAAGGGAAGCACAGGCAATTAATGCAGCAACAGCACACCAGACCGAGTATAAGCAGGGAAAGCGCAGGTACAGTTGTGCTCATAAGTTTACATACCCTGTCAGAATTCATGATTTCTTAACCATATTTCAGAGATTATGAATGATAACACAAACATTTTTCTTTCACTCGTTGGTTAGTGGTTGGCTGAAGCCATTTATTGTCAAACAACTGTGTTTACTCTTTTTAAATCATAATCACTACACAAACTACCCAAATGACCCTGATCAAAAGTTTACATACCCCAGTTCTTAATACTGTGTATTGCCCCCTTTAACATCAATGACAGCTTGAAGTCTTTTATGGTAGTTGTGGATGAGGCTCTTTATCTTCTCAGATGGTAAAGCTGCCCATTCTTCCTCGCAAAAGGCCTCCAGTTCTTGTAAATTCTTGGGATGTTTTTTGATCAGGGTCATTTGGATAGTTTGTGTAGTGATTATGATTTAAAAAGGGTAAACGCAGTTGTTTGACAATAAATGGCTTCAGCCAACCACTAACCATGAGTGAAAGAGAAGTTTTTGTGTTATCATTCATGTTGTTTGAAAAATGGTTTAGAAATCATAAATTCTCCAAGAGTATGTAAGCCGCGTCTCCCTGCACGCAATTTTTAAATGTGAAGCAATAAAGATTTTTTTCTTTTTAATTTTTGGTTCCACCGCGGATTTGTTCACCGGCCCTGCTTTTGTTTTTGCGCTCTCCCTCTATACTTATGTAAGCTTATTAGCACTACTGTACCTGACTTGAGTATGAGCAGGGAAAGCGTTGGTACCTGACTTGAACATGATCAGTCAAAGTTTAGGTACCAGATTGTACATGAGCAGGGAAAGTGCAGGTACCTGACTGAGCACTAGCAGAGAAAGCGCAGGCGCCTGACAGAGCATGAGCAGAGAAAGTGCAGGCACCTGACAAGAGCATGAGCAGGGAAAGCACAGGCACCTGACTGAGCACGAGCAGAGAAAGCGCAGGC
>CM044447.1:41658983-41687859 GCA_024363595.1 Xenopus borealis
AGCATAAGCAGGGAAAGCGCAGGCACCTGACAGAGCATGAGCAGGGAAAGCGCAGGCACCGGACTTGAGCATGAGCAGGCAAAGTGTAGGTACCAGATTAAGCAGGGAAAGCACAGGTACCAGATTAAGCATGAGCAGGGAAAGTGCAGGTACCAGATTGAGCACCAGAAGAAACAGAGCAAAAAACAGATGGATGGCGAGAAATGAAAGTGCAGGCACCAGACGAAGCACAGGAAAAGACAGAGCAAGAACGAGTTGGAGGGTAAACAGTGAAAGCACAGGCACCAGACGGAGCACAAGCAGGGAGAGTGCAAGCACCAGGTGGATCTTGCAAAGGAAAGCATAAGGACCAAATGGAGCATGAGAAGGGAAAGGCATCAGATGGAACACAAGCACAGAAAATGCAGGCACCAGATGGAGCACAAGCAATAAAAATGGCTCCAAATGGAGGACAATAACTTGGTGGAGAGCAAGCATGGAAAGCACAGGCACCAGACGGAACATAAGCAGGGAGAGTGCAAACACTAGATAAAGCACCAGCAAGGGAAAGTGCAAGCACCAAATGGAGCACAAAGGGAAGCACTGGTATCAGATGGAGCATGAGAAGGGAAAGCATAGACACTAGATGAAGCACAGGCAGTAAAAGTGCAGGCATTAGATGGAGCACAGGAAGAAAACACAGGAACCAGATGGAGCTTGAGTATGTAGATGGAAAGCAAAAGACTGAGCAGGAGATAGCAAAGTGGGGGCATCAGATGGATCACAAGCAGGGAAAGCACAAACACTAGAAGTAGCACAAACACCACATGGAGCGCAAGCAATGAAAGAGCAGGCACCAGATGAAGCACAAGAAGAGACAACACAAGAACCTAATGGAGCACACCAAGTTGAATTGCAAGTACCAAACGGAGCATAAGAAGGAAAAGAAGAGATTGAACATGAGAAGGCAAAGCACAGGCACCATACAGTAAAGTCCTGCATGGAGTTGGGTTCCCATGGAATACCCACAAAGCGGTTAGGTTTCAGGCATTAAGTCCCCAGTTCCCTGACTGTGCATGCAGTCCTCAGGTAACCCACCTGGGTACCCAGGCTTTGCATTCCCAGGTTAAAAGGTAGGTTATCTTTTTGTGGGCCCGGTCGGATCGCAAGTCTGGGTAGGGGGCGTGTTGGATGGTATGTGCTCAACTGGACCCCTGCAGGACTCTACCAGGTGGAGCACGAGCAAGGCAAACACAGAAACCAGATGGAGCACAAGCAATAAAAGCATAGCCAACAGATAGACCATTAGCTGAGAAAGTATAGGCACCAGATGGAGCACAAGCAAGAAAAGCACAGGTACCAGATGGAGCACGAGCAACTAAAGCTCATGATCCAGATGGAGCATGGGATACTTCCTTGTTAATGTATTGTAAGACTAGTAAAAAATTTGTTATTTTCACCCCAAACTTGCCACCATTGGGCTGTTAGTGCCATGAAACAGGTCATTATTGCAATAGTAATCTACTTGCCATTAGCAGATTGTATTAGCATCTGGGTAAATCTGTTTGGATCAGAAACTGGGCATGGAATGGCCATCATGTTTTGTAACTATATAAATCATGTTTTGTAACTATATAAATGGTGATGATCGTGTTGGGGTGTGCCTGTTTTGTGATGCCCTCCACCATCTGTTATGTTATGTTAAAAAAACAGGGTGCAGACAACAAAAAAGGCAGATGTGCACTGACACCCCTAGAACACAGAGGGAGTAAGGTTGTCAGTGTTAGAAAGAACTGGTATTGGCAGTTAGAAAACAAGTAGAATGTTTGGAGAAGGGGGCATGTGCCGTGCAGGTATTTAAATATTTGGGGGAGAAGAGAGATGTGATGTGAAGATACTGAAAGGTTTTGGAAAGGGGTATGTGACTTGCAGGTACTGAAACATTTGGGGAGATAGGCGATGTGCAGAGTAGTGCAGGCACTGAAAGGTTTGGGAGCTGGGAATGTATTATATGACCCCAAAATATGGGGACTGGGGACATACAGGCACAGTAAAATTTGATGAAAGAGAGCAGTGTCAGTGCAGGGAGTGAAAAAGCTTTAGGTGCTGAGCATTGGGCTGTAGGCACTGGAATGACTGACAGGAGAGGGCATTTTAGTCGCTGGAAGATTCTGGGGTAGGTAGACTTGGGGCAGGTGCATTAGGGGTTAAGGCAAGGAACCATTTAGGGGTGAGCATGGTTTGCTGCTGACAAAGGGAGCAGTGACAGTGGGAAGGGTGCAAGATTTGGGTGAGGAAGTGAAGAGGACACAGGGAGCACTGAGAGTGGCGCTGGCAGATATAGACCGAGGGGCACTATACTGGGGACGCTGCAGAGACATCTGGGAGGGAACAACTATGGGGAAAACAGGGCATATCAGGCAGAACAAGCAGCGGCTCCCGGGAGTTACAGGGGACATGGTGTTCCGGGGCACAGAGAGGGAGTGAGGAGAGCACCGATAAGTAATGAGCGGAGGCAGAGGGACAATGGATATGCGGAGTCAGAGGATCAGGAAAAGAACGGAGCCGGAGAGGATCGAAAGGAAAGCAGAAATAATGCGTAATGATTCCCTGCGGGGTGCAGCGGGGAAAACACACGGGGTAAATACGTACAGCGGCTCGCTCTCTGTGTCTGTTCTTCTTATTCTGCCCAGCCAGAGCTCTGCAAACTTCCCCCAGTCCCGCAGCTCTCGTGAACTCGTCTGTGTGCGCGCGCGTGACTCAGCTGTCAGGCACGTGCGCAAACCCTCCCTCTGAATCCCAGACCACCATCTTGCTTGCGGGCTCCCAGTGGTGGCTGCTCATACCTGGGACAACAAAGCATGGGATCCAGTGGCTTTAGACATTTCAGATAGAGTAGACGCCAAACTAGATGTGACACAGGGTGGTCAAATATGCCATAATCACTAAAATGACCTCGTGTTATAAAGAGCCCACCACACTACAGCTGATTTATGTCAATACAATCTCCCTGATATTAACACCCACATCTTCTTGTAATTATATCACAGGGCAGCGCTGATAAGCCTGACATTCTTCCACACCCACTATGTCATTAAATGTGTTGTAATCAAAACAATCCCAATTTAGCAGCAGCTATGTGTTCATTTATTTTAGGCAGGGTTATTACCTGAACACTTCCACCCAAAGCTGGTCAGTCAGTCAGAGCTGACTAATGGAACCTGCCCAGCCAGTGACATAGTTTGAAGCTACTAAATCATGTTTGGGCTCTTAAAGATGGTGTTTTGGGGACTCTGCTTCCACGGTCACCCAAGGTGATTTTGTGCAGAGGGGTGGTTGTTTGCCTGCCCATAAACTTTGGGAATAAGACATATTTCATGAATATATATTGAAATTATCAGTGCAAATGGATTCAGGAAGATGGTAGAGGGACTGCTGGAAGATACCATAGAGAGTCACTATTTAGTGGGCCTGGGAGAGTTGTTTGAGCAGGATCGGCAGGTAGGGTTGCCACCTTTTCTGGAAAAAAAATACCAGCCTTCCTATAAATGTATCTTTTTTTCCCTATTAACATTGGGATCTGCCCACATTTTTACTGGCCAGGTGGCAACCCTATCGGTGGGTCTGCTTCCTCTATAGCCATACCTCTTTATCTGGCATTGAATTGCTCAGGTGCCTCCAGGTGCTTACAACCCTCTATAGGAGCCCCAGCAATACTGTATATACCTGCAGCAGAAACAATACACAGGCAGAGGTTACATGGATAATCTGTGAGTGGAGAAGTTCTTCTCTAGTGAGTTTGTATGACAATTTATGTGTCAGCTGCCATATTGCTTCACCCCTCTCAAGCTCTATTATAGACAAGGAAGGCCATACATAACCAGAAATACAAGATGTTTGTTTTCAGCTTAGTTGTATTGTCTCTACCGCACAACTTCCTTCCACTGACCTGCAGCAGTGGTGCTGATCCACCGTCGACCCGGCCGGGTCCCTTAGCAATCGTACGACTGTAAAGACGGTCCGCACACACAATTTTTTTGCAGTCGGGGAGTGTACCCCTTTTATTCATGCCACCATAATATCAACGTTTCGGGGGGTAATACCTCCCTTCTTCAGGATACCAGGTATCCTGAAGAAGGGAGGTATTACCCCCCGAAATGTTGATATTATGGTGGCATGAATAAAAGGGGTACACTCCCCGACTGCAAAAAAATTGTGTGTGCGGACCGTCTTTACAGTCGTACTGTTTTCAGCTTAGGCCATCTCTGAAAAGGCATTTTCACTCATCTTTACAACAGGAACAAGATATGGTAATCCTCATTTCACCTTCCACTGGGCGTGTATTCGCATGCCACAAATTTATGCCTAGCCCAGCAGGAAGTAATTGTGTGTAAATTCCACAACTTCATGTTTGATTTGTGTGTGAAAATTCAAAACACCAGGCAATGCACTTAAACAGGCTCCTTTTTTATCTTAATTCTAGGGATCCAAAATCTATCGTATTTGAACCTAACTGCAAGATCCAATCTGGCAGAGGCAAGTCCTTTGCTGTATGTAGTCTCAAATGTCTCATCATAAAAATGATACACATAAAAGGAGTACTACGTTAATCTATTTTTCTCTTGAGGCTTCAGGAACAAACTGTCCAATGCAGCACCTCCTGTGGGGGGTGCATGGCACGGCAAAAAAAGTTGTGATTCATCAATGTTTTTTGTCTCCTGAGTGTGTCCAGAAACTGTAGGTTCAGGGCTTAGATCACAGCACAGTTCCTACACTCACGAGTCAGCTGACAGCTTCTGAGTCAGCAACTAATAGGGGAAAAGAAAGAGCTGTATAATTCAGCCCTTTAAAACACAAATATTACATTTCACAAGACCATACACAGACTGAAGGGATTTTATACTTCAGCTCAAACGATTGCTGTGTCCATTTCCTCTCTCCAATGGGGGGTTCCAGTCTCGGAAATTGACAGGCAGCACATTCCCTAACAAACCCATATCTGTGTAACCTTACAAGGAAGGAAAGGTCTGCACATTCCATAACACTCCTTTGTGTCACCTTACATTAAAGGTGCCCAAACCACTGACACATACGTCATGGGTCAGCACACCTCTGATCAATACAAAACATACCGATTAGGAGACACATTATCGGCAATATGTGGGTAGTATTCATTAGAACCTTGTTCTTTATTTGTGGCACTCTTACAGTTTGGCTATTTCTATAGTTTGGGGGTGGGGGGGATGTCAACACGGCAGAGTTTGTTGTCAAATACTACATGAAGGTCTGACCCACTTACCACCTGTTGCTGAAATCTGAACCAGGGTCTGCAAGGGTTCCTACCATGAGGTCATCACAAATGTATTTCATCGGAAGGCAACACTTAAAGCCAGCGCAGAATATCTTAAGACATTTTATTGAAGTTAAAATTAAAAACAAAAAAACAACTCAAACAAGTCAGTCAGTCCTGATACCGTCTCAACCAATTGAATCCCATCTCTTACTGTTAACATCGCTGAAACTTGTTCCTTAATTCAGCTGAAACCCAGTATATTATATTTTTATAAAATGTTCACTACATTAAAAATATTTGATATACATTTATTAAAAAAATAAATTTATATTAGAAAGTGGTTGGTGCTTTTACTACAGACAGAAAGAGAGGTGGTATTTTTGTTCCCAACCATGGGTGGTTTTAGGGTTGGGCCCTGGATCTTCAGCATCACAGAAGGAAAATGCCTATAAAAGCACAAAAGGACATATGTTTTTAAAACAAATGATCTATATATATATATATATATATATATATATATATATATATATACAGTAAGAACTCAACCCTCCAGTTGTTATTGAACTGAAACTCAGAATTTCAAGGCAGGCTGATTCTGAGAGCTGTATTGCAACAACAGTTGAACAGTCACAGGTTGGACATTTATGCATAATACATTCCCCTCTCTTAATCAGGGATCCTAGCCTCTCTGCAATGTACTAGTTACATTACATGCCTCCAACTGAAAACATTACAGATCACTGTAGTCTGCAGCTGAATCACATGTATATTGTAAAAAAGAATGTTCTACTGAGAGTCAGGACTACACTGTTTGAATGACATGGTAAAAGTGCTACTCTCCCTGGAATTATAGCAGAATGTTCTAGTCTAGTCACCAACAAAACTATTTATCCTGCCTAAATTAAATACCCCATTGCCTAAAAAAAACACTATATATTCGAAAACCATCCTACTGCATTGTGCTTAGCACTATGCTATGAGATCTCTCTGTAAAGGCTATGCACATTCACAAGGATACGCATACTGCTACTATAACTGCACTCTTCCATTGCAGATTAATTCCACAGGTTTTGCCACAATGGCATCAGAATTTGCTAGCAAAACTATAAAGAATGAAAACTATAAAGCTAGTCTCACATGGGGTTCATTTCAGCCTGTGGAAAAACTAAGGCTGAGAATCAACCCCATACCCTACAATCTGCCTCTTACCGTGCCTGCACCCGGAACTATTGCATCGGCCCTGGAGCAGGCACACACAGTACGGAAATGCCAACTTGTGTTTTGGAGATAAAAACCATTGCATCGGAACAGGTGCCTGCAGCTAGGATGATGCAATGGTTCCAAGTGCAGGCATGATAAGGGGCAAACTGTAGCGTGGGGCTGATTTTTGGCCTGTGCTTTTCCACAAGCTGAGGTTCAGCCCTGTGTGGCATTCCTAATAGAAGAATGTTTTGAAAGTTGTGACCAAGGAAAAATATATACAGAACTGCAGAGCAAAAATCAGTAAAACCTGATGCTAACAAAAGGATACAACGATAAAATTAGCACTTAAAGGAGAACTATATGTATAATCACTGGGCAGGTGATGATATCACTTACCTGATACCCCTGGCCAGTGCTCCTGTTTGCTAAAAACTGAATGGGCCTGAGGTATATTTGTTGAAGTCCATCATCGCCAATTTCTTTGAATTTTTCTGTCTTTGTTCCAAACAGGTGGATATACAGTAGAGTGAAAATTGAACACAAATAAAAAGTTGCCTGTTATCACTCTACTGCACAACTGCCTGGCCAAGCCTGGAGAAAAAAAGTCAGAAGAGGAAAAAGATTGTGGCAAATGGGCTTCTAGAAAAATAACAGGCACCCCAGCCAGGGGTATCATGTAAGCAATTATAATCATTGGGGGCTAACTTTTTGGCACCTCCCAGTGATTATGCAATTAGTTCTCCTTCAATAATTCAATTAGGCAAATACAATGTGTAGGAACTCTTTAAGGGCTCTTACACACGGGCGTTTTTACCTACACTCCCCTGCATTCCGCAGGTATAGACGCACTCAATTATTTTCAATGGGGCTGTACTCACACGAACGCATGTAGGCGCCAAACGCAGGTTCAGACACAACATGCTGCATTTTTCCTGCGTTTGATGCCTAAATGCGTTCGTGTGAGTACAGCCCCATTGAAAAGCATTGAGTGAGTCAGCCTGCGGCTGAACGCAGAAAAACGGACTGCAGGGGAGAGCAGGTAAAAACATCCGTGTTTAAGAGCCCTAACTCAAACACTGGGAACGGAGCACACTGATAACATCTTAAAGGGGCAGGGGCCTGGAGTGTTTAACTCAAGCAGTGGGCTGTACTACAGTATTCTGATGGCATGTCAGATTGTAGAGGTGGGGCAGGAAGTCTATAATTCGGCAGTTTACAGGTTAGGCCAGGAATATTTAACTCAAGCACTGGGCTGGACTAGAACAATTTGCTCGCATCTAATAGGGAGATGAGCAAGGAAGCAGTGGGCTGGACTTAAACATTTTAATGGCAGTTCACTGCAATTCTGCAATCAATACATGATGTACCAAAATACATGGTTTATGCCTACATAATACTTATGTATAAATAGTTCATAAGAGCGGGATATAAAACCATAGTACAATACTGTGTAATGTGATTCTGTAGTTCTGGGAATTGTGATTTCACCTCTGAACAAGTTAAACTAATTTTTGGTGCTTGCATGGGGGAGTATATTTCCAGGTACTCTTATTACTGTTCCTACTTCCTTTTTCTCCTTTCTTGTTTTATGGCAGTATCTCCTGATATTTACTCAATATCTGAGTGCTGTCTCGCTGGACACATCACAGGATAACAACTTATCAAATGGTATTATTGCAATTCAAACCTGGAGTTGAAGACAACCCAGCCAAAAACAGATTGAGGATTGCATAGATGTGCATTGTTATAGACAACTCCGCTCAAATTTTCATTTCCATATTAAGTTTTACTATTCCGACCAGCATTTTTATTGGTGGAAAAGTCTTTATACAGGAATCTGGTGCATCCCTAGCTATTGTTCTCTCTTTTCCTTACTTGATTCTCTCTGCAATGTTGCCCTGGATGCTGAGAATGGAACTTTAGCAACAGGTTGGGGGCACCCTGCTTTGTACATCACTCTGGTTTGATTCTCACTCTCTAGAAAGTTTCCTTTTCTGTTTTCCTTCTCTCTTCCAACATTATCTCACTTCATCATCCTCTCTCTTAATATAGCCAGTATGACTTGTCGCTCCTCCCTCTCCAGCTCAAATCTCCTCTCCCTTTCTCTATGTTCTGCCTCCTGCCTCTCCCTTTCCAAAGCAGCTCTTTCCCTCTGCAGCTGTAGCTCCTCCCTACGCAAGGCCAGCTCCTCCTCCCGCAGATGTTGCTCCGCCTCTGCTCGCCTCTCAAGGTGCTGCAGGATTCGCGCATACACATTGCAGCATCCCTCACACTCCTGCTTCTTGCTCAGCTTCTCCTCCATTATGTCCTCTTCTTGCTTTGTCTCCATAACTGCAATAGGAAATTATTAAGTTAACAATCTTTTTGTTTCCATCCATGCATAAGCTGCACTAGGAACCACTTCAGAATACAATAACCCCCATACGATATATACCCAGATTGGGAACCCTGAATCTTTTGGACTGCTCTCGAATACAATAACCCCCATACAATATATACCCAGATTGGGAACCCTGAATCTTTTGGACTGCTCTCATACCCCATAGTCAGGTAGTCAGGGCATGGCCCAAACACAAAGGGTGGTTGGGTATTTTCCCATTTCCCAAGTGCAAAGCTTGTTTATAGAGCTTCCACCATTAGAGGGAGCTCTTTCACAACCTGCTTTAAACTGTCTATTCTGGCCCACAAGGGAACTCAATTCTTGTAGGCCAAACCATGCACCTTTTTCCTGGAATAAAATGCAAGAAAAAGACCTCCACGGCCCCACAGTAATAACATATTTACATTTCCAATGATCAGTGATGTATAACACAGACCTGGAGGAGCCAGCACTTCTTCTTGTACTCTACATAGTGTCTCATCAGTGATGGTGACTGCCAGGGTGTCCTGGGGAGAGTATCTGTGGTGTTGCTCAGACCCAGCTACTTGCTTGTCTGACTCCAGTTCCAGTACTTCTTGTAGCAAATCTTCCTTCTCCATGTAGAGAGACTCTGTGCCAAACCTTTTTATTGGGAAAAGAGGTGCCATCTGTGTGGGGCACATTTAGCTACAGATAACAGAATGTGAGGAAAACAGCAAGGGGTATACTGGCCTTTTTATAAAGACAGAGATTAGGAGCTGTGAGAAGACAGAGGAGGCTGGAATGAAGAGATGCAGGGTGGAGGAGCAGTAAGCATTATGGGAGCATAATACATTTTCTTCTGTCCATCACAATGCCAGCTGAAAGCATAATCTACTTCTGCTCTGAAGTGGATTAATTATGTGGACAAATGACATGAGGTGCAGGGGTGTAGGCACATACCATAGATCTACATGAACTATGTAACTGATGATACAGGGTGGAGGTGTACAGATTAGATTGTGTGTGGGTTATTGGGTGTAAGGGCAGGGATGCAAGCAGCAGAGAGCACTAGGCAAAAGTGCAGATCCAAGCTAATTTAGCAGCTAAACATTAACACTGTTATTAAGGCAAGCCTTGTATCATCTCAGAATATTGTTTGTGCACCAGAATGGGGGACCTGATGTCTATTCCCATGTCCTGGCAACACAATTAAATGGTTAAGAGAACTGGGGGAATGTGTGGGGAGCAGTGACATCTAGGAAGTGCTGAATGGAAAGTGAAAGTAATTATCTGCCCCGCCTCTATGCCTAAGGCATATAGAGGAGTGGCAGACAATATTTGATTGACAGCTGAGTTTAAAACAGCTATGAATGCTTTAATAAACATTTGAAATTGGATTTCATGTTTCATTTGAAAAGGACTTTTATAATACAGATTTTTGTGTCTGGGTGACGGGTCCACTTTAAAAAAAAAAAAAAAAAAACAATAGTATTGTTTTGCCTCCAACATGGATTCCTGCATCTTAGTTTCCATCAAATCTAAGGTACTGTTTTATTATTACAGAGACAAAGAAAATGATTATGAAAATATAAAATTATTTGCTTAAAGGGGTTGTTCACCTTTAGATTTTTTTTAGTATGACGTAGAGAGTGATAGTGTGAGGCAATTTGCAATTGGTTTTCATTTTTTTATTTTTTTATTATTTGTGGTTTTTGTTATTTAGCTTTTTATTCAGCACTTCTCCAGTTTGCAATCTGGTTGCTAGGATCCACATTACCATAGCAACCATGCATTGATTTGAATAAGAGACTAGAATATGAATAGGAAAGGGCCTAAATAGAAATATGAGTAATACATTGTAGCAATAACCATGAACATATATCACAGAGCATTTGTTTTTAGACAGGGTCAGTGATCCCTGGCAAATAATTTGAAAACTGTAAAAAATAAATAATGAAGACCAATCTAAAATTTCCTTACAACTGGGAATTCCATAACATACTAAAAGTTAACTGGATAGTGGACCACCCCTTTGAAATAAAATTCCTGTAATTCAGAGCTTTCTGTGTACCTTCTGCTCCACTCCCTTGCTGTTGGATGCTTCTGTGTAATGCTTGGGACCTAGGGTTTTCCGGATAAGGGATCTTTCCGTAATTTGGATCTTCATACCTAAAGTCTACTAGAAAATCATTTAAGCATTAAATAAAACCAATAGGCTGGTTTTGCTTCCAATAAGGATTAATTATATATACCTTATTTGGATCAGTAACAACCTACTGTTCTATTATTATTATAGAGGAAATCATTTTTAAAAATGTGGATTATTTGATTATAATGGAGTCTATGGGAGACATGATTTCCTTAATGCTGAGCTTTCTGGATAACAGGTTTCTGGATAATGGATCCCATACCTGTAATAGGTTTCCAAGTATGGGATCCCATACCTGTGTCAGACTATAAATGTCCTCAGTCAGATTAACCAGATGATTGGAGCACACACCAGTAATCAGGCACCCTATCTGCCCAGTTCTTCTGCTTGGGGTAATTGAGCAGACAATAGCTATATACAATACAGCATTACAGCTGCAGGGTGCTGGACAAGAAGGCAAAGGGATGAAGCAGGGGAGTGAAGTATGGAGTGGCAGGGGCATAGAGTAGAAGGAGATCACATGCAGCAGGGAATAGAACTGCAAAATATCCACAGGGAAAAAAGGACTGGAGCAAAAATGCAGGTAGATGCAGTTCAATTTGGAGCACACAGTATCCAGGGATCCCTGCCTGTACTAGTGGAGCAGAAAATAGTCAGATACTGTACATTAAAAAAGTTGGAGCACATAGCTGCAAGGCACTGGAAGAAGACAGGAGGATGCAGCAGGGGGGTGAAGAATAAAAGCAAGGGAGTGGAGCAGAATGTAGTAGTCACATACTGTACATGAAAAAGGTAGGAGCACATAGTTGCAAGGCACTGCAAGAAGGTGAGAGGATGCAGCAGGGGAGTGAAGCATCCAATAGCAATGGAGTGGAGCAGAAGGTAGTCAGATACTGTACATGAAGCACATAACTGAAAGGCACTGGAAGAAGGTGAGAGGATGCAGCAGGGGAGTGAAGCATGTAATCGCAAGGGAGTAGAGCAGAAGGAGATTATAAGCAGTGGTGATTGGAACAGACAAAGACAAATGGACCCGCGGAGGCAATACACTGGGGACTAGAATGCACAGCAAAAAGGACTGGAGGTTAAATGCAGCCAGATAAAGTGGCAGAGTGTATTATACAGTCACAGGTTAAATGGAGCGAAATGAGGGATTTGGAGGAGGACAGCGACTGTAGTAATCATCTGGATGGAGCAGCGTTAGCAGTAGCTAATAATATCCCGGGGATATGGTGCAGAAGGAGCAGGAGACTGACCCCCGTGCAGCAGGGAAGTGGAGCGTCCCTAACGGATCATGGGATGGCAGCAGCGCACAGAAGAATGGGGACTGACAGCTCGGGGACAGACAAGAGCTCCCACCTGCGCAGGCCAGTGAAGTTCTGGCGCTTGTAGTAATGGAGCAGAAGGGCTGTCCGCTCCCGGCACCGCCGTCCATCCACCTCGAAGCCCTCTCCTCTCAAAGCACTGTTCATCTTCTCTGCCACCGCCGCCCAGGCCAGCCGGGATTCCCGCACCGCGTACGGATTGTGGCGTATGACCTCACGGAGCAGCATGATGTCATGATGGGCCCCGAACCGGACCTGGCGCTTCCTAGAGGAGCCCGGAGGGCAGTAACCCCCCAGATCTGGGGCCACGGAGAGAAAACAACTGTCACTACTGGGAACAGCGGGAGGGGCTTATACACTGAAGGAGGGGTTCATCAGGGAGATAATAGGAAGATACAGAGAGAAAGAGCTACTGACTAATGATGGACATCCCACAACCCAGCTCCCTTACCGACACTGCTCTGCACTTGTACCGGGGGCTCCATCTAACACCGAATCCTCCTCCTCTTGTGACCTGCCCAGGAAGTAAATCCTCCCAGACACTGGCACCACCTGGATCGGACTCTGGGGGGCGACCGAGAGCTCAGGCGTAGAGCCAGTCTCGCTTATTACACTGAGTCCCGTCTGGCCTGTATGTAGCGCGCTCCCTGCTACTGACTTCTGTATAATACAGGTATGGTGGAGCTCAGGTAGAGCCCTGTCCCTTGTTGTGTACACAGTTTAACACGACTACATTATAAACATGGGTAAAAAATGTGATGGGCAGCTGTTACTGAAGCGGTTGTTAACCTTTAAATCAATTTTAATATGATATAGAGATTATATGATTTTTCTTTTTTTAATTTAGCAGTTCTTCAGTTTCAGCAGTCTGGTTGCTAGGGTCCAAATGACCCCAGCAACCATGCATTTATTTTGAATGAGAGGGCCTGAAAAGATATTTGTAGCATTACAAAGCAGTTGTCTTTTAGATGGTGTCAGTGAGACTCCCATTTGAAAGCTAGAGCTGGAGTCCGAATAATTCAAAATAATATAATAATAATCCAACCCCCCCCAGGTGCTAACCCCTCCCTCCTCCCCCCGGGCTATTGCCCCTACGTTGCTACTTACCCCTCTGTGTAAGTCCCCTCCAGCAAAGTTCACAAGGGCCATCTTCTCTTCAAACCGCTTCTTCCTGGATGCTGCTCTGTCGGCAGCGCATGCGCAGTAGTACCAGCATCTAACTGCGCATGCGCCACCGAGCACTGACAGATCCAGGAAGAAGTGGTTGGAAGAGAAAGTGGCACCTGTGAACTTTGCTGGAGGGGACTTACACAGAGGGGTAAGTAGCGACTTAGGGGCAATATCCCATGGGAGTGGTAGGCCTGGGGGAGGAGGGAGGGGGGCCTGCACGGGGGGGAGGGGTTCGCACCGGTGGGTTGGATTCCCCACCCCTTTAAGTGCAGCTGTCAGAGGATCCTGGGAGCTGTAGTCCAGCCAATGGACAGAGTGATTCTTATCATACCATAGTTTTAATGGCAATAAATAATCTTGGCCTATATAGTTTAGGTGAAGGTGAGAGTAGGACTGGCCATACTAGGGATGACTTTAGCCAGCTTAAATATATTGCAGTATATGGACAAACAATCCCTGTTTTGTTTAAGGGTGGTGACACACGCTAAGATTTGGGGAGATAAGTCGCCCAGTGACAAATCTCCTCTTTTGCGGGCGACTAATCTCCCCGAAATGCCTTCCCGCCAGCAATTTAGATTCTAGCTGGCGGGAAGGCATTTCGGGGAGATTAGTTGCCCGAAAAAAAGAGATTCGTTTCAAGAGGTAATGTCTGGTGACTTCAGAAAGCCGAAGTGCCATTCCGCCAGCGATTTACATTCTAACCAGCGAGAAGGCATTTTGGGGAGATTATTTGTTCAAAGAAGAGATTTGTCGTGGGGTGACTTATCTCCCTGAATCTTGTGTGTCTCACCACCCTAAAGTAAGGCATTTTTAGTAGCTGTATGCATAAAATGTTTCAGTGTCCTAAATATATTGATAATTATTATTATTATTATTATTATTATTATTAACATGCATTTCTATAGCGCCAACATATTGAGTAGCGCTTTAGGTTGAGAGGTTGCAGAGGATCTCTTGTATTTGTCTGTATTTTGTGGTCACAGCTTCAGTGAGGACAACTTTCCCTTGTTTGTTATAGTTTATTCAAGAGCAGTGACCAGCTCCCTGTTGTAGCTCCCACCCCTTCCAGCTACTGTATAGTCAGGTGATCCCAGTGGTGGCCAATAAAAGAGCAACCAAGTTTGGGAGTTTTAACCTTGAAAGCAGCAAGTAAGTTGCTGGTAAAACTTAGTTCCTCTGTAAAATGTATAATGAAGCAATAGAATTCTTACTGAATCAGTTGCAAGTTGAGCGTAGGACTGGCCAGATATGGGATGACTTTGACATAGTTGGCCAGTTTAAATATATTGCAATATATGGACAAACAATCCTTGTTTTGTTTAAAGGGTAAGGCATTTGTTAGTAGCTGTATGCACAGAATGTCTCAATGTCTTAAATATATTGATAATGGGTTGAGTGCAGAGGACCTCTTGTATTTGTCTATATGTATTTTGTGGTCACAGCCTCATTGCACGTTCCCTTGTTTATACAGGGAACTATGAGTATCACTCTTGTATTGTAAGGGATAATGTAAATGATAAGGATATTAGAAGTCACTGAAGGATTCTGTGACCATATAAATGTACAAGGCTGAGTTATACAGGGAGCTCTGAGTATCACTCATGTATTATATGGGGTAATGCACCCCCTACTGTAAATTATAAGGATATCAGAAATCACTTAGTGTTCTGAGGATCTATACAGTAAATGCCACAGGCCAGACCTGCCATCAGGAGGGGGCATGGGTTGAGGGCATGGCCAGCTGAGTGTAGGTTGCCCTTGCCACAAGCTGAGGGCTTTAATACAAGTCATGGAATTCCAAAGTGACTTTTCCTCTTTATGCGAAGGTAATTCCAAAGTATTCGTGGCTCTTGCTCATTACAGCAGTATTACTGATACTGGACGAACAATTGTGAGATTCACCATAGTTCAGTGCTCACTAACCTCATAATTTGATGGATTTGCCAGATTGCATGAAAATTGGTCGAAAAATCTAAACGTCTATGGCCACCTTAACACATCTAAGGAACTGCTGGACATTTTTTACAGCAAATCAATGGAAAATGTATTGGCATAATGTGTGTTCCGTACAGACACTGCTGTTTGCTCTGGTACCAGCAGAGGTCAACAAAGAGCAGTGGGTTCTGACTCTACAAACTCAGCAGTCCCGCATTCGCTAGAGTCAGATGTGATGTGACAAGTGAAACAGGAGGGTGTGTTGTCTGTCTGTCCTCTGCCAGTTGCACTGTGCCTTCCTCTGTCACCTTCTAGACATCCTTCCAAGGGCCAGGCATGGGTGATAGCCAAGATTCCTCAATTACCCCCTCTGAGGCTGTACTCTGTGACACTTTCTCCCTTGTACCAGGCACTGGCTCTCCCTTGTCGCTCATCCTCACCCACAAGGAGCTTCTGATTCAGAGTCTGTCCCTGGATGCTCAGCTGTCTCCCCGTTACTCCCTTGCCCTGACCGACTGCATCGGATGCCGCTCCTTCAGAGGAAAAGACCCCACAGATCTTGGGGGTTATTTCACTGCAGTGTTTTACCCCCTCAGAGGCAAGGGGCTGGGGACAACAGTTTATCGGCAGAGAGTTTCCAGGACATTCAGAACAGAAGGTTCCCGAGACAAAGAGCAGAATTTTAGTGTCGCTCAGAGCTGGGCCAAGAAAATATGGGAAATGGCCGAAGAGCAAGGTAATAAGGGTGGAAACATTGGAAAGTGGTATGTTCAGATAACCGCTTCCAATCCAATACCCTCTGGTAATTTACTTTCTTAAATCTCTACCAGTATTTTACTTTCTATTTGTCTTGACCTTTTTTCCTACTCCTAATTTCACCCACTTTGGGAAACTTTTTATCTGCATCCATCCCATGTTTGCAGGGGCTGCCATGAACCAGTTCCAAATTGCACCTTGTTGCATTGAATTGAAGGAGAAGGACTATCATTGGCCTTACAGAGCAACAGGTGTATGCAGGGGAAAGTATGGCACCTCAGTAACATCCGTAGACTTATGCGTTTTCTAAGTAGCCGATTCTTTAGGAAATCATGTTTATAGTAAGGCAAGACTGGGTCAGCATTACAGTTCCCAGCTTGTGCTGACAGCTGAATGTATAAGGTTAATATCTCTAGCAAGGCTGCAACTTTACAGCAGTGCAAACAATTCAGCAGTTACCTTTGATCCGTCTAGTACAATTAATGAAATCAACTGCATCAGCGGTTGCCATGGGTTTACTGCTCAGGTGTACTTCTATGTAGGTGTAGATGTTTGGGAGGGGGGGTTAATGTTTTTCTGAATAACAATGTTGTAGGACAGGAAAGCCCAATGTGATTGTCAACAATCAGATAAAACCCAACAGTTAGGGGCAGCACTAAATGGTTTAGAGGTGAATGTTTGGATGACAGCACATGATCAATTCCAGAACCAACTTGATTAATTAGCAGTTCATTTAGAATCTTGCTGTAGACTGCACTGGATTCTCTGCTGACATCTCGTATTATCCCTTCACCTAGCCCTTGAAAGCAATACTCCATTTACCTTTCAGTATCTGGGTGGGGTGGGTTAGGTACTAGGAAACTGGAGTTACAGGTTGTGACATTCCTCTGTGATTCACCGACTCAAAGTATTTGTATATCTGTCAACTGCAGGTACAAAGTGCTGCTCTCAATTGGAATGCAGGATAACTACACACCACTAAATGCAGTCTACTCAACCAAATATAGTTGCCAAGGGTCACCAACTGACTTGTTCCTACCAGGCTCCTATAAAATAAACAAAATATCAATTAATTCCTATTTAGGGCATACATCCAAACTGTCCCATTTTAAAGGGAAAGTCCCTCTTTTAACAGCTCATCCCGCAGTCCCTAATTTGTGCTGGAAAGTCCAGTTTTTAGTTGCACTGAACAGCCAGAAAAAGAAACAAAGTTTCTAACTTAATTGGCTTTTGGCAGAGAGAGCAGAACAGTCACAGCAGCAGATAAGATACTTTTGTAACAATTTCTAGATAAGCAAATAAGTGTAACAATAAAAGATAACTGGTCCCTTGAAAAAAGTTAGACTCACAGCTTAAAGGGCAATTCACCTCACTGTAATAACTTAAATAAACCACAGAAATATGTTCAAACTTTCATAACCTGCCAAATTTTTTAAAATGAACATGGTCATTAGGGCGTGTGGCCACAAAAATGTGCATGGCCAAAATTTTTTTTGCTGAACTAAGCACTGCAACTTTTTTGTCCCTCTTTTTCTAAAATGTTGGTAGGTATAATTTAGGGTGATGGTTCATGGGGAGCCTTATCACCCTGGGAGATTTCCCAGGATAGAGAAAAGCACCCAAAAATATCTTTCTGCTGTTTTGAATCTCTGCAGGTGAAAAAAATAAGAGTCAATTTAACACAGGCCCGGATTTGTGGAAGGCCCCAAAGGCCCAGGCCTGGGGTAGCAGAATTTTAAGGGCTGCATAGCAATGGGTTTGGAAGCACTGGGGACATGTGGAAGATTCACTAGCGCCAATCTCCCTGCTCTGGACACGTGCATATGTAGGGAAGAGACGATGAGTGGTCCCAGCCTAGGGGCGTCCTATGTATAAAACCTGCCCTGCAGGCAACAAAATTCCCTGTGGACACCACAGCCTGCAGAACTAGCATTGCCACCTTTTCTGGAATAAAATACTGCCTTCCTTTATACAGTTGTGCTCATAAGTTTACATACACTGGCAGAATATATGATTTCTTAACCATTTTTCAGAGAATATGAATGATAACACAAAAACTTTTCTTGCACTCATGGTTAGTGGTTGGCTGAAGCCATTTATTGTCAAACAACTGTGTTTACTCTTTTTAAATCATAATCACTACCCAAATGACCCTGATCAAAAGTTTACATACCCCAGTTCTTAATACTGTGTATTGCCCCCTTTAACATAATGACAGCTTGAAGTCTTTTGTGGTAGTTGTGGATGAGGCTCTTTATCTTCTCAGACAATAAAGCTGCCCATTCTTCCTGGCAAAAAGCCTCCAGTTCCTGTAAATTCTTGGGTTGTCTTGCATGAACTGCACTTTTGAGGTCTCCCCAGAGTGGCTCAATGATATTGAGGTCAGGAGACTGAGATGGCCACTCCAGAACCATCACTTTATTTTGCTGTAGCCAAAGACTTGTTCATGTTGGAAAGTCCAAGTATGTCCCATGCTCAGCTTCCGGGCTGATGAGTGCAAATTTTCCTCCAGTATTTTTTGATAACTTACTGCAAATCATACCAAATTTCCTGTGCCTTTGTAGTTCACACATCCCCAAAACATCAGTGATCCACCACCATGTTTCACAGTAGGAATGGTGTACCTTTCATCATAGGCCTTGTTGACTCCTCTCTAAATTTAGCGTTTATGGTTGTGGCCAAAACGTCCAATTTTATTCTCATCACTCCAAATGACTTTGTGCAAGAAGGTTTGAGGCTTGTCTCTGTGCTGTTTGGCATATTGTAAGAGGGATAATTTGTGGCATTTGTGTAGTAATGGCTTTCTTCTGGCAACTCGGCCATGCAGCCTCCAGTGCCTCCTTATTGTGCATCTTGAAACAGCAACAACTAATTTTTTCGGAGTCCTGTATTTCACCTGAAGTTATTTGTGGGTTTTTCCTTGCATCCCAAAAATTTTTCTGGCAGTTGTGGCATAAATTTTAGTTTTATTTGGTTTGATTCAACAGAACCCCTTATTTTCAACTTCTTTATTAGAGTTTGAACACTGCTGATTGGCATTCTCAATTCCTTTGATATTTTCTTATATCCCTTTCCTGTTTTATAGAGTTGAACTACCTTTTCCAGCAGATCCTTTGACAATTCTTTTAAATTCCCCATGACTTAGAATAAAAAAACATCAGTGCAGCACTGGATGAAAGATGCAAGTGTCTGTCAGGAGTCCAGAAAGTCATTGACCTTTTATACACACCAACTAATTACAAGCAAACAAATCAGAGGTGAAGATGTTTACCTTTAATAGTCATTCTATCCCTTTTGTGTCAACTTGTGTGCATGTTATCAGGCCAAATCACCAGAGTATGTACACTTTTGATCAGGGTCATTTGGGTAGTTTGTGTAGTGATTGTGTAGTAAACACAGTTGTTTCTGTGTTATCATTCAGATTATCTGAAATTCTGCCAGTGTATGTAAACTTATGAGCACAACTGTATTTATCTTTTTTCCTATTAAAATCATTAGGATCAACCATCATTTTTACTGGCCAGGCCAGGTGGCAGCCCTCTGCAGAACCCACTGATTGTCAACCCAATCTTCCTCTCTCTGTTCCACTTTTGTGATGGCTGAAATTGCTTGCCACTTTTATATATTTACACTCTGCAGTAACATCAGAGATGGACAGATCAGGTATATTAATCATTGCAATGTGGTGGGTGGGTTGTCAGGTGGTGATGCAAGGTGGTGAGTTAGTGATGTAATGGGGTAGGTAATGACAGTAGAGGGGGAGGAGTGACCAGGGGCAGCTGGGAAATTGACAAAATGTGAGATTTAAAAATTAAATATAAAAACATCTGTTTGCTCTTTTGAGAAATGGATTTCAGTGCAGAATTCTGCTGGGGCAGCACTGTTAACTGATGCATTTTGAAAAACAATTTTTTTCCCAAACAGTATCCCTTTAATAAAGACTTTGAGATTTTTAAGTTTAATGACGTGGGGTTTTTTTTGTTTTTTTTTGTAGTATATGAACAAATAAAAAAAAAAAACATTTTATGTTACTGGTCCTTTAAGTGGGTGGGTCAGGGTCTCAAAAGACATTTTAATTTGTAATACAGGCCCTGGCTGAAGTTTCAGGGGTTTTATTTACAAAATTGTAATTTAGGCTCTTTAGGTATTGTATGTATGCAATAAACACAAAATGCCATTTATATGTGACTTTTTCAATAATGTTCTAAGTAGAATAATTATATATGTTGCATGGGGGAAACATTTGTTCTTTCCGCCGCTAACTTCCTGAGGAGGAGCCTGTAATGTGATAGGACAAGGAACAGGAAGTGAGAAGAGCCATGCAGCCCTGTGGCAAGTAACGTCCCCCATTCTAATATGTACTATATTTGCCAGGGAACACAGGTTTAGCAGCAGCGGGCACATTATCATTATCTTTCTAGAGAGCTAAAGTTAGCTGGGATCCCTTGAGATGATGAGAAACAGAAGGACTTTTTAGTTTGGTTTGTAGTGACCTGCACAGAACTGTCTGTGAGTGAGTGATAAGAGATAAGGCTTCTCAGAATCCCATGCAACCTCCCTGCATGTATGTGTGTAAATACTAAGGGATGTGCTGTATTTCTGCCCAGACTTATTGCCCTGAATGGCAGAGATAACAAATGTGTCCCTCTTTTTGTCACTTTCATGAATATTTTAGTTTGCATGCTAATCTATGTGGTATTGTGATATGTTAAAAATTAAACCTCCCCCTCAGTACTTAATGGGGTAGATTTGCCTTAAAATGAACTTTTAATATGATGCAGTGTTTTTAAATGAACTTAAAGTATGCAAAGCAAAACCCTAAACTAGCCTCTGATCCATAGGCAGACATTCAAAGATGGCTTTTCTTTGAAATACAGCAGTTAACCCTCTAAGATTCAATTATGTTTTTTTTTTTCTTTTTACAGGGCATCCTGGCCGTCCTCTGCCTTCATCATGTCGCTTTCTGGTACTACTTAATCCATTTGCAGGAACCGGAAAAGCCTCAGCCCTCTTCCAAACACACGTAATTCCCATGTTAACGGAGGCCAATGCAACCTTCACTCTCCTAGAGACAGGTACTGGCTGTGACTGGACCATGGATGGGGGTGGTAGGGATAAGCAAGGGTAGCCTACAGGTTAAATCTATATTTTGGGATAATGTTTAACCCCTCAGATGCATAACAGGAGTCAGACCTTGGACTTGTTATTTATTAATCCCTCAAAGTTCATCAAGCTGACCAATAGTCAAAGATTCAGCAGCAAACTAGAGTCATATAATGAATTAATGCAGAATATTATTTTATTTTGCTATGTGTGTGCTCACAGAATATTATCTTCCTAGAACATTCCTGCATATTCACGTGTATATTTGTGACGGGAATGGCTGGTGTTGTTTATGGACTTTGGACTGAAAATTATATGATTTTGCAGATACCTATTATGGTTTAAAGGATTATCGAACCTGTAATGTAAAAAACTCTCCCCCCCCCCCCCCCCCCGGGAAATGCTCCTAGTCTTTTACTTACCCCTCCTGCAGATTCGGGCCACGGAAGTTCATGGCAGCCATATTCTTTCATTGGTCTTTTTCGTAAGTTTTGGCGCATGCGCAATTGGATACGTCGAAGGTGACGAAAATTTCCGAACCTTTTTTAGGAAATATTCGTGACCTTCGGTGCATGCGCAGTGGATCAGTTCCGGAAATCTCCTCCAACTGTGCATTCCAGAAAACGCCGGTCTACTTAAGAAAAAGTCATAAGAAATAACATGGTTGCCGTGAACTCCCGTGGCCTGAATCTGCAGAAGTGGTAAGTAAAAAATTTGCCTGGGTAGCGGGTAGGCTGGAGGGAGGGGGGCCTACATAGGGGAGGGTTTTTTTTTCATTAGAGGTTGAACTCTCCTTTAAAGGGGTTGTTCACCATTGAGTTAACTTTTAGTGATATTCTGAGACCATTTGATTTTGGTTTTCATTTTTTATTATTTGTGGTTTTTGAGTTTTCTAGCTTTTTTTTTTGCAATTTCAGCAATCTGGTTGCTAGGGTGATTTGGGCCCTAGCAACCAGATTGCTGAAATTGCAAACTGGTATGCTGCTGAATAAAAAGCTACATTGAATAAGAGACTGGGCTATGAATAGGAGAGGACCTGAATAGAAATACATGTATGAGTAAATATGTAGCTTTACAGAGCATTTGTTTTAGACAGTGACCCCCATCTGAAAACTGGAAAATGTCAGAAGAAGGCAAATAATTGAAAAATTATAGAAAATAAATATTGAAGACCAATTGAAAAGTTCCTTAGAACTGGCCCTGTACAATATATCCAGAAAAATTATTCGCATCCCCAGTGTTTTTGAACCAGTGTGGGTGTGGTTTACTTAAAGGTGAAACACCCATTTAAAGGGGAAATGATCATAGTTTGAATATTTAAAGGGAAAATGATCATAGTTTGAATACAGGAGATGTAGAGTTCCAAACCAGCAGTTTTTGTGTAGATCCCCTCCCATACAGTTTGCTGCAGATAACTGACTTTTAGTTCTTAGAGCCCCTGGCTACCCTTCGTCTCAGGGAATCTGTACTGCTCCTATCTGCAGAGGATGTGCTGATTCAAATTTATTAATTATAATGAATGTGTTTAGGTGGGTCCAGGTAACCAGGGCTTCTCTCTGCGCACGGGCTCAGTGGTGCAAGTGTTGTTTTTAGGGGGAGCAGGTCTGGGCCCAGTCCGACACTGACCAGGTGGGATCCTATATGGGTACCAGTAACTGTAATGGTGACATTTTGTGATGAGAAAGGTATTCCCAAAGATTGTTGGGGTGGTTTGTATCCTAGTGTATAAGAACAAACATCTACAAACACAGTTGGTCTGAATAGGTCTTCAATAAGGGATAGTAACTATAGCCTCTAAGGGTTGCAGTAAACAATATTGCATGGAATAAAGGTTCTGAGCCCACAATAATATACACTGTATTACTCTATTACATAGGGGGAAGAATATGGTAGCACAGTCAACTTTATTAAGCTTAGTAGCCTAAAGTAGAATTTGCCTGCAATGGGTCATGCTCCCAGGTTGCAAATGTGCTATCTCCTCGATCCATAGAGAGACCCAAGCAAGCGTATGAGCTGGTGCGCGACGAGGACCTGTCTGGCTGGGACGCCATTGTTGTGATGTCGGGGGATGGGCTGGTGTTTGAGGTACAGTGACATGGGCAAATAACTAAAAAAAACAGAAACCATAAGGTATATCTTTATACAGTGATAGGATCTGTTATCCAGAGTGCCCAGGACCTGGGATTTTCTGCATAGGAACTTTTTCCATTATTTGGATCACCAAAGCCTGCTAAAAAATAAATAAACCCAATATGACTGTTTTGCCCCCAGTAAGGATTGCTTATATTTTTGTTATAGTTAGAACAAGGTACTGTTATATTATTACAGAGAAATCACTTATATGATGTCCATGGAAGATGGTCCATAATTTGAGGTTTTTTGCACAACCGATTTTCAGATAATAGATCCCATACCTGTACTAGCATGTGCCTCAGAGAATCTGTATCTGAATATCCTGTAAATGATATAATGAATAAAGTACCCCCTCTTGTAAAATATAAGGATATTATAAGATACCGAGGAGTTTCATGACCATATAAAAACACAAGGCCGTCATGGTCATGGTCATGGAACTCCGAGGTAACTTCTAATATCCTCATATTTTGCAACTGGGGTACTTTATTTATTATAATACACAAGTTTGAGTCAGTCATGTGACAGAAATGAAATCAGAACTCACCGTTTATAACTGATGACATCAGAACTCACCGTTTATAAGGATATAATCTGCAAGATATTTACGGCTGTTGTGTATTATATCCTTATAATACACAAAAGCCGTAAATATCTTGTAAATAATATCCTTATAAATGGTGAGTTCTGATGTCATCAGTTATAAACGGTGAGTTCTGATGTCATTTCTGTCACATGACTCACTCAAACTTGTGTATTATAATGAATAAAGTACCCCCAGTTGCAAAATATGAGGATATTAGAAGTTACCTCGAGTTCCATGACCTGTATAAAAACACTCGGCCTTCGGCCTTGTGTCTTTATATGGTCATGGAACTCCTCAGTGACTTATAATATCCTTATATTTTACAAGAGGGGGTACTTTATTCACTATATAAACCATGCTTAGTGATGTCATCAGTTATAATCAGTGCTTAGTGATGTAATTCCTGTCACATAAGTCCCTGAAATGTGTATATTATAAGAAAAAATGAGGAAGTGCCGTGTGGACGGCAAGAAACGCGTTAGTCATGTAGCTTTACCCACTGTCGATACGAATGTGTGTATTTTAATAAAGCCACAGAATTTACAATGAAGATTGTGTGACGATTCTCCTAAGGATAGCGCCACGGATACATTAGTTCAAGTTCCGCAATAAGAAAAAATGTTGCCCATGTTGTAAAATATGAGGATATTAGAAGTTACCTTGGGGTTCCATGACCTTTGGCCTTGTGCTATTATATGGTCATGTGACATCCTTCTATTATACAATAGGGGTACATTGTTCACTCTATAAATAGTACTTGGTGATGTTACAGTCCCTTCCCTTGAAACCTTTTCGTCTTACTATACACCTCCTACAATTCATCCTTCTCCTGACTTCCACTCACCTTACTATTTACACTACTCACACCATTCTACAGTTTTAGCTCCTCCAACTGCTACTACCATTACTTATTCTGTAGGGGTACAGTCCCCCTCATTTCTGACCTAAGGGTGCCCTAATATTTCTCTTTTACAGGTGATTAATGGTTTTATGGAGAGGCCGGACTGGTTCTGTGCCATTAAAAAGCCAATTGCTGTTCTCCCAGGTGGATCTGGGAATGCTCTGGCTGCATCTGTCAGTTACTATTCTGGGTGAGAATTTTTTTTTTTTTTAATTTTGCCTGTCACAGATTGTCCAGTCTTTTTATTTCTGTGTATTGATTTGTGCTATTTTTCTCATTATTTATTTTTATTTAGTGGTATTTTGTAGTGTTGGCCAACATGAAATCAAAAAGTGTTAGTGGGGACAAAAGTGTTTTTGGTTTTGGTTGGGCAAACAATTAATTGCCACAGACAGGTAGTGGGCCTAACTTTAACCCATCGTCCTACCCAACTCTGGTCAGCCATATCTGACTATGGTTTGCCACTTTTATAAATCAATGTATGCCCCGTGTCCTCAGGAATGGGCAGGTTGCAGGCCTGGACTGGCAATATGTGGATTAGGGCAAATGCCAGAAGGGCTGCTATAAGGTCCCATAGAAAGTCAGTGTTTAGTGGGCTGGTGGGGACTGTTTGGGCCTCTATGTGGGCTGATTGGGCCTCTGTGTACCTGAAATGCCAGGGCCTATTTTGATTCTCAGTCCAGTCCTGGCAGGTTGAATGTGCTTTTATAAGTCCTATTGGTCATGTACGGGTCAAGTTAGGTGTGTGTCAAAAAATTGGCACTTGGTTCTTAAAGAAATAGCTACATTCCTAATAGTTACTGTGCATGCTTAGTGTTTAGCTTTGGGCTTCACAGTGCATCTGCTTGATAACCATTTAAACAAAAGATCCTTGCAGCTAAAGTCCTCAGGCTACAACTCCCAACTCCTCAGGCTACAACTCCCAACTCCTCTTTCTGGCGTAGTTGGTTGACATAATGTCCCATACAGTACTTATCTGAACAGATATTCAGCAACACAACAATAAAAGAAGTAACTGATGAGTTTTATTTTTCAGCAAACAAAAACCTTATGCCAATCACACACCCCGCAATCTCCCCTTACACACTTTGCCATATTAATCCCAATGGGTTCCCTAAGGCATAGGGAGAATGCAGGTGGAACACTAATGTTAAACAGGCTGATTCCAGGCATTCCCTGCCTCAATGGGTTTCTTTTCATTTGAATAATTATGCTTTAATGTGACAAATCTCTCACCACACCTTGTTAAGCTCTGCTGCCATCTACAGGTAAAACGGCCTATTTTATTACCTAAACTGGAGGGGCTGTTTGCTTTATATTATTAATCAAATGATTGCACTCCTAATGTGTACTCTTAGAAGCTTATTATAAAGAGTGTCCACACCGTTTATTCATGCTCACAATCATTTACCTCTCACAGGCACAAACAAGCGGTGGGCACCAAGTTGCTGAACAATTGTACATTCATCCTGTGCAAGGGACAGCCTGTACCCCTGGATCTTGTATCTTTTACCACCTCCTCTGGAAGGCGTATCTTCTCTTTCCTCAGTTTTGCTTGGGGTTTAATCTCTGACGTGGATATTGAGAGTGAGAGGTACAGGTTTATGGGTTCTGCCCGTTTCTCATTTGGCACTTTTGTAAGACTGACAGCACTACGTACCTATAGAGGTCGCCTCTCATACCAACCCGCTAAAACTTCACTGGACACTGCACCAGAGCGTGACTCTGATAGGCGCACCTTAAATGATTCCACAGATTCTATGAACTCCCATGTCTTAGAGGACTCATTGCTTGTCCCATTGAATGAGCCAGTTCCACCTCACTGGACAACTGTTATGGAGGACCAGTTTGTGCTTGTCCTGTTACTCTACCAGTCCCACCTCGGGGCTGACCTCTTCACTGCTCCAATGGTGCAGAGCCCAGGAGAAGGGATCATGCAGCTGTTCTACGCCACCTCTCGAGTCTCCCGGGCATCACTTCTTAAACTCTTCCTTGCCATGGAGAAAGGGACTCACTTAGATGAGTCCATCCCTCACATAATCAATGTCCCTGTTACAGCATTTCGGGTTGAACCATTTGAGAGCAATGGGATTATGACTGTGGATGGAGAGGCTATACCGTGTTGTTCTGTCCAGGGTCAGATACATAAAGGTCTTGGTCGCATCATCAGTATCCCACAGCCATCATGAACTATTATGGAGGAAGGCCCCATTGTAACATATCTACTAACCCTCTTCAGCTTTATTGTTAATAGGGATGGAGTATGCAGCAGAAAACTTTGTGGGTCCCTTTCTAAATCCATAAGATAAACCACAGCTACAAGCAGCTCTTAAGCAATGCAAAAGTGTTACTTCTACCACCTTCACCATATTCATGGTCCCACATTGTGCCTACCTAATCTAAGATGTCTAACTGTTTGTGAGGCCCATGGAAGTACCGTCTACTTGGACCCTGCTGAAGACGTCACATTCCCAAAGAACGGTCTATGGAAAACTTAAGGGACATTGCTCATGAATTTATAGGCTAGGATCAGATGATGGCCGATCTATGCCAGAGGAAGAATCCACTAACCAGCTGCGCTTCTGCTCCTGGTCTGCCTGCACCCATAAGTATTGTTTCCACTTAGGTGCTGGCAGATGTGGCGGATTTTGGTGCCAAAACTCAACATTTTGCATTTCACGTCGAAATCCACCCTGTACTTCAGTAGGCTAGGGGTGTGGCAGGGCAGCAAATTCTCTGCCTGTGGAGAATCCGCAATGTAATACATTGTCTGGCGCTAGCCTTTACATTAACCAGCTCAGGTAATGAAATTTACTAGGCTTTATTCAGTGCCTTCATTTTTCATGAACCAGTACCATCAGACAGTGCTTAGCTAAGCTTTGGAATCTCACAGCTTACCTAAGAAACCTCCCACATTCTTCCCTATATTTATAGTTTTTCAGCCAAAACAAAAATTATAGCTATATATATAGGAAGTGTAGGAGGTGAGGTGGATCCAGGAGAAGGTTTCTATGTTGTGTTTGGACGTGACACTAGAACGAGAGTTTGTGAGGAAGGCTATATTTATCTGGAAAAAAAACTTTTATAAAAATAGTGCATAAGTGGTGATTCTTCCATCTCATCTTCACCACCTTATTCCTAAGAGAAGAAATCAGACCCGGCCTCTATGGTTGGCTCCAAACAACAATTAGCTTTTTGTTCACAGTGCAAAATCCTGATTGCCTAATGAAACCTGTCATTGTTGAGAGACATAGGATGAGGGTCACATGGTGACCAGTAAATAGATCAGTTCAATGTATCAATGCATAAGTATGTCTAAGTATTCAAATACAAGCTCAGCATACTGAAGCAATTTCCCATCCCTTCAACATAAATACAGAATGTGCATTTAGATTACAAAAACATTCACAACCACAGATGTAGAACATTCATAAGTGAGAACTTGAGCATAGTGTAAGACTTGGGGTATGCTGGCCCGCAGGAGCCTCAGCATCAGGGGCCCACACATACACCTTTGGGCCCCCATTGGCCCCCCTAGCACCTCTTTCCAGCTTTCAAATATGGATCACTGACCCTAGCTACCAATAAACCTTTGCTTTGTGAGGCTACACTATCACTGTTATTGTTTTACTGTTCCGGCCTCTATTTATATTCTAGTCTTTCACTGAGACCACTGCCCAGTTTCTATAGTAATTTGGACCATAGCAACCAGATTGCTGCTGAAATTCCAAACTGGACAGCTACTGAACAAAAAAGCTTAATAATAAAAAATGAAGACCAACTGCAGATTGTGTCAGAATATCACTCTCTACACCATACCAAAAGTTAGTTCTCACAAAACTTTGGTGGGTGTAATGCACAGTTATACTTGCTAGACAACACATTCTATTCATTCTATTTATTTTATTTTATATTCAAGCATCACAAAAACATAAAAAAGTGTATTCAAAATATAATTGAAAGATGTAAAAGTAGCACATCTCTCCATTGTCCAGTTGTCAA
>CM044447.1:41695854-41716937 GCA_024363595.1 Xenopus borealis
TATACAACTTCCCCCTCCATTGAAGGGATACCTGCAAGTCACTATTGCATTTCTAACTCACACAGACTCCCAGGCCTTCCAGCTGCTGCAAGCTCCTATAGCATCAACACCACATTAGCATGCCTCAAGCAATTGGCATAGGACCATTCTCAGACAACAATATAATTGGGTTGTGTAAGGCTCGCGTCCGACGTGGGTCCATTCCAGAAAGTTGAGACATTTTAAGTCTTTCGATGAAGTACCTGTTAATGGATAAATTCAGATGCCATTTTCTGTTCCACCACCCCTATAGCTGTGGATCCCTCCCAATGATAATATGAATTCAGTAAACAGTTTCTAGCTTTGAGATAACATCTCGGATTATAACTTTGTGATAACATCTTTGCAAAAAGATGGATCTACAGTGAACTGATAACATGTTATGGGTTTTGCTTCCTGCAAGGAGGTCAATGTTCTGTCCCATAGCAGCAAGGCAGTCTCCAGAGTATGCTAGGAGCAAAGAACTGGACATAGGAAAAGAACAGCAGGGGATACAGGAAGTTTATTAGTAGAATTACTCATTGGTTTTAGCTTCTACCAACGACAGATTTTAGGTAATTGAGGTACTGCAGACCTCCATCTAGGAGGCTCACATGGCAGTGGAAAATTTGGGGGGCATGAGGATGCATGGGTTGTGCAGGGTAGGAATGTAGGGCCCCACTAGTCCAATTTCTTCCTTATAATGGTAGTGTGAGTCTGCCTCCGCGAGGCTCCAAGATTCCTGCTTCCAAGAGGGAAGCTCTGTACTGAGCAAGGACACCCTGAATGCTCTTGATGAAGCCCTTGGACAGGGGAAAAAGGGGAAACCCGATATCAGGGAAGCCTCGTTTGTCAGGGAGGAAGCTACGATAACTCTTTCTGCGCTTCTTTGGTTTAACACTGGGCTGCCCACCCCCAGCTGCTCCTCTTGGCTCTTCTGAGAGGCTACCACCCCCCGTAGCGCCTTTGCTTGTGCTTTCCAAGTCAGACAATGGCTGGGATTCCCCAGGTGACATGGTGGAGGCACCACATCCAGAATCATCCAGGTCCTTTGAGTCAAGAGTTGGATCTGGGGTGCACTCGGGCTCAGTAGGGCTGTACGGCACTATACATGGGTGCTCCTGCCCATTTTTCAGCTCACCTCCTCTTTCTACCATTGAATTGGTCTCTAGCCAGTTCTCTATGCGATGGGCCAGGCGCCAACCATTGCTCTTAAAGTGCTCGCAGATTTCCTGTTGGAAGACCTCCACTGGTCTTCGTAGCAGCTGTGTCATAGACTGGACTACACGAATAAGCGCCATCTCATTGTAACATCGGCTGTTCTCATAGCCTTCCTGTAAGCCACGGTCACTGTCAAAACCTGCTTCATTGTAGTACGGCTCATTCACTAAAATAAGGCCTATGGGAGCAAGAAATGGTTTTTAGGTTACGGTAAATGTGAAAATTCAAAGTTTTTTTTTAAAGGGCATCTATGTTCAATAATGTAAATTCCCATTTGGCATTGTGGAGTGAATATAAAGATTTTTTCAATGGCAAATAATTATTTTTTATTAGCAGTTTCTTCACGAAACAATCATATCCCCCACATACCTTCTCCAGCTTCAGCATCACACGTGGCAGTCTCTTCTTCTATCTAGGCCCACCTGCCTCTGCTAGCCCCGCCAGCCTATCAATGATAAAAGAGCAGGCAGTGATGGTGAGGCTCATCGAGCAGGCGTCTGCAACCTCCACTGCGTGCTCCTTTTTCATCGGTAGGTGGAAAAATCCTTATATTCACTCCCCAAAGAAAAAATTTTTCATTACAGAATAATGAGGGAAAAAGTCATGAAACCAACCTTGAATAGAGATTAGCACCTGCAGGAGACTGGATTTGCTGGTCCACCTCTCTGTACCCTGAGAAAAGGAG
Organism: Xenopus borealis; assembly: GCA_024363595.1. Taxonomy (NCBI): domain Eukaryota; kingdom Metazoa; phylum Chordata; class Amphibia; order Anura; family Pipidae; genus Xenopus; species Xenopus borealis. The sequence goes on from CM044447.1 coordinate 41,697,779, forward strand.
AAATGTGAGTGGGGAATTCACAAGATGCAGAAATGTAATTCGAACAGGCCAATATGGAACCCATCTGCACTGAACATATTTCCCATATCCAAAACATAGTCAACAATACATGGACAATACCCATGTGCAATTGTAAGTTCAAAACCACAGTCATTAATATGGATCTGCACCTCTCTTTGCTGCTTCAACACACTGCATTATTCTAGGAAGGATAGCCACTAGATTTTGGAACACTGTAGTTGGGAAACTGCTCCCATTTTGACACAATAGCATCAGTGATGATGACTCATGGAACCTGGTTCACAGTTGGCATGCAAATTCATCCGAAAGGTGTCCAGTAGGGTTCAGATGTGAGCTCTGTGCTGGCAAGTCAAGTTCTTCTGTACCAGAAGTGTTCACGTACATTTTACTTCCATTGGATATTTAAGGGTTCATTTTCTAACAACACCTTTTTAGGGTTACAGGACATGTATATGCACAAAACCCTGTTAAAATTCAATTTTGTGCAAAAACTAACACTGTAAAGTAACAAGAAGCTTTAGTGGTGACATAGGGGGTGATAGATGATGGATATGCTAGATACTAGAACGTACCTTTCCTATCCAGGTCCCCAGAAGGCTGACGCACACTTTCCCATTGTCATACAGATTTGGGTTTAGCTTCCCACTGCACTGAGACAAGTAACGGAACAGAGGGGGCACTGCTGGGTAAATATTTGGAAGTTGCATGTCGAACAAGAAGAGGCCGTCCTCATATGGGGTGCGTGTCGGCCCTTTAATAAATGCAGAGAACAGATCCTAAGGTAGGAGAGATAAGAGGAAAGAAGGGGTGGGCAATTAGGCCATAGCCAATTAAGAAAATAATTTTTTTTTAGGATGAACTAAAATTAATTTCCTAAAAGGGGTTGTCACCTTCCAAACCCTTTTTTCAGATTGTTCCCCCAGAAATAAAGACTTTTTTGAATTGCTTTCCATCTTTTCTTTTTTTACCTTTTTTTCCAAATTAAAGTTTAATGTTCCTTGTTAATAAACTTGCCTGAAGGAAAAAAAAAAGTTTATTGTTCCTGTCTCTGGTGTTTCAGTCTGGCAACTCAGTGATCCAGGAGCTGATTCTGAACTTTTACAATTTGCCACATTTAGTAGATACATTTCTGTGGATTATTAGCAACTATTTTATCAATTCTAGCAGCTGCCTTGAATGAAATATATATATCAATTTAAAAAAGTTAAAAGTCGGCAACCCCCCCCACCCAGAGAATTAAATTTTACAATTCAATATTAGATCATGATCACAAATAGAAAGTAATTACAAAAAGTCTATTTCTGGTGAATCTAAAAATGACTAAACTGGAAAAAAAGTGTTTTAAGGTGAACAACCCCTTTACAGGGCAAAAAGAATAAAATCACATTTTCTTTCTTTCATTAAAGAAACCCATCTCCAATATACTTTAATTAAAAAATGTGTACCGTTTTTACAAGATAGCTGACTGTATGCAGTGAAATTCTCCCTTCATTTACTTCTGTGGATAGGAATTGTCAGACTGTCCCTAACTGCTCATCAGGGGAAACAATCACACTCATGAACAGCAGGGGGAGCCCCCACCTTACTTGCCAGCCCTGCAGAACTCCAGCAGCTTTGTTTGCTTCCCTATAGAGCAGTCAGTGACTGTGTAGAGATTTGTATTAGATTTTATTTTTGCCTTTATATCCCCTTTACTATTTCCAACTCCAGCAGCAGAGACAAAGATCATGGAGCCAGATTTAAACAGATAAACTGGGATTCTATTTGGAGGATTATTTTGCTGCAGCCACTGGTTCTGCAGAGTTGACAAAGTTTGTATTAAACAATACAACTATAAAATCCACATTAGATTACATGACAACACAGGACCCAGTGTAGTTATATATTCTGATTATTAAGCAGTCTTGCTGTATTATACTCTGGCAGATATTATTTGACTTGTGCTGTTTTGATAATTTATGATGATCTCTAAGCTAAGTCCAGATCACACTGAGCATGTGCATAGTCTTTGTCTTGCAAAGATGTATAACAAAGTTACAAGATGACAGCGGCTTTTTGAAAGCATAAATCATTTGTTTGATTAGGCTTGTTGTGAAGTTTATGTTTAGTATACAAAATGCAGCATTTCTAGCATTATTCTATTTTAGACTTTTAGACTTTGTAGACACTCTGTGGGGACTAAAATCACCCCCCCCCCAGCCTGTCACTCTTCAAAAAGCTCAACAGCCTGCAGAGTTACAGCTGCCACCTCTTCCCTAGGACAATACATTCTATTCCAAATCTGACTTTAGTACAGATGTAGTTGCCCAACAGGCACAAGGAATACCTGCAAGTACAGTGCCCAAAGTAAATTATCATAGTCACTTGGAGGTCGCTAGCAAACAGGTTCAAGATGATCACAATGTATGAATTAATGACAGCCATTATATTATATTTTGGCTCCTCTAAAGCACAATTCTTTGATCCCAGTCTCAGGCAAACAACTTGTTATTTACCATTCGGTCTTCAAAGGTCTTCACCATAATGCCATCAGGAAGGGAAGTAGCCAGAAGAGCCATCTCTTTGCGCACAGTACTGAAGAACTTCTTTGCTTCTGGTGCTTGAAACTCCAGTTTCTTAAAGGCATGACTCTCTAAGATGGAAGGAAGAACAGGATTATGGGTTACAAATCACTGCCACCTCTTGAAATAAGATATTTTGGAGGAGATCCAGAATGTACTTTCCACACCGATATAAAGAGGAGAACACAAAATCCAGCCTTAAAAGACAGTCATCCAAAAATAGTTTCCTCTGGGAGGGTTTTATTCAAAATTGCACTCGTGACCCGAGTGCTTTCATCTGTTGGAAAGGGTTCTGTAAGATAAATAACTTAACAGCTGACAGTTAGTTAAAAAGGTACATACCAGGTGCAGTTTCAAGCACAGAGAACACTTCCCCTTTGGCACTGGTGAAGATAACTCCAGGTTTGCCACCACTCTGCTGGCACAATACAGGAGTATCACTGGGCCATTCTGAACGGACAGGTGTCTGTGCTTCAGCTTTCTCCTCCTTTTCAGACTCAGGTGCCGACTCCATTTTTTCCTCCTCCACTATGGCCACATTGTCTAGAGTTTTTTTGAGGTTCTCTTGCAGCTTCTTTATATCATCCAGGAACTTTTTTTCTCGGGTAAACTTCTCTGGCTCTGCCGTGGGGGAGGTTGGAGAGCCAGTGAGCAGCTGTTCTACTGTCATGTTCTTTAGGCTCTCAAGAATTTTGATGGCTTCTTTCAGTTCCTTAAAGCTCTTCACAATTCCTTCTTTCTCGTTCACTTTCACACCGAGCCCTAGAACTCCCAGATCTGCTGCAGCAGCAGATGCAGTACTTTGTTCTGGCTCATCTTGCACTGGTTCTTGCGATAGCTCTGCAGGGGTGCTCTCATTCGGTGTAGCTGCAGCCTCCTCCCCTGCCCCCCGAGCGAACTCATCCTCCGTCAGTACATTGTCTGTTTCCCAGCTGTTGCTCTCATCCTCCCATTCATCAGATGATGCACCACTGGAGCTGCTGTCCACAGAGTCATACAAAGATTCCTCCAGCTCTGATTCCACATTATACAAATGCTGCAAAGCATTGGGGGGAAAAAAAACTAGAATCAATACAATAACGGGATGCAAATAATGTAAGAAGATTCTGTGGGTGTATGCCTAATGTTTATACGAAATTCTTACCTGTGGAAGGACAATTGTCCTGGAATCATCAGCCCAGATCACTTCTACCTTGCTACTCACATCCACACGAGCAACCTGTCCCACTGAAGGCTGCAAAATAGAAAAACTGTGTTTAATCACAGAAAAGCAATATAAAATAAACAGAACATCCACGGTCAGGTTGACTATGAAGATTTTCATTCATCCAGGTGTCAGGTTAAGGCATCTAGACTATGGTCAGCCAAACACATGCTTACCACCATCACCTGCCTCCACATGGGAATCACAACCCTGGCCTTCTACCTGCCAAGCAACAACTAGACACCACAATAAACACATGCAGCTCCAAAGGGTCCAAGAACAGAGGATGTTTATGTGGGGGTAGGAATCACTCACCTGGCTGGCATCAGGGAAGGCTTCCGGATCAGAGCTGCCAATGCGGATCACTATGTCTGTGGCTCGAAATCGGAAATCTGGATGGTCAACAATATCATACACGCTGACATCCTCCTCTTCCCCAACAACCTGAGAAAGAGAGAGAAACAATTTACATCAGGGGTGCCCAAAAGGTAGATTGGGATCTATCAGTAGACCTTTAGCTGGGGATCAGTAGCTCTCAAGACAATGTCAATAAACAGCTTGTCTAAATCATCCTCCTGTTTCATGCTTTTCATTCAGATATTTATTCAGTTAAGAAATAGTAGTTTATTAACTATAGCAATATACATTTTCTCATAAATCAATATTGAAATAATATTTTCCATGGAACAATGGATGTAGATCCTAATAGAACAACATAACTAGAAGGAGCCCTTGCATTAGTAAAGCATGGGCACTCTGGATTTACATATATAGCAAGACCATGATGGGTTGGGGAGGTGAAGTTTATAACGAGAGCAGAAAGGCCTTGGAGAATGGGTTTATCTGTGCATCACCTTTAGCATTGGCAGTGCATTAGCATAAAACAAAAAACAAAAAAAAAACTACGTTTTCTAGTAATGATCATTTGTTGAGACAGTTAATATGATCACAGATTAGTGAGGACTGGGTGCTGACTAGGACCACTTTGTGAAATATCACATAACAGGTTGATATCCAAAGCACTAAAAGACAATGCAGGATTTTAGAAGCACAGGTCCTGTACTCATTCTCTTGGCTCACCTAGGTGTGTTCCTTGGGCTGAGACAGTGGCAAAATAATCTTGTACTAATGTAAACAATATCTCCAGCCTAATTAAAGTCTTGCACCGCAGCCCAGCAAGGAGGGCACACACAGAGTAGCCCAGACAAGCAGGAGAGGGACAGGGGATGAAAAGGACTGTGCGGCTAATCGGCAATAAATCTATAATTATATATAAACTTAAGTTTCCAATCTGCACATACTTTTATATAATGCAGCTAAGAAATAGCAGAACCACCTGAAATATCTGAAAAATACATCTTAAGGAACTACTGCTCTATGGTTATTGGGCATGGTCACGTGACACAAATTATGAACAATTTTAAAAAGGCAACAGCAACACCAAAAACTGAAAGTGTATCCAAGTAATTAAAATATAATGTAGTGTTGCAGTCTGAACTGGTAAAATGGATGTTTGCTTTAGAAACATTACTATAGTTCATATAAACAAGCTGCGGTGTAGCCGTGAGGGCAACCTTTCAAGCTGGACAAAAGGCACATTTTACATAGCATATAACAGATAAAAAAAATTACTTTAAAACACTTTCATTTTTTGGTGTCCTTGCAACATTTACAGACGTATTGTGTCACACAATAACTCACTTCAGTATCATCCCCTTCTGAATTGAGCTTGATCCATTTTACCACACAAGTACGTCCTGTGTGATCCCCAGACTGCACCACACCATATATACCAGGATCCTGGGTAGCATGGGCTATTTGGGGAAAACAGAAAGAAAAGTTATTTCAGATAAATAGATTTACAGGATTTTTGTTTTTAGTTTGTCTTAGAACCAGAATAGTAATGGCTTTGTGAAGAATAAATGTGTAATTGGGGGAGTCTATATTTCCAGTCTGTATTGGCCAGTATATTGCCAGGAAATTGCCCGAATTCCCAAGGAACCATTAAATAGCCATTTATCAAAGATATATGTCATGTGACTCATAATTAGTAAAAAGCCCAAGATTTATTCAATTAACATATTAACAAAAAAAAAAACACATACTGACCCTGTATGACCCACCTTATGCATTTCACACCCTCCGGTACTTTATTTTACTAGTTATGAGTTACTGGACATATATCTTTGAGTAATGGTTTTGTGCCCTATGGTCTGTCTTTGCCTCACTCATCTATTAGTATGCACCATGCTCTATGCCCCCACTTATCTGTGATTATGTTTCACTCTGTCTATGCCTCTCACGCTGTCAAGCGTTTGGTTTGCATTTAAAATTACTGACCTCTTTTGTCAACTACAAAGTCGCCTGGGCAGAACTCATTGTTATCCAGATGCTGTATTGGCACCAATTCATTTGACCGGATGTTCGTCTCAACGCTACCATCTTGCCACATGACATCAGCGGTGGTCACAGTAGTTATAATCTCTACAGCCACTCTGCAGGAACAGGAATACAGGACAGTGTAAAATGATTAGGACCCCCTACCTCCTACCCCCGCCCCCCGGGCCTATTTCCCTAACTTGTTATATTCCCCTTCTAGGTCCTCTCCAGCGGAGTTCACAGATGCCATCTTCCCCCCAGGTGGTCTTCTTTCTGGATATATCCATGCGCAGTAGGAGGCAAATGCCTCCTACTGTGCATGCGCCGATGGATCCAGGAAGAAGACCTCTTTATGCCAAGGTGGTTGAATTCTCCTTTAAATCGGATGCTTCCCCAGAGCTTTATAAGCGAGACATGACTTGATTAAGGAAATATTTAGGTTTCTAAATAAATACCTGGTCCCAGAACAAGAGAGGTAACCCAAAGTGAGAGATCAGTAACTGTAAGAACAGCAGAGAATGCTTCAGCTTCATAGCTGCCCCTTTACAGGGCAAATGGATACTAACCTGTCCCCGTGTTTGAACTCTTTGTACACTTTGCTCTTTTTCTTCTTTTTATGTTTCCTCTTAAGATTTCGGATGGACAGTGGAATGCTCTTCTTCCGTCCAGTCCCACTACCACTTTGGGAAGATGTTGTAGAACTGGCAGAGGAAGTCACGGAACTTGTGTCATCAGTGTCCCCTGCGGCTTCTTCATCAGTGTCCTGTCCTGTGGAATGCAGCTGGAGACTCTGGAATATCTCCCGGAAGGTGCCCAAAGGCTGATCTTTGGTTGGGCACTCCTGAATGTTTGGTTCCTCAGAGGGCACTCTTTCCAGCTCACCAGAGACCAGGTCTTCCTCTGTTCCCTTCTCAACTGGTATTTCAGTGGTTGGGGGTACAGAGGAGTTTTTTTTGAGGAGTTCACTAGGGTTCAAAGGATCCTGGGTACATGAGATTATCTTGACTATTTGTTTCTCCCGTAGCTTGTCCACCTGCTGCATATTAAACAGGCAAAATACAAGAAATTAGATGTTATACCGCATGACAAACTTTCTTCTAAAACTAAACCAGCTAATGCAAAGTAGCATGGAAGTTGGGACATCCAGGACTCTCTGCTTTAGGCCACTACTTCTGACAAACCAATACAACCTCAAACTCCTGTAGCCTGTTTTGTACTTTAGTGGCCCTACCTTTCTGGTGACTGTGACCTCTCCCAGCAAGCAATCCTTCTCAAGACTTTCACACAGAATTTTTGTGGGTTCCACTTTAGTTGGAAAGATATACAGACACCTCTCTCCCAGCTGCCTCTGCGTGTGGTCAAAGGAGCCCAGTCTTTTCACTCTGAAAGGGAAGCAAAACATCAATTTATATTTCCTAGCAGTATGACAGTTTGGGTGCTATGAGCTCAAGTTGGACTCACCTTGACAAGTTCTCCGGAGTAATTATAGAGGGTGGTGGATCCATGGAATCGGTGCCCCCAAGACAAAAACTTTTTGTAATCCAAGTAACTCGTAGTTCAGTTACCTGCACCTGTAAGGTGGAGGGTTATGGTTATACGGGAGAGGTTGGTTCAGCAGCAAAGCAAAAGTTTAACAAGTACCTGTGTATGTTACATGCTCATAAATAACTTTCACATACTGTGAGTAAAACATCAGCTGTCTGACAAGATTATATGGCTATAAGCACTAAGTATGAGGCGAGAGAAAGGCTTCCCTGAAGCAAGTGCCATTTGGTAGGGAGGTTATATTTCTTGCAAGAGCGTAAAGCCATCAGTGACATTTGACCTTATGTGGCAGCAGTAAAATCATTGCACTCTCAATGGCTCATTAGTTATTAATGATGTAAAAACAAAACAAGAAAAACTATAATGCGCCAGAGGATCCTGTATCGCAATCTCCACTGCTGCACACTAGGAGTGGTTCCCAAATTATGATGTTGGTACCCCTGGGGTGGCTTGTAGCAGTAGCATGGGGTGGGGGTTTGACCAGATTCATCCCCACTAAAGGACTTTTTAGGAGTTGGTGCATAAACTGAATCAAAGGTTTGTCATTTCCATGTACATCAAAGACTAGGGACAAAGATTAATACAATAGAACCCCCATTTTAAATCCCCTGATTTAAAATTTTCCCTCATTTTAAACTGTTGTTTTGTGGTCCCACCTATATATTATACATTTCCTAGATTTGACACCATTTTTTTCTGGTCCCCTGAAAATGTAAAATGGGGGTTCTACTGTACAAGGTATAAGAGGAATGAAAGGATTCCAGAAAGAATATCATGTGTAGGTCTATGTTCAACAAAGAAGTGGCTTTACATTTTTAAGTAAGTCATGCACAAGGGCCACAGATCACAATGAAAATGCAGCAGAAGCTATGAACAAGGACATCTCAAGTGTATTATCATCCACTGTTATCCAATCCTACACCAGACAATGAATTAACTAAATCACTTCCAGTGAAGGCCCATACATATTAACATGCATGTGAGTAAGAAGAAGCATGGCAAACTAAGGAGGGGGAAAAAAAAAACCAACAGTACACAGAGCTTACCTCTTCAACCCCAACACGAAACTTGCTTTTTGCACTCAGAACAGGCTTGACCCCAGAGAGCCACTGTACACTGGAGAACACCTTGGAGGGGCCAATTAGTGCTTGACCAGGATAAAAGCCATAAGAGTCATCAAAGAACAGCCCCTAGGGGAAAGATAACAATTGAGCACAACATAAAGATTCAAATAGAAAAAGACCCTGATTATTTAAATTAACCTTTGTAAATAAAAATGCTTAGGACACTAATTATCTTTGTAGCCTCATATTATATACAATATATCATGAGTGGGTCCCTAAACTCAGGTGACAGCAGCCCAGATTATGAGCTGGGGAAAAGTAGGAAATAAGATGGCAAACTTCTGGGGGCATCTTCGAATTCACATACCTTCCCAGAAATGAAACCATTTTTTACATCATAAGATCAGTATCACTTTAAGAGGTGTGACCAGCCCAGGCTAATAAAGAAGCTAATAAAGAAGCCCAAAACATATTTAGTATAGGATTTTATGGATATGTTGCACTTTAATACGGCTTCCATGTTTATTTGCTGAATAGATTCACATGCTGCTGCCAATGACATAACATGGGCCTATGTCCTTTCTTCATCCCATTTTGTGTCACAGCTAATAAGTGCCACCAACAGTCGCACGCAAACACCAACATCTGAAAGCAAGTTCTATCATACTTTCATACAGGCAACTATGAGTGTTTGGTCCCACTTCCCTGGAACCTACTAATCGCTTGAGAAACAAGAAGTAAATAAGAGTTACCGAGTTGCTGGCATGGGGGCAGACATCATACAGTTTGGATGCATCCTCAGTGCTCATAGAACATCTGCAGCAAGCAGGGGGAGGAAAAGGAACATCTCTGAGAAACCCAAATCAGGCCTATCCAATCTAATTCTCCATCTCACTACAGAGCCCTCCCTACATAACCACCAGTAATAAAGGGTGGTGGACTGCACCCATTAAGGATGAGTTGAGGGTTCTGTTGATACCTGGCTCCGTTGGACAGCTTGAGGACAACCTGGTTCTTCAGATCGTACACTTTGCCCAGCCAGCAATCGTAAGCAATGTAATCCCCATACATGATAGGCTGGAGAGGTGACAAGAGAGACAAACCAATCAGAAAGAAGCAGGAGAATAAATAAAAGACATAACATGACAGTCACCAGTCTCTAGGAGACCAAGAAACCCCCAATCCAAAGCCACTCAACCCCCCGTCACTGTAATTTGTATGCAAGGTTCTGTAAAAATCCAATCATTGGCATTGGGGTACAGAGATTTGTACAGAGCTATTGTGAAAACCAACGCATCAGTTCATCTCACCCAAATATGGTGCAGCTCCTTGCTGTTGACCGGGTGAAGGAAGCAGTTGGTCCCCACCACTTTCACTACACAGTCTATGTTAACATCAATCACTGTGCCGCACTGGCTGTCCTGAAAAAAGTGAGAATAATACAAGATGATGATCACTGGCAGCAAGGATGGAAAAAGAAGAGTAAAGTGCAAGATATGAACAACAGAGATGCCCCGCTTACCTTTGTGCTCATCCTTCGTACAACATCTCTGGGAACCAGTGACCGGTCTTCCAGTTTTAACTGCAAACAGGGAAAAGCAATCATATATTACTGAAACTGAATGTGCATTAGATTTGTTCAATGTTCTTTGCTAAGGTTAAAGCATTCTGTATGCTTATTCTTATATGTAAATGCAACATTACAATAAGGTGCAACTACTCCATTGGAAAACAATAAGACACCTCCCAACTATATTCAGAAATACACAAATACAGAGCAGGAATGTTGTGGGTAGACAATAAGCTACATCTTCATGCAGAAATGTTGGCTCTATAATTGCAGCTCCCACAACATATTTAAACAAAAAAGGAATGTCCTGGGCATGTCTGTTACCTGCTGTGTCTCTCCTGGGGGATCATGGAGTTAAAGGGATTCCGTCATGTTATGGTGTTGTTTTCATTTCTAAATTAGATTGTTTAGACTGCATATACTTCACTATACAATATAAAATGTTATTCCTGAACCAGCAAGTGTATTTATTTAGTTGTAATATTGGTGAGTAGTATGGAACTGCTTTCTGGCAGAATTTTGTTTCTCCTACTCAATGTAACTGAAGGTGTCTCAGTGGGACATGGGTTTTTACAACTGAGTGCTGTTCTTAGATCTACCAGGGAGCTGTTATCTTGTATCAGGGAGCTGCTATCTGGTTACCTTCCCATTGTTCTGTTAGGCTGCTGGGGTGAAAGGGAGGGGGTGTACAACTTGCCCCCACCCCATGCAGACGATAGATAAAATCCATATATGTGCATTGCGCCCATGCATCTTATTTTGCCCCAGTTATCTTGAAGATGTATAGGCGCAATGCACATATATGGATTTTATCTATTGTCTGCATGGGGTGGGGGCAAGTTGTACACCCCTCCAGTAAAGTGATACAGCCCTCCAGTTATAAGCAGAGCAATGTTTTAGCCATAAATAGTGCTCATTAAAGTGACTATATCAGATAGGGAACCTTTAAACTAGGCAACTAGAGACTACACATCTGGGTCGCTATAGTCCTACAGTATCAAACAGTTGCGCTGAAGGCTTCACTTGAATCCCAGAGCAGAACTCACTGCAATGTAAAGCACATACTACTGCTCCCCCCAAACTGGGACAGTTGCAAAGGATCTGTTCTATACGGATGTATTGGTGAATCAGAATAAATGGCATTATTAATGCACACTGAAGTGTTTTATACAAGGAAGTGCTGTCGAATGGCATGTGCCCACCAAGAGATGTTATAGCCACTGAGCTCTAATGACCTCTTAAAAAAATGTGGCCCCCAGTTAATGTAGTACAGAAAATATTAGACAAGAATAGGCCAGACTGATACAAGTGGCTGAATGCTTGTTTTTTTGATCAAGGGCATTTATTAAAAAAAAGAAAACAGACAGACAATGAGGGTACTGCCGACTGCAGACATGCTGCTGTCTGTACAAGACTGTTTAATACAGGCTGCCGCTGCCCAGCTATTAATAATTTGATCAATTTTTCATGTGTCCACGGAGACCCGGCATAGGTGGGCTGACAGCAGCCATGCGAGGATTGGGTGTTTTTGCTCTCACCATTTGCGCGGAGACCCCACAGAGATTGCATGGACAACTGCTGACTAATGGTGCCAGAAAGAGAGGCGCTGAGCAGCAGACAGCACATACGCACTATGATGATTGAAAGTTATATCAACTCCCAGAGCGCCAAAGGGACTCTTAATAATGTTACTGTAGCTGGTATGTTGTTTAGGCCCCCTAACCAATACTCAGTTTAATGACAATTGCAGCTTAATGACAGGAGCTGGGACTGTGCTGCAGCTAATTGACCCCCTGCACCATTACAAGCTCTGATCCAACAATGGGAAAATGGATGCAGCTCCCTTGCAATCTGAATGACACATTCATTTCTGCATAGTCATGTGACTTATCTGGCTTCCAAAGTGTAATCGCCAGTTAACCCCCTCCCTTCCAGATCCTGCTAAGTGTTACATGATAGCAGTTGATTTAATCAAACCACTTGTACTGTCATTAATATAGATTATATACCTCTAGCACCCTTACTGGTCACAAAGCATTATCCCTGCTTCAAGAGCCAGGTTGTTTTTTTGTTTTTAAAGGGCAACTAAAGTCTAAAATAGAATAAGGTTAGAAATGTTGTATTTTGTATACTAAATATAAACATGAACTTACTGCACCAGAAGCCTAAGTAAACAAATGATTTAAGCTTTCAAAGTTGGCCACAGGGGACGGACATATTGTAACTTTGTTAAACATCTTTGCAAGACCAAGATTGTGCACATTCTCGGTGTGGTCTGGGCTTCAGTTGGGAGGTTAAGCTTAGGGATTGCAATAAATGATCAAAACAGAACAAGTCAAATAATATCTACCATAGAAGCTGATACAACAATACTGATTATTAATCAGAATATACAGACTGCACGGAATCTGTGGAAACTAAACTCAACACAGTGGCCGTCTGCTCTACAGGGAAACAAACAAATCTGCTGGAGTCCTCGGAAGTAAGGGAGCTCCCCCTGCCATTTGAAATTATGATTGCTTGCTTGCAGATCAGTCAGGGACCATCTGAAGTTTCCTATCCAAGCTGTCAGAGCAATTAAAACTAAGGTTTTAATAATATTTTTTATAATAAACCTGACCTGCATACAGTCAGGTTTATTATAAAAACAGCAGACATTTTTTTTATTAAAGAAACTAAAATGTTTTTGTTTTCCTTTACATCCCCTTTAAGAGGGAACATTATAACATATGGAACAAGTTCAGATATATACACACACACACACACACACACACAAAATACAAACATGAGTATGCAATGCCTTCTAACCACACAGCACTTTATTGTAACTATGTGCTATACTGTGCAGTTGATCAGCTGATCAGATACATCCCAATCACTGTACAGTAGTATAACCCCACCTTAATGGATGCCAAAGGCCTAGAAAGGCCCATCTGCCACTGTCTCATTATTTAGGATCCACCAGCATCCCCCCCCCCCCCCCCCCCCCCCCCCCCCGTCGCATTCTGTCAGCTTGGTCGTTACTTATCATTGTCACCAAGAGATTCGGGGTCGCCACAGTGTCAGCAAAGATGACAACAAATTCTCCAAGGGATTCAGGTACTACCAGGGCACAATGGTGTCGCTCATGTATTATTCCTGAGAATTTCCCACAAGCCCGGCTCCCCTAAGCCTAGTAGCAGTGTTTTTGCCATTTATATATAATATACTTGCAGTGGGAGGCCCCCAATAAAGCAGATTTGCATTACAGACTTCTCCAGCATTGACAGATTCCATAGCACACAAAGTTGTGGCTACAGTAGGTAGGTCACCAGATCACATGATCGGGCAACCCTGCAGGATTGTATTGATTATGGGGTCTAGTAGTACAAGGCAGTGTCTCTCTGGTGTTCTTATGATGGCAGATTAACACCAGCTCCTTGACCCCTGCATTGGAGCATTACATTCCAACAAGCACCTCACCTTCTCCCACCTTCAGTTATGCACAGTCATCACTTTGCAACTAGGTGATTCCACAGGCCTCACAGCAGCCACATGTCGTGCCACCCTACTCACTCGTGTCACCATTCTGATCAGTTCAATGTGACATGTCCCAGCCACAAATAGGGATGGGGGGTAACTGCACTGGGGCTGTCACTATACAAGAAATAAGTAAGACACTGTAGTGCTGGGCCCTGAGAGACAGTAATGTGCTGTAGTGCTTGGGGCCCCTCAATGTTATCTATATCAAGGGGGCCCCAACGTTTATTAATTATTTGTGGCCAAAAACACTTGACTCTTCTCTGTTTATCCAGTGGCCAATTTGTCCTTTACCATCAGGGATTTGTCCTGTCACTGGGATAGAATTGGCAAAACTGTGAAGTGTAAACCAACAGGGAGCAGAGAAATGCTAAACTGTTAATGTAACATCTATTCCTTATGCTCAACCCCAGGCCAACTGTGCACTAAAACATCAGCTGCCTGGAACGGTGGTTTTGGGCCTAATGTCAGCTAACACAATTGGTTTTGGGCATTTTTGGGAGTCAAGAGATCATAGGACCCTAGGCATTACAGGAAGGCTAGGCCCCAGATCTGGAGGATTGGTCATTGGGTTACTGCAAGCTGTTGTTAAACAACATAGAGTCCTAAGATAAACGTCTAAGAATGGCTCCAGTGGGGATGGTGGGAGTTGTGGTATAACTACCAGTCAATACTATCTAGCGTAAGCCAAGCTATATATCTAGGCATGGCTCCAGGGGGTGCTACGAGTTGCAGTCCAACATCATGATTATCCCAGTCACACACACTGGGGCCAATTACCGTGTTTTCCCTGACGTCCTGCATGATGCCCTCTGGGTACCACTGCACCCGAACATAGCCCCTCTTCAGTGGGCCGAACCTGCTGACCGGCGGCTCAGAGCCTGGGCTCCCTGTTCCCGCAGTTCCACCAGCTGCTTTCTTCCGACCCCCAGTATCGCTCTCATCCTCTCCCGGCAGCACATCCTCCTCTTCCTCAGAGTCCGAGTCCTCTCCGTGGATGAGGCGCACCAGGCCGAAGCGGGTGTGGCTCCGGTAGCAGCCAGATACCAAATCGTGAGAGAAAAGGAGACGCTGGGAGCCGTCGCCAGCCGGGGCCCCTGGGGAGGCGGAGGATGGAGCTGTGTCCGAGGAGTCCGCCATTGTTGTCCGGAAGGGAAGAGAGAGGAGCTGCTGCCGGCCTGGGCGGTTACCAAGGAGAGCGCGACGTAAAGGCCACACTGACGTCAGCACGCCTAGCGTGGTAACTAGGAGAAAGGATGCTGTTGCTAGGGGAACGCCTGGGTCTCCGTTGCTAAGGTTGCTGCGTAGCACTAGTCTAGTGCCTGACCTTAGTCTCATTTATTGTGTTTTTGGGGCTCTAGAAACGTCCCTATATCACTCCTTGTTTTTCTGTATAGACCTGTTTGTGAATAACACATGCATTAGACTAAGGCCCAGGGCCACCAGAACTACAGGGTGCAAAGGTACAAAATGTTACAGCATTGTTGTACTGTGAAACATCTTGTATTTGGTTCCCTAATCCCATTCCAAATCACTTTTAGCACTCAGGTGAACTTGGTCCCACTGCTTTCTCAGGAGATACCCAACTGTTTCATCATATCATTATAACCTGTCCCCAGGACTGGACTGAGATTCAAAATAGGCCCTGCCATTCCTACTACACAGAGGCTCAAGCAGCCCCACCAGCACACTTAAAGGGCACCTGTTGGGGCAAAATTGTACCCCCAACCAAAGGTGCGGGCTGATAGATCCTGCATTCCGGTTGGGGGTTTCACTATATATATATTTTTTTAAAATGCCCCTCGCCAACGCTAGCGGTCTCGCTCCGGGAGGGAGCGAGCAGCCGTCTCCCCACAAGCGCGCGTCTTACTGATGTCACGCGCATGCGCAGAATTAAAAGGGGACAGAATTTGACCGCTTTTTCATTCTGCGCATGCGCGTGACGTCAGTAAGACGCGCTCTTGTGGGGAGACGGCTGCTCGATCCAGGGAGCTCCCTCCCGGAGCGAGACCACTAGCGCTGGCGAGGGGCATTTAAAAAAAAAAAAAAATAATGAAACCCCCAACCGGAATGCGGGCTCTATCAGCCCGCACCTTTGGTTGGGGGTACAATTTTGCCCCAACAGGTGCCCTTTAATGGTGACTTTCTATGGCAACTTACAGCAGCCCCTCTGGCATTTGCCAGAACCCACAGATTGCCAGTCCAGGCCTGCCTGTCCCCCAGCCACGCATGATGGGAAATTATTGATGGCACAAGCTTTTTCCAAGACGACACATTTCAGAGACCACTGACCCCATTTCCAAAGCTTTGTGTTCAGAGACAAGCCCATAAAACACACAATTCTTTCTCCCATTCCTGGCCTATTGGGAGTTAAGCAGCATTTGAGCTTTACTGGAGGTGCCACATGAATTTATTGATGATTTTTTTTATAAAGCTGGCATCCCCTGCCTCATCCATAATTAGGTTGGTATAACAATAGGTATAAAGATGTAAATGTAAAGCTTTACACTCATTTATTTCTCCACTTACTTTTGCACCCAAGAGAGGTTCAGAACACGGAACCATGGGACTCTGAATGTCCCAGTTCACATGGTGCCAAGCTTATTATGTTTTCTAGGGAATATTACAAAGTGATGCCGGTTTAGAAGCATGGTATAAATGCCTTGCTTTGTTAATGTCTCTGTATTCTGAAAGCCTGGAGCGGTGCCTGGTATGGCTGCTATTACTCCTTTCATTCAAATGTTTAATGGAACTTTAATGGACACTATCATATGATATTCTTCTCCCTCCTATAATCCACACAGACTTAATTATTACTGTTTAGTTATGACAATAACTGCCTTTGCAGGGTGCAGCGGAGTGAACAACAGAAACATCCAGTCTTTCAGATAACTCTATGCAAGTTTATTTATTTCTCCCGAAGCCCACAATCTGTCACAAAGTTAACACAATGAGGTGGACAATGGCATTGAAGCAGTCATATGTATTTGTTTAACCCATATGCCGCTGGAGATGAAGGCCATTGCAAATGTTGGATGGCAGTAAATCCCAGCACACACAGCATAAAATCTACTAACACTTTTAATGGGCTAACAGATGGCAAAATAGAAACAAGCTATAATTATAAATGAAGTGTACCACCAGCCCCCAAAACTGGACTCTCCTAAACCACCTACCTCAGAATCATCCTCTCCAGGTTCTGAAAGCCAGTCATACATAAGAGAATAAAAGTCCATCATCATGGAATTGGGATCCTGGAGAGAAAAAACAAATATACATGAGAAAGAGCTCTCTGTTATTACACTGTATTCTGTGATTTGCAAAGATAGTTAGCCAGTTCAAAACCATCGCTGCACCAGTGGAGCTTACAATCCATCACATTTAAGCACAACACACACTAAGGTCAATTTAATCAAGTGTCAGTTAAACTGCCTGTATGTGTCTGGATTCTGAGAAGAAACCCACAAAGATATGGGACAGACATATCTGCTGAATTTTTAGAAGTCAGTCATTTTTAGCATCTAAGCCAGTCTCCATCTCAGTGTCCTACAGTAGCAGCCCAATCTCCTGCTCCACATACTTCGCATCCAGTATATATCAATACAATGAGGCCATTTGTGAGGGTTCCTTCAAGGGGTAAAGAGTAAGTTCAGCTTCATGTGCAGTAGACATGAGTAAATAAATTAAATAACACCTATTACTTTTATTATTATTGTTACATACCATCATGGTGCTGGCTGGTAGGTTTACCAAGTGTGGCAACATGGTGCTGCCCATCCTGGGAGCCAATCAGTAGGCAGGGCAAGTAACTGACAACAACTGAACGATTATAAAAATTATGTAAATTGAATAATGTATTTTTGGTTGACATGGCATTCAATTTTAAAGGAAAAAACTAATTGAAATATTCTACATTCATTAAAGGGCTACAGCTCCTTAATTCTTTTTTTCCTTTGTCTCTATCCAATAAAAGTCTTTAGAGGTAAATGTATAGATATTTGTTTTGTTTTCCTTTGTTTCTTTAAAGGAGAAGGAAAGGCTAGGAGCACTTGGGGGTGTCAAATGTTAGGCACCCCCAAGTGATTGTATCGACTTACCTGTAACCCCGGGCCAGTGCTCCTATCAGCAGAAAATTGCACCAGCCAGGGTTTTCACCAGTTTTAATTCTTCAAATTTCCCAGGGGAAATTGCATGTGCAGTACAACAAAATAGCCGGTTTTATGCTCTACTGCACATGTGCGAAGGAGGAAGAAGGAAGTAGAACGCTCCGTGGTGCTCACTTGTAAAAACCCCCAGGCCGGTGCAATTTTCTGCCGATAGGAGCACTGGCCCGGGGTTACAGGAAAGTCGATACAATGACTTGTAAATAATATCCTTATAAATGGTGACTAGTGATGTCATCAGTTATAAACAGTGAGTAGTGATGTCATTTTTATCACATGACTCGCTAAAACCTGTGTATTATAATTAATAAAGTACCACTTGTTGGAAAATATGAGGATATTAGAAGTATCCTCAGAGTTCCATGATCTGTATGAAAGCACTGGGCATTTGGCCTTGTGCTTTTATATGTAACGAAAAATCCAGAAGTACACCAATATTGTCTTAGTGAAGTCTGTGATTTATTAAGCCAATGTATATCCAAAAAAGGCAATGTTTCGGACCCCACTGGGCCCTTTATCAAGCCTTTTATATGGTCATGGAACTCCTCTGTGACTTATAATATCCTTATTTTTTTACAATAGTGGGTACTTTATTCAGTATATATTTTAATTATATATAATATATATATCTGGACAAAGCCAAAAGGAAGGATTGCTCTGCAATCCAGAGGTGAGAGCTCAGTGACAGATACTATAAAACTAAGGCAACATAGGTGTCCCCTGTACTAATCACAATTCAGCAGGAACAGCCCCCTAATTGTTCACAGCCTGTACAGAGAGACCTCCTAAAACCATGGCAGCATAGGTATGCCCCTGTACCAAGTACAATTCAGCAGGAACAGTGACCTAAGTTTTCTCATAAATTGCAAAAAGAGACACCATAAAACTATTGCAGATAAATATTGCCTTACCCAATTCAAATGGTAGGCTTTAATATCTTATTTCACAGCTTCCTATGGTTTTATGCCCATGAGTTGGATTTCTTATTTGCCATGAAGTAATTCAGCGGGATTGGATTTATTAATGATGTAACCCTTTCTTGGCTATAATTAACCAAACCAAACTAGCATGGGTACTGCAATAGTGTGTAATAACAGGTGTTGGACGCCAGGGGTTCTTTGTGCAAACAAGTA
>CM044447.1:41717037-41750851 GCA_024363595.1 Xenopus borealis
GAAAGTCCTATGTATGCACAGTGCCACCTGCAGGCCATTTGTATAAACACCACAATTTACCATAATCATATGTTGTGGTTTGGAAGCCAATGTTATTGACAGAACACCCCCAGAAGTGATTCTGTGGACACACAATTTGCATTTTTGGCACATTTGGTCCCTGCGCTGCACTTTTCTGAATTCCATCTGGCATCAAAGTTCCAAAATGGAGCACAGGAAATGGAGTGTGCCCATGAATACAGTGCTACCTGCATTTGGCAGTGGTATGTTCATGAGGGGCAAATCAGGGCCAAATCAGATCCCCAACCCTCGCCAAATGCAATAATCTGGAGAAACTCTAACTTGACAAACTTTATGCGAATACCTGACTTTCATTACTGTCCCAAATTGGGTATCCGTCACTTGACTGACCTATTACTGGAAGGTACCTTTCCCTCCCTAACCCAACTAAGAATATAGGTAAACCAGCTGAACATACAACTTTTTCAGTATCTACAACTACTTCATGCATTCACTTCTCAGTTTGGTTCCCTAACACCTAATACAGTGACCTTATCCCACGAAAGTAGATTGTGGGATCCAGACCCAAGCAAGCTAGTTTCAGTATTATATAAGTCCCTGATTCCGAGTCTGGGGAAACCCTTTGAGAGGGTACGGAGCAAATGGGGCGTAGATATGCCCCACTTGAGTGATGTGGGCAGAGGCAACTGAGGGACTCTATGACTACCTAATCTCCACCAAAGATAAGATGGTACAATACAGAATAATTCACAGGACATTTATCACACCACTGAGGCTCAAAGTAATTGGTGGGAATCCTGCTGCAACATGTGAAAAATGTAAGTCCCCAGACTCAGGGTTCTTTCACTTGCTATGGACATGCCCACTGGTACACAAAAATTGGGCAGAAGTAGTATAATACATTAATGAACAGCTCCTATTACCTGGCATCCTTGCCCCGGAGGTATGCTTACTGGGAGTATTAGAGGACACGGTCCCACTAAATAAAACCCGTACTCTGCTAAAAATGTTATATTTTTATGCCAAAAAGCATGTGGCAATGAGATGGATGAACCCCCTTTCCCCCACAGGGTCAGGTTAGTAAACAATATCCTACCAAATTATCAAACTAACTTATCTGGCCAGACGGTGCCCCCAAAAGTTTGAGAAAATCTGGGAGCCCTGGCTTGATGTCAACCCAGAGGTAGCCGCTAAGAATATTTGGGAAAGAAATTTTGGTATCAATCCCCCAATAAAACCAAGTGCCCTCTAAGTTTCCTTCCGCCGACGTGTGTCATGACTTATATTTCCACCGTGAGTAACTCACTATTACTTGATACCCATGTCATCTTATTTGTATGGTCATAGCAATGCAAGTTTATGTATGTGTTGAGAAAATGTTAAATAAAAGCCTTTTGAAAACAATTAGGAGGATTTGGCAAATAAGTTCACCACACTACGTGAAGCAGATCATTATATCTCTCTTTTTCTTTTGCCAGTCAGCTTCATTAGCCCTCTGAGAGAAGAGAGCCCCCCGTTTGTCTGCAGGGGGACATCCAAACTTTACTTACACTACTAGCAATATAGGAATAGGAACTATTGAGAAAATGAAAATGTAACTAGCTTCAGCATACTGAAATAAGAAACCTTCTAAATACAGTCAATTCAAAATTCTGCACCGTTTCTGAAATAATCAAGTTTATATTCACTATTCCTCTCAGTATCTGTTTCTCATCATTCTGTTTTCATTCAGGATTTGGGTGTCACATTCATTGACAGTTAGATCCAATACATCTTATAGGGGGGCCCTTTTGCATAAAAGACATATTAGAGCTCACGCTATTAAAATCACTGTGTCTCTCTACATGCAGAATTTGTGCAAAAGGCAGTTATTTTGTTAGATTTTGTTTGTACTGGAATCAGTTATTTGAGTAAGCTCCAATACATCTGCTAGGAAAGGGAGCCCCCCATAAGATATATTGGATCATTCATCTGACACCCAACTGCTGCATGAAGACAGAATGAAGAGAAACAGATGCTGAGTGAGGAATAGTTAAGATACACTTGATTATTTCAGAAACAATGCCAATTTTTTTAAAAGGGTTGTATTTAGAAAGTTTTTGACCTCAGTATGAGGAAGCTTATATTAAAGGAACAGTAACACCAAAATATGTAAGGGTTTTAAAGTAATGAAAATATCATGTAGTGTTGCCCTGCACTGGTAAAACTGACATGTTTGCTTCAGAAACACTTCTATAGTTCATATAAACAAGCTGCTGTAGAGCAATGGCGGAAATTGAAAAACGGCTATATGGCACAGGTTAACTAATGGATAACAGATAACATTATGTTCTACAGAGCTTATCTGCTATCTGCTGTGTAACTTTAGCTTTTTCTCCTTTGAATGGCTGCCCCCCCATTGCTACACAGCAGTTTATTTATATAAACAATAGTAGTGTTTCTGAAGCAAACACAGCAGTTTTACCATTGCAGGGCAACACTGCATTATATTGTCATTACTTTAAAACACTTTTATTTTTTGATGTTACTGTTCCTTTAAATTGTAATTTTCGTGACAGTTCCCCTTTAAGAACATGATATCTGCCCTCAGAATATAAATGTATAGCAGTCTTTGTCATGAGTCCAAGGGATTCCTCTGCACCGCTGTTTCAGGCTATGTTTACTGGGCCCATTCATCACTACAGTTTTCGGGGAGCAGTTTGGGACAAAGCTTTTACCTACTGTTTCCAGCAACATAGTTAAAGGTGGCCATACACAGAGATCCGCTCGTTTGGTGATGTCGCCAAACGAGCGGATCTCTCCCCTATATGCCCACCTTAAGGTGGCCGATATCAGGCTGATCCGATTGTGGGCCCTAGGGCCCAACGATCGGATCATAGCGGAGGCCATACGGGCAGTCGGATTGCGGGACCGCATCAACAAACAAATGCGGCCGCGATCCGACGGGATTTTTAGTTCCGCCTGATCGACATCTGCCCAACTTTCGGGCAGATATCGATTGGGAAAGCCCGTCGGATGGCCGCATACAGGGGCCGATAAGCTGCCGATTTGGTCTGTCGGCAGCTTTTATAGGCCGTGTATGGCCACCTTTAATCTGAGGACCCATTGGCTGTCAATCACCAGTGATGTCACAGACTGGAATTTGGAGAGCTTGTAAGATATACTTTAAGAGAGGCCATGGTAATAATATCCTTTTAAGGCAACCTGCCTGCAGTATATAAATGTACCAGAGACTCCATAATTAACCTGCCAGTCCTCCCAGTTTCTTGCAGCATCACTGGAGCAATGCAGATGCATCCTATAGCTCCAGCATGGAACAACCTTCCAGCAGAGATGGCATCACCTAATCCAATAAGGGAACTGTAAACTGACTAAGCTTAAGGTTTTGCGGAATATTAGGTAGATGAGGTATTAGATGAGTGCCGACACTGAAGGAATAACTAACCTGATGTGCTAAACTACAATACCCAGAATCCTTGGCCATAATGCTTTGGGGGCACGTTTGGGCTTGATCTTGTTATTTTGTACATGTATCCTTGTATTAAGACCAGTGGTTTGTCTGCACTAAGAGTAAAGGACAGGGAGTATAGGCTGTTGTTGGATTCTGGGAGTCGTAGTTGAGCTACAACAAAGTGTAGGGTGGGGTTGGACAGAGAACATGTACAGGTTACATGAAGGGATTACACAGTGAATGGGAGATTGAACTCTTGTTGCTTCTCTGTCCCTAAACCCTTTATAAGGGAGTCACGTGAGCGGCAACTTAATTTAGAGGATGTCTTAAGCAGGGATCTCAGGCAATCCTAGGACAGAGTGCAGACCCAGGCAAAATCCACTCTCCTGCAGCCTCTCGCTGGTCCCACTTGGCAGCTCTGCGCTCAACGCCACTGCTGAAATTAAGGTAAGTTCCATTTTTCTCATATGTTTGGGAGGGGGCTGTTCTCTTTCAATTGCCAACTCCCATGCACTTCCATCTCCTCAGAGGAGAACCACTCTGCTAGCAGGTATGTAATAAGGTCAAAAAAACAGACTTCTACCAACTAAAATTGAACAGTGCCTTTAAAGGGGAACTTCACCCCCCAAATTTTTTTTTTTGCATAATGACTAAAAATGTAATTCTGAGCAACGTCCCAATAAAAATGATTCATAATGGCTTTGAGACTAAAAACATCCTTTGTTTATCCTCCAACTCTGTTTTTGACTCTTGAAAGTAACATTGCTTTTAATCCTGGTGCGTGCTTCAGTTGGCTTCAGCTACAGTGTCTCCAGAGTCAGAACTTGAAGTGCAGCGAATATAAAACGGCAAGACAGACGCTGCTTTTCATGGCAATAACATTTAAAAAGAACTTTAAAACCAGTGAATGGGTGTAATAAATGTATATTGGGAAGGTGCTCCATATTACATTCACTTTCATTAGGAGTTGCCCTAATTACAGATCATGGGGATTTCATGTAATAAGTTGAAATTGGGAGTATGTTACAGTATCTTACAATGGACTAGTTACATATATAAAGCACTGACCCGGTGCTAAGAACAAAGGCAGGTAATATATCCAGTACACAGGGACAACAAATATATTACTATCTATCAATACATATTGTCTTGTTATGGGGGGGGGTAAATAAGGTTTGTAGTTTGTGTGCAGATAAAGAGCTTAGCTAATGGGACCTATAAATAACAATTCTATATGTCCCAACCCCACGTACACAGGGATCTACGCCATGACTATGAAACCCAATGGAATGAAGGAAAGGGATGTTATGTGGTCTGATGCGCAGTTATTCCATAGGCACAGCATCTGCATCAGGTCAGGGATAAGGCAGGGTGATAAAAACATTGTTCTTTGCAATCTGGATAATCTCTCAATGGGATGATGACAAATCAGCTACTCATTGCGCACCAATTCATCACAAACACTTTTTTGAATTAAAAAAAAGACCATTTAAAGGGGAAGAATGACCTCTATTATTTCACTTCTTAGAAATATATATTCAATTTCTGAAAGCCCAACTGATGGCACCTCCTGTACAGGTTCAGCGCAGTATTTCACGGGATACTTTAAAGGACCAGTAACATCAAAAAATTTAATTGTTTTAAAGTAATAAAAATATAATGCAGTATTTCCCTGCACTGGTAAAACTGCAGTGGTTGCTTCAGAAGCACTATTATTGTTTATATAAATAGGCTGCTGTTTAGCAATGGGGGGGCAGCCATTCAAAGGAGAAAAGGCTCAAGTTACACAGCAGATAGCAGATAAGCTCTGTAGAACATAATGCTATCTGTTATCCATTACTTATCCTGTACCATATAGCGGTTTTTCAATTTCCGCCATTGCTACACAGCAGCTTGTTTATATGAACTATAGTAGTGTTTCTGAAGCAAACAGATCAGTTTTAACAGCGCAGGGCAACACTACATGATATTTTCTTTACTTTAAAACACTTTCATTTTTTGGTGTTACTGTTCCTTTAAGGGATCTGAGAGAAATTCCACTGCCACTAAATAGAACGCTGGTAGCTCCTGCTTCACAGTAATTAGAGAGAAGATAGTGCCACGTCTATGTTAAATTCAGTACTACCCAGAATTCCTTATCACTATAGCCAGATAGATTCTTTTTTTTTGGTCTTAATTAACATGGTCCTAGAACATCAAGAGGGAGTTTTCAAACCCACCCATTTAGGAAGCCTCCCACTCCCATTAAGTGTGTCAGCTGATACACAGAGATTCCTATTACACTGCATTCAGCCCTAAGTGCCCACTTACCAACCTCTCCTTGGCAATTAACACCTGGCAATTATATTCCGATCTGACGTACATGCGCCCGGCTCAGCAATTACAACTGCATCGGCTTTAATATTTGCTCTGTGCACTCGCGTCGCTCTTCTCTTGCAGTTGCCCTTTTAACCCGATAGAATGCTACAGCAAATTTACATCAGAAAAGAAAATTCAGAAACGAAAATGTTTATGGAACTGTAACATAAAAAGGCAATTTCTGTATAAACAATATTTTTGAAGTACTGTAAATTCTTAATTCAAATTTATACTCAATAGTTCATTTAAATGTTACGGATCTTTAACTAGAGATGTATGGGGTAGTTTAAAGTGTTGGCCTGATATGTCATTTAGTGACACACGGGCAGATTCAGTCCCTGGTGACTAATCGCCTGTTCTTCTGGGCGACAGCACAGGTCGACCCTTCATTATACAGGAAGGTAAGACATGCAAAGGCAGTTTGGAGAGATTGACGCCTAGATGAACAGTCGATTCGTCGCCAGGCGACTAAATCTCCCCGAATCTGCCCATTGTAGCAGGGGCAGTTATAAATGCCTCCTATTGTATGCTTGTTTGTGTGTTTCCTATTAGCTGGCATCAAATAGGGGGCTTAGCTACAAGCTACAAGGTTGCAATTAAATCAGGGGTCTCAGGAGCCCCCTTTACTTAACTGAAAATCCCACCAACAGGGGATAAGGGATAGAGGGAAATTACAGTAGAACCAGGATGTCAATGGGGCAAGAAGAAGGAGCCCTGCACCACTTTATATTCCTGGACCTGTTGGTGTTCAGTTGCCCCATATTTTTGCGGAGGCCCTTCAGCACCTGTTTTTTTTCAGCATAATGGAAAATTTGCATTCATGATATCTGAGAGCAATTAAATCTCTCCATCCCTTAATTATAGGGGGGAAATGGGCATGCATATTCATTTAGATGAGTGTCTGTACATGAATCCATCACTGTGCGTCACCGTGCCAGGCTTTATAAAGAGAGAGGGTGACAAATTCTTACTTGCCTCCACCAGATATCCAGGTTGGTACAGGTCACACTGCCAGAACAACATCCCGCCATGTCTGTGCTAAACGCAATACCTTTCATGAGGCCCATCCACTTGCGTTCCCCACGCCAGCAGAGACGCCACACATTGCCCGCCAGTGAATTCCGCTGCCTGTCTCCAGAGGATGCTGTCAGTGTTTTTGAGATAGAAAGAGAAGGTAAGATTTCTGTGTCTTGAAGAAAGGGTTTCTGTCCTGGGGTTCCATAATCAGAGGTGATCCCTAGGGTGGGAAACGTTTCATTTTCACAGAAAGAGCTCGACTTTGACTCTCTCTGTTCCTGGAAAGTCTGTGAAGGTTAGTTTTCAAAAACTAACCTTCACAGAAGTATTTCAATAATCTTTTAGAAAAAAATCTTAGAAGTATACACTTGCTTTCTCTGTATAACCTGTAGTTCTTGAATAGGATTACCTGGTTATAATCATTAAGCCTGTCATATACACGTTCAGCTCCCAGATTGCAAAAGTTGGCAGCTTTGATACAACACAAATTGTATTTGATAATTGCCAGTAAGGAGCAATTGGCTTAATTTATGAAGAAACTGCCCAATTGCATCTCCTGTCCCTGGTGATGGCTGAACAAACTCACACATTCTAAATTCTGCCAGCTGAACTTACCTCTGCTTGTTGCAACTCACTCTCCATGTGATCTATTCTCATTCAGCCTTCATTTCGGTCTCTGGAGAATGCCCCCTCCATCTGGATGAGGTTCGACAATTTCTGACCTTGTGCCCGGAGCTGTCGCTGGGATGGTTTGAGGAAGGAAGGCTGGTGGCATTTATCATTGGGTCGATGTGGAATCAGGACAGACTGAGCCAGGTAAGGAACTTGGGAAGGCCTATGAGAAACTCACAAAATTCTGATCCTGGGGAGGAAGGGGAATGTTTAATAAAGGTCAGTCTGAATTGCTCCCCCCTTGTCCTGTATTGTCTTTTAGCAAGACAGTTGCACATGGATGTGGCATCTTGCCCCTTTATAATGAAATGCACATCCTGTAGGGCCAATTAGCAGTTAACCCAACATCATACATGTTCATCTCTAAACCCAAATGAAGTAGGGGCTCCAGCTGCTGAATAGGTCTAATAGTGCCCCAAACAGTGGTGCAAACAAACACTCTATACCCCCATTTGATTATGGACCCTGGTTGGGAGAACAGAAACCTCTTACCTCTCTTTATTCACAGGACGCACTTACTTTACACAAAGCAGAAGGTTCCTCCGTCCATATCCACGTCCTGGCTGTGCACCGTACATTCCGCCAGCAAGGCAAGGGCTCCATCCTCCTGTGGCGCTACCTCCAGTACCTGCGCTGCCTGCCTGTTGCTCGACGGGCCGTTCTCATGTGTGAAGACTTCCTGGTCCCCTTCTATTCCAAGTGTGGATTCAAGGCTGTTGGACCCTGTGACATCACAGTGGGACCCCTGACCTTTATCGAGATGCAGTGCCCAGTTCAAGGTCATGCCTTCATGCGCCGAAACAGTGGCTGCTAGCCCCCCTCCACCTCCGACCCTATGTCCAGATACCCCTGTGCAGCTGGAGGGGTCAGTAATGTGCTGCAGAGCAGTGTCTTACTGGCCCAACTGGTGGCAGAGGGGCACGAGGTACAGCAACAGGGGCATCTGAAGGACACTCTTCAGCATTACAGGCTGGAAAGGGTTAATAACCTGCAGTGCATGTTCATACCAAATTGCTTCTTGTAGCCCCTGTTTGCGCCCCATTCATTCACCAACTCATCTGCTACTGCCCCCTTTTGGCAGACACGATGTAAGACCATTGTATAAATCAGCCCCCCCATAACCACCGGTCACTGTACAAAATCCACTCGTATATGTATCTCAATAAATATGCTTTTGTAATAGAACTGCCTGCCCAGTTCCTTACTTGTTGCTCATATGGGTGCTTAGTGCTGCACAGGGTGCAATGGGACACAGGGCAGGATGGTATGAATGGAAACATATACACAAGGTAATAGGAGAAATAACCTGCTCTGCTTCCTTATAAATGTACATTTACACATACAAATACAGACCGTAAGTTGCATTATAGATCATGTTTAGCTACTGTAACTCCCAGCATCCCAATGACAACTTTTGTTAGGTTTATGACCACCTTTTAGACATCTCAATAGCAGAGAGTCTATGACTCAGGCAGTGGGCAGGATTAAAACACTCTGATGGCAGTTTACAGGGGAGGAAGTCTAACTTAAGCAGCGGGTGGGGCTATAACATTATTATAGCAGCTTACAGGTGTAAGGGCAGGGAGTGTGCAACTTAAGATGCAAGCTAGTCTAGAAACAACCTGCCCCTTTAACGGTAAACTGCCATCAAAGAAGGGATGGATGAGAATTCCCAAGTGGCAGTCATTCAGGCAGTGGGTGGGACTAGAACACTCAGGTGCAGTGTAAAATGATTCTACAATAAAATTACAGAAGGTGTAGTTCTCAGGATGGCATTTGATGACACAGTCACAGCCCTTTGTATACAGTTAGTGAAATGGAAAGGACAAGGCACAGGATATGTACGTGGCAGCCAAATGTCTTTATTTCAAAATCTCTTCTGGCCTCCTGGATGCAACCAATTTCACATACAAAAACAACCCGCCCACAGCCATTCTCCATTGTGCAAAATAGAGTGACCATCTCCCCCTGTTACCACCTTTCCCTAGAAAAAGAGAGGCAACCATTGGGCAGCACCAAGCTTGTGCCAAAAGCCAGTCTCACTATTCAATAATAAATTATATATAAACATTTAGCAAAAAGCTCAGGATCCAAATGATCTCTGCTGCGTGTGACATATACAAAATGAGGCCTTCAAAACGCTGTAAGAGACCCAATTGCGCAGCAAAAGGGTCTCCATTTTCTTTTTTAAAAAACAGTATTATCTATGCCAAAAGATGGCAGTAACATTTAAATATTCTATTACTTTTTTTTATACATCGTAACTACAGCCCTTTATTTCACGTGTCTGTGAGATGATTTGTATTCAGTCACAATCCCTCAGTCTTGAGTTCCGTTCACTGAAATGTACCTTGAGTTCAGGGTCTCGATATGGGTTGGGTAGTCGGTTCATATGTTTAGAATTTGAATTGAAAGGATTACTCAAGTTAGAATGTATTAACCCTATTATCTACACTATGAGAAATAAAGGAGAAGTAAACCCCCCACTACTAATTTTACAAAGGGCACATTGACCCAACCCTTGCTGCCTGGTGAGGAGAATATGGCCCTGCCATGATCTAACCAGCTGCCATTTTGATAACTTCTGCAATGATGTGGAGACCAACACCTGAAGAATTTTATTGACTGTTTTTAGGGCTGCAATGCTTTTCTAAAAATTTGCAGACTGGCTTGGAGGCGAAACCTTTCCAATTGGGAGTGTGCTAAATTGTATGTTGGAACACACTTTACACCAATCACTGACCCTCAAGGAAGAGAAGGGCAGGGAGTAGAGAATGATGCAGTTTCACTCCATGTGAAACCAAGTGGTTATGTCTTTCAGAGGCCAATACTACAGAGGGGAGTGTTATTAAAAGGGCTTATTTCTCCTTTAAGGGTGGTGGCAGATGTGGCTACCGGGGGAAATTAGTCGCTTCTTTGGGTAACCAATCTTTGGACAACTTCGGAAACCGAAGTCGAAATTTACATTCTAGCCGATGGAAAGGCATTTAGGGGAGATAAGTCGCCAGAAGAAGTGCCGATTTGTCGCTGGGCAACTAATCTCCACCAGTAGCCAAGTCTGCCACCGGCCTAAGACAGGACTTTTATTCTTATTGGAGTCGGTAGTTATCCACATTCACTGGTCACATTAATCCGCTTACTATTCTCTACAACTTTAAGTAATCAGAGAGCACTTTCCCTAGATGCCTACCCCTGGTGATAGAAACAGAGCCTGGAAAGCTTGCTAGCCTTTATAGTTAAGATAAGCATTAACTGCCCTGTGTACTATATTATTGTTATATCTTTTTTTTCAAACAGGTACGCTAAAGTAGGAGGTAGAAATTAGAAAAAGAAATCAGTATTTAGTTCAATAAGGCCCTATTCTATTGGCCATGATGTTAAGAATTCCTTTGCAATTAGCACCCACAGTATTGATATTAATGTAAAAGTGCACTGTCCAACCTATGGCACTTTGGCTGTCGCTGGAATCAAACAGCAACCTTTGGCTAGAGTTGGGTTCTAAAAGGCCACATGTTGGGTACCAATGATATCTGTAGTCACAATTCTGCCCTATGGCTATTATTCCAGCTGGTACTATAAAACCTGCTCCTAACTAAATCTACCACTCAGCTCTGCCTATGTATATGGCCTAGTGCCGCCCCCACTATTTGGAACTCCAGTTAAAGTGAGTTTACCCCACTAAGGGCAACTGGACATGACCAGAGGTTTTATTTATAACAACAGAAAAGGGCAATGAATGAATAATGCTGATGGTGTGTTGATTCTACGCATAGGTTTACGTAGATTTGTAACCTCTGAGTTCTATGCATAATGTGGCTCAGTGTAGGCAGGTAGCATGTTTAGATTCTAGTGTTTAGATCAGAGATACTTTGTAAACATAGGTGCTAACTTACCCCTTTTGTAACCCATTTCTGCAGAGGGGCATTGTGCCAATGGGCTGGCTGAGGTGGAAGAGAGGCATTGAGTAGATGTACAATATATTCTTACTATCCTCTCCAGTGAAATGTAGTCTCACTCTAACTCTCCCAGAGGTCCACATCAGCACAGAGGGTTCTCTCCAGGTCAGAGGTTATTCCTGAGTGTCACAGTATAGGGAGACACCTTACAAAAGATATGTCCCCCACAAAAAAATGTTTTGTTTTTTTTCTCTTGGTTCACATCGGTCCAGGCAGATGGAGAGAGACATTAAATCAGATCTCTCCGGTATCTGCTGGTGCCCACAATGGCCCAACATGGTATATCCTATTAACCCTTTAAGCTAGGGTTGGTAACTCAGGTGCAGCTGATCTTTGTAGGATGTTTCTTCAATCCCTTGAGGGAAGTAAGAGGAGCTCAGTGGAGTACTTGATCTATATCATACTTCTCACAGAACTTGTTGGTGAAAGGTATGCAGGTAAGGTACTCAATCCAGGCCCAGTTAATAGGATAGACATAGAGCCAGATAACCAGAGAGGCAAAGAGTCCAAAGAAGACCAGCAGGGAAATGATGATCATAGCACGCTTTCTATACTTATCCGCTGTGCCAAAGGTGATGTACGGGAGGAAAGAGAAGGAGAGGAGCAGCCCACTGAGAAAACCAAAGATATGGGCAATGTTGTCTATCCAGGGGAGGAGTCCAAATAGGAACAGAAAGAGGACGATACCCACAAGCTTGAGGAAGGCCTTCCAAGGCTTGGCCAGGATCTGCCAGCTCTGAAACAACTCCACGAACAAGCAAGCCAGGAGGCCAAACTGCGAACCTGCTGGTCCAACCTGGAAGAACAGAGGGAAGGGTCAGACAGGCATACAAACACAGGTCTTTAAGGAATTGAAACATTTAGCATTTTAAGTGGAAAAAAACAAACTTCCAGAACTACACATAGTAGTTTAGCTAAATCATACAGTCAGTAACTTTATAACAACAGTTTGACCTTATAAACAGTATAAGACAGGGATGTCCAAAGTTAGGCCCAGGGGCCAAATGTGTCCCGTTTTCAAATTTACACTGGCCCTCAGCCTCCATAGTGAAATTAATAATAATGCGGCCGGCCAGTACAGTGCAATAAGGAATGGCGTAGCAATAATATTTGTGCACATTATTGAAATGATCTGCCACTTGTTCTATACTGCTGCCTGTGTGCTTAAGCTGTTCGCAATAGACACACACTGGCACATAGTGATACGCCACTTCACATACTTCTTTAGGGATGAAGGTGTCAACAGATGTACTGTTGTGCCAGTACATGAACTAAAAAAGTATGCGAGAGCGGTGCATCCCTACATGCCAGTACGTGTCTACTGCTAACAGCTTCAGCACACAGGCAGCAGTATAGACCAAGTGGAAAATCATTTTACTAATGTGCCTACATATTACTGCTACAGATACACAATTCCTTGTTTACATGACTTAAATGATGTTAATGGTTCAAAGAATGTTAGCCTGAATGGTCGGCCCCCACACATTTTCACCTCACCAAATTTGGCCCTTGTTCAAAAAGTTTGGACATACGCTCGTATAAGAGCAACATTAGGGTAAACATTATTATTTTAGGGGGAAGAGTAAAATTAGTACCACTACTACACTGGCTATACGCTATTTGCTAGATGTCTACTATAGAGAAAGAAGGGTAAGGAGAACTTCTGGCCCATACCTGTATACCACCCAGGGATTCTTAACAGCAGGGATTCTTAACATATAGGTCAGGGGCATTTATGGTAGGGCTGTAGGACCTAATTCAATAAAGTGACATTTCTACCAATAACAGAAAACAGTGACTAATACAATGTTTTACTTTTGTTACATGCAGCTAAAAAATGTCTGAATTATAGGGTGAGATTTCATATACTGAAGTGAAGCAAATTTGAACTCAAACTGGTCATCAGAATACTGAAACACTGCCCCAGTCCCAAATTCCAGCTGAAGTGTCTAAGGGAGCAATATAACACAAGTTGGAGAGAATGTCACAAGTCCTGAGTTAGTGCAGGCTGAACACAGAATACCCTAAAAGTTATAGATCTAATGCCAGAGAGATGATAATTCACAAATAGTGGACATAAACATGGCACAATTCCAGGAATGTTGTCACCTGGGTGATTAGCAGTTCTGCTGTCAGATGAGAAAATTCTAAATCCATTTCCCTATTGATTTCAGTGGCAAATGATTGGACTACTGAGAGTAAACTTGAAGACAACTGCCTTTGAAATCAAAGGGTAGCAATTACAAATGTTTTTACGCCCTCCAGTGCCATTATTATTATTCTTCACCCAAGCAACAAATAACAAATCATTCTGTGTGCCAAAATGTCTGGAAACCCCTTTTCTTTAATAGGATTAATTAACAGAGTGACTGAGAAAAGAAAGATTAGCAAGGCTACACACACAACTCAGCAGCAGTACTACAATTATGAAAACTGTATATATCTAGTCTGATAGGAGCACTTTCAATGGGGACAGGGGGAGCAGTGGACCCCAGTCAGATGATGACCTACAACCTTTAGTTGTAGCAGCTGGTGTGCCACTGGGTTATAGTTCACAAGCATCTGTAAGTCTCGTGCATAAAATTCACTTTTAACTATTCAGATATTGAAGGCTATGCTGTGCAGTGACCCCTGGGGCACACCCTTAATTTCTTGTGGGGATGGAAACATTGAGAAGAATAAAGAAGAGGTGGTGGAAGGATGGAGTGGGACATAGGGAACAGAGGGAAAGGGAAAGTGGAGGTGAAAGTGTGCTGACCCACTGAGAGTGACAGACAGGTCCCCTGAGGAAAAGGATGAGATCTGGCTGTCTGATTGAATGGATTAGTGGCAGGTGTTAGCAGCAGACAAATAATCTCAGGCTAATCGCGTGAAAGCAAGAAAGACAGTGCCATGAGATAGGGAGGCACGTGTGGTGTGAGAGAAATGGGGAGGGCTGCATGCCAGGGAGAAGAAAAAGGTGTGTACGTGCTGGGGTTTGTGCAAAAAGGTCATGGAAACTGGGGGTGATAGTGTATGCTTGGGAAAAGGGACAAATGCTAAAAGAGAAACAGGAATCAGCTGATAGAAGGGGGGCACTTGCCAAAAGCAGAAGTCGAGTTTAGGGTCTAAGAGCAGGTGAGATGCCAGTGCCAAATGTTAAAGAAGGGGACAGTGGTTATGAGACAGCGGCATCTAGGGGGACAAGGCTGACCGCAAAGGAACGACAGGGGCTAAGATAAGTGGGAGACAGAAGGATGGTGGAGAAGACAGAGACTATGATAAAGGGAAGGAACCAGGGCAAAGAGACAAAGGAATTGTAAAATCAGCAAGGGAGAGAGGCACAAGTTAAGAGAAGGACAAAGAGGCAAGAGGTATACGACAGAGTCTAATGAAAAGGAGGAAGCAATGGCCAAAGAAAGGGTCAGTGGCCATATGAGAGAATGAGGAGGAGTCAGGGGCAAAAAGAAACAAGAGCTGGCAGAAGTGAAAAATAAAGAAGGGAAGGAGCCAGTTTAAAAAGGAAAATAATGGTCCATAGGCCAAGAGAAGGTGAAGGACAATGGCAAAAGAGGTAGAAAGGGAGAATGGCAACAAGACAGCAACAGCTTCCCTGGGGTGGGTGACCGGAAAGTGAAGGGAGGCTTACAAGAATGGCACACAGTCTCTTGTAGAGACATGACAGATTAAAGGCTAAGATCCTATATTTTAAACGACTCACCTCTGCCCTATAAGGTAAAAACAATGCACTGGCAAGGTTCCCTGTGATGCCACTCAGTATGTAGATGATGGAGATTCGCAGCCAGCCTGCCAGCTTTTCTAGGTCACGTAGGACTGTCATTTGGAAGACCACCGACACAAAGCAGTGAATAACCCTGAGAGATGAGCAGATGGGGTCATTCCCTCACACAAAAGTCATGAAATAATATCCCAGAATTTCTTTCTCTTACGCAGAAGACAAAACTAATCTCCATCCCAGTATACCCACTATACTAAATACTGTAACCACATGTCATTATGCACTGCTCACACACACAAGTAACTACACCTTAACCTGCTGCTGCTACTTCACTTAGCCTGGGTTTAACCATATTATCCATAACCAGTGCCACAAGAAACCCAAGTGACCTCCTTATTCTATTATAAAGGCACTTACCCAGCGTGAAGGAACAACGACAGCCAAAGTCGGTAAAACTGATCAGGATATTCCGGATTTAAAAATGGCAGCAACCCGCAAACCTCATCCAGACAGTGCACCTGATGTAGAACCATATGAGTATTAAATAAGTAACCATAACTGGACAAAAGAGAGAAATCCGACAAATCACTGACCTGCGAGCAGAGTGTGGCCTCCTCATGGAAATAGCCATGCATGAAGGTGCAGTATTCCCGTGTAGTTATCTCACAACTGTGATGTATAAAAGCATTAGTCAATTGATTCTGTTGGTCACCCACTCGATCAATAGGGCCAAGACCAGATTTCCCCCAGAATTATGGCTACTGCTGCCCTAGTATTTAATATCCTTCCCTGATTTGTCCTCTCTATGGTCCCTGAAAGCAGCCACCACAACTTTTGCTTTTTTAAACTGCCTCACAACACAACCCAAGTATGCAACAGTTCTCACCTGCCTTTAGTACCAATACAACATGGCCGACCTTTTATTTCACAGTCCATATGCCTGATCCCTGTGTGATTGTTCATGGCTTGGTAAGTGCAAATCTATAAAGAGGGATGGACATTTCATGAGTAATTACTGCTTAAATGTGCCAGTATAGCAGAATCAATGTGTCACTCACAGGCCATTTCGTGATGTCATCAGCCCACACATGAGGTTGTATAGAAGCAGGTTCTTCACAGGTTCTGGGAGAAAATGGAAAAAAAAACACATAACATAACATAAGGGTTATAGTGGGGTGCAAAAACAGGAAATGGTTTATACTCACCATAATTTCTGTTTCCTGGTCACTTCCATCGCAGCATTCACCTATGGGTTAATTCCCCCTGCAGGCCAGCAGACAGGACCTCCCACTAATAATTTAAAAGTTCCACCTCCTCACCATCCCACCTGTCTCAGTATTAAAGCTGTCCCCTACAAGAGGGTGGGAAATTCCCTGGTGAATGCTGCCATGAAAAAGAAATTACGGGGAGTATAAACAATTTCCTGTTTTCCCATAGTCACCCATGGTCAGCATTCACCTATGGGAAATCCCCAAGCTAAAAACAGAGGGAGGGACATCAGAATTTTTAACAGAACTTTTTATTAGGGAAAACACTACAGATTGCAAAACTTTTTTCCCCAAACATCGCTTCTTGGGAAGTTAGCACATCTAACTTATAATGCTTTACAAACATATTCAGAGACGACCATCTTGCCGACTTGCAGATGGTTTCTGGCGACCCTTTGGCTTGTGTTGCCCAGGAAGTTGCCAATGCCGGGTAGAATGAGCTTTCAACCCTTTTGGGATACTCCTTCTTGCCACATTGTAGGCCTTTGCAATTGCTGCCACAATCTAGGTACTGATTGTTCTCTTCGTAGGAGCATGACTTTTTCTGTATCCATTTGGAATTATAAACAAATGTTCTGATTTTCTCCATTATTTAGTTCTCTCTAAGTAAATCTTAATTGCTCTCACTAGATCCAGAGTATGCCACTTTTCCTCCTCCACTGCACCGGAGGACGGTAGGATGACCTCCAAATCCATATGAAATGGTGACATCACCTTTGTAAGGAATTTGAATGCAGGTTAACACCACTCTATCTTCAAAAACCACAGTGTGTGGTTCAGATGTTGCCAAAGCTGCCATGTCTCCCACTTGACATGCTGATGTTAATGCAACCAAAAGGATAACTAAGTGTCATATTCCATACTGAAACATCTTCCAATGGCTCAAACGGAGATTCAGTAAGGATATTTAGGACTAGAGGAAGATCCCATGGAGGAAGACAATCTCTCCTCTCTGACCTCACTCTCATGAGGGCATTAAATAATCTTTTTACAAGAGATTCCTCTGCCCAACTCTTTCCTGTCAACACCAAAATAGCAGATTTTTGGCCTCTCAGTGTACTAATACGCAACTTTTTCTTGTACCCCGAGAATAAGAATTCCATCACTACTGCTGGCGATGGAGACAATGGATTCCCATCAATCTCGGTCACAAATTCAGCAAATTTCTCCCACACTCTATAATACTGTTGTTACGTGCTTGCTTTTCTTGATTTCAAAAGCAAGTCTATGACCTCATCTGTCAGCGATAACGGTTTCATTTTCTCCCTCTCAACCGCCAAGCCATCAGAGAAAGATGATCTTGTCTCTGAATGGACCTCTGCGATAGCCAGCCTGGAAAGATTTGAATCTGCATAGGCTTGTCCACCGACATTCTCTGGAGAAGGGGAAACCATGGCCTCCTTGGCCAGAAGGGAATTATAGCAATTGCCTCTGCTCTGTCCTTCTTTATTTTCTTCAAAACTCTCCAAATCAAGGGGCATGGGGGAAAAACATAAATCAAGTCTTTTGACCAAGTTTGTCTTAGCCCAACCACTGCCTCTGCAAATTGCAGGGGAACCTTGAAAAGAATATCAGACATTTCCTATTCTGAACGGATGCCATCACATCTATCTCACTATTTTCTTGAAAATCTCCTCGTGCAGACTCCACCCTCCTGGATCCAATCCTGACCGACTGAGGAAGTCTGCTTTCACGTTCTCTCTTCCTGGAAGATGAACAGCAGTCAAGCTGCCCACTGAGATATAGGCTTCACTTCTTCTAACAGAGTCATACTTCTGGTACCACCCTGTTTTGCTATATAGGCGACTGCCGTAGTATTGTCTGACATCAGGTTCACCTGTTTGCCTTCTAGAAGATAGGAAAAATGAAGAAGAGCATTCTTTATTGCTCTTAATTCCAGAATATTCAATGACATGTTCTCTCCTCTCCATGTGCCTTGTACGACACTTTCTCCTGTGTGGGCTCCCCATCCCACACCTGAAGCATCGGTGGTTACTACCACCCAATCCGGATTTTCTAAAGGAACCCCTCTTTCCATATTTTTCGGGCTGCACCACCATTGAAGGGCTCTTTTGAATTCCTGTGGCATGACCACTCTTTTCCGTAAATGTAAATGAGGCAGACTTATTTTTCTCAGAAGAAAAATTTTGTAAAGGCCTTAGGTGCCACATTGCCCATTTCAATATTTGTATAGTTGCAGACATGGATCCTATTACCTTCAGACAGTGCTGTACAGAGACTGTCCTCAGTCCCTTGAAACAACTTACAAGTTCGATAACCTTGTTTTGTCTCGAGGAAGACTGACTAAGTTGTTTTCTGTTTGGAAGAGTGCACCTTGATACTGAAGAAACTGAGAGGGAACAAAACTGCTCTTTTCTTGGTTTACTCTTGCCGTATGCACCACGGCTTCTGATCTTGACTTTGCCACTACCAAGATGTCGTCCAAGTAATGGTACACCACCAAACCTTCTTTCCTTAACTCCGCAATGAGTGACACCAAGATCTTTGTAAATACTCTTGGAGACTGGGCGAGACCGAATGGCAGACATCTGAATTGTACATGTATGTTGTCAAATCTTAAATATTTTCTGTGTTCCTGTGCCACAGGCACATGAAAATAAGCGTCTTTCAAGTCTATGCTTGTCAACCAATCTCCTGTTGACACCATTTGCATAATGGACGCCAATGACTCCATCTTGAACTTTCTTACTTCTAAAAACTTGTTCAATTTCCTCATGTCTAGCACCGGTCTCAATGCTCCGGATGCCTTCCTTACCAAAAATAGTCTCGAATAGAACCCTTTCTGTCTTTCTTGCGGTGGAACTCTCTCTATTGCTCTTAACTCAAACGGATTGCAGAACTCTTGAGCTATCCTCTTGTCTGAATCTGTTCCCGATCACGGAGTTTATGAAAAAAATCTCTTTTTGGTACCTTTTTGAATTCCAGGAAGAATCCCGATTTCACTACTCCTTGTACCCAAGCGTTGCTTATCGTGGTGGCCCAGACATGTGAAAAATCGACCAACCTGGCCCCTACCATGATCTGGGCCCTGCCACCCTCATTGTTGACTTGAGGTAGATGGGGTAGAGGAGAAAAACCTTTGCCGTTTCGAAGCCCCTCTGGAACTAGGACGTCCTGATCTCCAAGTGGACTACCGTGAATATTCCTTTCCCGGTCTGTATTGCCTCGAAGTCCTAAACGACTTCTCCTTTGCTTTGTTGAAGCTCGAATCAAATCTTGCTTTTTTCGCCTGATTATCTTGTGGTAAAAACACACTCTTACCTCCTGAAACTTTCTTGATAATAACTTCAAGTCATTCTCCAAATAACATATCCCCTTCAAATGGTAATTGACAAAGATTAGATTTAGATGCTGTATCGGCTGCCCATGACTTTAACCAAAGTGCTCTCCTAGCGGCACTGACAATGCCATAGATCTTGCAACAAAATGAACCATGTCTATCGGAGCTTCTGAGATGAACTTCGTTGCCATTTTACAGTCAGATAACATTTCCATTAATTTTGGCCTCTTCACATTTGATGAGATTGCATCATCTAGCTCAGAAAGCCAAACCTTCAAAGCTCTCGACACTGATGTCAGTGCCACTGCTGGCTTACAGGCTGCCCCAGCAGCCCCAAAGGACTTTTTAAGATTGAATTCCATTCTCTTTTCCATCGGCTTCCGAAATACAGCGGCATCATCAACCGGAAGTGTGGTCTTTTTAGCTAGTCACACCACAGCTGCATCCACTTTTGGTGGAGAATCCCAAGTTCTAGAATCTTGCTCGTCAAAAGGATATTTTTTATAACATTTTCCAGCTGTTTGAGCTCTTTTCTCTGTCTTCTTCCATTGAGTTGCAATAATTTCTTTTATTGATGAATGAACTGGAAAACATACTGCTTTCTTCTTTGCAGATGGAAACAGCTTATCAGCCGCAGATAGCTTAGTTGGTTCTGTAGGGAACGTCAAGGTCTGCCTCACAGCCTTAATCAATGGTTCAATCACTGAAAGATCACAGGTGGACTCCTCTTCAGAATCAATCTCCCCTTCTTTGGATCCTGCCGGAGACAGGACATCTGAATCGGCCGACAAATCATCTTCGGACACATCCGAAAAAGATTCTCCTGGTCTGCCATGAAAATGTCTTGGGTCTCTTTTTAGAAACCAAGACCTCTTGAAAACCTTGATAAACCTGTTTAATCACAGACGCTAAAGATTCTGCAAATAATTGGTTATCTTGCGACAAGGAGGTTCCAGGCTCCTGTTGTTTTTCACTAGGAGCTGCAGACTTCTCCTGAGATTTATCTTTTCTCCCATCTGTGGCAGGAAGGCTGCATATGAACAAGAAGCTGTTATTATTTGCGTCCTCTACTTGTCATAACCCCTCAGTCAGCTTACATCACCTTTTCCCTTTAGGTTCCCCGTCATACCAGATTCCATAGGTGTGCCGACACTGCTGCTGTCAATACTCAGATTCACTGAGAGGAAATGGCAGCCACAGAAAGTGCAAACCTATAAAAAGGTTAGGGCAGCATGCTGGATAGTTAAAAACATTCTCCCTATTGCTGCCATATCTTAAAGAAAACAGTATCAGGGTTGGAACGCTGACTGCGGAGCCAAGGCGAACTCACGTTCTTCCCTTATCCACCTGCTCCGTATGCTCATAATACCCATCACCAAGATGGCCACTCGTGAATTTCCGCCACTGATGTCACATCCGCTCGTGTCTGCTGCAACCGCACGGTTCACTCCAAGACGCACTGC
The DNA here is from genome assembly GCA_024363595.1 of Xenopus borealis. Lineage (NCBI taxonomy): Eukaryota > Metazoa > Chordata > Amphibia > Anura > Pipidae > Xenopus > Xenopus borealis. The sequence continues at coordinate 41,738,263 of CM044447.1, forward strand.
AGGAGGACAAGACGCCACGATGTAGCAAGATGCCACGCTCCTCTGCAGTCCCCTAACCCAACGAGCTGGAGGTGAACAACAGGCATGTAAGTTAGCCCTTTGCTAACCCCAAGCTGGGGAGATCCTCATACCCTTACTCCAATGTTTAGCCTTGTTACTTATAACACAGCACTCCTATACCCTGGCCCGGACAGGACAAAAAAAGACGGGGGATGGGGAGGTGGTGGAACTTTTAAATTATTAGTGGGAGGTCCTGTCCGCTGGCCTACAGGGGAAATTAACCCATAGGTGAATGCTGACCATGGGTCACTATGGGAAAGACCTACCCCTTACTCTTTATCATCTCATTAGACCACAAAAAGGTGACCAAGACTGAAAGGAGGAGTCTGTTCATCCCATTGAATGGAGACTTTGTGACAGTCATGTGCAATATAATGACACAGGGTGCCATGCCCTTCACAAAAAAGGTGGTCTACTCTAGGTTTCCAGGGGTATTGTGCAGAAAGGTAAACCCCATTATGAAGCCCCTTCACTATGGTACAACATCAAAAAGTGGGTAATTCTTTTTCAGAGCAGAACATTACCCCATACATACAAAGCCAATGGAAATAAGGGTCTGTCCCTCCCACTGGTTGACACCGAAGGGGAATCTGGGCCAAACAATTTGCCATTTTTAGACTGTTAAACACAGAAGGGAAATTAGGGATATGATGCTGGCAGCTCCCGCAAGGTAGCACAGAGGTAAGTGATCCTGGAGATTTTACTTATCGCTCATGCAAAACCGGTCCACAAAGAACTGGTTTAGGCTGTGGGAACACCAGTTGTATTCTTAAAAGAGAAGCACTGGTGTTAGATGCTCTTTCCAGCTGGCAGATTTAACAAGTACTTGAAAATAACGGGTGTGCTGAGACCAGGTCTTTCTAATGATAACAGATAATGCCTAGAACATAGCAAGGGTTTCAGAGGTATAAATAGAATCTGGTCTTTTCCAGAACCTCAGCTGGTCCATTCTCTTTGGAACAAAAGAAGGGTGCACGAGGCACGGATGGTGACCTTAGGGGAGGACAGGACATCGGGTGACATGCAGACAGCTTTAGTAAAGCACACTCTTAATCCCAAGCTGTGCTGTAACAGGCGAGCTGTGTGGGTGCCTCACCAAGATTTATATCATTAGAGGAACAGGAGAAGGAAATGCATATTATAAGCAGTTCTAGTAAAAGTGCATTCTGGGTAACAAGAGAAATTCACCAACTAATTTGTGAATTTCTCTTGTTACCCAGAATGCACGTTTTTTCTAACAAAAATTCTGGCTTTAGTGAATTGTAGGCAATATGAAAACACATTTCAACTTACTGTGGCTATAAGCAATTCTCTCTCTGGCTAGGTCTAAACTAAAAATGCATTGTGAATAGCCAGACCACTAATCCGGAAACTCTGGCCACTACCAGAGGGACTGCTATAAGTTGTCATAGACTGGTGTTTTATATTGGACCTGTGGGAGCAGTTTGGGCCTCTGGGTAGTTTAACTGCCAACATCTACTACATGTTGAGTACTAAGGGTCACTGCGAGATTCTCTTTAAAGACCACCATTTTTGACTCACCGTGGGTCCTGGTGACACACTGCACCTGAAGTCCTCTTCTTATCAGTAACTTCTTCCAGCAAAGGGGCATCATATTCTGGCCACTTGATGAACGTGGCTAGTGTTTCCTGGTGGCAAGTACAAGAGGTAAACGGGTGTCAGAAGATAAAAAAAAAACACTTTACTGTTTACAATGCTTCAAGTGATTCTAGTCATTTCAGACCTTCTTTTTAAAGGCGCGCCAAGTAAACAACTAGAATCACTGGGGGATGGATAACTACTGCACACCCAAAGTGACTGTATTTATCCTTAATAGCAAGCATGGGTAACTTAGGGATGTCATGATGTCCAGCTACTAACATTTCACCACTGGCGAGATATTAGAAGCAGTGATTTTTATAAGATACAGACAAGACAAGTCTGCCATTATGGCTTTAAAATAGGCCTGTCTAACCATTTGCACTTTATCCTCATTTTTTAATTTTGTGGAATGTGCAGCCGTCACAACTGAAAATTTTAACTACCACCTAGGCTTAACGGAGAAGAAAAGTGCTTTTATGCTGGGGGTGCCAAAAGTTAGGCAACCCCAAGTGATTGCATTTACTTACCCGACACTCGGCGATCCTCTTCCTGCTTCTTCCTTCAGCTCATAGCTTTGCATGCACAGTAGAGTGAAAAACCGAACTTTAACAAAAAAAGCCATTTTTTTTCTACTGTGCATGCCCTCGGAAATTTGAAAAATGAAGAAGCTGATTGCTCACTGGAAGAACCCCAACTGGAGCAGCATTTTTCTGCTGATTTGGCACCCTCAAGTATAAATTACTCTCCTTCTTTAATTGTTACCGTAGCAGAGGGTTTAAATAGAAGGTAAACAATAAAAATATGAATAACAATAACATTAAATCCTCACAGTCAATCTGTTTTTTGGTTGATGGGTCAGTGACCCTAACAACAAGAGTGCATTTATTCATTGAAGGCTGCAAAAGGCAGAATAAAAATTAAATACAGTAAAAAATTAAAATTACTTGAAAAGTACAGGCCCAGCTATTTGGCCAAAATCTGAATTGTGCTGAAAAGGCAGAATTCTGAACCGAATACCAAAATGAATACCAAATCCAATCCTGTATTCAGTGCATCCCTTATTTAAAAGTGAACTGCCCCTTGCACAGATTGGCTAACTAAAGGAATAATGTTTCTACATAAGAACAGTTTTATCGCATATATGTTTTAACCTAAAGCCCTAAAAGAAGCACATCAACATGTACAAGAAGTCAGTAGTATTCTGCTGGCAGTCAGTGTGAGGTAAGTGCCATCTAGTGGTGTAATAGTCAGTCTCCTCTCACCGAACAGTCCTTCCTCCGTGTCTGTACACAGCCAGAATTATCGTTCTGAATGCAGCAGCCGGACTCCCGCTCTAGGCCATGTTCCTTTTCTATGAGATTCTTTATCTGCTCATCGTACCTTATGCAAGGAGAAAACTTGGCTCCAAGGTGGATCAGAGCAATCTGTTCCAATGAGAAATAAAGATTACACAGGGATACACAGAGCTGAGCAATCAAGGGACTAACATTATGAGTATTGGACAAGCAAAAGTACTAGAACAATTTTGTTCTACCAGGAGGTAGATAGAGCATCAAACAGAGTGGTCCCACACAATGTGTCTGACTTGAAAGTGGGGGGGGCGGGGTCTATGCAGTGTCTATCAGTGAAAAGATCTTAAACGGCTTCATACTCACTGAGCTCGGTCCGATCCAAAAGTTCTCTTGTTGGATATACTTCACACTTTCATACACGCCTTTATTCCTGAGCACCTGCAGAACAAAGTAGATTGGAATTAAGGCAAATCAAGGCAATATAACATTGCAGGAACTGGACAGGCATCAATAATGTTGAGCAGCAATGCAAAATTCCATATCACAGCACCCCACTGCACCTTTTCATATACAGAGCACTGAATGCTGGGAACTTGTAACACACAAGCGCTACCTACCAGTTCACTGGTGGTGTGCTGGGCAAAGCCAATAGGTGCAATGCCATACGTTGCAATGGCGAGGATGGTGATAAGGATGTGGACAAAGGTGATCCAATATGTAAAATAAGGCCTGTATAATGTGAGAAAAAAGGAGGAGGTTATGAACACTGCCTTGCATATCCACTCCCTTACCAATTTGCAGAAACCCAGGCTATTTATCCTCCCCCCATGGCTGCATTCTCCCCTTACCAAAATCTTCCTTTCACCAACCTAGACTTAGCTCTGTCTAGAAACAGAAAGTTTGCCCATTTATACCTAATTTTTCTGGAGTTTATGCTTTATAGCTCTCCCACTACCCACTCACCTGTGGCTGTTGAAGTGCTCCAATTGGCTCTGCACAGTGCTGCTGATGCTCCTCCTGTATGTGCGGTTTAACCAGTTCCCCACCACCCCAAGGCCATAGAGGCGTTTTTTGCGGTCAAATGCAAAGTGCTTTACTTGGGAAGCGATGCGCTTACCCCTTCGAACGTCAGTGGTAAAAACCTGAACAGACTTCACAGGCTCTTTCCTAGGAGAGTAGACAAAATATTTACAACATTTGGTATTATGATCTGGATATTTTATGATCACTTCTAATTTTAATCAACAGTAAGATAAAGTAGATACCAATCTCCTCTTTAACTACAAGGCAACATTCAACTCACTCTGCTTCTATAGCTGCTCCAGGCATCAAGTCCGGAGTTGGTAAAGTAGATCGAAAATAAGAGGCAGACATAGGGGGAGACTCAAACACGTCATCTGGCATTGAGAAGGTCTCATCGGGCATATCCACCTGATGGAATAGATCTTGTTAACCCTCATAGTGACTTAAGTGAGTGCACCGACAGTCCCATAGTTAACCCCATTAATGTAATGTCTTGGCCAGTTCCAAGCAGAGGATCGCTTGCTTGCCTTACTAAAGAAGGAAGAGTCCAGGGTTTCTGCAGCATCTACCGTGTCCTCATCCATAAAGCTAGGGTAGATAAAGCTTCTCTTCTGGCCTGCTCGCCGGCTGTGAGGGGTATCCAAAATAGGACGGCCCTATTGATACAGCACAATGTCAAAGTATAAATTCTCAGCTCCAAAGAACAGAAGTATTGCAAAACAGTAAAAAGTTGTAAAAGAAGCACCATAGAGTAGAGTCCTGCGCGGGTCCATTTTTTGGGACCCGAACCCGACCCGTACCCGCAACCCGAACCCGAGACCCGCATTTTCACCCGCTTGGACCCGCGACCCGAACCGTACCCGCAACCCGTGATCCGCAACCAGGACCCGCGACCCGCTGACCATCAAGAATCAGGACGTGCTGTCATCATAAACAGGAAGTGACATCATCGGAAGTAGCCAGAATCAGAAAAAAAAGGAGTAAAACAGGAAGTGCTGTCATTGTAAACCGGATGTGACATTATCAGTAGTGGAAATGCTCAGAAAAAGGAGTAAAAATCCCTATAGCGAGGATCCGCGACCCGACCCTCAACCCGCCAACCTGCAGGACCACCGGCCCGCTTCTATAACCCGCACCCAGAAATTCTACGAGCAACCCGCAGGGTACCGCGGGATTTTGCGGGTAACCCGCGGGTACCCGACCCGCTGCAGGACTCTACCATAGAGACATAGTAACCATCAGTAATATGTTACGGTTATGTGCTATTAAAGGGATTCAGTCATGGGACCAAATGTTAATAGTGCTGCTCCAGTAGACTTCTGCACTGAAATCCATTTCTCAAAAGAGAAAACAGATTTTTTTATATTCAGTTTTGAAATCCGACATGGGGCTAGACATTCTGTCAATTTCCCAGCTGCCCCTGGTCATATGACTTGTGCCAGCACTTTAGGAGGGAACTGCTTTCTGGCAGGGTGTTGTTTTTTCTTCTCAATGTAACTGAATGGAATGCAGTGGCACTTGGGTTTTTACTATTGAGTGCTGTTCTTAGATCTACCAGGCAGCTGTTATCTTGTGTTAGGAAGCTGCTATCTGGTTACCTTCCCATTGTTCTTTTGTTAAGGTGGCCATACACGTAGAGATCCGCTCGTTTGGCGATTTCTTCCTGATATGCCCTCCTTGAGGTGGGTGATATCGGGCTGATCCAATCGTGGCCGATATCGGGCTGATCCGATCGTGGGCCCAACAATCAGATCAGAATGGAGGCGATACGGGCGGTCAGATCGCGGGACCGCATACACGCACAGATGCGCCCGTGTTCAGACTAGGTTTTTAAACCTGCCCGATCGAGATCTGGCTGACTTTTGGCCAGATATCGATCAGGGAAGCCCATCAGATGGCCCCACACACGAGCCAATAAGCTGCCGACTCGGTCTGTCGGCAGCTTTTATCGGCCCGTGTATGGGGGCCTTTAGGTTGCTGCGGGAGAAAAAGGAAGGGGTGATATCACTCCAACTTGCAGTACAGCAGTAAAGAGTGACTGAAGTTTATCAGAGTGCAAGTCACATGACTTGGGGCAGCTGGGAAATTGATAATATGCCTAGCCCCCTGTCAGATTTCACAACTGAATGTAAAAAAAATCTGCTGGATTTCAGTGCAGAATTCTGCTGGAGCAGCACTATTAACTGATGCATTTTGAAAAAAACATTTTTTCCCATGACAGTATCCCTTTAATCTAACACTATTAAAGCAAGAGTTCTTTCCTTCCATCATTGTTTTAGTATCTCCAGTGAAGAGGATTGTCTTCAGCTCAATACAAGCACAGCAAGAACTAAGGTTATGGTTAACTTACCTTAATCAGGGCAGCTGCTGCACGGAAACTCATGTGGGCTACACTCTCTCTCTTGCGCCGAGGGAAGCGGCTATAACCCGAGCGCACACTGGTGAAAGAAGCAAGTGATAACATCCCTGGGGTCTGAGGGGGCAAGCCCACATGCGGGGTCCGTGGCCGATCCACCTCATCAGGATGGCGAAATGGTCTACCCCTTGCCAAAGGGTCCACAATCTGAGGGAAAGAAGCAGAGTTAGTAAGGTTCTAGGAGTAGAGTTTTAAAGAGATATTCCTCATAACTGAAATTAAAATGCCCTTTTTGTTTATTTAGTTTATGGGCACTTCCACGTGTCCTGTTGGCTAAAAGCAGCTATTCCAGCCTCTGGGTGGCAGGTTGGTAATTGGGTATAGCTATGCCCACCAATTCCTGGCAGGCTGGTGATTGGGTGCATCTATTCCCTCGACTGAGTGGCAGGATAGGTATTGAGTGTATTTATGCCCATCAGTGTGTAGCAGGCAGGTTAACAGGTGTCCCTAGCTGCACCTGGTGGGTGGCTGACCTGGTCTGGGCATTTGGGTGATCCCTTACCTTGGGAAAGCGGTGTGTAGCTGGTGATTCAGTAGCCTGGAAAGAGGGTGTCTCCTGGCTTGGAAGCTCAATATCTCTCTGGTACTGGGGTTTGAGTTTCCCATAGCGGAGGCTGCAATGGTGGAGACTCTTCCTCTGCCACTGTTGCCTTTTACCTTCCCAGTCATTGCTCACACCAAACCACTGTGCTGTTCCCCTGTAGGGGGGTGGGGGGGGAGTAGGTTTAAGTACAACAATAGCCTTCATTAGATTATGTAAATACAATATTTTTTTCCAGTGTCCCTACAGTGGCATTGATCCAATCTATTGCAACATTCTAATTTGACAGAGAGGCTGACATTTCTCTGATCACTAATAGGAACCACTCTTATTATCATTATTAAAAAAATAATTGACTCAGCTATAGTGGATGTTCTATGACCTGTTCCACAAACAGTTTATTAAAAAAAAAAAAACTATTTCACAACCAAACAATTATGCAATATCATAGATCACTAATCACTAACCTTTTTATGCTCTGAGAAAGTGAGGTCTGCCTTCTAAAGCCCGGTCTCACATCTGCATTCCCCCCTTCTGTTATGTGGCCTTGTGGCTCCTGCAGACTGACGCTCTTCTGGAACACTGGTTTGGCGAGAGGCTGCAGGTCATGAAATATAAAGAGATTATAAATGCCACTTTTTTTTTTTTTATAGAAAAATAAAATACAGCATCAGGATTGGAATTTTAAGTACCCCTTTCTCTTCCATACCTGTAATAATTTGTGGTCTCTCTCACCTTCCACAGGAGGGATGGTAATGGATAGGTTGGGTGGCTTCCGATCCTGTAAGCGAGAGCTGCTTCCATTCTTGCGAATGGACGCCATATCTGTGGGGCTAATATATATATATATATATACACAGAGATAGATTTATACAGTAGCAAAAACAATGAGAACATTTGTATTACTATAGGAAAAGTGTTCACACAGTAGGTTAAAAATAGAATAATTTTCTGCAATATTTATACACGGACAAGCAAGAGAATGTAGCAAGTGAGAATGACATAATAATAACTACATTTTACAGTGGCCACAAATTCTGATCCCCATAAGCAGCACTTTTGTCTTTCTTTATGGCTTAGATTCTAGCTATCTTTATAACAGAGCATTCTGTCACAGTGACACAAATTCTATCTGATCCCCATTGTAAGCAGCAGTCCTGTCCTGCTTTATGGCTGAGATTCTAGCTATCTTTATAACACAGCATTCTGTCACAGTGGAACAGATCCTATCGAAACTGCATTGTAAGCAGCAGTCCTGTGCCGCTAGAATAGTAAATGGTGACTCTTTCATATTCAGTTCCCCTGTCTCCTGAGTAAATCTGAAACAGAACTATATTTCTAAAAATAATGTCCTATGGTTTGCAAATCAAGAGTAGTGTTGCCACCTGCTGGACCTCATTTATAGAACAACAGAGCTTGTGTAGAATTGGCAGTTGCCAAAAGAGGGGGCTGTCTGTTGCAATAACCAATAACTAAATGCATTCATTTAAAATATATTTTTTGCAGAAAGTATGAACAAAAGAATATAGAATGTGAATGGTATGTTAGGATATTGTTAGAATGTTATGGATAATGAATACTGTGAATGTAACCGTTTACAGAGCTATTCTTACCATCATACTACTAACTTACTTAAAGGGAAACTGTAATTTTTTTTTTTTTTAAAACACATCAGTAAATAATGCTGCTAGACTTTTGCACTGAAATCCATTTCTCAAAAGAGCAAACAAATTTTTTTTAATATTCAGTTTTGAAATCTGACATGGGGCTAGACATTTTGTCAATTTCCCAGCTGCACCTGGTCCTGTGAATTGTGCCTGCACTTTAGGAGGGAACTGCTTTCTGGCAGGTTGTTGTTTTTCCTTCTCAATGTAACTGAATAGTACGCAGTGGGACATGGGTTTACTATTGAGTTCTCATTGTTCTTTTGTTTGGCTGCTGGGTGGGGGAAAGGGAGGGGTGATATCACTCCAACTTGCAGTACAGCAGTAAAGAGTGATTGAAGTTTATCAGAGCACAAGTCACATGACTCGGGACAGCTGGGAAATTGACAATATGTCTAGTCATGTCAGTTTTCAAATTGAAATATAAAAAAAATCTGTTTGCTCTTTTGAGAAATGAATTTCAATGCAGAATTCTTCTGGAACAGCACTATTAACTGATGAGTTTTGAAAAAAAATGTTTTCCCCAAGACAGGATCCCTTTAAGCAACATTTCTGATACGTTACAATATGCAAAAATTACAAAATGCCACAATAAAGCTTTAATAAAAAGAAATTACCTTTAAAAATATAATTTGTCCTTTCCTTTATACCCTATTCATCATGGCTAAAGGAACAGTGTTTTGAAGTAATGAAAATATAATGTGCAGTTTCCCTGCACTGGTACAACTGGTGCGTCTGCATTAAAAATTCTACTATAGTTTATATAAACAAGCTGCTGTGTAGCCATGGGGGAAGCCATTCAAGCCCATAAAAGGAGAAAAGGCACAGGATACACATCATATAACTGATAAGCACTGTAGTATACAATGGGATTTTCCAGAACTTATCTGTTATCTACTGTGTATCCTGTGCTTGAATGGCTGTCCCATGGCAACACAGCAGCTGGTTTATATAAACCAGACTTTTGGCTTCGAGGGCCACATTGGAAGAAGAAAAATTGTCTGGGTGCCACACATGAAATACACAAACACTTTTGATTTGTTAAAGTAAAGAGAATACACACAAAAAAAACAAAAAACTACAATACCAGTTGGATAACCAGATGGAGATATACACTGGAATATGGGACACCTGGATATTAAATAGACTTCTCATATTATTATTATTAACTGGGCAATAGGAAGAGTCCCCCTCCTCCTATATCCTTTTTTCTCAGGATCAGAGTGTTTTAAGCTGGGCCGCATTCATATCCATCCTGGGCCGCATTTGGCCCTCGGGCCGCAGTTTGGGCACCCCTAATATAAACTATAGTTGTATTTGAGAAACAAAGACGCCAGTTTTACCAGTGCAGGGCAACAGTGCATTATATTGTCATTCCTTTAAAACACTTTTTCCTTTAAAGGACCAGTAACATCAATTTAAAAAAATAAAATAAAAAAAGTTAGTATACATAGAAAAAAAAACACCAACACAAATTAAACTTTAAAATCGCAAAGCCTTTATTAATAAATAACTTGCTGAAACTCCGCTTGCGCTCCTCTTCAGAAAAGGCGATCCATCGTGTGGCACTCTGTTTCTCCTCCCTGCCTTCCTTATAGGAGATAGTCAGGGAGGAGAAATCGAGCGCCGCACAATGGATCGTCGCCCTTTCGCCTTTCCTGAAGAGAAGGGGAAGTGGATTTTTGGTACGTTATTTCTTAATGAAGGCTTTGCGGTTTTAAAGTTTAATTCGTGTTGGTGTTTTTTTTCCCTATGTATACTAATGAATTAAAAAAACAAACATTTTTGACGTTACTGGTCCTTTAAAAAGATGCTTCCCATTCTCTCCAATTAGATTACGACTGCTTAAAGCAGTAGCTCCTTGTGGGAGCTCACAGCCTTGGTTGGGGGGGGAGAATTCCTGTTTGCTCTTCTAAATGCACCTTAAAGGGGTGGTTCACCTTTAAGGTAACTTTTAGAATGTTCTAGAATGCTCAATTCTAAGCAACTTTTCCATTGGTCTTCATTATTTATAAGTTTATAATTATTTTCCTTTTTCTACTGACTGTTTGCAGCTTTCAAATGGGGGGTCGCTGACCCCTTCTAAAAAGCAAATGCTCTCTATTCGGGCCCTCTCTTATTCATATTCCAGTCTCTTATTCAAATTGATGCATGGTTGCTAGGTTAATTTGGACCCTAGCATCCAGATTGCTTAAAATGCCAATTGAAGATCTGCTAAATAAAAATCTAAATAACTCCCAAAACCACAGATAAAAAAAATAAATAAAACTAGTTGCAAATTGTCTCAGAATATTCCTCTCTACATCATATTAAATGTTATCTCCAAAGTGAACAACCCCTTTAAAAACCCAACTTGAAGATCATTTCGGGTGAGATTTGGTCATATTATACTGTCCCAGGTGTTCTTGGAAGTATGTGTGAATAACCGATAACGGACATGAACGTTTTCATTGTTCGACACCTTGTTATGAGCTGACCAGCCCTTGGCCAAATATTGTGCCATACTATAAACAATAAGACCAACAAGCACTAACGTGATGTTTGCAAGCCACTTCTTAGTGCAGGCTTAAACTCTGTACAGCCGCTTAAAGAATGGAGCACAGGACACTCTGGTTCAGGGTGATGGGCTTTGGCATCTAAACCTGTGAGTGGCATGGGAATCCTGACCAAGAAGAGTAAAGGGAATATAATATAGTCTGGGCAGGTATGGAGACTTTTAGAGAAGACATTAGACATGTTCTATTCTCCCTCCTTGCATTAGGCCTATTATTCAATGCGCACATTTAATTTATGGCTTTATGGTTAACCCCTTCTGCTTTCTGTAAATGTTACACCATAGGTTCCCAAATTGTGGGATTGTCCCCTCAGGGGACTCAAACTTGTGGTTGAACTTGCAGTAGTGTTATTTAGGTATTACTGGATTACCAAATAATGCACAAAATACACACATGACTCAGGAAGGGTGTGTAGGTTAGCATAATTTTGTCTGTGATGCTCAAAATGTATTTCAAAAAAACCATTTGCCCCAACTGAGGCAACTGCTGACGGAATTCTTGTATGAAAACACAATTCTATGTTTATCAAGTTAGTCTGCTATGGGGCTATGCACTACTGATAGGGATGCATTGAATCCACTATTTTGGATTCGGCCAAACCCCAGAATCCTATGCAAATGCAAATTAAGCGGCGGAAGGGGAAAACATTTTTTACTTCCTCGTTTTATAACAAAAAGTCATACGATTTCCCTCCCCACCCCTAATTTGAATATGCACATTAGGATTTGGATTCAGTTCAGCCGGGAAGAAGGATTTGGCAGAATCCGAATCCTGCTGAAAAAGGCCGAATCCTGATTCGGTGCATCCCTAACTACTGATGTGCCAAAACATCCAGAATGTTCTTCGAACAGAAGAATCAGACAGTAGCTGCACATTTATGAATGTTCCTGGATATCTTTACACACTATGATCAAAGGTGCAGGGTTGGCAGAGTAGAGTTTAAAGGGTTCATTTATAAATGCAATTGCAGATATAGTGCACCATATTTTTTATCCAAAATACAGCATTTTTCATCGCAACTTCAGACTAATCACACCCACACACCGCTTTGCAGTCAGCACAGTGGCATATAACGTGTTACTAATGGGTCATAACTTTTGCTTTTGAATCAGAGCTGAATACTAACGATCAATTGCAAACTCACAGAACAGTTAGGTCTCACGTGGCCCCCCTTAAAGTCGCTGACTAACTCAGAGTTAGAGAGCTGAAAATCAGGAAGTTATATTCTGTTCTCTTATGTTAGACATCCAGTCACTTCAGTCTTTACACATTACATTTTTGGCAAACTATATATAATAGAAACATTTTTTATTTTGTACAGCCAATCTTTTTACCCAGTTTTTATTTTTACACTGAACTGTTCTTTTAAAGGGATGGGTCACCTTTAAAGGGGTTGTTCACCTTTGAGTTAACTTTTAGTATAATGTAGAGAGTGA
>CM044447.1:41782853-41817681 GCA_024363595.1 Xenopus borealis
AGATATGCCCAACTTATATACAGGGTAGGAAAATGTAGGCTTTACATGTCCTTTAAGATGGATGCCCCTGTGTCTTCTGGAAAGATCGTAGTATACCCTCTAGAAGGGACCCTTATCCAAAGGAGCCAATCCTAACTTGGCCACCATTTCTTCATAACTAGTATCTTCCATACCTACTATCTATGTGGCCTTTCTCCAGACTCAGGATTTCATGTTTTACTGCACTGCACTGTATCGTTGGGGAATTAACTACATCACTGATCCCCAGCCAGTGATTCATGAGCAACAGGTAGGGTTGCCACCTTTTCTGGGAAAAAATACCGGCCTTCCTATATTCTTGTGGTTTTTACCTATTAATAACATTGGCATCAAGCATCATTTTTATCGGCCAGGCCAGTAAAATACTGGCCAGGTGGCAACCCTAGGAACAGGTTGCTCACTAATCCCTTGGATGTTGCTCTCAGTGGCCTTAGAGCAGGTGCTTATTTTTTGGCTTGGCTTGGAGGCAAGTTTTGGTTGCATAAAAACCAGACTACATATGGCTACCAAATAGCCCTTTTTTAATGCTTGTGTTGTTCCCCAACTCTTTTTACAATTCAACATGGATCATGGGTAAAAAAAGGTTGGGGATCCCTGACCTACACAGTTAAGCAGTACACTTTTTTTGGTCTACTTTATCTTTTGGGTCATCTTTGCTGCTTTTTTTGGTGCACACTGGATTGCACCTGATGCCGCACGATCTTTGTGCTCCTTTAAACAGTTTAGGGAGCGACAGAGTACACGGCAGTTATTGCATCTCGGTCTCTTGCTGCTGACATCTTTGCAGTCTGTTCTCTGACATGCCCTACAGCTGTACCTACAGGAATGACACCCTTTGCCAGAAAATGTTGCCTGACAGTACTCACAAAAACCACAGACTCCAATAAATGCCCTTATGTCTTTAACCCCATAGTAAAAGTCCTCGTGACGATATACAAACAAAACCCTCTTCCCGCATGGATTGTTGGTCACGTGGTAATGCAGTGCCCCCTGATGGCTATAGACTATTTTGATGGTTGCATTCAGGAGTTTTTCAAAATTAGGAATATCACTTAAAGAGACAGGTCGATCATGGGGTATTCCTAGAGCGCAATGGATCTTCTTTGCCTGTTTTACAAACATAAAGTCTTGTGAACCTTTTGGAGCTAGAAGAGCACAGAGGCTGGAGGCCAGAGACAGGTTATTATTATTTTGGTTTAAGTCATAAAGCCATTGTTTCTTGATTTTGATGATATGATTGTAGGGGATGGAGTCAAGACGAGCACGATTAATGTTGTGTGTACTAAGCCTAACTATGATGACAGCTAAGTTTAAAGAACAAAAATTAATGGTCTTATGGTTACTCTGTAAGAGTTCCACCACTCTGGTTAGAAAAGATTGAGCAACAGAGTAATCATGAGACATTCTTATAGAACATAAATCTGTATTCAGGCTTCCACATTCCAGTTGTAATTCTACTGTATCACTGGGTCTCATGTCAGGTAATATTTTGTCCAGCAATCCCTGAATAGCACCATGTATTGCCTCCACAGCAGCGGCTGGGTCACCCACCTTATGTATATTAGCAAACTGGAGTTGCTCATAATACTCAATGGCATTGCTGGGCTTGAGTGCTCTATGTCTCAGCTTAACACTCTCCAGAAACACAAGCATGTCATGACTCCCATGATGTCTCGAGACTAAATGATGTTCTGTGTTGTCAGGATTGGTCATAACTGGAGGTATAGTTTGTGACTGTTGCGTACATAAGTTGCTCCAAATCATGTTGGGGGTTGTAGTTCGTGCAGTCATTTTACCCTTTTTTTGAGGGTTTGCAGGTATGGTAGTCACTGGAGGTATAGTTAGTGATTGCTTTTGGGATAAACCGTCACCATTTGCATTAAACAAATCCTCTATCTTTATATTTTCAGGTATGGTAGCAGTTGCAGGTGCAGTCTGAGACGGCGGTTTGTATAATATGTCACCAAATACACTGTGGGCAATAGCTGCTACAGGCATTTCAAACATATCCTCCTCCATTTTAATATTTTCAGGTATGGCTGCAGCCTCAGGTGCAGTTTGAGACTGTGGTTGGAATGATTTATCGCAAAATGCAGTGTGGGTGGTGGCTGATAACGCTATTTCAAACAAATCCTCCTCTTTTTTAATATTATTGGGTATGGTATCAGCAGCATGTGCCCTTTGAGATTGTGGTTGGAATGATTTATCAACAAATGCACTGTGGGTTGTGGCTGATAAGGCTAATTCGAAACAACCTCTTTTAATATTATTAGGTACAGTAGCAGTTGCAAACTTGGTCTGAGAATGCCTTTGCATTCCCAGTGCATTGTGGCTAAGAGCTGATAAAGGCACTTCAAACAAATCCTCCTTTATTTTAGTGTTTTTAAATACAGAATCAGTTGCAGGTGTAGTTTGAGACTGCGATTGTGATAAGCAATTTCTAGGCACCTCTGGGTCTAAAGGTAACACAGACATTGTAATCGAATCACCAGCCAATTGGCACACAGGGCTTGTCCATTCTGTGGCCATGATGGAAGTAAAACAGGGCTTCTTTGACAAAGGATATTGTCTGTTTGTTAGAAGTATTGCTGTAGCTTTCTTTACCTTTTTGGCTCTTAACTTCTGTAAGCCTTTCATTTTAAGACGTGTGACTGCATCATATTTTTTCATTAGATCTAGCTTGTTCAGTGGGTATTTTTTAAGTAAACACAACCCAACCCGAAAAATTAAATTGGAACTGCTCATTTTTTTTTTCAGAGCCAACATCTTGCCGAACTTATTCTCGCTGTTCTCCACATTTCTCACGTTTGTAAATTCAGCTAGCACTATGCTGACAACATTGCTTAAATACAACCAAAATTTTGAGTCTGAGCTGAGCAGTTCGAATGAGTTCTGCGTATTGCTGTCTCTGAATGGTACCATTAAATTTGCTTCCTGGACAAGTGAAGTATGGTTTAATCTCTGTAGTCCTTTGTGAAAAATGTCCCTTGGCTGTTGGAGTTTCAACCTTGTCTGGGATGCTTTTAATATTCTACACTCTTTGTTGGATATGAAACGTAGATTTTCCAATTCTGTTAGCACAAGTTTGACCGAGTGGTCCAACTCCAGCCAGGAATTTAATTCAGAGTCAAACCATCTGTTGGTACTGTACATCTGCCCAATGTCCCAAGATCCTCTCTGCACCATTTTGTCTTTAGAGAAGAAACAACCCTGTATTATCATAGAATATTTTCTTTTGGCATAACTTCCTTTAAAGGTGCTCTGGGTCTTAACAGTACCACTTTTCTTGGCCTTTGATCATTTGTGAATCTCCTCAGATCTCAATATAAAAAAGAGAACATAAGTGAATTTAGAACTACACAACAAGTTAGTCCACTTTTGAGGCTGCTCACACTCCTCAGAGTTTGAGCTACTTTGTGTTCATGGGAAAATAAACAAATATCATGGGTTTTAACCCCCCTCCCATTCTTTTTCTGGTGAAAGTAGTAACATTACAGTTTTATTAGGTTTACAGTAAAGGTAATGTATTTTCCAGCCAGAAGAGGTTTGGGACAGGGGCCGGGTGAATCATTCTGCATAATGACCAGGGTTAATCAGAGGCATGGCTGTGACCTTGTTGAAGGGCAATGGCATATGGTATTAATTGTCACCTGTAATTTGTTGCGCAAAATGCCAGAAAATACCCTGCCATAGACAGTGCTGAGAATCCTCTGGGCTAAAAGACTCAAATTGTGTAATCGCTCAAAAAATGCCTTTGTATCTTTTTGTAGACGTGACAAATTGCAGAGGACAAGTAGCATCACTTTTCATTTTCACAAGACCCATGCTAGAAGCCCATGC
Source organism: Xenopus borealis (assembly GCA_024363595.1). Taxonomy (NCBI): domain Eukaryota; kingdom Metazoa; phylum Chordata; class Amphibia; order Anura; family Pipidae; genus Xenopus; species Xenopus borealis. The sequence goes on from CM044447.1 coordinate 41,786,733, forward strand.
TAACTAAAGCTGGCCATAGCATAACATCAAAAAATGAAATAGTTTTAAAGTAACAAAAATATAATGCAGTGTTGCCCTGCACTGGTAAAACTGCAATGTTTGCTTCAGAAGCACTACTATTGTTTATATAAATATACTGTTGTGTAGCCATGGGGGCAGCCATTCAAAGGAGAAAAGTTACACATCAAATAGCAGATAAGCTCTGTAGAACATAATGTTATCAGTTATCCATTACTTATCCTATGCCATAGTGCCGTTTTTCATTTTCCGCCATTGCTACTTAGCAGCTTGTTTATATGAACTTTGGTAGTGTTTCTGAAGCAAACAGATCAGTTTTAACAGCGCAGGGTAACACTACATGATATTTTCTTTAATTTAAAACACTTTCATTTTTTGGTGTTACTGTTCCTTTAAAAGACCATTTCAAGCGATGTTGTCTAGTTGAAGCCAGGAAAACTGAGGGTAGCTGCCTGCTTGGCCCTGCAAACAATTGGATAATAGATAGATTTCACTGTGACCAATGAAAATTTTCTAACCTAGCCAACCAATTTTCTGACCAACGTCAGATCGTTGGATTTCCACTAACCTCATGATAATTTGATGGATTAGTTGGATTCCACTAAAATCAGTGGTTCTTCAAAAAAATTCTTTGTGTCTATGGGGGACCTTTTTTTGCATGGATCCCCAAATTCCTAATGGCAGCACTGGAAGAATTTCATAGGGTCAGATGGAAATCAGCTACTGTTGCAGTGCAACCCCAGTCTAAATTGATGTAAAGCCAGCCCAGTCCCCGAGCTATGCTGCCTGTTACAATGCTTCAAAGGATTTAGGGTCTCAATTCTATACATTTTAAAGGAGTGGCAAAGTTATTTCAAGTGCAAATTATTGACAGTGGGTAATGGGCCGGTTATTGCAGGTGACTGGGGGGATTAATGAGGGTGACTCCCAATAAATATAGATGAAACAGGGTTAATGCTTTATTAAAATTACATCCCTGGCTGGACAACAATATCAACACTTTATAATATTTTAGGGTATGTGGACAGTTGTAGTTATCCCTGAGCCTGGCACTGCTAGTGAGGCTGAATTCAGATCTGTGCATTAGGTAGAAAGCTGCCTTTGCCAATATTGCTTGTGTTTCTACACTGTGATCATACCCTAAGACTAAAGATTTGGGAAGGATACAATACAAAATCAGAATCTTACCATGTTTGCTTCTCCACTGACTGTCAGTAAATTCATACTGCCATATTGGTTCTGAGCATCAGATGCCTTCTTTGTTATATATATATATATTTACCTATCGCTGGCCAGTATCTTCATGGCAGAAGTTTTAAGCACAGCACTGGTCTTCTTAGAATAAAAGGTCTTTATTTAGTTACACATGGTAACAATCTGGACACAGCAACGTTTCAGGCCCCTTATGGCCCCTTCTCAAGCTACTAGCTACTGTCAGTTATTAAAAAGGAAACCCTTAACTGCACAGTATAATAATCATAGCTTTAATCATATCAGATTAATATTTAACAAATAATGGAATGTATATATACCTACTTGCAGTTTGTCCTACTGAGCGATCAACCCAGAAAGAATGAGCTTCAGCATCCATGAGAACATTAGAGGTTTGAATAGCCCGCTTCCTGCCTCCTTCCTTTCATAGGATAATGCTGCATTTGTTTGTTCTGGTGGAATGTGGGGAGGGATAGTTGACCTTTGACATCCCAGCTATCTACCATCCCAGCTGTGTACATATATTTAAATGGAACCTCCCATTTCTGACAGCTGTAGTTTTACAGTATGTGGAGCTCTATAAGTTTCCTGTTTTTGGTCTCCATTACAGAGGTAGTTGTACAACTGCAAAACATTAACCTGCTCTGTTAAATCTCATTTACAGGACGCAGGAATGCAAGGGCACCTTGAGGAGGTGTTACTTTTATGGTTCCTTTAGAAGGCTGTACCACAGTTCGACTGGGTCGCCAGGGCCCTCCAGAAGACCATAGACCACAGGCCTCCTTTACAAACTAGTTTTTCTCCTCCCTTATTCGACCTTCTTAATTCTCCTAGTCTCTTCCCTTTACACACTCACGTCTATGCTTCCCTCCATTTCCCCTCTGTCTTATTATGGCATGACTAAGGCATAGGGTTGTAAGCATAAATGGCTTAGTAAACAGGAATTCTAGTGGGCCAGTGTGCCAATTCACCCAAAGAACTATGGGGCAGATTCACGAAAAGGCGAAAATTTGCCAGAGTGAAGTAATTTTGTTACTTTGCTGATTTACTAACAGGCACAGGCGTCCCTTCGCTATTGAAGGAGATATACACCAGCGTTCGCACTCTAACACCAGGCGAATTTTCGCTCTGGTGAATGGAAGTTTCCACCATATGGCACATTATTAACTGTGGGCTTATGTGTAGGGCATTTTAACAACTCTACTGACTTTATTAAGGTTCCCTTGGCATGTCTAGTTATCAGTGTCAATGTAATGTATTAGATGCACCATGTAACATAAATAGCTCCATTCCACTTTAAATTGACCGCCGTATGCAAATTAGCCTGAGTCCAAGAACTTTAGCGAAGTTGTGCTAGGCAGCATTGAACACTAGCGAAGCTTCGCTTTAATTTGCTCGCTGTGCCAAGCAACGCTAGAGAAAATTCACCAGCATTCTGTGCCCTGGATGCAACTTCGCACTTTAGTCAATTAGTGTTGTGATGGCTGCGAAGCCGTCGCTAGCGAATTTGCACTCTTTCGTGAATTTGCCCCTAAGTGAGTATCATGCAAATTATGTTATTGATGTCGCTCAACATAAGTGCTGCCATTTACACACGAATGCTCCTACTGGCATTCATATTGAAGAATCACATGTAAATTGTGGCATAAAACTTTTTGTGCTATTATCAGATTTGTCTCTGAAGACTGCTCTGTGCTCCTGACCAGGGAGCAGTTGAGGGAGTTGGTGAGTTCTGGGCCCATTTTAGCTACATGAACTAAAGTGACTGACATTGCCATACATCAGGTAGCCACACCATGAGAAGGAAAAACAATTTTTATACACATGGTGTATTGCCGTGACTCAACAAATCCCTCCTAGGGAGAGGCCACGAAGGGGCTATAAAGTTTGAGGAGCAAGGGATACCATGGCCTGCATGGCCAGTTTGGGGCAATCAGAATCAATTTGGTCTTGTCCTGGATGAGCTTCAGAAGGACCTTCTGGATGAGGGGGAACAGAGGAAACGCATAAGCTAGCTTGAAGGCCCAAGTTTGAAGTAACGCATCCGCCCCCATTGCTGACAGGAAAGGTTTTCTTGAGAAGAACGTTGGAAGCTTCATATTGAGGTGAGAGGCTAGAAGATCGATCTCTGGAAGACCCCATCTCATTGCTAGCGCCTGAAAAACCTCCTGGTTCAATGACCACTTGAGATGTCAGTTTCAGCTCAGGAAGTCCGCCTCTAGATTTTCGATCCCCAGAAGATGTTCTGCTGTCAGCAAGGTTTTTCTCTGCAAAACAAAAAATATCAAAGATATACGTCCCAAGGCTCATTTATAGTAAAATAAAAGTAAATTTATTCAAAATCAAATTAAAATAGGTACTTACTGACCCCGCATAGCCCAACTTACACGTTTCCTACCCTCCAGTACTTAATCATAGGTGTCTCTATCAGAAATGTGTTAAAATAAATATGAACCCACCCACCCATCCTTTTTTTTTTTTTTTTTTTTTTTTTTTTAAACAATCAAAGGTCACAAGGGATTAACCCTATTTTCTTTGTATCTAAGCATATAATGCCTATACAAGGTACTGGTATCATTTACTTAGTCTTTTCCATTAGAATCACAGATTATTAATTTAGTAACACAACAACATTACAAGTCATCATTATTAATATAGTGTGTTAGAAGTAAATGTTACAATCAGTAGAAAATCCATTCAAATACATAAAACTTTTGCACAATTTCTTTTTAATAAATACATTAAAAGGCTGTCACTGAGCTACCGAATTCTCAAATATATCTTAGAGTTAACCTGAAAAGAAGATCTTTATCCTTTTTTTATTTAAGTATAACGTGACCTCAAATTCATGATTTAATCCTAATTGTAAACGTGTTGCTATTGGAAAATCCAATATACCTCTCTTCTCTGTAATAGGCTCAAATGGTCGCCTCCTCTCACTCCTAATCTTACCCTCTCAATCCGCTGAATGGAAAAGAAGGTCACATCACTTCTGTTTCATGATGCAAAATGCCTGGGGATATTACTTTTCTCCACCATTTGGTTTTTTTTTATCTGACTCATGTGTTCCCTTGCTCTTTCTTTTAGCTTTCTACTTGTACACCCCACATATTGCTTATGGCACTTAAGACATGTCACAAATGGAGTATTGCAATTGATGAATCCTTTAATGTCAAATTCTGTAACTGTTGATTTAAATTTTTTGGATAATTTTATAAATTTGCAGGTAATACATCTGCGATTGCTGCATCTGCAATTCCCTATTGATGTAAGTGGCCCCAAATCCAGTTTTATTGATTCACTTTTAAACAGACTTTGCTAACCCATAACGCGCTAAACCCCTCCCCCGGCCTAAATCTTCCCTCCCCCCCCGGGCAAATGCCACTAAGTTGCTACTTACCCCCTCAGCACAGGTCCTGAGCATGGAGTTTGCAGGCTCCATTAGGGTTGCCACCTTTTCTTGAAAAAAAATACCAGCCTTCCTATATATTTATATCTATCAACCATCAAAAATACTGGCCAGGCCGGTAAAATACCTGCCAGGTGGCAACCCTAGGCACCATCTTCTCCCCAGCCGTCTTCTTCCAGGATCGCATGGTGGCGCAGTAAGGAGCATTTGCCGGTTCAGCTCTACTGCACATGCACCGAAAGTCACGAAGTTTCAATCGGAAAACTCAGTGACTTTAGGCACATGCGCAGTAGAGCTGAACCGGCAAATGCTCCTACTGTGCATGCGCTACCAAGCAACAAAAAATCCAGGAAGAAGACAGCTGGGGAGAAGATAGCACCTGCCAACTCCATGCTCAGTACCTGCGCTGAGGGGGTAAGTAGCAACTTAGGGGCATTTGCCTGGGGGGAAAGTAGGCCGGGGTGGCCTATGGGGGGAGGGGTTTAGCGAGTTATTGGTGTGAGCTCGCTTTGGAATCATATTGATCCCTGGGATGAACACCTTAAAGAAGTGCTCGTAACCATTAAGATTTCTTTATAATTCTCGAAATTTCTAAAAATTGTCTGCTGTATCTGGTGGTAAATGGCACCTTTTCTGTCCATTTCTGTTTTCTGTCTTTATTTCTTGTATCATTAAGTAGGTCTTTTCTATCACTACTCTTTGCTCTATGAAATGCTTTCTTTATAGTTCTTTCTTTATAAAGCTCTCTCCAGGAACCTCCCACGCATGTCCTTTGCCTGCCTCCCAAAGTCACTACCTGCCGAGCAATTCTTGCAAAGTCTCAGGAACTTCCCGACAGGTATACCCTCTAACAACCTCTTAGGGTGGCATGACGAAGTATGCAAAAGGGTATTAGCACTACAGGGTTTACGAAAATATACTTGTACTTATTGAGTTACCTTCTGTCAGTAATATCACATCCAGAAATTATATTTTATTAGGGCTAAATTGGCTAGTGAAGCCTAAGTTTAGATCATTCTTATTGATATCCCCTACAAAGTCATCAAATTCCTTCTTGGTACCCTGCCAAATACATAATAGATCATCAATATAGTGTAGGTAAAGTTTTAGGTGCATCCTAGATTCTCTAGAAAGATGGGTCTCCTCCCACCACCCCATATATAGATCTGCATATGAGGGGGCAAATTTGGCACCAATTTTTGTCCCCGGTTTTTGTAAATAAAAACAGGTATCAAAAATGAAATAGCTGTGTTCAAGAAGTAATTTGACAGCCTTTACCAAACGGACAAATTCCCAGGCATATCTGTCAGACCAGCTATATTTAACCCTATTATTGGTATTTTTAAGTACTGAGCAGTAATATTTCCAGTGTTTATTATAATCAAGGTCACACCCTAAATATAACCTGGATCAAAAGTTGGTTTCTTAGAGGGTTATATGGTCAGATGCTGTTACCTGAGAGGGTTTACTTAAATTAATACTATTAATTAAAACCCTTTACAAATGAACTCAGATCAATGCATCGCTTATTTTTAAACCCATGAACTAGGTGCTCTCTTTTCTCCTTTTCTTTTTTAATTATTGATTAATTAAAGGTTATGCACATCAGCACTTTCTACTCAATCATTTTTTAATCCTAAGGGAATTATTTTCACAATTATGAGACACACACCTGATGAATTTATTTTAATTTATTGCAACACAATGAACTATGTGTTAATTAACAATTACTTTTGCACCCGCACAATACAATTAATTAACTTTCTCTGGTCACTTTATTATCATAGTATATGGCTGGTGCAATGTTGTATAACTCTTCTTATAGTTCTCTCTTGTTAAAAAATTCTCTTAAATGGAGTTGTCTGCACATCCATGCCAAATTGGCATCTTTATTATATTTGACTGGTGCCATAATTCCATTATTTGCCAATTGCCCTTTGCTTTGGATGCTGAGACAAACAAATATAACCCGCTGAAGCCTTTTCTAAATTTGCATCCAAACGATAAAGCCTTTGCTATTGTGCAATGGTGTGAATGCTTTTCAGCTGCCTGCTGTGTGCCTTTTGGGAAGTAATCTGCACCAGACATCTGTTCAACCCCAAACTTCACAGAATCCCATCAGTGGTTTTGCAATATGCAATTTCTAAACTTCCGGCTGGGGGAGAATTCTAATAGAGCCGAGTCAGCGTTGGAAACTGTGAGAATTGACAGTAAAATGGAATGAAGCAGAATGCTGCCAGCTGAGAGAAGCCCTCTTCATTCCCTTATACTGTGCTTAAAGGGAATATTTACCGTGCATTTAAATAGGATTTATTTTCTCCAATATTAGATCTGTGCAGAACATACCTTAATGTGTGTGCATTAATACATATGGTTAGAAGCTGCCACTTTGTTTCCCTTCGACAGTACAGCATGAGGGTAATGCTATTGTGTGCCCAGAGCATTCATTCTCTGTATATTAACCTTTATACCTCCTACATATGGGAAGGAAGTAGGCCCAGAATGACAATCTGCATACCTCCCAACATGGAAATAAAAAGAGAGAAAAAAAAAACTCATAGCACATTTTTTTGACCAAGCCTATTTTTTTGGCCACACCCCCTAATTATCATGTTCATTTTACAAAATGTGGCAGGTTATTAAAGCTTGAACATATTTCTGTGTTTTTATTTTCCAGTTATTACAGTTTTGCCAGTGAAGGTGAATTGCCCTTTAAGCTGTGAGTCTAAAGGTGGCCATACACGGGCAGATAAAAGCTGCCGACAGACTGTGTCGGCAGCTTATCTGCCCGTGTGGGGGCCGTCCGACGGGCTTTCCCGATCGATATCTGGCCGAAAGTCAGCCAGATGTCGATCGGGCAGGATTAAAAATCCCGTCGAATCGCGGCCGCATCTCTTCGTTGATGCGGTCCCGCGATCCGACCGCCCGTACTGATCCGAACGTTGGGCCCTAGGGCCCACGATCGGATCAGCCTGATATCGCCCACCTCAAGGTGGGCATATCGGGGAGAGATCCGCTCGTTTGGCAACATCGCCAAACGAGCGGATCTCTTCGTGTATGGCCACCTTAACTTTTCCCAAGGGACCTGTTATCTAAATTGTTACAATGACTTGTACAAAATTGTAATAAAGTATCTTATTTGTAACTTGTTGCTGTTCTGGGCTCTCTGCCAAAAGCCAATTAAGTTAGAAACATTGTATCTTTTTTTAGCTGTTCAGTGCAAAGAAAATTGTGACTTTCCAGTACAAACCAATGACTGCAGGTGGAGCTGTCAAAAGCAGGACTGTCCCACTGAAAACAGGACAGTTTGGAGGAATGACTGTGGATTCTGAGGGACTGCTGTAAGATGCCATTTTGGGCTGCAGGGGCCTCTGTGTACTTAAAATGACAGGGTCTATTTTGTTCCCTTTAGACAGTACAGTATGAGGGTATAGCGTAGTGTATGACCAGAACATTCCTTCTCTGTGTATTTGTATTTACACATGATATGGATAAGAGGTGCCATATTTGGAGGTATAGATTTCTATATACAGGGTTGGCATTATAAACATGCCAAACCCTTGGTCATAATACAAAATGAGAGTCTGTGAACTCCATCTTCAGGAATGCACAAGGCATTGCATCTCCAAATAAAGATGGAGCTTCCCCAGTCCCCACAATACTCACTGATATATCCACTTTGCACTGCAAAATAGCTACTGTTACACGGGCTGCTCTCTTACCCACTGCTTATACAGGAGGTGGAGCTTTAATATAGACAAAGAGCTGTTTTTTTATCCAGTGCAGTGTCAGACTGGGACAAAGGGGCCCACCAAAAAACCTTAGACCAGGGGCCCACGCTCAGTACTATTATTCTTCCTCACTTCACTAAACCTCTATTCTCTTAGTCTCTTCTCTTTACATAATATAACCTATTATTCCATCTAGCTAGCCTTGTTGTCTTTAAAGGGAAACTGTCATGGGAAAACATGTTTTTTTAAAACGCATCAGTTAATAGTGCTGCTCCAGTAGACTTCTGAACTGAAATCCATTTCTCGAAAGAGCAAACAGATTTTTTTATATTCAGTTTTGAAATCTGACATGGGGCTAGCCATTTTGTCAATTTCCCAGCTGCCCCGGTCATGTGACTTGTGCCAGCACGTTAGGAGGGAACTGCTTTCTGGCAGGCTGTTGTTTTTCCTTCTCAATGTAACTGAATAGTACGCAGTGGGACATGGGTTTTAGGCTTATTCCAGACGGGGAGATTCGGGGGCGATCCATCGCCTGGCGACTTCTCGCCGCGACGGATCGCCCCCGAATCTCCCCGAATAGCTAGGCACCGGCATAGCTTGAAAACGCCGGCATAGCTTGAAAATGCCGGCGCGTGTTCACACGGAGCGGCGTGGCAATTTGGAGCGATTTTAAAAATCGCGCCACTCCGTGTGAACACGCGCCAGCGTTTTCAAGCTATGCCGGTGCCTAGCTATTCGGGGAGATTCGGGGGCGATCCGTCGCGGCGAGAAGTCGCCAGGCGACGGATCGCCCCCGAATCTCCCCGTCTGGACTAAGCCTTACTATTGAGTGCTTTTCTCAGATCTACCAGTCAGCTGTTATCTTGTGTTAGGGAGCTGCTATCTGGTTACCTTCCCATTGTTCTTTTGTTAGGCTGCTGAGTAGGGGAAAGAGAGGGGGTGATATCACTCCAACTTGCAGTACAGCAGTAAAGAATGATTGAAGTTTATCAGAGCACAAGTCACATGACTTGGGGCAGCTGGGAAATTGGCAAAATGTCTAGCCCCATGTAAGATTTCAAAATGAAATTTAAAAAAATCTGTTTGCTCTTTTGAGAAATGGATTTCATTGCCGAATTCTTCTGGAACAGCACTATTAACTGATGCATTTTGAAAAAAAAGTTTTCCCATGACAGGATCCCTTTAAAGAAATATGGAATGGCCATGATATAGGCCAAATGTTTAGCAGCATGAAGCTTTCCTGGAATCCCGGTGGGCCAGTCTGACACTGAGCCTGCGCCCCCGACCCTCTCTGGCGCTGAAAAGGCGGCAAAAAGAAGACTGCCTCAGGCGGCATATTGCCCCAGATCACCCTTGAGTGTGTATAGAGAAATAGACAGACAGATAGACAGATAAATCAACCTTTTCCATGTTATTCCCAAGAACCACCACAAGAGAGAGCTACCTGACCTGTATACAACACAACATCAATCTCTGCTTCTGTAAAATCTTGGTTATCATTATTTTGTTCCTTCGCAGTTAAATAGGTTTTTATTAAATTACAGTACCTTCATAATCTGTAGACAAAAATAGACTAAAACACAGAAGAAACTGAGATATATACTTATTCTGAAACATCTAAAAACAAGCCTAAAGAGCCATCTGTCATTCCCAAATGCACAACAGGGTCGCTGCTTAGATTGGCTCTCTGCCACTGTGACAGAATTCTCTGTTATACAGATAGCTAGAATCTCAGCCATAAAGCAGGACAGGACTGCTGCTTACAATGGGTATCAGATAGGATCTCTGTCACTGTGACAGAATGCTCTTTTATAAAGATACGTAGCTAGAATCTCAGCCATAAAGCAGGGCAAGACTGTTGCTTGCAGTGCGTTGGAGATAGAATATCCATTGTGACAGAAGGTTCTGCTATTAAAGGGGTGGCCTATCTTTAAATTAACTTTTAGTATGTTATAGAACTTATCAAGTGACCTTAATTTTTATAGTTTTTTTAATGATTTGCCTTTTCTTCTGACTCCTTGCAGCTTTCAAATGGGGTCGCTGACCCCAAGTAAAAAAGAAATGCTTTGTAAGGCTAAAAATGTATTGTTATTGGTACTTTTTATTGCTCATCTTTCTATTCAGGCACTCTCCTATTCAGATTCCAGTTTCTTATTTAAATCAATGCATGGTGGCTAGGATAATTTGGATCCAGATATCTGAAATTGCAAACTGGAAATTAAAACTGATAGCAAATTGTCTCAGAATATCACTCTCTACATCATCCTAAAAGTTAATTCAAAGGTGAACAACCCCTTTAAAGCAGAAAGCAGGGCAGAACTAATGTCAGTTTTTTATAACAATTCCCTACTCTATTAATACTACACATTGTTCTCAGAAATAAAAACAAGCTGTGTTGTTTGATGATAAGATCACATTGAGTCTAAACCCATTTAAATGCAGCACAGAGCTCTTTCCTGTTGGTAGATTCTCCTTATTAAGACAGTGCCATCAATACTGGAAACATGCAAGTAAGCGCTTGTGGCTGATGAAATCAATGAGCGGAGCAGGGGTTGTGCTGGTGCAGGTTGCTGATTGAAAGTTCATTTCACATCTAATTAGCTCTGTGCTGATTGTTTGGCAACATTGGAAACCCAAAGTTATCAAATGTAAAAATCACCCCACGGGGAGCCCTGTCCTTTCACAAGCCAATGAAGTGTGGGGAGCGCTGTGTTAGCAGCAGGAGAGAGACAGCACAGCACAGTGCAGGGAAAGAAGAAGGGGGGGGAGAAGAGCTAAAGGCAACTAAAGTCTAAAATAGAATGCTGTATTTTGTAAAACCTAATGGTTTTAAAAATTAGTGGTGAGCACAACTTTTTCTTGTTTGTTGTAAACAAATAGAGCTGCTCAAGCTCTGGGAAGTAAGGTGGGGGGGGCTCCCCACTGCCGACTGAAAGTATGATCATTTCCCATCTGATAATGAAGAGGAGAATTTCACTGCATACAGTCAAGTTTTTTTATAAAAACAGTAGACATTTGTTAATTAAAGTATATTGGAGATAGATTTCTTTATCATTAAAGAAAGTAAAATATGATTTAATTTTTTTGCCTTTAATCCCCTTTAGCACTATCAGGGCCCAGATATTGCTGAATAAAAAAGGAGGGGGTGTTCCTGTCAAATCTCCCCAAGCATAAAATTCAACTATGCCATCTAGAGCATTCCTGGCTGCCACCTCCCCCTGATAACATTCTTGTTCAGTGACATTACTAGGCAACAGTAAGACCCCTGGTTTAGGCAGGCCCAAATTTTGGCAGAGAGTGGTCATTACAGATGTAGCTACATCCTCTTGCTGTGCCATTCTCTTGTAGGTGTAGCCCTCAATATTTTTATGATATATACTTATGTATAGCACGTTACATGATTTATAAATAAATATAGTAATAGGAATAATACACAGCAGCAGTACTGCAGGCCTTTCTTACATCCTGCCATTCATCCCAATCCCTTATTCTGTCTCCTTTCTCTACCCACATACAGGAAATCACACCTCCTCCCACAGATTCTATTCTGAGCCATCTCGGGATCTCCCTGAGCTAAGATTATATTATAGGGATATATTTATACATATACTCATATGCATGTGGGTAATATAAGTACACACAAGGGAGAGTACAGCAATTTATTCAAGGGTGTAAGGGCCCTACGCATGTTAATCATACGAGGCCCAATTTTTTTCACTACTGGAGTTGTCTGTCTTTCCTGCAGTGTCAGACTGGGGCCCACCAGAGGACCTCTGAATTTAAGGGACTCCCCACTGCCAATGGTCCAGTCTGACCCTGCTTCCCTTGCACCCTAATTATGGCAGGACCCTGCAGAGCCATGAGTGGTGGTAAAAGGTACAGCAGAGTAAGATGGTGAAAGGAGAGTGACCAGGGTACTCAGGCCGTGTAGTAGTTCTTTTAAAATTCTTACTGGGTAATAAGTATTATATATGATGTCAGTGTACCTTAACCCGTTTCTGTCTGTGGCTTTTAAGGAATACTGGGAATTGTAGTTGAACATACATCACTAAATAAATAGTATTTTCTAAAACTAGGGGGCCACTCCAGACCTTTTTTCCCATCTAATTCCTCTGAATTTTCCACTGTAAGCTTTTTCTGTTCCTGATGTTGTCTACATGTGGATCTGTCTTTATTTCAATTCCTATAAATACAGGGATTTCACATATATCAGGCTACACTGGCATATTTTCCATTGTGCCCTTGAAGGATTGCACCTTCTCTTACTCTGTCTGCCTATAATCAGGCTCTGGGAAGGAGACCTCAAGGTGACACACGCATGACATAGCTCTGCCAGCAAGGGATTAATTACTGTCCTCTCTACTTCTGTTGAATAGCAGAAATAACTTCAAGAGGGGGAACGGTCCTTAGATCTGAGGATGTACCTGTCTGTGAGGCAGAACATGGATGTGCACAGCAGCTTATTACAAACTGCTGCCCTAGATCCTGCATTATACAGATAAACCAAGTATCTGATGGAAGATAAGAATCCCCCCCCCATCTTTATATGGTGACTCTGTATAGCTCAGGCTTCTTCATTAACTGACATGCTTATTGTATTCATCCAAGAATTCCCAGGGGCTATATTACCCCCACTGCTCCTATGTGCACCATCTCTCCCTACTATCCCTGCTATCCCACAGCCACAGTCTGTTCCCAGAGACTATTATCCAACTGTTACTATAGGCACCATCTCTCCCTACTATACCTACTATCCCACAGCCACTTCCCAGAGACTATTATCCCACTACTACTAGGCACCATCTCTCCCTACTATACCTGCTATTCCACAGTCACAGTTCCCAGAGGCTATTTAACTCATCTTTTAAATGTACTTTCTATTCTTCTGTTTATCTACTCTTTTCACCATATTAACAAAAATGATCACTGTATATAAAACATTTGGGAAATCCAAGATCTTTTTGTGGGTGTCATAGTTTTCTTTTGATAGAAAATCCAAAGCACATGTACTTGTTTTTGCTCCCAATTAAGAAATACACATTAGTCATCTTTTTAAATGCAAAAGCCTTTAATCTCTAGAAAAAGCCATCTGGTACTTATCACCTGTATGGGGAAACTTGCACACTTGTAACATATAGTTTGGCTGGGAAGAGTCTCATAGAATATTGGAATCCCAGACAGGAGCAGAGGTTCTTCCATTGCATGAAAATGAGCAGGTGTCTGGGCAAACAGAATTCCATTTCCAGTACTGATTAAGATGAACAGCCATAGAGTCAGACTAGTGAAAAAGAGAATATAGTTGGTTTGTTTTAACTGAACAGGGAAAATGCATCCATTAATGTTTACCTATAAATTGGAAAAGAAAGGTGCTTCAAAGAAAGGTGCTTTTTTGCCTTTGTATGTATATGTGCTATGCCAGAGTACACTGCATATCTGAGAGTAAAGCTGTGCAAATGTGCACATAGGGGTAGAGAACTCTGTAGTGAATTCATGATTTGTAAGAGCCCCAGGTCCTAGCAGATATTTCATTGGCGACACAGTCCTGTTCTATCTGCAGTGAAGATTGATGCTTTGTAATCTCCTGTAGCACACAGCCCCCCGCTGCTCCCCATCTAGCAATCTCCCATCATGCTCTGCCTCCACAGCTAAGCCTCAGCGTGACTGGACTGCAGAGTTTACTTGGCCAGCTCCTACCTCCTCCTGGATTTCTCTTTCACAGGCAGATTGGGGGTGGTTGAGGAAATCTGGACCCTCCTTGGCTCTGTATTGCACCCAATTATATGCACAAAAGCTATCATTTTTAATTTGCTATTTCACATTCCTGGTTTGGTAATCACCATTGCTTATGTAAGAAAATATTGGTAAATCACATAATCTGTTCATCTGGTTATAAACACTCCTCTGTTCAAACTCCCCCTTTCCTCCCTAGTGTACCTAAATATAATTAGGCAGTGCGACCCTCATATAGCTCCATTTCTTTATCCCTGTATTTCTATATCCCTTTTTATTACCCCTTGTATGGATCTATTTAACCCTTACTATAACTCCTTCTATGACTCATAAAAACCCTTGCTATAATAACTCATTTTGCTATATCCCTCATTATAACTCCTCCCATTGCTCCATATATCTCCCCTCTACAACTGCTCCTCTGGCTCCATATAACTTTGCTTAAACTAATGTATTACTTTATTTAACCCCACCAATGGCTCCTCTTCATGCTCCACATAATTATCTAACTAATTCTATTGTTTGTAATATACTGCTGAATATAACCCAGTATAACTTCCCTTATTGATTATAAGTTTTATTGAGCTTGGCTTTCTTTAGCTCTTGTATTGATTATCAGTTGTATTTTTGCATGTAACCGGGTATGTTCAGTCACAGTGCACATACTTGTTTATTGGATAGCACTGCAGAATATGTTGGTACTTTATAAATATGTGTTAATAACTGATAAACACAATATCTAGAGGAGAGCAAGAAGTTGCAGCACTTGGATCTGTGAAACACTACTCACATCTCAGTTTACCTTGTCTTTCTCCTGTCATGTCCTTAGGATGGAGGCTACTACAGAAGTCAACAAATCAATTTTTTTTGGACCTGCAAAAAATTCAGACAAAACGTTCAAAAAAGCATAAATAAATGTCCAGAATAATCTGTTACTATCTAGGAGGATGTACTCTTGGATGATCCATTTTCTACCAGCATCTAACAGCATCTAACATTTAAATACTCACCTTTCTGGCAATGGTGATGCTGTCTGAAGCCCACCATTGGTTGGGTTATCCACGAGCTCATCAGGTAGTCTAAAAGAAAGAGGTACAATGACAGTCACCAGGAGTACTGATGGGCAAGTTTATACAGGCACATTGGTGGTGCAACTGATATACACAGTATATATTTTTATGGAGGATACCATTCTAAAATGGGCAGAGAAACTCACTATTGGGGAAAGGTAGAGATAGGCTTGGGAGAAAGGAACAAAGAGTTAAAATATGAGCCAGAGAATGCTGTTAGCAGATTGATAAGTGTCAGATCTTGGGTTAAATATTGCTGGTATACTTACGGTTGCACCTTATTGAAAAAATGGCGTCGTAGCAGTACGATAAGAGTACTGATCACCATAATCGTGGTACACATTGTGTTACTTGCATGGCACAGTTTATCAAAATTCCAGTGAGAAAGAAAGCAAGACCCCTACGGAAAATGAAAAGCTTATCACCCAGTGCAGCAGTGCTGCCAGGCTGAGTGATCTGCCACCTTCTGTTGCTGACTACATTAGTCACGGGTTTTTTAGAAAGGATTATGGATCAGTGAAGATTAGAATAAGGGCTGTGTTACATATTTACAGTGACCTCAAAGGTGGTGTGATATGCATTTATGTAGGACACAACCGAAATGGGCTACACAGGGAATGTTAGACCTGTCTACTGTATACCTTTGAATTAAAACTACCAATAAATCAAGCCCTTTTCAAGTCATTCCCAAGAGAAGTATATACGGCTATACAGTATACATAAGGCAATTCACGGACAGATGCACAGTCAAACAAAGAATAAGCTTAGAAGCCAGGCTAAATCTGCAGTTACACAGACATCTGCCCTTGTATTATATTGTGGTCACCCTTATTTCATTCATGAGATCTTTGTGTAAGCTTAACTATTACAGGGAAAAATGCCTGACAGCTTAACTCTTTATATCCAGATGTGCACACACTTGCCTGACATACCACTATCCACGGCTCCATGTATCTCTACTTCTCATTCATTGCCTGCTAATCCCCCTATTAAAGAAAAAGTTGAGGTCTATTCAAGTCTGTATTTGTTTGCCAGATATATCACACAAAACAAAAGATTCAACCAATCTATGTTAGGCCACTCACAGGAGAGGAGCTATCAGTTCAAAATTCTTCTGCACACCATACAAAGATCTGCTTGTTTGGTGGGGTCTCCAAAAAGGTGGATCTTTACCTGATTTAGCAACATGTTTGGCCAAATCAGGTTGATCTGATTGTTTACCTCTGGATTGTATCATAACAGGCATCTATTCAGGCCCCTTGGGAGAGGAACACATCAAGATGCTTGAACCTGGGAATAGATCTCTGTTCCAGATATCTATTGGGGAGGCAACTGGGTAGTGATCATACATGGCAGATAAGCTGCTAACTTGCTCTAAAGGTGCCTAATTGGCAGCTTAAGTCTGGCCATGTATACACAGCTTTACTGGAACAATCACCCTGGCCAGTGCAGAATACATACAGAAATAGGGTCCTTCCATATGTCAGTGCTCCACACACAGGAGCATTGCCTCCTCCATGTAGGGAACACATATACTATGCAAGGAGTCAAATGAATTATAAATAATATTAAAGTAGTAATATGGCAGAAAGAGGTGTAGTAGAGCATGAATAAGCAAATGGAAGTTGTAATGTTTGTGTTCAGTGCAGAATCCTGTGAGTGAAAAGGACTTTTCAAGTTGGAGGAAATATCAGCACAACAAAAGTAAAGCTGGGCATACACGGGCAGATAAAGCTGCCGATATTGGTAGTTTAGACTGATTTGACAGCTTATCTGCCCATGTATGGGAGCTTCCGACAGGTCTTCCCGACCAATATCTGGACACGATAATGATCAGGAAGGTCGGATTTTCTTCTGACTGACCTGTCGGAAGTCCATTGCGCTTCTCGTAATCTGATCGTTCGGCCATAGGACCAAAAGTTCGGATTACCCTTATATAGCCCTGCCAGTTAGTAGCATATCAGGGAAAGATCCGGTCATTTGGCGATGTCGCCAAATGAGCGGATCTTTGCATCTATGGCCATCTTAAGGCAAGAAGCAAATACTAAGTGACAGCAGCAACTGACAGATTTATGTATAGAAGTACATGTTCGGGTACTAACGTCAGGTAACATGCCATGCAGGCATCAGGAGTTGTGTGCCTTTTCCTTTCACCTTGGATCTCACTACAATAGGCAAAGAAAAACAGAAGTAAGGTTAAGACCACAATGTCAGAATTAAAATCAAGTTAAAATGATAAACATTTTCCTGTACATGGAAACCATGCTCTTGTTATGTTAGAACTTCTAGTACCTCCAACTTCTACTATGAGAGTGGACATCCCAGAAATAAACAATTCATATATCATTTTCTAGGGACCCCCTCTGACCCAGGAGGAGGATCAGGGTAAATGCCACAAACATACCTTAGCTGGGAAAACAATTTTAATTGGCTTCCTGATCCTAATCTACTATGGCACAGTACAACAGGAAATCCCATACCAGGGTATATTTCTCCCCAAACAGTAACAGAGAAAAACAGGACGTGCCGTGCATTCACTTCTATAAAGATATGGAAGCAAAACAATATTCACATTAACAGTGAAGACAATGGCTTTTCTTAGGGGATGGCAAGTGCTGGAATGCTAATGGGTGCAAAACTGCACCACTCATACTCCCCCCCCCGGCCTCCCCCTCCCCCGGGCTATTGCCCCTAAGTTCCTACTTACCACTTCAAGCAGGTCCCCTCCAGCGATGTTCTAAGGGGCCATCTTCTCTTCTAACGGGTTCTTCCTGGAGCTGATGGCGATGGGCTGAGCATGCGCAGTAGAACGCCGGTACTACTGCGCATGAGCCGAAAGTTCACAGAGTTCGCTGATTGAACATCGCTGGAGGGGACCTACTTGAAGGGGTAAGTAAGGACATAAGGGCAATAGCCCGGAGGGAGGGGGCTTATGTGGGGTGGGGGTTTTACTTAGTGCTGGGGGGGGGTCATTCCCCTTTAAAGCTTGGCTGATTTCCCAGTTGGCTACAGACTCTTTGCTAGGGATTGGTTGCACCTCAATGATGATGGTGCATCTGTTTTGGGGGAGAAGATGACTAGATGGTTGGAAGAGATTTTAAACTAGGCGTGGGGGGGTCAGTAAAAGATTCAGGGGAAGACAGGTTAGACAAGATAGTGGGCAAAGGAAGGAAAAACGAGGGAGGAGATTTGGTTGGGGGTACTGTTAAGGATAGAGAGGACCACATGTCATGTGTTCAACATGGTACCAGTATTAAATGTATGTTTGCAAATGCAAGAAGTCTAACTTGTAAAATGGGAGAGCTGGAGGTGCTGGAGGGAAAATATGATCTGATTGGTGTGTCCTAAACATGGCTGAATGAGTTGCATGACTGGGCAGTTAATATCATTGGCTATGCTTTGTTTTGGAGGGACAGAGAAAATAGAAGATGAGGAGGGGGTATATCTGTTTGTTAGGCAGGATCTAAAAGCTTATATAAAGGAGGAGGTTATGTTAGAAAATGAGGGGGCAGAAGTCTTATGGGTGGAATTCTTCACTAATTGTAAAGAGTCCAACAAATTAATTGTAGGGGTATACTATAAACCCCCTAATGTGAGGAGGAGGAGGCTAAGCTCCTGAACAAATAGAAAAAGCTGCTAGTTTGGGTAAAGTAATGGTAATGGGGGATTTTAATTACCCAGATACTGGATCAACAATACTGCCAGTTAATGGGAATAAGTTTATAAACTTGTTGCATGACAATATTATAACACAGGTTGTTGAGGATATATACTATATGGATGTGCACACTCAAACAAAACACTCAGGATCTGCAAGGGGTAAATGTAAAAACGTATGCTTTACTTAGTATATTCACAATCACATGATAAATTCATGACATGACAAGTACAAATAATGAAAAATAGATCACAGCATAAGCTATAGTATACATACCCCTAAAAAGGAGACAAGGCAAAAATGTCAACCTACAAGTAGTGGATAAACAAGCCAAAAGTGAGAATGCCCCAACGTTTCGGCGCTAAGGCCTTTGTCAAGGGGATCCTGATGTGAATGTACATAATGTGAATGTGACTTCTGATTCCTCTGGTATTTAAACCATATTTAGTAAGTAAGTAAGTAAGTAATTATTTATTGCCATTTGTACCAGGAGTACATAGGAATTTCTTTTGCAGCATAATGTGTCTTACTGCATTATGCTGCAAAAGAAATTCCTATGTACTCCTGGTACAAATGGCAATAAATAATTACTTACTTACTTACTAAATATGGTTTAAATACCAGAGGAATCAGAAGTCACATTGCTGTATTTTCACGCGTTCATCGCATCTGCTCAATCAGTGACGTCACTTCCGCCTATGTCAGTATCCCGGAAACATTCTCCAGTGTACCAACTAAGCAGTCCCGCAAGCGCTAACTTAATGTGTCCTATCTGCGCATGTATACAGCGTGACATGCGCAGATAGGACACATTAGGACATGCGCAGATAGGACACATTAAGTAAGCGCTTGCGGGACTGCTTAGTCGGTACACTGGAGAATGTTTCCGGGATACTGACGTAGGCGGAAGTGACGTCACTGATTGAGCAGATGCGATGAACGCACGAAAATACAGCAATGTGACTTCCGATTCCTCGGGTATTTAAACCATATTTTATGTACATTCACATCAGGATCCCCTTGACAAAGGCCTTAGCGCCGAAACGTTGGGGCATTCTCACTTTTGGCTTGTGTATCCACTACTTGTAGTTTGACATTTTTGCCTTGTCTCCTATTTAGGGGTATGTATACTATAGCTTATGCTGTGATCTATTTTTCATTATTTGTACTTGTCATGTCATGAATTTATCATGTGATTGTGAATATACTAAGTAAAGCATACATTTTTACATTTACCCCTTGCAGATCCTGAGTGTTTTGTTTGTGTGTGCACATCCATATAGTATATGTTTATGGTTGGGGTCCTATTGTAAGTGTACCCCTGGTTTGTTGCACCTCATTATTGCCTAAGTGCTAACATATTGAAAATATATTGAAAAGATTTTTGTCTTGGACTGAGAAGGAGTGCCCTCCACTAACGCATATTGTTACAGGTTGTTGAGGAGCCTACCAGCAAAAATGCTATGCTAATTATTTGAAGGCTTGTTAAGGCATCACATTCAACATTTTCTCCTAGTGAATGGCATCATGAGCAGCAATCAGCATGGCTTTATGAAGGATTGGTCATGTCAGACAAATTTGATTTTTATGATGAGGTGATTAAGATGCTGGACAGTGGGGGGGGGGCAGTAGATGTGATCAATTTGGATTTTGCCAAAGTGTCTGAGACCATGCCCCACAAACAACTGCTTTCTAAACTAAGATCTGTTGGTCTTAATGAAGTCGTTTGCACATGGATAGCAAACTGGCTACAGGATCGGGTACAGAGGGTGGTTGTTAATGGTACATTCTCTACTAGGAGTAAGGTTCTTAGTGGGGTCCCTCAGGACTCGGTATTTGGTCCACTTTTATTTAACTTGTTCATTAATGACTTAGGGGAGGGTGTTGTAAGTAATGTATCCGTGTTTGCAGATGACACAAAACTATCCAGCCCAAATTAATTCCATCCAGGATGTGGCATCCTTGCAACAGGATCTTGACAAACTGGCAATCTGGGCAGCTAAGTGGCAAATGAGATTCAATATTGATAAATGTAAAGTCATGCACCTGGGATGTAAAAATATTCAAGCCACTTATAACTGCACTAGGCAAATTCATTATGGAAAATGACCTTGGAGTCCTTGGCTGTAGCAAGCAATGCCAGTCAGCAGCATTAAGGGCAAATAAGGACTTGAGCATAGAGTCACGGGAGGAGGGGGTCATTCTTCCACTTTATAGAGCATTTGTAAGGCCACATCTACAGTATATGCAGTACAGTTTTGGTCTCCATCACTCAAACAGGACATTATTGTATTAAGCTGGCCATAGACGCAAAGATTTTTGAAAGATCCAATGGTTATCATGAGACCACGATTGTCTCAAAACGATCGTTTAAATGCCTGATGTGTCCATCAACTAAAAAGACCATTTCAGGCGATATTGCCAGCAAAACTGAAGGATCGCAGCCTGCTTGGCCCTGCAAACATAGGTAGATTGCATGGGGACCGATAAAGATTTTCTAACCTGGCCGATCAATCTTCAGACCAATGTCGGACGAAAAATCGTAAGATGAATGATCGTTTGTATCCCACTAACCGCACGATAATTTGACAGATTGGTCGGACTTCACCAAAATCGGTCGTTCGGGAGTGAAAGATCGTTGCGTCTATGGGGAGCTTTAGAGAGGGTACAGAGAAGAGCAACTAAGCTAGTAAAAGGTATGGAAAATCTTAGCTATGAGGAAAGACAAATTGGGGATGTTCACGCTGGAGAAGAGGCGCTTAAGGGGTGATATGAATTCTATGTTGTTCACTTTTGACTTAACTTTTAGTATAATGCAGAGAGTGATATTCTGAGACAATTTGCAAATGGTTTTCATTTTTTATTGTTTGTGGTTTTATAGTTATTTAGCTTTTTATTCAGCAGCTCTCTAGTTTGCAGTGTCAGCAATTTGGTTTCTAGGGTAAAAATTACCCTAGCAACCCTGCATTGATTTGAATAAGAGACTGGAATATGAATAGGAGATGGAATGAATAGAATGATAAGTAATAAAAAGTGGAAATAACAATACATTTGTAGCCTTACAGGGCATTTGTTTTTAGATGGTGTCAGTGACCCCATTTGAAAGCTGCAAAGAAACAGAAGAAAATTGCAAATCAATAAAAAACTATGAAAAATAAATAATGAAGACTAATTGAAAAGTTTCTTAGTTTCTTAGAATTGGCCATTCTACAATATACTAAAAGTTAATTTGAAGTTGGATGTCTTTTTAGCAAGTGATGGAATAGAGGGTTATGGAAGATAGCTCATAGTACAAGTTGATCAAGGGACTAGTCCGCTTGCCATTTTGGAGTCAGGAAGGATTTTTTCCCCCTCTGAGGCTAATTGGAGAGGCTTCAGATGGGGCTTTTTTTGCCTTCCTCTGGATCAACTAGCAGTTAGGCAGTTAAAAAAAAAGTTAAAAGGTTGAACTTGATGGACATGTGTCTTTTTTTCAGCCTAACTTACTATGTATGTTACCAGTTACCATTGTTAATGTTGTTCTTTTACCAGTAACAACTGATAACATGCAGTGACATAACTAATGTTTGCCGCCCCCCACCATAAAAAATCTTCTGAGGGGCCTGGCTAGGATTTCCATCTGACTGGTAAAAATGATGGTTAATCCCAAAGTTCTTAATAGGGAAAAATGATAATTATATAGGAAGGCCAGTATTTTTTTCCAGAAAGGTGGCAACCCTAGGCCTGGCGCACAGGTGGCAGCTAGCTGAAATTTCCACCGAAACTTGGTAAAGGCACCAAGGGGTTTATTTTAGGTTTTACTATCCCTTTAAAAATGTTGGAAAAGTTTTCAATACTTTCACATGCTATGAGCAAACACAGAGGAACCTTAGACGCTGTTCCTGCTGTTTGCTTTGTACAGTTACAATATATCATCTATGCTGGCATACTTTTGCACAACTGCTTAGTACAGGAAATATTTAGGCAGGCATAGTTTTTGGATATGTCTCTGTATAGGCTATGAGCAAAGGGAAAATCTCTGTGATTTGTTTAATAGTCCTTGAAATAATTCAGCTGCATGGTAAACATATCATACTATACATAAGTAAAGTTGTGTTGTGAAGAAATCAGATTGGTAACTAGTATACAAAAGTCACATGTGATTTTGAGGGCAGCACACTTATCCCTTGTATAGAGGGTCTGAGAACTAATCACAGGCCTGCCCTCAGCACCTGTTAACTTATATATAGTGTACAGGGGTCGTGTACAAGTTAGAGGTTGTGTCCTGCTAGTGTTAACTGGTATAAAGTGGTTGTGTGCAGGTTGAAGGCCATTCAGAGACGTTTCAGTCACGAGACAAGGTGAGAACATTCTCACACTCAGGCAGCAATTTAACATAAGCAGTAAAAATTCACCCCTGGTAACAATTTCTACTTTGTGTACTGCAAGTGTTAAATTGCTAAGATGTACCTCATACATTAAAAAGAATCTGTCATGAATTTTATGGTGTGGTTTTTACTATTAAATTACACTGTGCACATTAATTCTAGCACTTAACATTTTATTCTTGAACCAATAAATAAATTTTTTAGTTGTAATACGGGTGTTGGCAGCCCTCTCAGATCATTATGGCTGGTCATGTGCTTTCAGAAAGATCCAGCGCTTCACAATGGAACTGCTTTCAGATAAGCTACTCACTGTAACTGAAGTAGTCGTAGCGGGACTTGCATTTTTACTATTGATTGCTATTATATATATATATACCTTGAGAGCATTTTAGTAGTGCAGCTTTTACCTTCCCAATGTTCTACTGAAGGGCTGCTGGGAAAAGGGAGGAGTGTGATATTCTAACTTGCAGTGAAGCAGTAAGAGTGACTGAAATTTATCAGAGAGATGTGCTGGGGGCACATGAAAAATGAACTATCCCAATGTCAGATTTCAAAATTAAATCTAAAAAAATTTTTTGGCTCTTTTTTTTTGGGACTTAGAAAAATTTTCACATTTTTTTTCAACCTCCTATCTATTGTATTCTATCTACTTCGCTAGCGTAAATTCGCCAGAGTCGTTGATTACGATTTGACGTCACGCTGGCAAATTTGCGCTAGCGTTAGACGCTTCGCGCTGGCTGTCCGTGGGGCACATGCGCAGTAGCGCAATTCCTCGGACACAGGGACTGGACGCAGAGACACTTGAACTTTATTATATAGGATTAGGAATGCATCCCCAAATCCATTGTGAAAGATTTGGCCAAATACTGAACCAAATCCGAACCCTAAATTTGCATATGCAAATTAGTTAGAGGAAGAGTAAAAGGCAGCCACGCACTTTGCACTTTCCTTGTTTTGCGACGAAAAAGTCACATGATTTTAAGGATTCGGATTTGGTTTGGCCAGGCACAAGGATTTGGCCCAAAACTGCCAATAATGGCTGAATCCTAGCCGAATACCAAACCAAATCCTGGGTTTGGTGCATCCCTATACATTATATGCAGGCATTGTTTTTTCTGATCTTATTTTAAAGAGTTAAAGCAAATAAAATATGAAGGATTTGTTTTAGGTTATCTCTCTGTATAGCAATGGGAAAACTCTTTCTGCAATTTTTGAAGTAATTTTGCTGCATAGTAAATATGCCATTTATAAAGGAGTTGTGAACAAATAAGACAACTTGTCTAGCAACACATAATTTTGTGGCCAGCTCCTTGACCCTGTTTCCCTATAACTGGTATAGACTGCTAGTAGAGTATGAATCAAAAGCCTTTCCTCAGCACCTATTAATTTATATACAGCAAACAGGGGTTTCATGCAACTTGTAGGTTGTGTTTTGCTAGTGTTAACTGATATAAATGGGTTGTGTACAGGGTGCAGACCAGTCAAGGATGTTTCCCTCATGAGTCAAGGTGAGAACATTGCCTCAGGCTGCACTAGGTAGTAAAATATTTTTTTTTAAAGGAAATTTTTTTGCAAAGGAGAGGTACTAGCAGTGTCCCCACTCCAATGCAAGATAAGGAAATCAAGAGTGAAACAGATATCAAGTCTGCCACCTCAGGCAGAAAAATGCTTAGAAATTTCCCTGACGCCAGCTCTTTGTCCCTGTTGCTTTAAATCTGGTTTACAGGAAATGCACATAAGTAGTTTACTTGTATTAGTATATATAACAGTATGAACTGTTAATCTTAGAATGGTCCTGATAGGTTTCCCAGTCTTCTGCTGTATTCTGTCTGCCCCATGCTCACTGTGTGTGTCATACTCTGCCTGCCCTATGCGTCCCGTGTGTGCCATACTCTGTCTGCCCTATGCTCCCAGTGTGTGCCATACTCTGTCTCCCCTATGCTCCCTGTTTGTGTCATGATATGTCTTCCCTATGCTCCCTGTGTGCGCCATACTCTGTCTGCCCTATGCTCCCAGTGTGTGCCATACTCTGTCTCCCCTATGCTCCCTGTGTATGTGTGGAAATTAGTTTTAGGATACCCTATGGTGTAATCATGTGCTGGGGGTTGCTGTGTTATAAACAGCAGAGGAGGATGCATATGTATTTAAAGGAACAGCAACACCAAAAAAATGTAAGTGTTTAAAAGTAAAGAAAATATCATGTATTGTTGCTCTGCGCTGTTAAAACTGATCTGTTTCCTTCAGAAACTACTATACAAAACTACTATAGTTCATATAAACAAGCTGCTAAGTAGCAATGGTGGAAATTGAAAAAAAACTATATGGCACAGGATAAGTAATCAGTGCCGGTCTTAAGCACATTGGACCAATTGGGCCCAATTAGGCCCCGCACTTATGGGGGCCCCGCTCCAGTGCAGGCTCTGTTTCCTATTCCCTTAACTCCACAGTAGCCCAGCCTACCCCTAATCCAGATTGGCCCAGCCCGCTCAGACCCGATTGGCCCAGGCCAAAGCTGAACCTGATTGGCCCAGCCCACCCCCAAACCCAATTCAACCAGCCCGCCCCAAACCCAACTGGCCCAAATAACAAGTAAAAAATGAATGTTGTATATTTAATCCATGGTGCTGCACACACACAGTTTACAGTGGTAACCAAAATTTGCATTTTGTTTTGCGCACATAGATTAAGCAGAGTAAGGGAACATTTTCTCCCAGTTGCCCAGCCTGCTCCCACCCCTAACTGGCAGCCATCACTTGGACAGAGGGGAAAGCAGGCACTATTTGCCCATCCAGTCTGTGACCCTGAGACAGACAGCAAAGTTCCTTCTAGGGGCCCCCACCAAAATGGTTCCAATTGGGCCCCGCACTTGGTATGACCGGCCCTGTAAGTAATGGATAACAGATAACAGTATGTTCTACATAGCTTATCTGCTATCTGCTGTGTACCTTGAGCCTTTTCTCCTTTGACTAGTTGCCCCCATGGCTACACAACCAGAACAATAGTAGTGCTTCTGAAGCAAACATTGCAGTTTTACTGCAATTATACACTGCATTATATTTATTACTTTAAAACAATAAAATTTTTTGATGTTACTGGTCCTTAAGGATATGTTTTAATATGACTCAAATTTCCCACATATGAGTGATGAGTGATATCCCTTCAGCCCCAATCAATTTTTTTTTTGGTGTGCTACCACCGTTTATGTGTACATGGTCTTAAAAGTTTTTGTAGTAGCATGGGTGTGGTTTAAAGTGAGTTTGGATTAAAAAGGGGAGTGGCCAACACTGACTTCCATTATTGGCCCTCCATGTAGGCCAGAAAAATGCCCGCCCTCAGAACAACAGAAGTTAGACAGCACTGGTATATATTATATATATATTAAGTACTAGTTAGCGGCTAGCTAATGCCCACATTCTCTTGTATCTGTTACACAATGGTTGGGCATGATATATTTTTTATTCCTGCATTGGCCATTAGTTCAACATACCTCTTGGCTTGGCATCATCAATTGAATAAAGTCCAGTCTACTGACACGGCATATATAGGATAACTGAGACACTAAAAAAAAAGTCTGACAGTAACGCAGCATAGGAGATCTGCAGTCCAGTCAAATGTACAGTTCATCACATGCAGGATATGGATTAGGTGGAAGTGCTGTAATTCTGCTCTGGGCTCAATGGATCTTGGCAAAGATAAACAGCCACAGTTCACTTACTAGGTAACTTTAGGGTCCTTAGATAACAAAGAATAAGAGGTTAATGTAGGGTTGATTCAAAGGAAAGAGTTGTGTGAAATGATAAAAACAGCAAGGTCATGTCTGAAGAAGAAAGAAGAGGGAAGACAAGGCTGGGGGGGAAGGACACATAGTAAAAGGGCAGTTGTAAAAACATAGAATTACATATACACTCAATAAAAAAAGAAAAGGGAAGGGGTACTGTAGCAAATCAAACTGAGGGATGCAGAGTATGGGGATAGACGTTTGTAAAACGAGGATTTCTAAAATTGAGAATACTGGCTGGGGGTGATGAGCAGAAAAGAGAAGCAGAACTGAGACTGCAAAGTTGAGAAAGCAAAGGGTTACTAAATAGAATAACAAAATACATCATAACACAAGTGGAAGGCTAGACGCTGCCAAAGGAATATACTGGGCCCTTCCATTCCTGTGGCCCTACAATATTCAATATCATAGCACATTAAGTCACATGGGGTCCCAAATGTCCTAATTGTAGAAGCCCCTAGGGGGTATTGTGGGTTTCCATTGGTGGCCTTTGATATCATAATGACAAGCTAGGAATTATATGCAGATATGGGGTGGGGGTGTAAGGGGATATGTTCAAGGGAAATAGGCAAGGGGGAATGAAGAAATAGTTAAGACGGAGTAAAAGGTGAAAAGGGGAGGGAAGGAGGCTGGGACTAAATGGGAGACAGAGAGGGAGAGAAGAGGAGGTGGGGAGGAGGGAGATTAGATGTTTGCACCCTGCCTCAGCCTTTTCACAATGCCTTGAAATATCTTACTTTTGATCAGTTCAGTTCCCAGCTGAGAGATTCACACACACACATACACACTCGACTGCTGCAACAACAGTGGTGGTGGCAGCAGCAGAAGCAGCAGCAATGGGCTCAGCCTGGAGGTCTGACAATTAGACAGATCTCTTTCCAGACACACACAGCCACCTCCCCCCCTGAGCCCAGCTGGGGGGCTCTCTCATTCCTGCTTGGGGGGCTGTGTGATTTCTTCTTAACGGGTCCATGGAGAAAGTCCAAGGGGAGAACGACATGGAGCGATGGGAGAGGCTGGAAGATATAACTGAGAGTGAGAGAGGTGTCATCAAGGAAACCTGGGCACGGGTATACACCAACTGCGAGGATGTTGGAGTCTCTATACTGATCAGGTAATGTCAGGACAGAAGAACAATGAAATCCTTAATCCCATTATTGTCACATACATTCAATCAAAGGATGGCTTTGCACACACACACATACCCCCTGAGTCTCTCAGTGTCACACACATACACATGACACTTGTGTATTGTATACATTGGGAACATGCCCCCTTAGTCAGTCAGTGTCCCCATAGACGCAAAGATCTTTCTCTGCCGAACAACCGATCTTAAGGTGGCCATGCACGTAGAGATCCGCCAAACGAGCGGATCTCTCCCCGATATGCCCACCTTGAGGCACAGATACGGGCGGTCGGATCGCGGGACCGCATCAATGAACAGATGCAGCCGCGATCCGACAGGATTTTTAATCCTGCCCGATCGACATCTGCCCGACTTTGGCAGTGAAGGATAAAATACCCAGTGTGCCATCAAGTTGGGCAGAATCACAGATACCTGTAGTAGAGATACTTCAGCGCACTGCCAAGCTTTACGTAGTGGTGCTTCTTTCCTCTTAGGGCTGTGACACACTAGGCTATTTTCAGTCGCCTAGTGACTAATCGCCTCAATTTTGCGGCGACCAATCTCCCCAAACGCCTTCCCTCACTCTGCGCTGGCTTAAATGAAAAATCGCCAGCGAAATCGAGGCAATTAGTCTCCAGGTGACTCAATCTCCCCAAATAGCCTAGTGTGTCACAGCCCTTAAGACTTCACCGTAAGTCTTCAATGTACATCATCAAAGGAAATAAGGAGAGCAATCCAAGCAGAATAACTTCAACAATGTGTTTATTTTAGACTACTAGACACAACATGTTTCGGGCCACACGCCCTTTATCAAGTGATAAAGTGATGCATCACAGACACATCAGAGAATGATATACACCTCAATATGTCACACACATGACAGGGTTTCCTTAAGTTTGTCAGTGTCTGTCATCTAGTCTTGCACACACTGGATAGGGGTTCTCGGTATCACACATAAAGGCTGGGGTCTTCATATGTTTGTTGGTGTCTCTCACACACAGAGGAGATGGACTCCTTATGTCTGTTATAAACACACAACGGAGTGGGGCTTTTTCAGTCTGTCAATGTCACATACAAAGAAAATTGGCTTCTTTGGACAATCTAGTTTCACACACATAAAAAAGGGTTCCCTCAGTCTGGTGGTGGCACAGACAGACAACAGGGGGGCACCCTCAAACTCTGAATGTCAGACAGAGAAAAGGCACTCTCTTAGACTGTCAATGTCACACAGAGAAAAGGGGTTTCCTCTGTCTTACAGTGTCACACAGGGCTCCCTCTGTCTGGTGGTGGCACAAACACACAAACAGGAGACTGGCACCCTCAAACCATGTCTCAGATAGAGAAGGGGATCCCTTGACTGTCAATGTCACACACATAGAAAAAGGTTTCCCTCAGTCTGGTGGCACACAAAAACACAAACAAGAGATTGGGGCACCATCAAACAGAGAAAAGGGACTACCTCAGACTGTCGGTGCCACACACACAGACAAAAGGAGCACAAACACAGGCAAGGGGTTCCCTGAAAATAATCAGGGGGGGCTTCCTCGGTTTGTCAGTGCCATAGACACAAAAGTGTGATCCCCTCAGTCTGGCAGTGTCAACACATACAAAAATTGCTCCTGTGTGTGCACACCTACCCTTATCCACATATGTAACCCTATTCATGACTGTAATAGCATGTTGCATTCATGTTTCATTCAGTTTTATTTTTGGTGCAAATAAAGTCATTAAAGGGCAAGGAAAGTCTAAAATAGAATAAGGCTTGAAATACTGTATTTTGTATACTAAACATGAACATGAACTTACTGCACCACAAGCCTAATAAAACAAATGATTTATGCTTTCAAAGTTGGCCACAGGGGGCTGTCATCTTGTAACTTTGTTATACATCTTTGCAAGACTAGACTACATACACATGCTCAATGTGGTCTGGGCTTCTTAGGGATCATCATAATGATCAAAAAACAAAGCTGCTGGAGTTCTGCATGGCTGGTAATTAAGGCAGGGGCTCCCCCTGCTGTTAATAAGTATGATTGTTTCCCTGCCAGAAGTTAGGGATCGTCTGACAATTCCTATCCACAGCACTAAATGAAGGGAGAATTTCACTGCATACAGTCAGGTTTCTTATAAAAATGGTACACATTTTTTAATTAAAATATATTGGAGATAGATTTCTTTTTTATTAAAGAAAGTAAAAATGGGATTTTATTTCTTTGCTTTTCCTTGCCCTTTAAAAATGCTCTATCAGACAGTAAGGTTGAATTGAAAATTCTAAATGTTTTATGGTCAAAACTGTCAAATTCAACTAGGGAATTAGCCAAACTCAATTAGAGTATTTTAAAAAATTTAAATTCGATTTTCGAGATTCTCTCTGACCCTTTAAGAATTCGACTGTTCACCACCTAAAACCTGCCAAACTCCTGTATAAGTCGATGGGGCAGGTTTAGTGACCAATTTGGTGATGCGTGTTGCCTTCCTGACATTTGAGTTTTTTCGGAGAAAAAACTTGAATCAAGTTTGGTCGAATTCAATACGAGTTTTCAGGTCGTTTAAATTTGTCTGAGTTTTTAAAATTCAATTTTATTAATAAATTTCCCCCAAAAAACTCATAAAATTGGATATTCAACCCTTGATAAATGTGCCTCTAAGTGTCACATTCCCACCACCATTAAAAAAATAAAAATAGATCTTTATCCTACAGAAACTGTTTTGTATATTACAGGCAGGAGTTGCATTCATTAAAGGTACTTGGGTCTAAAGGCACTCCCGCACTTCCGCATAGTTGTGCCGAGCACTAGGGATGGCGCGAACTGTTCGCCGGCGAACTTGTTCGCGCGAACATCCGCTGTT